>JAQISU010000177.1:5485000-6685000 GCA_029339505.1 Unio delphinus | reverse complement strand
TTTGAGATATGTGTTAAACTATACCTGCAATATACACTGACCCATCTTCTCCCAGGAGAATATTTCCAGCCTTGATATCTCTGTAAAGATTGTAAGCAAAGAAATGAAGCATTCATGGGAAAAATATCTTACAAATCCCTATATAATATTTTTACCTCAAATGACCTCGGTATGACCCTGCAACTTTTGTTGTACCATCTGGCCTCAAATTGAATGCATGGCTAAGGTCTTGTGTACCAGTCTATTATGCAGGTTTAACAGAATGAGCTGATAAATACATATACACAGTCAGTAGAACTGAAGTCCTCTTTCAGTACAAGTTGATAAATACATGTAGAACAGTAACAACTTGAGTCCTCTTTCAGTAACCACTTTAGTCTTCTTATTAGAAGCATATAAAATGCCTGCACACTGTAATAACCGAAGTCTTCTTTCAGTATGAAACCATAAATACCTTTACAAAATCAATAACAACTTAAGTCCTCTTTCCATATGAGCCGATAAATACTCTTACACAATCAGTAACAACTTGAGTTCTCTTTCTCTACAAGCCAATAATATCTGAACAAAGAAAAAGTCAAGTCCTCTTTCAGTGTAAGACAATAAATACACACAATCCTTGAAATTGTATCAATATGGAATGAGGATTTTTTTAAAACTAAACATATGTAATAATTCCACAGAATCTGGAATGGTTGTCATCTCTGCTAACAACTAAGAAAAAGACAGAATGCATGTTTATGTATACTAGGAAAAAAACAGAATGCATGCTTATGTATAAATAGTACAAGTCTGCAAACAGTGTAATTCACATGATGCATTGGCAGATCATGGGTCTAAACTCTTTGTTCTACATATTATTTCAAGTGTACCAGTACACTCTAATCAACTGGCACAATGTGACTGCATGCAACCTTGTCCACGTGCACTGTATGTCACAATCAACTGGCACAATGTGACTGTGCACAACCTCATCTACATGCACTGTATGTCACAATCAACTGACACAATGTAACTGCATACAAAATGATCTACATTATGTCACAGCATAGACCATAATATACTGGCACAAAATGTCACAACACAGACCGTGATCCACTGACAACAAATATCACAGCATAGACCTTAATTTATAAGCACATTATATCAATGCACAGACTCTGATCCACATGCACAATATGTCAATGCACAGAATGTGTTCAACTGGCACTTTCTCTCCCAGGTGATCCAGTTATTTTGGTAAACAATGTTAACGAGTGAATATGATACTCTCTAAAAAGGATTTGTATGTATATGGTACATTCTGTGTGTGTGAGTGTGTTAAATTTTTTAACGCAACGTTAACACTTCATTTTTCAGTCATAGCGATATGTCTGCAGTGTGACAGTTTATAGTGATGTCTTGTACAGGGCATCATGTCACAGACATGCAGCATCATGCCACACCCAGCCACATTATCCTGACACCAGGCCGACCTGTCAAACCTCTTAATGCTGAGCACCTAGCAAGGCAGGTGGGTGCAAGTACCATTTGTATGCCTTTGGCAAGACTCAGCCGGGGTTTGAAACAGCTACTTCCCGCATCAGAGGCAATGCTCTAACCAATAGACCAGTCGTTGCAATATCTTCCTTTTAGGTTTTGACAGACTGAACGTAACTGTGACACAGCCTTTTTCATGCTTCTTTATTTTATTTCTGCTTCATGAGGAAGGAAATCATGTAAATATTGACTTGAAACTTACAAACACCAAAGTTAAACAAGAAATCTATGAATGTATGTTGTGCCTATGTTTGATGGTTAAATATCTTGCACAAAAACTGTTGGCAACCACCACACAGCTGTTGCAGATGCCAACATCATTAATATAAACATAATGTCTTGCTTGTTTCACAAACATAAGCTCAATAAAAATGAATGCTGCCATACCCAATGACATTGCAATCACTATTACCCCAACCTTTGACCTTCTGTTTGACCTTCTGATAAAAGAAAGCCCTAAAAGCTTGCTTTGTTTTTTTCAGGCTCAGTGGAACAGGTATGAATAGTGATGGGAATCGGTTAGAAGTTCATAATCGATCATCGGTTGCACACAACTTACTGATAATCGATTATAATCGGTTGCTAACTTTCTACAAGTAAGTTTTAATTTTTTTTGTTACAGAGTTATATCTTTGTTCAAAAGTTTAAAATTTAAAAAAATGTATAGGAGTTAATCTCTCTCTCTTTCTCTCTCTCTCTCTCTCTATCTATATATATATATATATATATATATATATATATATATATATATATATATATATATATATATATATATATATATATATATATATATATGTATATATATATACTTTAACCTCAAAAGCAACTTTCTTTGGCTTATCAGTTTTATGCAGCTGAAAGACTTAACAATCCCCCAGAACACTTTTATTCATATGTGATTTTTCAATTGTTTAAAGTATAGAAAGAAATGTTTTTCTTGCTTGTAATTAGTTACTAATACTACAATCAAAGCAGTTTAAACAAAACAAAAAAACACCAATTACAAAAACTTTCAAACTAACTGAACTATTTATCAGCAAAATCATGTAATGTTTGAGCAATGCTGAACACAAAAATCATTTTTCAGAATACTGTTTCTTCTTGAGCTTGTTACACTGACATTACCAATAGTTAATGTTTTTGTTTAAGAATAGTATCAGGTCCACATTGGCACAACTTAAACGAGCCCGTTTCTTGCTGACAAGATGTCCAGCCAGACTAAATACCCTCTCACTGGATACTGATGATGCCGGAATACTTAGGTACTTCCGAGCTAGTAAGCTAAGATGGGGGTAGAACTGGCAGTTTTGTTTCCACCACTGTAACATTGTGAGATTGGTATCATATGGAGCAGCAACTAGATATCTAGAAACCTCCTGGTGGATGACATCTGTTATTGGCTGTTGACTTTCACCAAGGCAAACAACATCTTGCAACCAATCATCCATGTCAACATTGACCTTTGCTTTCTTGTTTGGTGGACTAAGTGTAACCACAGTTTTAGTGTTGTCATCTCTGACATTTAGTAGTGATGGTGCAATTGGTAGAGGTGGCAATGAGTCTGAAGGTTGTTCATCACTAGTCCCTGGTTCCACTTGGACATTCACTTTAACATCAGCCATATCAAGAGCAACCTTTAAAAGCAGAGCATGTCCATCTGCTCGCTCACTGTCAGATAGAAACTCCAGATCCTTCATAGTATGATTCAATAAACAGCCCAACAGAGCTAGATCTTTGTCCTGTGTTCTATTGTCAAGTTCTTGTCTCATTACATCTTTAAGTTTAGCAATTGAAGGTAGATCATCAGCATTTGTTTCTATACATTGGGTAAGTTTAAGAAGTATTGGGATAACTTTATGAAGGGTTGGTGATTTGTCTCTGCAAACACTGTTTGTTGCATTCAGGAACGGTGAGAGAACTTAAACAAGTTTTTCAACCAATGCTTGTTCGTCAAATGTATAGACATAATTTTTCAATGTTGCGGCTGTTGACTTGCTTATGTTTGGGTCACTGATAACAGCCATAATAGCAGGTGTTTGCTCAAGCAGTCGTTCAAGCATGTCATGAGTGCTATTCCATCTAGTTGGAACATCCATCTTGAGCTTGTGTCCTCTAGCACCTATGTCAAGTAGTAACTGCTGCTTTCTCATTAACAAATCATTTATGCTCGTGCTTTGATGGAAAAAAGTCACCAGTTTGCGCCGCTTTGCAATGATTCGTAACAGTTCTGGTATAGCTAAAGCTTTTTTCACAATAAGGTTGAATCTGTGACCATAACAACCAAATCGAGTCCATTGAAGTAAATCAAAAGCCTTGATCTCATTGGCTGCATTATCAGTTACTCCAGTTGGTGTTGGAAGATTCCATCGCCTCTGAGTGGCCAACAGGCTTTCTTTTATATTTTCCCCAGTGTGACTGCCTTCAACTTTTCGTGTTTCTAAGACAACACTTTTCAATTCCCAATCTTTGGAAATAAAATGTGCAGTCACTGTACTATAACTTTCTGTATTTAATGAAGTCCATGCATCGTGAGTAACAGCTATATCAAGAACATCATGTAGTTCCTCTTTTACTTTTTTCTCAGCCTGGTCTTTCTTCACAGCTAGTTTGGAGGACACTAATTTACGACCTGGAATTTCATACCTGAAAATGTAAAGTTTGAAACATTTAGTCATGGTAGTCAAACAAGACATGTATTTGGAATATTTACTATGTCTAAATATAGTGAAAATAATGAATTTATTTAATGTTTATTTAGACAGGACAGCATTATATTTAATTAAATACTGCTTAATTTAGGTATGAAAATTCAAAATTCAACAGTGTTGACATCTAGAATCAAATGGATTCACACCTTTTTTTCTTTTCTCACTGTCAGTTTAAATAAATATTACTAATTTTTAATGTTATCATTTAAAACTTACCTTGGATTAAGAAGCATCACAAAGTTTCTAAAATATGTATGGTCAACAAGGCTTAGCAGAAGAACTTTGCCAACAATAAGTTTCAAGAGTGAATCATCAATTTCGTTCTGCTTTGTAGCTGACATCCTCTCTGTTGGCTTCTTAAATTGTTCATCAATCTTAGTCTGTTTGGGTGGCTGGGGGGAAACATCAGCACCTCTTGCTGTCGCTGATCCCATTTCCTTATGGTCATGATCAAGATGAAAGGCCAAATTTGTAGTATTGCCTGGAATGTATTTGAAATAAATGTTTTTATATTGAGAAGAAAAAAGAGCAAACAACAAATTCTTTATGCACAAGTATCTTATATGAATGGAATGAAATTATTTAAAGAAAATCAGGATTAAAATTAATATTAAATTTGTACATATATTTTAAAATTAATTTGCAACATTTTAAAAAGTTATTTTATGTTTTTAAATAGTCACATGTCTCAGGGAATATCTGTAACAAACCTCAGAGATCACTTTTCCGTCATTATCATATATGCCTAAATAGCAGGATAATCTTGTGATTATTCATGTATTTCAATCATAATCATGACATGGAGCTTTATTATGAAAAGAAATTTGAAGTATTTTAACAACAACACATGCTATATTAGAGGAAAGCACAAAGTACACAAATGATTTAATGAAAATAAAATTCTTGATTTAAAATATTTGATACTGGAATGCCATGAAACGTTTTTCCGTGTGCGTGCGTGCAACTCATTTATTTTATACGAGGTTGTTCTGTCTCCTAATAATTGCATTCATCGTTGACGACATTATTTGTTTCCAAATTATCCAAAAAAATCTAACTATGGTGTATGTTTATATATTTGGAAGTTATGAAGGGAATAAATAATTTAGCTTTACTGTTGTGGATCGGAAGGCTAATATCATGGTTCCACAGTCCTAAAATGTAAAGCGTATCCCATGATAATTTTGTTTTCGTGTAGCACCACAAAAAATTAGAATATTGTTCATTTTTTGCACTATGTATTGGAGAATGTGTTTGCCAAAAATAAATGTATCCCCGCAATGATTTCAATGAGAATAGCTGGACCTACCTTTGTTTGCATATTCCTTTCTGCAGAGTTTGCATATGACCTTCGTTGTATCTAAATTCTCCTTTGTCGGTGGACCCTCCTGTATTTTGTAAAATCCAAAATATGTCCATACACGAGAACGAGCTTTTCCTCCAGGATATGGATATATTATTTTGCGATCGTTTTCATCCATGGCACGTGTATGATATTTAGCGGGGTTTTAACATTTTGTTCGGAATCCTCGGTTTTCTTCCCAACAAACAAAGGGATTGAACTAGTCTGTGCCAGCGCTTCACAGTTGTCTCCCTTACCATGCAATCGATTATGGCGTTTCACAATCGATTGGCGAATTGGTTCACTCAACCAACTGATCATCGATTATAATCGATAATCGGAACAACACTAGGTATGAATCCAATCATCATACCAACCCATCTAGGAACAACTAAATGAAAAGTTTACACCAGCCTGGCAAATGTACAGGTACTGATCAATGGTCACTTTTCTGCAAAATGCTTTGGGCTGTAAAATAATTCACCATACAACGCACTGCTTAATTTTTAACATAATCACTTGAGTTTGCAAAGTGAATTGAAAATTCTGCCAGAATACAGGAACGCTGACAGGACAGAGTACTAAAAATCTTACCTGTGTATTTGCCCATTATTATGAAAATATTCCAGTCCTTTCAAAACTTCTTTCAAAACTGTTGCTATGGTAACTTCATCTAATACACCATGTCTACATCCACCTCCCCTCATTTTGTTCTTGATAATATCCAACATTGACCCTGTTGAAAATATAAAGATACAAAATATATAATAATATAGTTTAGTGAGAATCAATTTTTGTGCTTGGAGAAAAATTCTATTGGTTCTTATATCAGTAGATTGTGGAAGGGTTCCCAAACCCATTTAAGTAGTCATATTGTTTCCACAGAAGAGGTACAAATGTTTCTACAGATCAATCATTTTCTGGTTCCTATAATTCATGGTTTCTAGCAACCATCAAAATCAACAAAGTCTGTATCCCATTACAAATAATTAATTTAGTATTCAGAAAGACCAATTATAAAGAACACAAGGATATCTAGACTAATAAGGACAGTATACAACCAGCATCATTTTTTAAAATTAAAGTTCTTCTTGAGTTAAAGAAACAGGTAAACCACAGATAATATGGTATTGAAATAGGAAGCAAGAATTAAATGTAATGATACTCTTTACTTGCTGCACAGTGGCATAATGCGAAATCCTTTCAAAGCCACTACAGCAAGGAAAGCAGGTAATGATGACCCATTTTTTAAACACGAGTTGTATCTTCCAAGATGAATAAACCAATCAAGTGTCTGTAGGGAAAAGATAAATGCAAAACATTAACAAAACACTGGAACAGGCAAAGTAGGTTAGCTGTCACCTAGATTTGCCTCTGCTATGTATTACATCCACTAATTCTTGTCACTGTACATACATCAGTTTCAATGAAATGAAACACAAAAACAGTGACTGGTACATTATCCACCCATTAATTTTTTAAAATAGTCCTTAGTGTAAGTATTAGTACATCATAAGTCTGTCAGGTTTACACATTACACAATAAATAAATCAGTCAACAAAATGTTGTATCAAAATGGCTGAAAGTATGCAATACAAACAGAATTATTCTCAAAACTGTAGATGCCAGTGGTAGTGTTGTTCCGATTATCGATTATAATCAATCATCAGTTGGTTGAGCAGATAATCGATTGTGAACTCCATAATCGATTGTGTGTAATGGGAGACTACTTTTTAGGTGTATGCAAAGCACAAAGGTTAGTACAACTCCTAGCCACTAAAGTTGACCTGAAATTTATTAATTCCCTTCACAACTACAAATATGAAACCTTATGATTTATAATTAGGAACATATAGTCATTATTACATGGTCAAGTTGTTAAATTGTTGAGTTAATACATTTAAACACATTTTGTTGATTTGTTTCAGTCCAATTGCAACATCTTTTGTAGTATTTACAAACAATGACAAACAAGAAAAACATGTCCTTCTATACTTTAAATTATAGACCCATCACATGTGAACGAAAAAAATTCGGGGGATTGTAGCAGTATTTTAGTTAAATATAACTGATCAGCCACAAAAAGTTGCTTTCATTTAACAAAGATGTAGAACAAAAGTAACACATAATGTAATATTATTGTCAGGTTAAAGTATATATGTCATTAAAAGAGATTACTTCTGTACATTTATAAACATATTGAACTCTTGATCAAAGATATAACTGTTTAACAAAAATTAAAATTTGCTCTTAGTTACCGATTATAATCGATGATCAGTTGGTTAAGGGGAACCGATTATCGATTATGAATTTCTAACCGATTCCCATCACTAGCCAGTGGAAAATAAAAAGCTAGATGCAAACTGTACTATACAGAGAGAGACTTCTGTCAACAAGGGCTGCAGTGATGCAACTGAAACATACATACTGATCTCTCAAAAGTTGAGCTAGTTAGCATTTGGGCACTGGGAAAAAAAAGACTTGCCCAAAAAAGCCAATGAATTAATTTAAGTCATAAGTGGAATCCACAACATACAGTGAACTGACAGTGGTGTATTGAAAACTATCTATGTTTTTATGACCTGAAGCCACTAAGAAAAATTCAGAGGAGAAAAGATTCAAAGTTTTGTCAGCCAGGAGGAAAAATAATTTCCAAATATGCTCCTATCTACTTTGACCAAATAAAAGTTAATTTTTTCAACACCCCTAATAGTGGGCATCTCTTACATGAGACAGCTGGACTAATCTTACAACAGAAGGCTATATAACAGTGACATTATACTTTATTAATAATGGCTGCTTGTTTCGTAACTGTGTTATAGTGACCACTGATTGAGTGTAATTTTTAGTTGATCCAAATGCTTAGTGGACAATTGAAATTGATAACTAAACTAATATGTGATAATTTGCACATTTCTGAATGTCTGTGAAGAAAAACTGTATTAGACTTAATCATTTTAAACAATTAAATTGTGTTGCCATAGAATTCATATATTTACCTTTAATCTAGATCAATAAAATGATGTTTAAGGACATTTATATATCATGCCAAATTTCAATTATTTTTTCGGTCATTGAGGTCTTATTGACCAATGATGGTGCCATGTATTGTGCTCCAAAGCTGATTAACTTCAAAACGATAAGTCATTTTCCAGGAATATCTCACATACTTATCATCCCTTATTAGGACTTTTCTACAAATTAAAGTTATAATGTTTTAGTCAGACTTTAACTTAACACTGATGTCTTTTTCCTAATAAATTAAAATTCCCACACAAGGAAATGTTTTGAAGTTCAGTAGGCTTACATTTCAGATGGTTGGAATGAGATGGAAGCTGAGAATACAAAAATCAATTAAAAGGATCATAAGAATCTTGAACAAAATGAAGCTATCTAAATACTTTCTTCAATATTAATATATTTTGTATTCGTTTCATTCAAGAAAGATACTCCAACTTAACCTGATTTTGGCATTCCCTGCTTCCATCGCTTTCCAAAGCATATTCGAGTCAATAAATGAAAGCATATTTGTAATATTATTAAATTTACAGTAAAATTATACTTCAATTACCAAACATTCCTTACTGATGGAAACTATCAAATTACTGGGACAGCAAAACGCATTGTGTGATGTACTACTGGAAAAAAAAAAACTCAGCAAACCAATATACTAATAATATTGCAAACCTCTAGAAACTGCATGTTTGAATAAGCTTTTTCTTGTAGACTGATTAAGTGAAATGGATGAGTGAAAGTAATGTCTGTTTTGTTCCCTAATAAACTTTAGTGGTACTACTTATTGATACCAAGTGTGTCTATTTGGTTGCTTGGGCTTGAATTTTTTGTGGCTTGTTTTGGATACCTAATTAAATATTTGTGTATGGCATAATTCTAAACTGCAAAGAAAATCCGCAAAAATTAAATTATCATTTGCCATTTTAAAAAAAATGTAAATACACTAAAAAGTTGTTCCTCAGGACTTGTCAAATGAGGAACACTGTAACTGATCACTTTAAGTTAACAACTATGGATGACAGCAAAGTTTTAAATCAGGTTAGATTCTGAACTGTAAACATCTTCATGGTCAAAATTTCCCTTTTGGCAAACCATGTGTGATCCTATAATTTCATTCAATAAAGAAAGCTTTCCAAAAGTCTCACCTCCATTACAAAGCCTCATGACTACCCAAAGTTCCTCTTTCACCACAAAGGAAGTGTAGTACGCCATCACATTCTCATGTTTACACTGGCTCATTGCTTGAATCTCTTTCTGAAATAGAAAAAGGAACAAAATTCAAATGGAAATAATATTCAAATTTTGTATTACCTATGAAACTGACATTTGAGCCTCACCTCACTCCAATCCCTCCCCTGGGACAGCATTTAGGATCTAAAACCTTAGTTATAATGAATGAATATTAGTGAAACATGATACCAAATGTTATCTCTTCATCCCGGATATCAAGCTTTCACTGTCATTAAAACATTGTACCAAAATATTGTCAACGGTCTCAAAAGGTATGGATGAACTTCTGGATAAGATTATATCCTCCACCACCACCATTTAAGGGATGCATTCTGGAAAAGACCATTTGCTGTCTAAACATTAATAGATGGTACCAAATATAACCTCTCTACAATGAATTCCTGGTTACAAGGAAAACAATGCTACATATTAAGGGACAGGCACAGTGATAGAGAGACATGACACATCACAACATACACACATGAAAATGATAAATTTCATAATTTCTTTATGTAATAAATTCCAGTAATATGATGCACTCCAGTCAGAAAATCCTTTAATTTTAATCATAGTGGACCAATTTGGAACTGTATTCAATCAATGAAAGGGAGTAAAAATCAGAGAAATCAGAAAATGTTTACCTGAATATATCATTGATTTTGCCATATATATTTATCAGGGCTTGTAAATAATGACATTGCAATGAAATGAATATTTGCCATTTAAAGGGAAGTGTAATGAAATTTAAAAAATGACACCCATTAACGAAATAGTCGGTTCTAAACATTTACATGGCTTTTACTTTAAGTGCTTACTCAGTGAACTGGTTTTATTTTTAGACTAGAATATTTCAATGACACAATGACAGTTAAGTTAATTAACAGACTAGATGTCTCCAGCAGATTACAGAATATTGTGACATCACAGTAACATTCAAGTGTAGATAACCTGGTAAAAATTCCATTGTTAAAATTAGACACAGTAGACAACTCTTCAAGTTTTTTTTAGATTTGCTATCTGTGACTTGTTTTTTAAGCTTTGCAGTAATGCATTCTAAAATAACTTGCAAGTAATACAAAATGTACATATTTTTGAGTTCTTTTTTACCTTTCTATGCATATTTTTAAAATTGTTTTAATCCAAATGAAGTGTTCCAGGACAGTCAAACATACCATGTGTTTATTTTTTTTAAATACAAACAACATGAAGTGGTACTCAATCACCTTCATGTTCTAACAACAAACAAGCAATGATATTTAAAACTACTATCTTGAGGAAAGGTATTGAATCCAGCAGTTTATGAGCTATGATGTTTTAGTTCATTTGTGTTTGCTTACAATCGATACACATGGTTTAATACTGAGAAACAGTAGCAACTCAAAATGAAGCACAAATTTGTGGGTACTGCATGTCAGCTGGATTTATATTAAAAGTCATCAATGTATTAAATTTATTTGATTAATCCATATTTAAATATTTGTGAAAGACCAAAGAAGATTATAATCTTCCCAAATGAAATAAAGGGACATAAATGACCATTCCCCACCCCACACCCGTCAATGTTAACCAAAATCTGTTTCCCTCATTTATGCCATTTAAATGTTTAAGGATCCAAAATGCTTGAAAATGCTTGCAAGTTTTCCACAAAGACTGCATTCAGTCATTCAGTGTCAGCAACTATGTTACTCCAATCAATGAAGATCAGTACATATGTACTTTTAGTCACAGCTAGCTAATTGGGAATAAACATATTTTTTTACAATTCGCTACAATATGCCTAAAGGCTGCTCCATTTAAACATATCTAGGGAAAGCAGTTTTTAAAAAAAAGATGCCAGGGTACTTTGATTTTACAGAGTTCATATAAAAATGACAAGAAATTTCTAAATTGCACCTATGAGCGAGTATCCCGCTTTAAATGTGCATTCCCTTAATCCCTTGTATGTTTTATTGGAACAGCCCCAAATCAATGACTAACACCTTAGATTGAGTTATTAAGCTACCAATGTCCACACAAGGTTGATGCAGTAATTATGACCAGACAGCAAATGACACTTAGGTCAGCACTATTTTCTTTACTAGTATTGTAAACCAACTAAAAGACATACTGACTGGCTCTAGAGGTCAAACTAAGTTACTGTTTTGAAAACAGTAGTTAGAACATCGGGGAACCTTGACTTATTTTGTTAATGATTTGCAAAGAATTCAGAGATGCTCCCAGGTTTCTACCATAAGAGGGGGATTTCCCCCCTTGTCACAAGAAAGAGGGAAGTAGAACAAAAATGAGGTGGGGTAAGGAAACAGCCATAGTTCAATACTGACATAACACTGCAATATTCATCTCTATCTTCATGATCCACTGTTAAGACCCCAACTGAAATCAAAATCTTTAAATCAGCTTGCCTCTAGCTATATAAGATTTATTATGTTGATTGTTTCTGAACTTAAATCTGTTTCTTATCTGTGTATGGATATTTGAATGTACTGATAATCAACTTTCATGGTCTGCTGTCTGAAGGGGCAAGTACTTAGTTATCATAGCCAGCTGGAAAAAGTTTGAAAACTGTTCATTATGACTGTTATGTATTTTCCACACCTCGCAGGTCTTGTCTTTTTGATAATTCTGCTCAAAAAAAAGATTTTTCAATAGCATAGGCTCTGCAAAAATTCACCTTTCTTGAATTAACAATCTACTGACAACAATGTCAGATTTACTGTTTTATAATGCTGTATTAGGATTTTAAGTCCACTAATGACATGTCTTTTTATTCAGCTTTATTTCGATCAAATAAACATTACTTCGTACTTTCATTTTTAGAATCTTATTATTGTAACCATTATGCTAAGGCTATATGGTTTTGTAGCACATGATCCCACAGGGAAAAATTATGAAGAGAATAGAAATGAAAATCGCACTCTGCCATCAGAATGATCATTTGGTATTTGCCGAACGAAAAAGTCATTAAAAAGTGAACCACAATGGGAATGAGCCATTTTCTATCCTCTAGACAGCTCACATTATAAATGTGCATTTGTAAAATATCCTTGATGCAAAGTTCAAACTACAAAATAATGTCTGTTATGGGGCTCTATGTGCCAATCAAAATTAGTTTAACAACCATTCATATTAAACCGAAGAAATCAGATTTGTAAACAGTTGTGAAAAATACACATTGAATATTTCTACTGGCTTGAATAAAATTGTCTACTGTGTAAAGTACATTTGCATATGTGTAACTTGAAACTGGGGGAATTTTGTGTCAATCATATGATCACATCAACTGGGAGTATATCTGAGAATGAAATTAATGCCAGTTCTTAAACCTACCAATGTACTTTTATCCCTCATGATGTGATCATTTGTTTCTTTGGTCTTTAACTTTTGTGGTGTCATGCAACCATGAAATCTATTTTTAGAAAATTACCCTCTAAATATTTTCTTGTATCAGACATTAAAGAATGGCCTGTATAATTATATTGACGAAGCCAAAGAAAAAGCTATACGTTATCACTCAGGTTATCTCTAATCCTATTATAGTTTTACAGTGTAATAGATGGAACATTTCAAAATGTCAGCTGCATGTGTGGACAGTTACCAGAAGTTCCTCCATAGTGGTGTTGCATTTCTCCAGGTTGATCCTTTTGATCGCACATGGCTCATTGCGAGGTTTATAGATTGCCCTCTGTACAACTGCAGTTGCTCCTGCACCTGAAACATATTAACCAAATATTTCTGCAGGTGCTATACATCTCCTCCACATTTCTGAAAAGTTTTTGACTTTAATCTGGCATTCATTTATCAATGACTCAATCTTTAGATCTGTAAAAAATGTACTGAAATAAAGACACTACTTAAGGTCATAAAAATGTATCCTATTGGAGTCATGATCAAACCATTAATTTATAGAAAAAGACATGATTGGGGTTTACATAAAATGGGAGGTACCAAGCTTTATCGTCTGTAAAATGCACTCCTGTAGTATATAAAATACCAAGTAGTTTGTAACACTAATAATTCCTAAAAACACGATAACATTTAAGCAAGAACATCTGCTGCAATCACCTACTTCTGCAACAAAATTCAGAGTTACTTCTACAGCTTACTATGGTAATTCCCCTCCTTTTTTTTAAATACAAATCCAGGGACAAAAAAACTATTAAAGTCCAAGGCTGTCCTTGGGCATCCAGCTTTAATAAACTGGATTTCATAGCAGACTTATTGGTTGTGCAGTAAATTCAACAAAGTTTGTCACATATAAAGTTATTTACATGTAGTTAGTTAGACTTAACTGCAATAATACATATACATTGTTGCACCTGCATGTTTACTACAAGTTTTTGCCAAACTTCCCCAAATTTTGATCCTGGGGTAATTTGATCATTATGACAAATCTTTTGTCACATGATGTTGCAACTGCTACACTTTAAATATGAAACAAAGACACAAATCAAATTAAATCAATTTTTGTTTATTGGGATTTCAAAACATTTCACGTTAAGCAATGTTTCCCTCCAGGTTCTGAGGTCAGCAAATGTCTAATTGCTATAACAGTGTCCTTCTCACCCAACAGATTAACAGTGTTTATGCTCCATATCATGTGAAGCGTGTCTTGATATTATCATCTCTTTAGAATAATGTGATTTTACAGGGGTCAAACTGGACTTGAATTTAAGGGAGAAGTAACTTCTGTGTGAGCAAAGTGAGACACACAACAATATATGTGTGTGTTGTTTTCATTCTCTTATTTGAATTATGACATCTGTTTCCCAGCAGGCATATTTGGGTTTAACAGCCATGTATTTCCCTGCAGGCATAATTGTGTTTAACAGCCATGTATTTCCCAGCAGGCATAATTGTGTTTAACAGCCATGTATTTCCCTGCAGGCATATTTGGGTTTAACAGCCATGTATTTCCCAGCAGGCATATTTGTGCTTAATAGTGGTTTTATGTAGAGCTGTACCAATGTCACTTTTTGCCGATTATGCCGATACCGCGTATAGCCGATTATCAAAATTGCCGATACCGATTATGAGACCGATTATTTGATTATCATATTATGTACTCGGGTATAAGCCGACAAATTTAGAAAACAATAAAGGCCTGGAATGGGGAGGGGGGGGGGGGGGGCTAATCCGTAGGCCAATGTCAAAACTGTACAGGTTTTAGGTGTTTTTGTTGTCTATTGTAACGGCAGTACATCTTGGGACAAAAATATCCGTGTTCTAAGACATAGGCATGTTAAAAAAGTAACTTTCGGTGACCCGAAAATTATTAAACTTTTATAAAGTACTATTTATTATTGATTTTGTTATTATTTTGCATGTGCATATTTTCTGATTTCCACAACACGAAATTACATAAAGGTAAAATACAGCCTTCATAATTCGCGGGTCGGTCGAGTTTACCAGGGAGACCATATACTATAATGTACAGTACTTACGCAGTGCAAAGTGTGCATAGCGTCACTTAAATCCTTTTTTATTCCCAAATATTATGCAGAGCCGATATTAATAATCCAATCTATTCGGGCTCTTGAAACAATGTGTCCAAAGAAATTACTACTCTGTTGTCCACAGACCAGGGGTGGGCGATTTTTTTTTTTTTGCAAACAGGAAAGTTTCGTGGCACAATAAATATGTTCTAATCACTATGTAAATTGAGGCAATGCTTTTGAGTTTATTGCCGACTTTCTATGAGCAAAGGTCGTCGGCTTGCTTTGACGACAACAAATACTCGTTATTGCTGCGGCAACATCAGATAATTGTAAAACATTGATATAGAATTGTTTTATTTGTTTAGTATATGTCAGTGCTTCAAAGGTACAGTCAAACCAGTTATGACTTATGAGAGACCGCCCCTTCTGCCAGATGGTGGCTTGGTGAAACACTAACAAAAGACATAAAAAATAATTTTAAAAAATCCGGAAATGATTCTCACTTACTAGTATTAAAGACAATGAGTTCGTTCACCCTCCAGACATTACGGATTAACTGAAAGACAAACGACGTATTCAAACCTACACTGAAGCCCTTTCAAACAATTTCTCACTGGGACATAAGGACTATCGGTGTTTTCATAAAGATAAAGAAAAAACACAAACCTCAAAATTGACTGTGTATATATCCATCATTACTCCCTTTGATGTTAATCTTACTTGCTATTCACATGACTTTGGCACTATAATGTCGGTTAGCGACATGTACTTTAGTCTGGTTTACTGCAGTTTACAAATGTTACCGGATGCTGGAGTTGAAAATTTCGCACAACTGGCAGCAAGATAAATTCTTTTTAAATACTTTATTAGAGCAATCTCTTTGTTACAAAAAATTAATTGATGGTTCGATGTGTTTATCTCGATATATGGTTATTCGACTATACAGTAGTGTTAGTTAATGAGCAACTTGTTTGCATACTGCATTTATCCCGAGCTCTAGTGTTACAAAGGATTAAGTTACGGTCAGTCAAAACGCGACTGTATATACAACTTTTATCAGGAAAAATTGGTTATTTAAAAAAATTATTTGCATCGGCACCGATTATTTTTGCCGATACCCGAATATACCGATTGTGCTAATAATCGGGCCGATTACGCGTACGGGCGATTAATCGGTACAGCTCTAGTTTTATGCAATACTTTATTTTCCTATTCAATACCTTTGGCCAATCTGATTTAAAAACAGAACAACAGAAGCTATACATTGTAATGAATTTTAACTGGGTAACTATATTACAGTATTGCAGGTTAGTACAACAAATGTTTAACCATATACCCTTAAACAAGAATTTTTCATTTTACTTTCAGAAATTCATTATAAAATGGCATTTGAAAAATGTCTGAGAGCAAATGCACGTCTTTTAGATATACTATTCATCCTAATTTCTTTGTTGCTGAGAAAACTTTCCAGTAATAGTTCATAGACAACATACTGAAGAATTAAAGTCAGTATATGAATGAACTACCGGTAAACCATTTTTTTCAATGAAATCAACACAGAAATGCATATATATTTCTAGAAAGAATGGTTTTCTAAATCTAACAACATTATAGCTTCGTTACAACAGTCCATTGATAGGATAACAAATTTAAGATTTTATTATCTACGTACATATTCATGTTACAAATTCTATTCTTAAAACTCATATTGCTATTAAATGAGTTTAAGTTGTGAAACACAAGTGTGTATGCCTTTATCATCAAAGGATAACTTGCAGAAATAGGGCAGTAATAGCTGCTAACTTGCTCAGCAAACCATGTGCCTGTGAATGTACAAGAGCTTGTTTGCTGGTATAATTGATATTAACGCCAACAACTGAATGACTTGAAGCCTACATTTTGCCATGAGCTATATATATATATATATATATATATATATATATATATATATATATATATATATATATATATATATATATACACACACACACATATATATACATATATATATATATATATATATATATATATATATATATATATATATATATATATATATATATACACACACATATATATAAACACACATATATATATATACGCATATATACACACACACACACATATATATATATATATTGTCTTCTTGAAAATGTCAAAAGAATTGACCCTTATTTGTTAAACATGAAGAAATTCATGATAAAAAATAAATGGGTGCCACTACATCATTCAAGAATCCCTCTGGTAATGTTAACAGTCAGTAGAGGTTAAACCTATCTGTTGATAAAAGTCCTTAGTACAAGGACAAAAGCTTCATATTAGCTTTTTCTATATTCTGAGGTCTTGTTAGGATGTTAAAACTAGGAGTCCAGGATTCCCATTTTGGTAGAAATAGGAGACCCACCAGCAAAAGTTGCAGTCCCCTTTCAAAAAATGTTGAACTTTGCAGATAAGAACTGCTGGTTGCCATCGAGTTTAATTTCCATATTCTTTACAACACTGACATGTATAACTGTCAGAATATTTGGTGCAACTGTTAATTCTGCACATTATGTCATTTCTGCAAACATAGGATCACATGCTGTTTTGGTTGAAAATTCAATTCTGGCTGAAATGCCAACAGAAATATTCCAAAGTAATGTATTTCATTTCCAGACCCTGATGCATAAATATTACATCCATCTTTTCAATCAAAGCCACGTGCAGAATAGTCCGACATATATGGAGCCGTGAAACATAGGGTTGGTATCTCATTTGTTTAAAATTAGTATTATTTTGAATAAAATATTCTGGTGACAATTGCCACTTTTCAATTGGTAAGCATTGCAGAACTTTATTTTCATCAATTGAATCCAGTAAGGGTTTTCTGCCAATATTGGTGACCTTAGATATGCAGAATAGCCTGATATCAGTATAACTCTTGTTAGTCCTTAGGGTTGAGTCTGAATTTTGTCAAAATCCAAGGAATGGCCTTATTCCAAACAATAAGCCAGACATCACACACTTTCTTGGCTACTATCCCATACAAAACATTCAAACTATCATTTCTTGCAACTTCAACACTTTTCTGAATCTCATTAAATTCACTGTCAGTTTGCCTTTTAACTCCAAAATACTTATTGAAATTTGCAAACAACATTTTGTCTTGATGTTGACTTTATTTCGAAGTCGTATTCACTACTTATTTTGCTACAATCAGAATTTAACACAATAATGGAAGCAAAAGTTCTGATGTTCTCTTATAATAACCACCATTTTAAATGTTAGGACAGTTTCCCAAAAAGCTGCTAGCTGAAATAGTTGAACTTGCCACCCAGCTATTGCATCGTATCCTTATGATGTACTCTTGTAAATACAGCAGGCACATTTGGGGGTATTTTAACCATTGAAATCTGTCATTGTAAGTATCAGCAAAGCTAAAATGATCAAATAATCAACACATTCTCTAACTCAGTAGGTTGCTGAAGTAGGACTGGCAAGCCTTTGAATTTGCTGACCAGCTATTTGCATGTGTACGGAAGATGCCTGTATTACCTAGACCTCTGATATTGTTTGTGAGACTGAACAGTTTAAAACATTATCAAACATGAATAATGCAGGGCTCGAAATTAGCGGTAGTCTGCTAACTATCATAATGTTATTAGTCTGATGGGCTAGTAAGTTTTGTTTATCAACAGTCAGTGTTTATTTACTCAATACCCTAATAAAGATGCGACTTCAGCATATATTCTGTAGAATCACTGCAGTGACCATTGTAAACACAGCCATAAAATATTAGCATGAGAAGATGGAAGTCAATTTCTGCCTCAGAAATGTGTTTCTATTACAAGAAGCCACTTGATTTTGTGCATTTCGCTTAACAGCACCAATCATAGTCCTGTCATTAACAACAGAGGTTTGGTAATTGATATCCTAATTAATCTGACAGCGAATTAAATGAAAAATAACTTGGTATCACACTTTATTCATGTGACAACAGTAACAAAGTACAAAACTACAATACAAAAAAACATGGCATCAACTATTCAAAAAAATTAGTTTGCATGCATGTATTTTTCCATTTTTTTGCTTGCCAGTCCAACGCGCCAACAGTCACAAACGGGAAACTGCATAATTTACTTTTGCATCAAAATGATTAGAAGAATTAGATCAATTTATTATGATCACATTACTGACACATCATTTCCATACAACTACTTTTTCTATGACAATAAAAATCGTTTTTATATTTTTCCCATACAAGACTGAACAAATAATTGAATACATGTGGAGATATAACTCCGCCTAGGACGGTCCTAAGCCCGGCTGCAAAAGGAGGAAGGTTGGGCGTGGGGCTAGCAACCCCACCCCGGAAAAAAACAACTTGCTACAGAAACGCCAAAAAGTAAACCAACAGGAACAACGGCCCTGGGAGAAGATGGATCTCCAGCTGGAAGATGTATGACGCCGGATGGTGAAAACCAGAGTCATCTGGAAGCCGTCAGGCCGACGACCATCGTCTCCACCAGGACCACCACTACCATCGGTACATGGAACGTGCGTACCATGTACGAGACCGGAAAGTCAGCGCAAGTTGCCGCAGAGATGAGAAGATACAACCTCACCATCCTGGGAATCAGCGAGGCAAGATGGACTGGTTCCGGGCAGAAACGACTGGCTTCCGGCGAGTTACTGCTGTACTCGGGACACGAGCAGGACGACGCTGCACACACCCAAGGCGTGGCACTGATGCTGTCCAAGTCAGCTCAGGGAGCACTCCTTGGATGGGAAGCACACGGCCCAAGGATAATGACAGCCTCCTTCAGTACCAAAAAGAAGAGGATCAACATAGACATTATCCAGTGCTACGCCCCGACAAACGACAGTGAGGAAGAAGAGAAGGATGATTTCTACGACAGGCTGCTAACCATCATCCAAGACCGACCAAAGAGAAACATCATCATCGTCATGGGTGACTTCAACGCTAAGATCGGCAGCGACAACAGAGGCTACGAGGAGATCATGGGGCAGCATGGGCTTGGCGAGATGAATGACAACGGAGAGAGATTTGCCGACCTGTGTGCCACAAGCAACCTGGTCATCGGAGGAAGTGTTTTCAACCACAGAAGGATACACAAGGCAACTTGGGTGTCACCAGACCTGCGGACGGAAAACCAAATAGACCACGTGTGCATCGTGAGGACGTTTCGCCGCTCCCTTCGGGATGTCCGCGTTAAGCGAGGAGCAGACGTTGCCTCAGACCATCATCTACTCGTTGCCTGGATGAAGCTGAAGCTCAAGAGAAACTGGACAGGATGCTCCAATCAACGCCGTCGTTACAACACCACGGTGTTGAGAGATAACAACAAACAGGATAAATTCAAGATCACCCTCTCCAACAAGTTCCAGGTTCTAGAAGAGCTGCTTGAAGAAGAGACCATAGAAGACAGATGGAAAAGAGTGAAAGAGGCACTCACATCAACATGCCAAGAAGTACTGGGCCCCAAAACATACATGCACAAAGAATGGATTTCAACAGAGACGCTGAGGAAGATTCAAGAAAGAAGAGAGAAGAAGACTGCCGTAAACAACAGTAGGACAAGAACAGCGGAAGCAAAAGCAAAGGATGAGTACGCAGAAGCCAACAGAAGCGTCAAGCGCAGCATCAAGAAAGATAAGAAGAGCTACGTAGAGAGGCTGGCAACAGAAGCAGAAGAAGCAGCTCACCATGGCAACACCAGAGACCTGTATGCCACCATCAAGAAACTTTCAGGAAAGTTCGCCAAGCCAGAAAGACCAGTCAAGGACAGGAATGGAAGAGCGATCTCAGACGAGGAAGGACAGAAGAACAGATGGGTTGAGCATTTCCAGGAACTGCTAAATAGACCAGCGCCTGCAAACCCACCAGACGTACCGCCAGCGGAAAATGACCTGCCAATAGAGTGCGGTGCACCGACCAGAGAGGAGATTTGCAGCGCCATCAAGCAATTGAAGAGCGGCAAGTCTGCAGGACCCGACAGCATTCCGGCAGAGGCGCTGAAGGCGGACGTGGAAACCAGTGTGGAGCTCCTCTACCCGCTCTTCGGCATGATATGGGAAGACGAAGAAGTACCAGCAGACTGGAGAGAAGGCTACCTCGTCAAACTACCTAAGAAAGGTGACCTCAGTGACTGCTCCAACTACAGGGGGATTACGCTGTTGTCCATCCCGGGGAAGGTGTTTAACCGCATCTTACTGAACAGGATGAAAGAGGCAGTTGACCCACATCTCCGTGACCAACAAGCTGGCTTCCGAAAGGAAAGGTCGTGCACGGACCAGATAGCGACACTGCGCATCATCTTGGAACAGTCTCTGGAGTGGAATTCGCCACTCTACGTGAATTTTCTCGACTATGAGAAAGCGTTCGACAGCGTTGACAGGCAGACCCTCTGGAAACTACTAAGGCACTATGGAGTCCCGGAAAAGATCACCAACATCATCAGGAAGTCCTATGAAAGAATGACTTGTAGGATCGTCCACGGCAGGCAATTCACTGATGCCTTTGCAGTAAACACAGGGGTGAGACAAGGATGCCTTCTATCACCATTCCTCTTCCTGCTGGCCATCGACTGGGTCATGAAGACATCGACAGACCAAAAAAGAAACGGCATCCAGTGGACGCTGTGGAAACAGCTGGACGACCTAGATTTCGCTGATGACCTGGCTCTCCTCTCGCATACCCAACAACAGATGCAGGAAAAGACTAGCATTGTTGCGGACAACTCAGCCAGCCTGGGCCTCCACATCAACAGAGGAAAGAGCAAGGTTTTCAAGACAAATGCATCCAGCAATACACCCATCACAGTGGAAGGCGATGCGCTGGAAGAGGTGGATAGCTTCACCTACCTTGGCAGCATCCTGGACAAGCAGGGAGGAACGGATGCAGACGTTAAGACACGCATCGGCAAAGCAAGGGCAGCTTTCCATCAGCTGAAGAACATATGGATATCAAGGCAGCTTAACATCACCACCAAGATCAGGATCTTCAACACCATCGTGAAGCCGATATTGCTGTACGGAGCAGAGACCTGGAGAACCACTGCTACCACCATGAAGAAAATCCAGGTCTTCATCAACACCTGCCTCAGGAAGATCCTAAAGATCCGCTGGCCAGAAAGAATCAGCAACGATGAACTGTGGCAGAGAACGAAGCAACAGCCCGTTGAGGATGACATCCTTCAGAGACGCTGGCGATGGATTGGCCACACCCTCCGCAAACCTGCTCCCAACATCACCAGGCAAGCCCTCACATGGAACCCTCAAGGAAAGAGGAAGAGAGGAAGACCCAGAAACACCTGGCGCCGTGATTTGGATGCAGACGCAAAGAAGATGGGCAAGACGTGGGGACAGCTGGAGAGACTCGCCCAGAACCGAGACGCCTGGAGGGAGCTGGTTGGCGGCCTATGTCCCAAACGGGGCCACAGGCGGAGATGAGATGAGATGATGTGGAGATATCCAAGCAGAATGCCGTACATTTGTTGGGAATTAAAATATCTCAGCATGGGCATCTAATTTTGAAATATTTATTGCTTATTATTAATTTCAACAATACATTGAGGTTCGATTAATTAGAAACACTTACTAAACTTACTCTATTAATCATTTAACTGTAATTGGAGCTGTTAAATACAAGGCGGCAAGTCAGATGGCTTTGTTTGATGAGAACACACATTTTCTGAGGTGAAACTAACATTATCTTTTGATGTTAATATTTTATAAGTGTTTACAATAGCTAGTGTTGGGAATCGGTCAGAAATTCATAATCGATAATCGGTTCCCTAAAACCAACTGATCATCGATTATAATCGGTTATTAAGAGCACATTTTAATTTTTCAAAACAGTTATATCTCTGATCAAGAGTTCAATATGTTTATAAATGTACAGGAGTAATCTCTTTTAATGACACATATACTTTAACCTGACAATAATATTACATTGTGTGTTACTATTGTTCTACAACTTTGTTAAGTTAACGTAACTTTTTATGGTTGATCAGTCATATGTAACTGAAATACTGCTACAATCCCCCAAATTGTTTTCGCTCACATGTGATGTGTCCATAATTAAAAGTACAGAAGGACAGGTTTTTCTTGTTTGTCATTGTTAATAATACTACAAAAGATGTTGCAATTTAACTGAAACAAATCAACAATGTAACAAATTGACCATGTAACAATGACTATGTTCCTAATTATGAATCATAAGGTTTCATATTTGTAGTTGTGAAGGGAATTAATTTCAGGTCAGCTTCAGTGGCTAGGAGTTTTATTAACCTTTGTGCTTTGCATACACCTAAAACGAAGTCTCCCTTTACACACAATTGATTATGGAGTTCACAATCGATTATCTTATCATCCAACTGATGATCGATTATAATCGATAATCGGAACAAAACTAACAATAGCCACCACTTTGACCTTGCAGAACGTCCACTGAAGTCAAGACTTTATTAGGGAGAAGCTATTTAAGGGGGAGGTGGGGGGAGGCAAAGGCACATGTTTCTTGCTTGGACTTTCTTATATAAAGGACACTGTGCCATTCCTTTTCTTACTTTAAATAATTCGAGTCAGCTATACTGTAACATTTCGTATTCCTGCCTTATAAGACAGGACAAAATGTGGCATTTTATAGAAGGTGTTCAGCTTTCGGAAAAAAGCAAAAGTTGAATGAAAATGACATAAAAGAGAGGAATAATTCTTATGATAAGGAAAAGCGTAATCGAACGTTTCAGAAGACATGGACAAAAGACAGGGAATGGCTGTATTATGATGAGGACAAGAACATTATGCAGTGAAACTGGTGTATGGAATTCGCAAAAACAAACACAGAGAAAACATCCAGTTTTGATGCGGGTTGTTGAAATTTTTAAACGGAATCGGTAAACGTACATGAAAGCTGTGGGCAATACAAAAAGAATTCAGAGAGAAAAACAGCAATGCAGATACCACCAGAAGAATTGACCGCTGGTAAGATCTTGGAAACTTTAAATCGGAATGTATTTGACTGGCTTGTTAATTTGTTTAGAAATGGATCCCTTTCTGGAATTCGATCCAGATTATCTTGAGAAACAAGAAATGTGAATTGACTAATTGATTTGAAGTAGGATTTATATTTCTGTACTTCTGCATTTCATCTGATAATGCTATTTATGAACTAAAATTCTTGTTAATCTCAATACTAGTGTGTAACATTCTTTTGTGGACAGGACTAGTAAATTTCTCAGTACACTAGTCCTTCTGGCTACAAAGAAATTTGTAGTTTTCACCAAATGATCAAAACTGGAAATGAAAACCTAATATATTACTCATTTTTCTCAATTGAAAATGGCAATTAGATGAATTGAAAATTCTCAACTTATAATAAGTCTAATATTTTGTTACATATTCTTTGCAACAAAATTTTCAGTACACTAAAATTACAATCTTTCTGAAACTTTTGATCAGTGAAAATGTCACTAATGCCTATAAGTAACAACACTTTAAGAAATAAATAGCAATGAAGGTTTAGTCAATTAACTACATACTGTTCTTTGATCTTGCATTTCCAGCTTACTACTTGTATTTGTATGCACGATTAAATGTAGACATGTTTAATAAAATGAAATAAAGAGAAAGGAACAGATCATGGTTCATTATGGCGAAGTTAACTTCTTACTGATTTGTAACTCAGAATTTTTTTTCACTTCAAACAAAATCACAGCATCAACATTCCACTAATAAAACAATCTGAAGTTGATAAAAGCTTTGACACTTAGCAGTGTTATTCAACATAACTAGTATTCAGTATTGTGCATCAATTTGTTGAAATGCGACAATAGTTGAGGTATGCCACAGTAAGTTCAAGTAGGTTGCTTGGGATATGTTTCTTGAAGAAAATGAAACATTGCTTACAGTTCCAAGAGGCAAAACATATTTTTTATTCATTTCATTCAACTTTAACCTGATTTAGGCATTTCCTGCTTTCATCGCTTTCTAGCCAAATGATATGTAGGCCAACGAAACATGAAAAAAGCTCCATTTCTTTTGTGAGAATTTTAATTTATTTGAGAAAAGACATCAGAGTAAGAAATGTCTGATTAAAACATTGACTTTACTTTATAGAAATATGTTCATTAAGTTGCTAGTTGTGTGAAATATTCCTGAAAATTTTACTTTCGTAACAATGTTAGTCAACATCAAAATACTCTACACAGTGTCGTTATGCTGTAAGACCCTGACGCCCAAACAAAACATACATAGTGTCGAGGTCTTAGATGTAGAAATATACTAGTACTAGTGACTACAATGTATACCAATGTATTGCCAAAACGTTTGTCTTCATCTGCAGGATTTAATTATCTGTTAAGATCGGCCACCAAAATCGTACATTTGCATCACCGGGGGAGGGGGGAGCGTTATGGTCAATCTGAGCCATATGGACGTTACCCTCATTACGTAATGTATTTCGTTTCACTACGTCAATTATTTTTCCTTTCCATGTTCTATATGGTCGACTAATAACATTACTGTCTCATTGGTAGATATTTTTCAAGCAAAAGAAAGATAATTCGTCAAATAATAGTGCGTGATATACCATAATCACTAGAAATTAATATATCGAGAAGAAACATTGTGCCTCGAAAACACATAACATAAATAAATCATACGGCAATTTGTTCCACATAGTGGCATGTAAATCCATCTCTTTTAGCACATATAATCACGAATATTATCTCTCAAAGAAAATCTGTATGATGCTAACCAATTACTTCCTTAAGTTCATAGTCATCCTTTTGATTTGACCAATGATCTGCATCTTCTTGGGTTGTGTCAGCCATTTTCGTCCTTGTTCCCACTCTTACTAAATCAGTGAGGCCCTTGGATCGAAAGCGTTCAGGTCATAAGAATAAATATATAAATCAGTTGGATGATTTGGACTTAGTACTTGGGCTGTGTTTGATTTTGAATGCAATCGGGAGAAGATATATTTATGACTTTACAAGGGTGTGTCAGCCGTAATTTTAGCAAATAAACAAATGTTTATAAACATAAGGATAGTTCCAACGGATGTATTGTTCTTTATTTCTAACGCAATCTTGATTATATATCGTTTTTGGCTCTTCTAAATTAAATGGAGAATGTGTTCTTCACTTACATTAGCGATCAGAATGTTGCGGGCTAGGCGTTCAATAAAAAAAAATATTTGAACATGGCATTGGTATCATATCAAATCGAACGCAACCTATAGCGTGGGTCTCACACAACTAGTTTGACTCAAATATTCAAATATGCTGCATCATCTAACGTTTTTTCTCTCTCACGCCTCCTGGAATAACAGAGGGATATATATATATATATATATATATATATATATATATATATATATATATATATATATATATATATATATATATATATATATATATATATATATATATATATATATTAAAACATCTTTTACGTAATTCATTTTTAGATTTTTATTTATACGCGATCACAAAAATAGAAATTAAATTAAAATAATTAATGATGCGTTAATGAGATGGCTAAAAATTTAATTTCGTATATGAGGAATTGGATACTTTCCCTCTTGACATGCGTACATCTCAATTCTACATATTACGCAAAACTCATAATGGAATCATGTTAAAGATTTAACAACTTTCATTAAAATGTTGAAGTCTATTCCACAGCTATCTGTTAATTTCAATCCTGGCATTATTAGATGTAACATCACTATATACCAACTTTCCGCATGCAGTTGATATTGAAGCGTGTACAAATGTTCTTGATTACAATCCTAATAATAGCCCACTATCTTGTGAAGATATCTGTATAATATTAAAACTTCAATAATACGAAATACATATGCATAATGGGTACGGCAATGTGTATTAATATGGCTCCTTCATACGCTGTCCTTTCATGGGTAAATTTGAAAATGACTTTATTCAAAACGAAAAGTTTAAACCATCTCTTTGGTTCAGATTTTTCAATGACATATTTATATCTGGAAGCAGTCAACCGAAGAACTGTAAAATTGTATTGATTGCCTAAATCATTTTCACCAGACAATTAAAATTACTTATACTCCATCTAGTACGCATGTTTAATTTCAGATGTAAATGTGATATCAAATATTGATAACACTATCTCTGCAAATATTCATATCAAGGAAACTAATATCCACCAATATGTGGAATAATCTTCATGTCATCCCATGTCATGTAAAAACGGTATACCACATAGCCAGTCGAAAAGATACTGACGTATTATTTCAGATGATTGTCAATTACAAAATTCGTTGAATAAATTCCAAACATATTTACAAAACAAATTATCCAACACATATAAATGATTCTGCGCTGAACAAAGCCCGTAATATTACTCAACATTGGGCTTTAAACAAAACAGTATGCACAATAGATAGAGATGTAATTCCTTTCAAATACAATAGAATCCTTCATTATCTAATCTACGTCGTATAAATAATAAATTTTAGTCTCCTAAATTTAGTAAATACATTTATCAATTTACCAGCGTAAAAACACTTTACAAAAATAAATCAATTATCGCTTAAAGAAGACTCAAGAATTTTCAAGATTTTTTTTTATTAGTACTAAACAGACAGAAAAGAAAAAGAAAAAAGAACATTTTCATCATCTAAATGTAACATACATCGGTGCTCTTGATGTGCAAATATCAGAGAAACTACTATGAATAATCATCGCTCTCATATATAAAATTTTAGAGATCCGAAGTTTTCAACAAATATTTCACACAGTTTGACACCAATAATAACTCTCTAAGCGAATTGTCTTTCATGCCGATATTTTACAATCAATGAACATCACAACATATGGCACTTAAAAAATGGCATGCATCAACAATAACCATTTATTTGGTTGGATTTTTATAATAAAACGTACCAGTAAATTTTGGCTACCAAATCTCAAGAATTTGCACGACTTTTTTTAATAGTACGTAAATAGACAGAATAGGAAAAAAATACATATTCGTTATCTAAATGTGACATACACTGGTGCGATGTGCAAACATAAGAGACACTAGTAATATGAATAATCATCGCTTTCATATATAAAATTATAGAGATCCTCAGTTTTCATATAATAAAATAAGTTATCCGTTTCTTTTAAAACATTTCGTACATGAAGACGCAAAAATTAAATGCGAAATTATTCAACCGTTCATTTTGTTAAGACTTGACTTATTATTTAACTATTTTCAATGGAATTTAATCGTGGCCTCTAATTTTAGTAATATATAAATTATATCGGCGAGTATTCTTTTCAATAGAAACAAACCGGAGTTAGAAATACTGAAATGGTTTTACTAAAATACAGACATAATACAATGGTATTATGTTGCTTACAATCACCGGGTACAAAATACATTATATTAAAGAGGTACATATGTCCACAATAATTAGCACAATGTCATTGTCTTTCATTCGACGCGGAGAAAAGAATACCATTGAGTAAAATTGAGTACAACAAATAGGCACTTATGCTCACAAGAATTATCACTTACGACCAGAAAAATCATCCAAGCTACTTATAACTTTATAAGTTTTGTTAATAAATTAGTCATCACTTTGAAGATAAATTTTGTTCCAAGCTGAATTAATTAAGACAACACATACATTTGCTTGGGCATATAAAAACCTTGTTGGCACAATTTGTATCATAGTAGTAATGAGAATGGCAGAACTTTGTTTAAAATGTATTTTGGAAGTGAGACCACCAAATATCTTTTAAAATATAATTTTTTTTAAAAAACTTTAAATATTTTTAAAAAAAAATTAAAAAAGAAAGAAAAAACATTTCACAACTTCATTGTTGTATAAACAATGTAAGGGGAAAGTACACATGAGGACGCCATAGGGTTAAATCACATGGCGCCACGCGAAGTGAGCAAGCCTGTGGCAGAGTTTGGAAAAACCACCCCTATTAATAATTCTATATTTTCTAATATACTTCTATTTTCTCTGGATACTATATCCATACTTTTTCTGCCATGTCTATCTCCCGCAATAGACATGGCTCCCATAAACAATTTAGAAAAAAAATTCTTAATAAATAAAATTATAAATAATTGAAGGCCGGACCAAATTGAGACAGGAAATGTACAGCCAAATAAAATTGTACATTTTCTGTCTCAAGGCAGACGGACCAAAAATATAAATATTACATAGATAAATTGAAGAACACTAAAATTATTAAATAATACACTTCAATTTATGTAAAATTCAAAAATAAAAAAAATATTTTTTTAAAAATTAAAATAAAATAAACTTTTTATTGTCTTCCAAATTTAGAGAAGACAGGGAAAAAAGAAACAAGACAACTGGAACAAATTTGAAGGAGAAAAGGCTATCCATTACAAAAATACAAAGTATATACTTTATATAGCACCACACAAATAGCACCAATCACAAATAGCAAACACAAGGATAATAGGAGACCACTAGCCATGGTTAAATTAAACAAAACGTAGAATACTAGTACATGTATATGGGTAGGCCAAACCCCAACTAGTAAAGAAATACGTAAAAGACATTAGGGACATAGGAAAAAATACCCCTTATCATATATATATATATATATATATATATATATATATATAACCCCGATGGGGAAAAATTAATTGGGGATTTAGATGGAAAAATTTAAAAATAAAATACAACATAATAACATACTGGGGGCAAACACACATACATAAAAACTTTTTTAAAAAAAATTTTGATGAGTGGGGAGGCATCTGTCTGGTGGCCCCCCCCCCCAAAAAAAAGTGAGACCACTTCAGGAAGCGATAATGTTTGACAAGTGCAGCAAATGGACGCATAGAAAGTTTAACACAGGTAAGCATTTTATAATGATAAGCGAGAACAGCATTTCATTTTCATAGTAGTTATTGCTTATTATTATTATTATTATTATTATTATTATTAGTAGTAGTAGTAGTAGTAGTAGTAGTAGTAGTAGTATTCACATATAAGTCAATATTTGTTGTTAGTGATAAAATGTATGTTAGTGCAATTGAACAGCTTTGATCCTTAAGAATTTAAGTTGTAACATGATCAGTTGATTGTTTTACGATTTCATACTACTAATCGTTTATTCACTTTAGATATTTAGATATTTCCACTGTTGTCGTTTCATACTGTAATTGCTCCATTTTAGGTATCACAAGGGATGCTTATCGTACAGCAGTAAAGAACAACACAGACCTAGATTTATACATGCCATGACTGTACCGAAGCTGACACTTTAGGAATGCCCGTTGCGAGCAGCACAAGGAATGATTCCTTGGACATAACAAAAGTATCATTTACTGTACCGGAGAAAATCCAAGAGGACTCCATTGAAGAAAATATAACCTCAAGTTTGATAACTTATGAGGAGGAAAGTAACATAACATTTAAAGTTATTGACGGCGGTACTCAACGAGGAAAGCGTAAGCTAGCCAGTAGTGATGGCTTCACCTTCGTTGTTAAGGTATGTGTATTGGTTTATTTGTTCATTAATCTTTTGTAGCGTAAGATGTTATAACTACATAATAACAATTTCAGTGCAATGCCACATATGATTGGTGTATGCCCACTAATTGAACTAATTTAAGCAGCATTCATTCTCTATTTACATAATTTTGTTTTGAGCCTATTATATAGGTTAGTAATGTAACAACACCATTATTCATCTGCCTGAGCATTCAAGACCAAATTACAACAACACATTGTACGAGTTGCTAACTACACACGACAACGGAATAGACCGTCTGAGCCAGCAGATTTACAATTTGAGGTATGACGTTTAATATTCATATGTAAACACTTTGAATGTTGCAAGAATAAATGGTTACTGAATGAGAATTTATTTAAATTAAGATCATGGTTATTTACTTATAGTGTGTGTGTGTGTGTGTGTGTGTGTGTGTGTGTGTGAGAGAGAGAGAGAGAGAGAGAGAGAGAGAGAGAGAGAGAGAGAGATTTGTTTTTTCAACGTAGCTTTAACAATGTTTCAGTTATATCGCTACGATGTGTGCAGCGTGGCAGTTTATAGTAATGCCTAGCACTGTTGCATCATGTCGCATTAGCGCCAATCGATGCAGCTATTAGTATCATGTATTACCATTTTTGTATTTTTTTTTTTCAGCTGGACAACGAATTCTTTGAGCAACACACATCTGATGATTTTTTTCAAGGCTGATGTGAGAGTAGGTGGACACCGTCACCTTATTTTCGCAACAAACCAACAGCTGCAAATGATGGCCAATGCGAAAACATGGCATATTGATGGGACATTCAAACTTGTGAGGAAGCCGTTTCATCAACTGCTGTCCATCCACACGTTTGTGAAAGTATCGGGTGAAATTAAACAGTTTCCAGGCGCTTTGATACTAATATCTAGGAGACAGAAAAAGGACTATAAAAAGGTATTGTTTGTATTACACTTCTTATGCAAAGTTTTCTTAAAAATTGTGTTTAAATTAATTAGACAACATCATGTTCATATCATTGGTATATTGTATAGTAAGACAATGTGTTCTTATTCTGTTATTCATATATGTCCAGGTTTTCCGCAGTATCCTCACCATGCTGCCCAGTAGCCCAGAAGTGAGGGAAATGGTTGTAGATTTTGAGCATGGTCTCTGGCTTGCTTTGCACAAAGTTTTCAAAAAACCAATCCATGGTTGTGCTTTTCACTGGGGACAAGCAGTGTGGCGTTAAGCCCAGTCACTTGGATTGCAGGTATATACCCCTTACTACTACCTCTATACCAAACATTTAAAAAGCTCATGAAATAATATGACGATGTAATACGGCTACAACAATATATATTTGTTAAATAAACATTAGAGATGAAAGCATTAAACCTGATGTATAATGTGTACACACAATTCCGTCGGAATCATATAACATCATATACTAAAATACACACTCATCTCTCTCTCTCTCTCTCTCTCTCTCTCTCTCTCTCTCTCTCTCTCTCTCTCTCACGCGATAGCGACCGCATTTCTTGAGTAGGCATCAATAATGTGTTTTTTTTGTTTTTTTTTTTTAAAATTGAATTTAATTATCATTTGTCAATAGTTAGCAAATCTCAATGAAAAATCAGATTAAATTGTTCAGTTAGAAAGATAATAACATAACACTTTGGCTTATTGACGGTTAGCGCCAATTCAGTCGATTTCGGGTTATAAAAGTCAATGTCATAACGTCATTTCAGGATGTTTTTTTTTTTTTATGGTTTAACGCCATTTTTTCAGCACAATATAGGCTATACATGGCGGCCAGTATTAATGGTGGAGGAAGAAACCGGACAAACCCCGGAAAGAACCACCGACCCACGAGAAGCTACTGGCAAGCTTTCTCACATAACTACATTTGCCGAATCTTAGACTCGAACACACGCAGACAGAGGTGAGATGGCAGTGGTCCGTAACGGACAGCGCTTTAGACCACTCGGCCACTCGGGGCCCCCATTTCAGGATGACTTAGGTTATTATGTTGGAACCATTTTATATCTAAAAATGCAGACATCTCATCATGCTTACATCCTCTCTTATTTTTCCAAATAAAACGCATCTAATGATTTGAAGAGCAAAGTGAAAGGGACAGAACACTTATTTTTCGTTAAGGACAGAAGCGGAGTTGATCACATGGAAAAGTTGAAAACAAAATTGCAAATTTTATAGATGTAATAAATTATTAAGTTGAAGAAAAACAACAATTAATAAAGCCTTGACAAGCATATGGCGAAATCTCAGAATTATTATATATTATCCTTGGGGCGACTTCTCCAGGCAAAGTGGGGCGACTTCTCCAACCATTATGGGGGGCGACTTCTCCTGACACCTGGGATGAGTTTATATAGATAAACGCAAATAATATGAATCTTGTCTGTAAAGAAAAGAATTTAATCCGGAACTTATCTGTTCCAATAAAATCCCAAACAGGGCATACAAAAAACCTAAATATTCTTAAAACAATTTAGTAACAAATCCATTATTAAAAATATTTTCAAAAGTGTTGACTTAAATTTTGATAAAAGACATCCAAAATAATATACTGTTGTATATATAAGGACTGATGTTTCTGTAAAATCAACTTGTCTTCTTGTAATTTGTTAAACTAGTCCCCAAACCTGTATTAATACAGGGTTCATATCGTCTTTTAATATATAATACAAGGGACGACTATTTCTCATTTAAACTCTTAGATTCAACAATTAGGAATCCAAGTTTGGCTTGAAACGAATGGCATTCCGTTTTCTAGTCCGTCTTTCCTCTGAATATTCCCGCCCCAGTTTTCATACTTGGACATTTAGGTTGGGGTGTGGGGGCATTGCAACTGCATATCGAAAATTTGATGTTAGTCGCTTACCAGAGGGGCCTTTAATATTTAATCTTATGTATTTTGTATTCTTTCGCTTTTGTAGTTTTTTTAAAATTACAACCAGTATACGATTTTAATTTTTTTAAAATTTAAATTTCTCTACAAATTTTAAAAGTGTGGCTTGTTAGATTTGTGCACTAATGCCACTAGCAATGCAAATCGCAAGTACCAGGTCACATTTCATCAACGACGTAGTTTAGTCATGTCCTTCCGCAGAACAAATACATAACGATTTTAATATCCACAATTCCTTCTAAAATAAGCAAGTTTCATACTGATTTAATGCTTGTATCGTTCGATCTAACAAGTTTAATACTTTTTTAGGCTATCCGGTCAGCGGCGACTCTTTGCTAATATTATGTAAGAACCCGGTACATTTAACTCGCGATCAGTTTAATTTAGTTACGAAGCAATTACATGATTATTTCGGGCGACAAGTGTGGCGGTAAATGTTCGTTTTCTTTTTCCTTCAGACTTCATCAATATTTGCGAAATTTAAATACTTTTTAAAGTCGGAAACAATTTCTACCGACATTTTCCCCAATTGCTGGTAGCAGAGGAACCCTGTGTTGTTGCTACAATGTTTATACTTACATTCCGAGACCATACAGCTCGCCGACGGAGCTAAAAAAAACTTAGAGGTTTTGATCTCGTGCTGCACGTACTGGTCTCAAAGTGTATTTAATGATTTCTCAAATCTGCCGGATCGTCTCTCACTTCCTAGGACCTAGGTCGTAACATTGGACAGCCACGCGCAACAGGTCAGCCTCCCTCCGCAGTAGTGGCACTAACTGGTAGAAGCCTAGTCCAATGTGTACTGCCCTTGAATTTAGACGATTGTGCCAGCCTAAAATCTATAACAGATAACGAACAGTTGATTTGTAAACGTATTAAATTTGTTATATACCAACATGTTTAAATATTAAAATGATACTGAGAATTATGTTATGCATATCAATAGACTAATGTATTTATACTAATATGCTTTCTTGTGCAGTGCTTACCTTCAATAGCGTTGTTCGTTCGTACTGTCTGGCGGTATACTTACTAGGCCTCAGCTGGAAACACGGTTATCCAGCCACTGCCTGCGGTTGTACCCGTTAAGGGTCTATGTAGCATCGGTTGTATCTTTCATATGCAGCATCTGCACTGGTTGACGTATGTGAGCGCTGGGCAGGAATTGAAGGGACAGCACTTGACGAACGAAGGAGTGAAGAACCCCTCGTCGAATATACGTTTCTGCCAATCCAACAGACTAAACGTGCCGCCATACGGCCTGGGACCAGTAGAAGTCACAGCCCTTGAGTTTGACACTGGGAAAGGCCTCTCTGATGGCGATCCATACAGTTGAAAATATGCAAATAAAAATCCCTTCATGATAATGTTTTTTATGTAGCCATTTGTATGTGAAAGGTAATACGGTGTCATAATGATATTTCGTGATGTCATTAATTTTTGCGGACATGCACTGTTAGCGTTGTTGAGTAGTAATTTTCAATTTACATTATTGTTATTTTATATATAAAAAAACAGCTTACCTTTTCGAAGTCCAATACGAATCCTTCTAACGATACATGTCCCAAACTTACCTGCAGAGAACGAACTACATGTAATTAAAGAATCGAAACGAGGTCATTATTCGTATTGCGTTGATTATTATCAATTCTACAATGGTTACATAACATCATTTACCTAACATTCAACAATGACAAATCATTTAAGTCTTGGAAAGAAATACAAGTGCTGAAAAAAACTGTTAAACATTCAAGAGCGATATGTTTCAAGTTCGAGATATCACGACATAGTAAATTTTCTTCTATCTATCCTATATATATATCCAATCAACATGCTGGAACTGTCAATGAATTTAGTAACAATGTAGAGAGACAAAACTTGAACATAATGGCTTACGGCCAGATTGTCTGACTTTTTGCCCGGCTCATTAGACAAAACACAAACGGCAACTGCTTCTGTGCGCCATTCCTTTCGATGAAGACATGGATGGACATAAGCGGACCCTGTTGTGTGAATGGCTCACCAATAACATCGAAGTTATACTCACAGTTTTTAAACAAGGCTATTACTGCGTGCTATTATAAATTCCAAACCGACAAAATATGTAGCTCAGAAATAACTGGTACTCGTACAGCAAAAACTAACAAATACAACGTAATGCTTTACCTTAAATGTTCCATCCATGTACCAACGTTTCATTTCTCGAAATAGTCCGAACTGATATTCAGTTGCCAGCAGGAAGTGTCACTCCCCATCCATTCCGATGTCTGCTACAAAGAATTCATGAGCGTCGTTGAAGTCCTCATTTAGCTATAAAAAAATCCGATCAAATCGATAATTATTTTCAACATCATTCATGTAACAAGTTACAACTATAAAAAGAAACACAATTTAAACTATCAAAGTTTAATTACAAACTAGATATAAAACATTTCGTTTACTTTAAAACAAAACGGTTTGATAGCAGGCAGTAAGATTAATGAGCAAACATTATATAAAAAAGTAAAAGAATCAACTAGTTTAAATTTTATAGTAAATTTATTACTAACTAGATTTATCAGAGTTTTATAAAAACCTCAAACTTCATCTAATGTTCTTGGATTTTTCAGGACGTAGCTTCGCTCTGGTTCTATTAGCGACTCTTTTCAAAAGCGCTTTCTTTCTGAGAGAGACTTTATCCGGTCCCGAACTTTCCAGAGTAGCGTCTTCTGCACTTTTTAAGGCTGATGTGAATAGTTGCTCTCTAGCAGCACGTCTCACCTTTGAGAAAGAGGTAATGATGTCATGTCAAAAGGAGGTAAACACAAGCGTATAATTAAGCACTAAACATATATGACAATTTCTTGCATGTACCACGAAAGCCACTAACATTATGAAAGTAACTTCCACGAGAGTTCATTCCACGATTATTGCCTTTAGTATCCTCACTGTGTCAGGATTAAATATTTCATGAATTTTCATTACATCTAAATTTTGTTGTTATAATTCAAATGTGCGTTGATCTTGTACAAATTGTACAATTAGCTGCCAATGAAACATGCTATGCTGACAAAAAGTTACCTTGGCGTACACATGTGAAATTAGTTGACGGTCAGGGACAGCGGTGTGTTCCCCTATTTACACACACACACACACACAGACACACAGAGTATATAATATAATATATAAAGTTAGTGGATTAGCGTGTATTTTAAGTATTACGATTGTTTCACATACTATGCCTGATTATAACCAATTCTAAGGGTAAAACGCATACCTGTTATCAGATACAGTTGATAGTGGTGGCAATATTGTATATTACATTTACAGCGTAAGCACAGTCTTATTAGTATAAAACTTTAGGAATAAATTTAAAAGTGTGCATGTACTTACCAGTGCTGAACGTGCGATGTTGCCGAAAAAAAAAAACATCACCACCCCCACCCCCAACACACAAGCAATCGCATGCTGTCATGGCCTAACTTCCAGAGCACAATGAATACAGTGAATATACGCCATTACACTAATTGCTTATCTTTGTTTTGTAAGTATTACTAAACTGTTAGACGGGTATGGAAAATAGATTATGATGAAACAAGAGGAAACAATAAGCACAACAAACTTAATTGTGTGTCGTTGAGATAAATTGTACACAGCAGGTAATTTAGTAAAACAATACTAAAATTAAAATTACGAAGGTTAAATATTTATTTTTCTCATTTTTATAAATATTTTGATTGAGAGAGAGAAGTTAAAAAAAAAGGAGAAGAAAAAATGTGTGTGTGTGTGGGTGGGGTGGGGTAAATAAACGTTCTGTTTTTAATTCCGTGTTTTTGTTTTGTCTGTGAATGTTCTGTGTAGGAAGCCTTTCTGGGGCTCTATTCCATACCTGTTCACTTTGCATAGCGACTAGTGATATAGCTCTGGGATGTTTATGCCCCTTATTTTACTCATACACAGGTCCCTGCTCCCTTTGTCTTTTCTCTTTTTCCTATGATACAGGGAAAAAAAAACATTTCTATTTAACTTTTAATTTATCCGCATCATGAGATTTGTTATATAGCTTGTTATTTTATACAAAGTGTTTTTTTTTTGTTAAAGCTTCAGCTAATAATGGTACGTTCTCCTCTTTGTATTTCCCCTGTTTATTTATTTCTATTATAAGTTCATTTCTTTCTCTTTCTAGTTTTTTGTTGTTGCATTGTTGCATTACATGATATTTTGTATAATAAGCGTTTTTACATGCTGTCTCACTGCTACCTCTCCTGTAAACCATTCATTATGCATGTATTTGAAAGAGAGGCTTTGTATTTTTTAAGATACTAGTTTATTCCAATTTTTCCAAGCCCTCTCCCAATTTATTGCTAAGTTTTCCAGTTCTATTTTGCATTTTAGTTTTCGCTTGTTATATCCTCTCTAATCCATTTATGTCTCTTTTACCGTTTTTTAAAAATATAGTTCCTCTATATATATATATATATATATATATATATATATATATATATATATATATATATATATATATATATTTTTTTTTTACTAGAATGTTTTTTTAATCTTCCATATTTCTTTGTAATTTCCAACTTTAAAAAATAAAATCTTGTTATTCATATATCCCCTCCCCCCAATTCTCATTATGAATCCGAACCAATGTATATAAGGCCCTTCTCATGGTATCCCTGGTTCTTTATTTAAACTTTTGAATTTATTTAAAATATTTGTAATCTTGATCCACATTGGATTTGGAATAGCGCCCCTTCCCCCGTCCTTTATTTTTATTGTTTATAGCGCTGTATAAGGTTTCTTTATTCACTAAGTGCATTTTATGTGCCCATATGTAATCTATTATATCATTGTTGATTTTATTTAGTGTATCTTTTTTTTGAAAGCTATAGATTTTATTATAAAATTTATGTTTGAATATATATAAATTTTGGCCACTTGGGCCATCTCCATTAAGCTTAGTGACGTCAGCGCCCAGACATTCAGGTTATTTTCTATATTCTTTTTCATTGTTTTGTAACTTTCTTTTTCTTCTCATATTCCGTAGTTTATTCCTAACGCTTTTACTCTGTCCTTGATTAAACGGGATGGTAATCCTGGGTTATTCCCCCTCCAGTTTCCTATTTTCAGTATTTTTGTTTGTCACGATTTATCTTTGACCCTACTGCAATTCCAAATATTTCGAATTCTTCTATATTGACGACTATCGTTATGCGTTGGTGATATAGGTGTAACTCTCTTTACGTTGAGCAAATACATCTTCAGCACACACCACAGGATTCCAAGATGTGTAAGAACGGTGAGTCAGAAGGTTATAAAGTCCCCTGGTATCCATTTTGTTTCATTTTGTGTTTTCAGCGGTAATTATGAATCACCCAGCTATCACTTATATCTAATGGTGATGATGAATTTGAATTATAGTGCTGTATCGCCCACTAGGGGCATGTAGCACTGTTTTAAGTTTTAAGCAAAGCTGAATATTTTATTACTCCTGTTGAGGGGGGGGGGGGAATGGTACCGCTTCCCCAGGCATTTATGTACTCAAGGAGTACTATTTAATTTGGTCGTCGGGTCGGGTTGCTATTAAGTAATCGTCGACCTGAAAGTAGGACCCTGGGTGAGTGGGAATAGACTCAACACACACTCAACCCTAACAGGCAATTATGTGTGTTAATGGTGTACAATGGCACAAGTGGAGGTTTTGGGAATTAGTTTCACATCTCCGCCATTTTGGAGCAATCCGAGTTGTGGCAATAAAAGAGAGGTATCATTAAGTCCAAGGATGTCGTACAGCCCGCAACATTGTGATTCCGTGCTTAATTCAAATCTGGTCCAGTTATTAATAATGGACAGGAAAATACCAATAATGTGTTAGCCACCTATGCAATTAAATCAAATCAATGAAGTCGTCAGATTTGTTTAACTATCTTAATTAACTTTCCAATATTTCTAGTACAAAGTGTACATGTATGAAGTCCCTAACAAGTTTGAATACTAAGATGTCTATGCGACATAAATAAGTAGAGTCACTGATTGGTAAAAATAGCTTGTTAATTTTAAACGGTGTGCAAAAAAATGATCAAGCCAGGTTTCGTGAAATAGATTGTTTGAAAAGGGTTCTCATACCAAATGAGGACCCTGTTAACCAGGCAATAAAAGCAATCGGATTATTTTCTGTGTTGCTTTCTCTTGTCTGTTTGAATAGCCCTTAATGTCAGGCTGCCATCTTGTTCTCATGGTGTCCCATCATATGGTTGTTCCATCGGACCAGCCATCATTTTTCTTTTTCCTAGGTTCTTTGAAATTGTTTCTCTCCTGAATGTTTTTCGGGTGTTGGTCCAGCGGTGATGTCCCTTTATCCAAATTTTTCCCCCCTTAAATTGGATGAACTCGGTGCTGTTTTGAGTTACCGTAATAGAGTATACATTTCCATACGCCCCAGCCATTATAGTTGAGTGGGGGGGGGGGGAGGGGTCTGTATGCCTAAAGTTAGGTACAATTTAATTTCAACCTTGTTCTGCGGGGCCTGGTAGTCTCGGGCTTTTAGACTACCTTATACTGTCTAAATTGGGACCATAATATCGGGACATAATTTTTATGATAGTCTGGTCTTAGGCCATCTACTTGTATTTAATTTTTGGCCTTCTGACTTTAGAATTTTATAGGTATTTGGTAATTATTATTTACTGTCAATGAGGCTGTATTGAGAGTAAAGTTAGAGAAGGTAATAGGAGTGAGGGTAGATTCCTATACTTATTTTATGGGCTGTTTTTAAAAAAACTTATTTCTTATTATTTGTTTCTTTATTGTGTGCCTTTTACATGGTATTTTTTATTCCCTAATTGTCTTCATTATATGTTCGTTGTGGTTTGTGTACCCCTATTACTTTATCTTTCATCTACTTGTTGACTTGTTATTATTTCCGGACTGACTTGATTACTCAATGGGCTTTGAGTAATTTTTCCAGGTTTCCTAGTTTGTTTCTTGGGTTACTCGGTCTTTATTTTTCGGTTTGGTTGCTCACTATTTGAGCCTTGGTGATCTCATGCCCACCGTAGTGCATGTGGGTTCCAAGGACGATTAAGATCTATCTGCTCATTCCTGGTGGTGCTTCCATTCCTTAAAGATGCTTTCTTTTTGGTTGCCTTCCCCGGGAATCCTTTTGTACTAGTTTTTATGTAATCCTTTTGGTCTCCCTATTTTGTTTATAGGGTTACTCACATCTTTAATTTCTACTTTGGTTGCTCAGTATACGAGCCCTGATCATCTCATGCCCACCGTAGTGTATGTGTGTTCCAAGGATGGTTGAGATCTACCTGATTATTTCTGGTGGTGCTTCCATCCCTTAAAGAGTCTTTCATTTTTGATGATTACTTCTGGTATGAGCTAGTACTAGGTGTTTTCCTTAGTCCCCCCTTTTTATGTTCTTTATTTTCCTATTTACTAAATTTTCTCTAATTTTAAATCGATGAACTATGTATAGTTTCTGTTCCCTGCTGCTTCACTGCGATTGGTCTACAGATAAGTCAATGGAGGTAATGGAAGATTCGATTCCTTTTTCTCAAAATCGTCTCTTCTTTGATGAGTCACTGCCTCTTCCAGATTCTCTTCCTGTCTCATCATCATACATCTGTCGTGTTGTTTTTTGTCTTTCTACTTGAATGAACGTTTGGACTTCCATAAGAATATTCTCTGGTTAAACATGTAATTTTGTCAGCCAAACCACGAACAAAGCAGGAAACTAAATGTTGTTCTGATTCTGGTCAGCTTTATTTCGTGTTTGAACTTTTGGCTTCTTACTGTGACTGGTTGTTCTGGATAATAAAAAAAACACCGTCATCGCCTATCTCCATAGGTATTACGTCGTCTATTTATTTCTTTTTTGGATAATCATTCTCTCCAAATTTTGATTTCCCGTTTATTATCCAATCCTGTTAACAATAAGATGTTTTTGTATTGGTCAGAGTAACTAAAATAAGCTGAAGTTCCATACAAAGCTGGTCCAGTTTTATGGGGTCGTTGCCTTGATCTGCGTGATATCAGAGTTCTACAAAGTACATCCTCATGCATACTCATCGCAGGAAACACAACGCTGATCTTGGTACCTAACCATCCGTTGCTACAGAATGAAGTATGATCTCGGGTATTCTTTACTGAGCAAAGTTATGTTCAATGGGTCTGGTACAAAAGGTTTGGCCATTTCGAGTTACCTCTGCCTTGGACATCTTGAAGTATTGAAAGTATAAAGGATTTTAATTGATGGCTACTTTGAGTGCTGCACTGCTCACGATGCCAATGATCAAATGTTTGGGCAACTGGCCTTGGAAAATATGATCTTCGATCTCGGATCAGAACCCAGGACCAATGATGAAGGATTTCACTTCCACTCATCGTATCCGACACTTGGCTGTCGTTCTTTTCAAAGTTCGACTGATGTCATTAACCCACTGTACTTAAGACTTCCAAACAGCGCATGAAAAGTCTGGCTTTTTAGATGTTTTGGTTTTGTATTCGATAATATTGACCATTTTAAAAAAAAAACAAGGTACTACTTTTGATTCAGTCTCTGGCGTACATCTACTCCTTTCAACAGATACATGATTTTAGGGGCGGATTCAGACTCGGGCAAGTAAAATATGTATTTTCAAATACACATTGAAAGCTTGCCATAAACTGCCCTATGTATGTGTGATTACTACAGCTATATTAGGTTACGTATTTTTGTTTAACAAATTATTTAATTATATGCTATTGATAAAGTAACATTGTATGTTGGGCTGACTTTGTCCAAAATCTGAAATTTCAAATGAGGATTTAATTCTTGGAAGGCATTATTGTGACCCAACAAAAGATTGTTGGTTTATCAACAATACATGGGCCAACACAGGTACATCAATGCTTATCTATCTCGATTCCCAAACCTCCGAGTACCTGACGCGGATGACAAGCGAATTTATAAGGAGTTTCATCCTGGAAATTGGTTAGAATCTCTAAAACGCCCGTTATACTACTACGCAGCAGAGTTGTCTCAACACAATAGGTAAGCCATGCTCGGTAGCTATCAAAGGTAAAACGGATTACCATGGCATTGTTGGAAACAGTGATGGTTGTTATGAAAAACAAATGACATCTCCACGTATAAATAAGGAACCATGGCGTTAGAGAACCCAGAAGAGATAACTAATTCACGGGCAGTAAAAACGGAGTAAACCTATAGCTGGAACCTAATCTGTCTCAGTAACATTATAATTTGTCGTCTACCGGTAAGTAGTATTGGAATGGTTTTGTATAAGAACACACCTAACAATCAAGCCCCAGGGTCGCTGACACCCTGATAATAATGACAAGCAAAGTTTTTAGAGCGTACGTACGCGTTTGCAAAATATTCTCAGAGGGAAAAACTTATGGGGAATTTACAGTGTGTCTCGACCCTGGTAAACAGAAATTAGTCCAAAATTCACAAACGCTCATTATACTACTACTGATGCTATTTCCCACTGATTTATGCAATTTGAACAAGAACCTAATCTATTATAGCTGACTTGTATAATTCAAACCTGAAATTATCAGATGACTCTCATAGGACATCTAAGAATACGACATCTAGTGATACCTTTCGGTTGACTTACGCAACGAAACACAACACCAAAGTAGTGTATATTTCTAACCAGGATTTTAGATGCAAAAGTAATAGCCAAACATACATTGGAGGCTTGAGGTTGCCGATAAGGTAACCACGGTACACAAACTGCATATAAAACAAGGCAGACATTGTAAAATTCATATTATGTCCTCGAACGTAGCAACGAATAAAAATCGTTAGTTATCAGTCTAGAGCCTTATTTTGCAAAAGACTGCGCTGAATAGTCTCAAAAGACTCATCTGCATGCGAATTTTTAAGAATTGCTATTAGGCGTTTAATTTACAACATTCAAACAATATTTAAAAAAGTGATGAGAAAGTAAATGTCAGCGCGTATACATGCGACAATTAAACAGTACAGTATATTAAATACACTACACACCAATGTATACAGTTTGACTTCACGCAATATTTGTTACAACATGTTTGGACAAATACTTTCATATTTGACCTTTAAAATAGGAAGTAAAAGCGAACACCTATATATATATATATATATATATGAGGTGTCATTTTTTCTTCTTCTTTTTTGTTAGTTCGTTTTTTAAAAAAAAAAGCCAGATGTTTTGATGTTTATTAAATAAACTCTTGGTCGGAGAACATTAGAATGAATGCATCTCTCTCATTTACACCCTCTCCTAGAGCGGCAGAGGGGGGGGGGGGGGACAGACCAACCCCCTAGGCGTTTTTCTAGACTTCCTTCTAGTTAATATTTCATGGAAAGGTCGAATCGACAAACTAAGGCTTCCTAGTAAATGTTGAATAGAAGGGTCTATTTGGCAAACTAAGGCTTCCTCGAAATCTTAAAAAAAAGCGTCGACGAGGCTACCCAACGCTTGTTCGGAGACGCCCTGGTTGTTGGAATTCACCCCCTCTGCTGCTATGAGTTAACAAGTGTTTTTACTATGAAAATCATTTAGGACTTCACAAACAGACTAATTTGTAAAACCTCACCTTGTAGATCAATTAGATTATTGGACTAGTCAGTAAGTCTGAAATTAATTCTCGTTAGCGAATTATTATGGCATCGCATATAGACTGGATTAACCGGAGACTCAATAATTATAAATCCTGGAGGAGCTGTTGGTGCAAATGAATATAGAATATATCCCTGCTGAGCTTGATTTGATCGCTCGAGATTTATTTGATAGCTTCCTTCGATAACATCACATACTAAATTCAATGTAATCACTGAAGTTATTTTCACGTTGAATGGAGCGATATGCCTGCCACCTAAAGTCTGGGTCGTTATTAGGTTTGAGTATTGTTGGTGGTAGTTGCAATTTCTTCCACGCTGCGAGTATTCGGGGAAAGTATTCATCGAGGAAATCATTGGTTGATTTTGTTAGTTCTGGGACATTATATTCAGGAAACTTAAATGTCGGAATATCTTCAACGCGTATATTATATTTCTTTGCAAATTCTATCTTCTCAGAACCGACCCTGGCATCTAATACTCTTTGAATAAGTCGTATGTGAAACAATTCTATATCGTGTACAATTTGATTTAATATTTCCGTGTATTTAATAATTAAAGTTTTCGACGATTGTTCTTGAAAACTCTGCCGTAATTTATCTAAATAATTCTTATGTTCTCGTTTAAAATATTAAAATTTTCCGAGATGTTATCTAAAGAAATTTCGATCCAACCACCATCCCGTTGTCCAAAACACCATCTTCCATCATTGTAACTAACAGGTTCTGTTAAAACTTTCGTATAAGTAGAATCGATTATTCTGGGTTTAAAATCGTGATATCTATTGTCTATGATATAATCAGATTTTTTTGGTTCGGGTATTTGAGATGCTTCAGGTGGGATTTTAGGCCATCCTAGTACGGTTTTTATAGAACTCTGATAGATGTCTACGGAATACTCGTGTGAGTTTATCTCGATCGCAGATGATAGTGTTGGTTCATGAACCGTTATAGCGATTTTTGATTCTTCTGTTCCAGTAATTGATTTTATTCTACGCTAAAATTCAGCATTGATTTGTTCGATTTGGTACGACCCAGATGGTATCGAAACAACGTTCCAGTCTGGAGTTCCATCGGGTTTATTCTTATTTACAAATACCAAGGAATTATTCGGTTGTTGACCGCCAAATGCTACCGACCTAATATTAGGCCAACTGTGATACACTCGTAGTTTTGCTAACGCTATCTCCTTCACGGGAATCGGAATGGGAAAATTTACACTGAATTCAGGATTCGTTGAGGTTATTGATATCATGCTGGTCTTCATCGGTGTGGTATTTTCCGTTATTTGTTGAATTGGTTCGGTATTTTTTACTATTCGCTAAGTAGTTCCTGCGGTGTTGTCATCGTTATTATATTCATGTTGTATTTCTAATTTTGATATCGCGGAATCATAAATAATTACCATCACTGAGAATTTACTATCTGATATAAGTGTATCATCGAGCGACGACGATATCATCGAGGACAATTGCACACTGAATTCAGGATTCGTTGATGTTATTGAGATCGTGCTGGTTTGTACTGGGTTTGTGTTCTCTACTATTTGTTGAAGTAGTTCCTACGGTGTTGTCATTGTTATTATATTCATGTTGTATTTCTAATTTTGACATCGCGGAATCATAAATACTTACCATCGCTGAGAACTCACTATCTGATATAAATGTATCATCGAGCAACGACGATATCAACGAGGATAATTGCGAGTACGCGGTTGATACAACATGAAATTTAATTATGTAATCTTGCAGTTTACGCTGGCTGCATGATGATATTTTTTTTGTTATTATCGAAATTATTGCCGCGATTGTTGTCGCAGCGGATATACAAATTGGAACAGCTATCGGAGCAATCATTGTCACCGAAGATAGTATAATACCAGCTCCGGTGATTACACCACTCACCGAGTACACGGTAACATCAACTGCGGTGATTCTTCGTCGGTATTTCTTTTATTTTTTTTGATACTCCTCGGCGAGGGTTTTGAGTCTAATTTGAAATTCTCTGACTTGATCATAGCGGTATTGAGATACCGAAGGTACCGTTGATGACGACATTTTATTTCCAAATCAGTTTACGATTTCAATTTAATTGTTTACTCAAATCCGCTACGAATTCCATATACCATGATACCGAAACCCTAACCAAATTTTTGTCAGTGGATGCTATCGTGAACTGTTCAGTTGTATCCTTGTCGATGATCGTTGATATCATATTGTTGACCCCAGATGAACTTAACGATGATATATTAAATTGAGTCGTTGTCACTAGTGTTAATCGATAAATACATTTGACGGTTGCAGTGATATCTAATTTGTTGTTTGTAGGAGTCCACGCAAATGATCCGTGTTGGGTCGTGTATACTACGTTGTTGGTTTTCACATGAGGGATTTTTGTTTTTTCAACGATTGTTATCATCCTCGTTGCATCATCCTTGATTGCCTCGATGGTGTTTCTTATCTCATCGATGATTTCTTTAATATCAGGAAATTTTATATCAATTTTATCCAGCGTGGTTGCAAAAAAATTCTCGATGATATTTTTACGAAATGATGTAAACTTGTCAACGTGATCTGCATATTTGCTTTGAAGTCTTGCTAGTTCCAACATAGAATCTTTTATCGTTGTGAGCGTTCAGTGTGGTCACCGGTGGATTTCCAAGGAAATCTAATAACGGTTTGTCAATATTGTTAATTCTATCAACAATAGTTGAAACAAGTACACCCGGTTTGAGTTTAAACTGATCGGAAAACAACGCGATAGTGTCTTCGGGTACGCTGCTTTGTTTAACTAAAATATCATCCAGGGAAACATTACTAGATTTCAATTTACCCTGACGATCTTGAAATACAACTATTTCATTGGGATCAACACTTGCAAGGTTCAAAGTCTCAGCTATTTCATCTTCGATTATTTTTTTTATATCACCGGTTGCAACGTCATCGGTTTTCTTCGACGGTAATAGAGGTCGTCCCCAAATATCAATCATGTTATTCTATATAATCACTCTAAATTCTTTTCGTTGCAAAATCATCGATGTCGCCAGCGACTGCTAGTGTATTCATTTACGACAACATGTGGTGGTTTTCCAGATGTTGAAATAGCGTTGAGTACATTTAATACTTCGCTGCCACATATTGGTAGGTCATTCATTTGTTGTGTTGGTAGCGTAGAATACCAACGCCTCACTTTGTGAGGTGTTTTTAAGCGGTTTATATATCTGTTAAATTCCTTAGGTGTCGCTAATTCATATGAGTCGAAATAGACGATTGCACGTGGATCAATTTCATATGCAACCCAGTGGGTTCCGGGTCCGGAGCTGTTATCGAGATTAATGATACCTCTTTCAACGCTGTTTGGTTGTGCTGGCAACTGATAATTCATAAATACACCTATGAAGTTTTTAATCGATAGTTTTTTTTAGCAGCATCGAGTAAATCAAAATTGGACATTGGAGTCAAAGATTCCTCAGTAGAAGGTTCCTCAACTAGTAAACCGGTCCTAGTCTTAGACCCTTTCCGCTGTACCATGAATACGGGGTTCCTGGTAGTCTAGGGCCCTTTCCCTTCCTTTTTCATATCCTTTTCCAGCTGCTTTTTTTAGTGCCATTCCTGCCGCGGTACCAACGGCCCCTAACTCTGCCGCTTTAGCCACCGCTGGGGCCGCCGCTGAAATCAACGCTGGTAACGCAGCTAACAACGGAAATATACCGCCGGTTTTAATCATATTTTTGATCGCAGCCGCAGAGAGAGTAACCTGAACGCCTTTTTTATTTTTGAAAGAATCATTGAAGTGTTTTACTTGACGAGTTGTCAACGACAATTTATTCGCACCGCCAGTCATCTGATTGGTTTTCAGCGTTATTGTAGTTCCACATTTTTTAGCTGATTCCGATTGCAATTTCTTGAATTGACCAAGAGTTAACGCAACACTAATATGACTATATGACATTATACAATAACAGATTGATCTAATTGTTACATGTTTTCCACTGGCGCATCTATCACTCTCATTCTTCCACCAACACCTTCGAGTAGCATTGATTTGTCGCTGAGAATGACAGCAACCGCTCTATAATTAACACCCTCAGGGGGTTCTACACGAGCTCTAAAGTATATATCAACGACGGACTGTCTTGTTAAATCAAGATGTTCCAATGAAAAGTAGTAGATAGTATATAGTTTTCTAAAATCCAACTGTGATATTTGCAGACCGGTATCTACATTATTATCACGTCCCATAAATGTCAACAAACGATGATACGCGCGTGCTATTTGGTTTTTATCGTAATTAAGTAAAAAATCATCGGATGGTTCCTGTTGACCGTTTATCCTCAACGAAACTTCGTTAACACCCAATTGATGAAATATCATATGGCTGCGTGTTTGGTTATTTAATCGCGCCCTATCCTGTAATGCAATAAATATATGACGTAGCGCAGCAACACCTTGTTTTGATGCCATGTGCCAAGTAAATACGCCATTAATATCATCCTCCTTAATATCCGTTGTTGTTGTTAGCCATGATAGCAATGATTTCCTCCATGATCCATAAATGATAGTAATTTTTCCTCTGCGGTGATTGATGGGGTCATTACTGGCATCCACAGTGATAACTTTGATAAATTTACTTTACCAGGAGCGATTGGAGCAGCAGCACCATGAGCAGCAGCACCGTGCCAGATCGCATAATTATCACTACCTCTTCACACGAGAACTACTGTATGCTTCGCTCCATAGATAACTTTTCTAACATTTCTGCAGAATCCAAATATATGATGCAGTGGAATCGCGCATGAAAATCGTCGACGCGGTCCTTGCAACATTAATACGCGTGTTGAAAATCCTAGGTTGTAATCATTATTAATGCCTTTTATAATATCAAAGGCAGCAGCTGGTCTAATTTGATGTTCAATATCAACTGGTTGTGGATCAGATGCGGTATCTTGTGATGTATTTAATTTAATATATTGAATGTTATCAGCATAATCAGTAATATCATTGATGGACCCGCCGATCTTGTATAATCATCAGAGTATCTTGCTAACCCAACTATTGTTGTGGCAACATCAACATCATGTTCTATAGATTCAATCTCTCTTCCATCAATCATATATCTAGCACTATCAAATAGCGCCATGATACCATTATTGACAAAACTGACTCGAACATTTAGGTTATATGGTGGATCATCATGATCGGGATCATTTTTTACAATTTCTCCTTTTACTTCGATGAACGATTCACATGGTAGAAAGTATTTACTGGTATCCTGGACAATTCTCGATCGACTATTTGATTGTATTGCATTATAAGAATAAAACTGATAATCGTGTACAGAATCATCTTTACGCACTGGGGCGTCCATGTCAAAGGCTGGATCAGGTGACCGTTTGAACATTTTATTATATATTCACTTTGATTTATCAAAGACTAAATCATCGTCGTTGACGACCCCGTCGTGGTTTTAAGCCACTTCCCGCTATCATATTTGCGGTTATATTATCCTGGTCACTTGCTGTCAACGACGGAGCCATCAGCGACGCTAGTTTCGGATCCACTGCGTTATTTATTAATTTACTAACCCGCGCGAGCATTTCCGCTGTAGATGGTAGTGGTCCCGGTTTCCTTCGCCGTCGAACTATCGCTGTTAGTTTATCCCGAGCAGCTGAAAACGCTTTTCCGGCAGCATTTTCAACAGCGCTAATACCTTTATCACGAATAACATCAATGGCTTTCATCTATAACTGTTTTGCTAGCGGCGCTACTTTTGGAGCCATTCTAGCAAATAACCCTGCAATCGTATTACCGAGACCATCACCATAGTACGTTCTATAAACAGGAAATCGTGTGTTTACTACAAAGACGCTGGTTGGTTTATCATGGTTGTAGTGTATGATTATTCTTATTTAAATGATATTTATCTAATCAGTGATTCATCACCGATGACTTAGTCGCTATAATAATCCGTAGGATTTCAACTAACTCATCAATGAAATCTCGATATGTTGCAATGTTCATGATGCCATCTTGAAATAACCGCATGCAGATATCAGCTGCTTCATTAATTACTTCCGATGAGTTATTTCCAGCTTGTTTTCCTCCGATGAGAACTTCTAATCGTGCTATATCACCAAGAACATTACCAGGACAACTAACTAAACAACTACCTGAAATTCCACTGGAATCTCTTAATCCTTCCCCGGTCGCACCCTGTGTTTCTCGACTTTGTAAATCCTTAAAAAAAATTGCAACATCATCTATATCATCTTCATCTCGATTAGATGGTATATACAATGGTACAAGTGAAGCTTGGGGAGGTAGTTGTTGTTGAGGTTCTTCTTGTTTTCTAGGCGAGAAAGATATTTTCTTTGAAAATTGCTGTCGATTTCTTTGCAATTTTTGCGGTTTTTGCTGTTGTTTTAGTTCTTCATATTGATTATACACTGTACCAACCGCATTGATATATCCTATGTATGATGTATTATCAATTTCAATTTGATGTTTTTCAGTTTTGATTTTGTAGGATACATCAGCCCAATGAGTTATACTTGGAAGAGACTTATGATGTTTTGGTTTCAACATTTTTTTCTGTTTTCATAAGTCGTAACAACAAGCTTAGGAATTTCTGCTAGTTTAGTCTCATCAATTGCTGCTAACCCATCCTCGTTAAATCTCGCGCGTAAATCATCTACTGTTCTTTTTGATTCAGGTGGTTCACTGACATCACCGTGGAGTTTTTTTTACAGCTTGTTTTGTTTGTTAAGTTTTTTCAAGTTCACCAATAAGAGGTTTTTGTTTTCTTTTTTCCCCCCGTCTCGGGAATATCTCCCCATATAGCACGCTCAGTAGCTGATATTACCCCCTTCGTTGCTGTGGTTATTGGTTTAAACAACTCTTGAGATCCTACAGAAAAGTCAGTTTGTAAACTCTATCTAGCTTGCAGTTTGTTCCTGACAGAGTCGCGGATTGGTAAAATTTTTTTAATCGTGTCTTGTCGCTCACGAGCCAATCTATTCGTTAATGACTCATTAACCATTAACCATTATTGAAACCGTAAACAATTTTCCAATTAGGTTACGAAGAGATTTCAATCTGAATGCAGTGATTTCGTCAACTGAAAATAATTTTAGGTGGAAAAGTCTACGGGAAATCCAATGCAAAATCGACCATTTGACCCGACTGACACCAACAGTCATTTTTGGTCATTTTTGTCGTTTTTTGGTCATTTTTTAGTCATCATTGCTTGATTTTAGTAAGTTTTTTGGCCTAAAACATCATAAAAATAATTTTAGGTGGAAAAGTCTACGAAAAATCGACCATTTGACCCGACCGACACCACTTAAAATCAGACAAAAAAGCACCAAAATCAGACAAAAAACACCAAAAATATACCAAAATCAGACCAAAAAAAGTATTTACTATGAAAATTTAAGTAATAAAAAAATATTTTACTATTAAATTTTACAACTTTCTTGTAGTAAAACACTAATTGATAAATGCCAGTATATAATTTCACCGCTATTGTTGACTAAAACCGCTGTCCGAAACGGGATTTTCGTTTTGTTCAATTAACAATCTTATATTTCTAATCTTCGAATTGACATCCTTTTTCAATTCATAATCTCGACCCAATTCTTTTCGTATTCCTTTCACAATAGTAAATAACGGGACAAACACACTTACGTCACTACAGAATGCAAGAGAGTCCCGAATAGAATTCTGGATTTTTTCTAATCAGCGCATACTTCTTTGGTAGCATATATTTGTTAGTAATAATACCGTATTCTATATCTTGAAAGTCAGACATAATTTGATCAGGGTTTGAATTATCAGACAATTTAATCTCTTGTTTTTTCAATTTTGAAATTTCAGATATAATCTTATTCATATTTTCAGAATTCATATATGATAATACATATTTCTAATACAAAAAAAAAAACAACAAAAAAATTAGGGTCAATTTTGAAGGATCATATCACAGCAGTTCTTGGGATTCATATCATATCAGTTCTTGGAATTCATATCATATCAATTCTTGGAATTCATATCATATTAGTTTTTGGAATTCATATCATATCAATTCTTGGAATTAATATTATATCAGTTCTTGGAATTCATATCATAACAGTTCTTGGAATTTATATCATAACAGTTCTTAAAATTCATATCATAACAGTTCTTGGAATGCAAATCATATCAGTTCTTGGAATTCATATCATAACAGTTCTTGGAATTCATATTTATATCATAGCAGTTCTTGGAATTCATATCATAACAGTTCTTGGAATTCATTTCATATCAGTTCTTGGAATTCATATCATATCAGTTCTTGGAATTCATATCACATCAGTTCTTGGAATTCATATCATATCAGTTCTTGGAATTCATTTCATATCAGTTCTTGGAATTCATATCATAACAGTTCTTGGAATTTATATCATAACAGTTCTTGGAATTCATATCATAACAGTTCTTGGAATTCATATCACATCAGTGCTTGGAATTTATATCACAACAGTTCTTGGAATTCATATCATAATAGTTCTTGGAATTAATATCAAAACAGTTCTTGGAATTCATATCATAACAGTTCTTGGAATTCGTATCATAACAGTTCTTGGAATTCGTATCATAACAGTTCTTGGAATTCATATCATATCAGTTCTTGGAATTCATATCATAACAGTTCTTGGAATTCATATCATAACAGTTCTTGGAATTCATATCATAACAGTGTTTGGAATTCATATCACATCAGTTCTTGGAAATCATAGCAGTTCTTGGAATTTATATCATAGCAGTTCTTGGAATTTATATCATAACAGTTCTTGGAATTTATATCATAATAGTTCTTGGAATTCATATCATATCAGTTCTTGGAATTCATATAACAGTTCTTGGAATTCATATCATAACAGTTCTTGGAATTCATATCATAACAGTTCTTGGAATTAATATCGCATCAGTTCTTGGAATTCATATAACAATCATAGCAGTTCTTGGAATTTATATCATAACAGTTCTTGGAATTTATATCATAACAGTTCTTGGAATTTACATAATAACAGTTCTTGGAATTCATATCACATCAGTTCTTGGAATTCATATCACATCAGTTCTTGGAATTTATATCACAACAGTTCTTGGAATTCATATCATAACAGTTCTTGGAATTCATATCATAACAGTTCTTGGAATTAATATCGCATCAGTTCTTGGAATTCATTTAACAATCATAGCAGTTCTTGGAATTTATATCATAACAGTTCTTGGAATTTACATAATAACAGTTCTTGGAATTCATATCACATCAGTTCTTGGAATTCATATCACATCAGTTCTTGGAATTTATATCACAACAGTTCTTGGAATTCATATCATAACAGTTCTTGGAATTCATATCATAACAGTTCTTGGAATTCATATCATAACAGTTCTTGGAATTCGTATCATAACAGTTCTTGGAATTCGTATCATAACAGTTCTTGGAATTCATATCATATCAGTTCTTGGAATTCTTATCATAACAGTTCTTGGAATTCAGATAACAGCACCATATACCTTTTGTGTATGAAACAAAACCGAATACTTGAATGAAAAAAAACAACAAAAAAACCCCTAAAAATACAATTATTTGTAAAACACTACATATTTTATTCGTTTTCTTACAAAATATATTATATTTCCACTGAGAAATTATCGGAAAAACCCATTGAGATCCATAAATCTTTCATAGGCCGTCAAACGAGTTATCTCCCTTGGTGTTATATAGAATAATGCAAAAACATAATTAGGCATACGAAAAATGAATCTGGTTGTTAAAACGATTTGAAAAAGCTGTTGGTTTTTTTTCCCTTTGCTACAAACCATATTGAAGATTCACAAATATCGAAATATCTACCGGCTTCATTCATAGACTTAAATATAATTTCTTCGTTAGTTGCTGTATTAAATGATTTTACAGGTCTCTTCCCAACTGTTTTACAAGTGCCAGTCCTACCTCGTTTGGAATTCTCACTTTGAGAAATAGCTTGCAGATTATTTAAAGAATTATACCTTGGATTAGAATCAATGTGATCGATAACAAGACCATCTTTGATCAATCCATTGTGACATTCGAACACAAATCGATGACAGTAATATTTTTTTCTTTCCAGCACAAAACATCAAGTATCCCATCCCATTGTCCCACCCAACTATTTTCTTCAATCTACAGTTTCTGATAATATCATCACAGGACGCTTCATAGTTTGGAATCACAGGGTGTGGTCGGAATTCTCGGTTCATTTATATACTATACTATTGTTTGTCTAATTAATTATTTGGTCTAATGATTACATTTGGAAATCTTCCGATGTAGTCTTGAGAAGTTCTTATGATTTTGACACTGTCAGAGTCAGAGTCATTAATGGAGTTCTTAATTCGTTTATCATAGTAGCGCTTCAACTCTCTGTATCTCTTACCACCACAACCGAGACACAACTGTGATATTCCTCTTACACCAACCCCACATCGTATACAAGGAATCGGACCACGGCTTCCACGTAGAACACTTTGCATATGATATCCACATAACTCCTTTTTGCATGATTTGTTACACGGGGTTACTGATCCAATCATAAGCCATTTGCAATGATTCATTATACATAAATTGTTTATTGAAATACTTGATTATAGCTTGAAGGAATTCGAGAGCTTATCGAAAATTACGCCAAGGAAAAATGTTAAATTCAATCTCGATAGAGTCTCCGTAACACCAAAGAGTAAAATTCGTGATAGAACCATGTTGGGTAAATCAACGATTGTTTTAATGAATTCAAGCGTGATGGGGCATCTCACTGTTGGTCGACATTTCGAATCAATGGTGAAGTTGATGCTACTATGAACGACGAAAACGCAGCAGTGATAATCTCACATCTTACGCAGAAAAGGTATTTTTTTAGAGTGAAATTCATTATCCGCTCAGACACCGGAGATTGGATTATCAGGGATAAATTTGAACCCATCTTGAAGAAAAAAAAAACTGTCACTGTGAGTCAAGATTCCAAACCAGGAATTCTGACTGGGATTGACAAACCGTAATGTGAGAGATCTTATCTTGTAACAGCAGTTGTTTATGGGGTATATCCGTTAAATGATAAACCTAGTATTGAAAAACTAAAACCCATGAAACTGTCGTCGCTGAATTGTGTAGCTGAACGAATAATAGAACACTTCACAAATGCGCTGCGTAGAAACAAATTGACTGATCTAAGATGCCAAAAAAAATAACCGAGTGGGGACTAACAGTGAAACAGCGTGGGGAAACAATTCAAAATGTGGCAGAGTTAGAACGAATACTAAAATTCCCAATATCAGTAGCGACGATAACAGGCGAGATATTATACGAACCGAAATATAAATCGAGAGGAGGTCCAATCAAAATTATTCATCATAATGAACACGCATGGACATCTGCAGTAACAATATTTCCGCGGGATAGAACAATAAAGTATATACCCACGGAATTCCCTCCAGAATTCTCTGAGAAAAAATTGTTCGATGATATTTACCAGTTGAGTAAAAATGATCATGTGTCAGTGTGGTTACTTCACAGCGCTGAAAACCCCGAGGGTGGATTCGATCAGTTTGTAAGACCCAATGGCGAATTATACCGCACTGAAACTCTCCATGAGGCGATGAAAAACTAGCTAGTAGTTTCTCGAAGAATTTCGACGATGAACAACTACTAACAAATTGTTTTACAATTCCGTCGGTTGCAGCTCATTTTGCGAGAAAGAGAAACTCGTGGAAACCAACGCGAGCTGAATTTCTCAGAGACATTAAATCAAGCTGCATTTAATATAACCACGGCGGATTATGGAATACAAAATATAACCCTGAAACTATTATTTCGGTTGACATGGTTGCGTGTTATCCCGGAAGTTTTCTCGGGTACGGAGAAACCACTAAGTACTTCAAGTGATTTGGACATCCCACCCATGAGATGGCCCGCGTTGCGATTAGTGGATCACTGCCTGATTTTGATTTAACCGGATTCGCTCGTGTGGTATCATTTGAATTGGCTACAGGACTTCATCCGTGTTGTTATGTCTGGATTGGTAGACACATGTCTGCGAAACATTGGATGCCAATAGTGCTGTTACGGTATATGATCGATTGTAACATGCTGATATCGCTGATTGTCAGTGAAGCAATTATATCATATCGAGCACAGACTGAAGTCTGGTTACCACCACAACCTGATCTAGATAGTATAATCAGCGAACAACGACAACAATTCCCGTCCATCGACGAAGAATATATCATGAATTGGTCCAAACTGTTATATGAAATCAGAAACAAAGACGCAAAAGATCTCGGTAGAATAATAATCGGTAAATTCACTCAGGGTGGTAAATACGACAATACAAGATATTCTTCACGGTTGATTATAGATAGTGCTGAATACGATTTTGTAATCGCGGATGTAACATCTAAGGGTATATATGCTGATCGTAAAGACGCTTTCTTGTCCGATGGAACCAAATTGGGTACAATTGTTACTTACAATGATGGACACAAGTCTTCAGTATACACATTTGAGGGCATCTATGCTGGCTTATGCTTCTATCAATTTATTTTCGATGATAAATAGATTTCCTGACACCGCAGTTAGAATCGCCACTGATTCATTTTACATAGACATGAAACACAGCGAAGCAGTGGCCGAATTCACAAATTCCGACGAGAGTTGGGGATCATGGAGAATTAAGCGGGAAATACCGTGTGATTATTCCAAATCAGCAGATGTTACGATTGAAGATAAATATTTGAAAGGTGATAAAATATCAGAACTATCTAACGCACCGCAGATATCTGATCCAATATGTATATATAAAACAGTTTATTTAAACGGTTGTGGCGGGTCAGGAAAGACGACTCGCGCGATCGAATTATTTCGTGGGAAATCAAATATGATTGTACTAACACCGACACATAGACTTGCCAGAGAGATGAAACAACGAGGAGTAAATGCTTGTACTTATCACAGTTTATTTCGATGGAAAGGCGTTGAATGGACTCCTGAACGAATGGGCGAGAAATTTATTCCTGAAGTCATAATTTGGGATGAGATATGCATGGTGTCATTAGATGTATTACAAAGATTTCTTGATTGGTTATTGCACGCGAACACAAAAGTCGTCATGTGCGGCGATAACGGCCAACCACCACCATTTGTCGGTTTATCCCCACATGATTGGCTAAAGAATTTTGTAGACTATTATGAAGAAATTAACACCGATCATAGAGCACTTGATGAACAATTACGAGAGTTCAAAAAACTAATTAGATTACAACCGGATAGAATCCAATGTGAGATAGCGCGTGAAATAATTTCGGAAACTTCCATGAATGATTTTTGGGAAGCGTGGAGACCAAACGATTTGATAATCGCAAGTTGAAAAATAGTCGGGGACACACTTCAGATTAAGTTATTTGAAACGCATAAAGAAAAATTTTCAACACTTCCAACGCCGTTGTGTTTTAGGCCTTCGGATACACGAAATTAGAATATTGAAGTTGATATTCCAGGACAGCGTGAAAAGCAGAATTTAGTGTTAAATGATATTGTGCTGGTTGATATCAGCGTCGTCGAAGATGCATTGCGTACTGATAAATCCCCATGGACGCTAGGATACGCAGCGACAATACATTCTTCACAGGGATTAACTATATCCGATACAATTGTTTGGATAGTGGATAATCACATCGAATGGTCAAATTTAGTTTATCTCGCAGTATCCAGAGTACGAAGAATAAATCAACTTCGAAGAGTTGTTTTAGATGATAACGACACTACAATAAGTGATATTATCAGCGTTGACAACGTCAAGGACATAATCAGAAAAAAACTTTCTGGTTATAAACAACAGAAAAAAAATAAAAGAAAATAACAGAATTTGATATTGATGCCGAATTAATAATTACGCTGAAGCAACAACAGAATAATCACTGCGCGAGTTGCAATTGTATAATGAGTTGGTGTTGGTCGGATAAGGATTCTCGACAATTTACCGTAGACAGAAAAGATAGCAGCGTAGGTCATACTAGAGATAATGTGATGCTGACTTGTCTTGAATGCAATAGACGCAGAGGTGCTAGTTAAGACCACGCGGTGGTAATTGAGTATCCTCGGGTATCACTTGCAGTTGTTAACGAGTAAATCCTCGCTGAGGAGCAGTTGAATCCAGTCTATAGATTGCTGGTCTACCCGTGGATCGTGTTATGCCGGATTTTTTATGCGCGGTGACACTCCAAATAGGATCAGTAGCCCTTTTTGTGCCACCTTCAAGCTCTCCTGGTTCGTATAAATACCTAACAGTGACATTACCGAGTATTGGTTGTTTTCAAAAAATCTTTTTGTGGTTGTACGGGAATATACTTCTTTTTAATGGCGTTGTTAGGTTTCATGTTGATTGTTCGAGTAACCTCATTATTCAGCGCGGTAATTACGCCTGGTAATCTCTTGACCCATTCACGAGATCGTTTATGTTGAATAAATTCCTTCGCGTATTGATATCCAAATAACCGCTCGGCAAGCGTCCGATTAAATCGTTCAACAATTGCCTGATCACGATGTGGTGCATTATGCCCTCGTCGTAACGCGGTATTATTTTTTTTCATCGTTGATAGAACCGCACCCTGAAATTCCTTGCCAGGAGCGACTTGTAATAGATTTGGCCAGCGCAGAGGACCCCTATGATAAATCCTTTTCAATGCAGAAGCTACTTCAGTTGATTTTGTCTTTAACGGTTCTGCTTGTTTGTATCGACTCGCAACATCAACTATGGTTAGCGCGTCTTTGTAACCACCATCATGCGGCAAAATTAATATATCAGCTTGATGAACCTCATTGGGAACGGTCACATCAAAATGCGAGTAGTTAATTTGTTTAGGCGGCGGTAGATAAATTTGCCATATCGCTTGTTTGGATAACCAATCCGCTGCAGTGGTATATTTCACCTATGCAGCGCTAGCGAGTTTACTGATTGCTGCCTTACCCCTCCAATATCCTTTTGGAGAATAATAAATAGATTCCATGTTGTTATTAATTACCTGTCACCTAACATCAATTTACCTTTCATAGCCGATTTTACTAACCATGAAACCAACTTTTCTTTGAAGGATTTATCAGTGATAGAATCCAACGCATGAATTAATTTCACATCTGCGATATGTCTATGTTGCAAATTACTACTTTTATAAGCAACATCATGAGCTTGACACGCCTTATCAATGGCGTTTATTGGTTATTCACCCGGTCGGGGTTGGTTTTTTATGATCGAGTCTGATATCGAGTCTGGTTCCGTGTCCACAATAACTATACCCTGGAAGATGTTTTTCTCCTGGATACTTTGCCCATGGTGTTCCTGGGAGTTTAGTTAGCTTCACTGCAATATCACCTCCTCGTTTTTTTTTAAATTCTTGATTTTTTTCAAGGGAAACAAATCTAAATTTTTTTGTACTGCATTGTACACACTTACCAGAAAGTGCCGATCGGTTATTTTTAGTTGTAATCGTCGTCAAGTCATCCGTGTCAGTACGCGCCTTACACTTCACACAATATCGATCCATAATTTATATATAATAACATGAATGTAATTGATTATTCAGCTACCGGACGACGGGAACCTATTAAACACCATGCGATGTTGCCAAATTCAATTAGAATGATTATAATCGGACCATCTGGAAGTGGCAAGACACAATTGTTACTTAATCTAATAACGAGATGGATGAAATGGGACAAGTTATATTTGGTAGCTCCAAGTGTAGACGATCAACGATGTTACAATGTGTTAAAAGAGTTTAACGACAAAGCAGTAGAAGAATCCGGCGAGGGTATTATTGAGTTTATAACCGATATCGATGAAGCACCGAGCATTGATGATATTGATGGAGATATTAACAATTTAATCGTATATGATGATTGTCACAAGATAGACCGAGTCGGGACTGGATTAGTGAAGACACGGAACACAACTGCGTTAATAAGATGTTTATTTTATAAACGCAATTTTAAAAATCAACTCCGACACCAATATTTTACAAAATATAAAAAAAAAACTATTTAAATAAATGTTCCTAACATGGAACTCTAAATTTCAGTAACGTAATGACAAAAAAGAAGTATATGAATGAATTTACAAATATGAATATATTTATAAAAGGCTCGTATAACGAGATAGATGCAAATATGAAAAGAATGCGTCGTCAATATGACGAGACTAGAATGAAGATATTAAATAATTAATACGTCGTCCATATGACGAGACATATGCAATTGTGAACCCTAAATTCTGAAGTTCTCGTTCATGGAACGAGATTTGTGTAGAATGAACTTATGCAGGTGTCGTTCATATAACGAGACTGCAAAGAAGATATTAAATAAATAATACGTCGTCCATATGACGAGATATATGCAATTGTGAATCCTAAATTCTGAAGTTCTCGTTCATGGAACGAGATTTGTGTAGAATGAACTTATGCAGGTGTCGTTCATATAACGAGACTGCAAAGAAGATATTAAATAAATAATACGTCGTCCATATGACGAGATATATGCAATTGTGAACCCTAAGTTCTGAAGTTCTCGTTCATGGGACGAGATTTGTGTAGAATGAACTTATGCAGGTGTCGTTCATATAACGAGACTGCAAAGAAGATATTTAAATAAATATTACGTCGTCCATATGACGAGATATATGCAGCATACGTAAGCACCATACACAGGCACCACACACGGGCATTACACGGTCAGCATAGACAAGCCCACACACGTAGTCACCACAACATGGCACCACACACGCAGTTACCACAACACTGCACCACTTCAGCACAACACGTCACCACACACACAGTTACCACAACACTGCACCACTTCAGAACAACATGTCACCACACTACGTCAGCACAACACTTCATCATACTTCTTCAGCACCACACCACTTCAGCACAATACGGCACCACACCACTTCACAACACTTCAGCACAATATGGCACCACACCACTTCAGCTAAAATTAAAACAACCGAACCGTGTAATACATATGACACGGTCAAGTATTCTCACACATATATGTAGCGCATGCGCGCACATTAAATAATTATCCATGTACATTTAACGTTAAGCATGCAGCGTATAAGTTAACTCAATTATGTTCAGGTACAAAAGAACTAATGAAACAAAATATAGTACTTCTGATAAAATGGCGCTGCATAACCTATGTATTTATTCTATAGGTTTTATAATAAATACTAAACATTGTAAAACTGAATTATATCATAATACAAATAGCAATGAGAACAAAGTCAAATCTATTGTTACCTCTTTCAGCTGATAGATTGCTCCGTTTAGGATGGAAGCGTTTCCGACAAGACTGGATCGTAATGTGATTTCTGTCTTATAATTTCGTCCTTATATACCCCTAGCTGTGACAGATATGCGCAGCTAGGTACTTTAAACTGCAGGCAATTTCGCACATGCAGCATGAGCTGAGTGTTCGCTCATTATGCCGAAATAACTAAAAAGCCGAAAAAAATAATAAACTACCCTCGGTAAGGCTGTACGCAGTAACGAAATCAAGACTAGATTTTTGACCACATATACATATTGAACATAGTCGTATACAATGATATCATGTTAGATAATTAAAAGAATCCCGCTAGGATATTTTCCCGAGGCAGACATAAAAACACTGACGTGATATATGTTACTCAACGATACACTCAAATACCAAAAGTGATCTGAGATAACTGCAATTTATTGTGTGTTTAACGGAGTTGATACTCATACGCTACGAAATATTTGGCAGACTTGGTGCGGCGGTGATATGGATCATAATCGATTTAGAAATTTCTTTAGTCACGCTCAGTCAATCCCACACGGATTTGTTACGATAAATTTATCAAACCCTCGGACGCGATACCGTATCGGACTTGATCAAATATTTGGTTAACTCATAGCAGCAGAGGGGGTGAATTCCAACAACCAGGGCGTCTCCGAACAAGCGTTGGGTAGCCTCGTCGACGCTTTTTTTTTTACGATTTTAAGAAAGCCTTAGTTTGCCAAATAGACCCATCTATTAAACATTTACTAGGAAGCGTTAGTTTGTCGATTCGACCTTTCCATGAAATATTAACGAGAAGGAAGTCTAGAAAAACGCCTAGGGGGTTGGTCTGTTCCCCCCTCTGCTGCTCCAAGAGTTTGCTAATTACTATCGGATAATCACTGTGCCGCTGAATTCTTAAGACTCGAATGACTGCATCTTGAAGCGGGAAGAACTGTAAAAAGCTATTTGACTAGCAATGTTAACCAGAAGAAACAGCTGACTACTATAATTTGAAAGAAGACAATTCCATAAACTCTGTACCTTTTATAAAATTTCATATGGTTCTACATCTTCTTACCGCAAAGATATAGTACCTCCATTAGTTGGGCAAGCAACTCAATATAATTTGACAAATAAAAATAATGTTCAACTCATGTATATGAGGCTAAAACAATATCCAGAAAATTGTATATATTTACCACATTCACAGTTTGGAACACTTGGTAGGATCCAGTAAAACATTACACATTGCTTAATATTTAAACGTAGCATTTTACCAACATAAAAATCATGTCCCATTATACTATTGTTCTGGTAATATGAAATCATCAATTATTCTGTCTAGGATAAGAAATACCTGCAGTGATTTAAATAATGATGATTTATTTTCAATTTCGTTTTGCTGATAGCCCATTGTGCGCATGTAGAGCACGATGACACTGCCTACTATTATATATGTGTATGCAGGAAACGTAATGAGACCAATGTATGGCGTAAACCAAGTATTCGTCCCTGTTAATATAAATGTTTTGCTGTTTGGAGCTGCAGAGATATCAAATGAACTAAAATGCTCGCATTTTTTAAATCTTCCAGACTTGTATTAACTACAATATTTCAATAATCGTCCAAGATAACTTAAAGGTCACCGGCCACCTATATTGTACAAAAGTCCAATATCATTATAGTCATAATATAAATGCATTTATCATATATGTACACCATACAAATGTTTAAATAGACTAAAAATTCCGTTTTTTGAAATGAAAAAATGTATTCGGCAATCTCCGTCCACAATCGGTAATTTCCGCGTGCCAAAGACGGATATGACGTACATTTATCCCTTCGGTTCAACCGAGCCATTCATGCACTGTATTGCTTCTGGATGTAACCAAAAGGATAGTATATAATAATTCTGAGATTTCGTCACATGGTTGTCAAGGCTGTATTTATTGTTGTTTTTATTCAACTTAGTAACTTATTAAATCTATAAAATTTGCAATTTGTTTTCAACTTTTCCATTTGATCAACTCCGATTCTGTACTTAACGAAAAATAAGTGTTATCTGTCCCTTTCGCTCTGCTCTTCAAATCATTAGTTGCGTTTTATTTGGAAAAAAAAAGAGAGGATGTAAGAATGATGGGATGTCTGCCGTTTTAGATATAAACTGGTTCCAACATAATAACCTAAGTCATCCTGAGATGACGTTATGAGATTGACTTTTATAACCCGAAATCGACTGAATTGGCGCTGACCGTCAATAAGCCAAAGTGTTATGTTATTATCTCTCTAACTGAACAATTTAATCTGATTTTTCATTGAGATTTGCTATCATTGATAAATGATACTTGAACTCAATTATAAAAAAAAACAAAACATTATTGATGCCTACTCAAGAAATGCGGTCGCTATCGAATTAATCATGATGGCTAATGCGCAGAATTCGGACGGTTTCTCAGTAGTACTACATCATTTAGTTTACTTCTTTTTTTGTCAGTGTTCGTAATTTTATTATTTCTCAATAATAACACACTATTTCAATTTAAAAGAGAAGTTTAAAATATATTTCACTACTAAATTACCGATGTAAAATAAAAAAGATTACGTTATTTATTAATATATAATAACACCATGATCATGCGTACTAGACCCAAATTCACTAATGAGGCACAAATCAATATCGCTGACACGTTAACTCATTATATACGTTTCTTTCCTTAATGTATACATTTTTGCTGTATCTATATACGTCTAACATTCCAAAAAGGCCATGCTACATAGATAATACTATTTATGCACGGCGTTTTTTTTTGTGTGTAATAATTTATCATCAAGAAGCGCATACTTTCTCTTCTGGGGATAAATGTACATCATTTCCAGTTGGTGTCTTCTATAGGTGGGAAATCTTATCTAAGGGGAGGTAATCGCCACGTAAAACCATTCCACCTTCACTATTACCTCTTTTTCTTCTTTAATTAATTGTTATACTTTTTCAACCACAATTAACTTTTCTAGTCGTTGCTATCAATGCACTATATTTCTGATCCACGCAAAGGCATGTACACGTACAGTTTGTTTGTCCTCGCCACTCTTAATATATTACTTTTGTATGTGTTGATAAGTGAGACCTGGTAGTACGACTCCATATGCTGTAATTATGTCAATAAAATATGTTTAAAACCAACAAAACAGATGTATGACTGTCAAACTTTACAGTGCCTGCTACAAAGTCAGGAAGTTGTTCTTGACTACGTTTTGTCTATTTCTCATAAGACACGACCAGTAATGTTAAAAGTGAACTTGTCCGTCAAACCCGAAGCTTACCCGATTTAGTTTTAAAATTTGCTTTACTTCTCCTTCGTAATGATTACAATATCAGGGATGAATGGTTTAGAAAGGATTTAAGGTTAGTAAATTTGGCCTAACTTAGTTTAATGAAGACTATTAAGAGATGTTTGCTACGAATGTGAGTTTTTTCCTCTGCTTTATAAAATAGCCAAAAAATTTAAAGGAGTTCGTTTCTCTGTCAGACATTTGCTGTTTAATAAGTTTTCAAAATGTTTTGCAGTTTTTGAGTTATCCGAGGCACTCGTTGTGGGTTCTGACAAAAATAATATAGAAGTTGCATGAGTTGAATTTAATTTTTTCAGGATTGTACTTTTTGAAGAACTTAAATTAAACCTGGGAAAGAAGTTGCTGTTTCATCAGTGAATATTATGTTCTATCGCAAATATATTCAAGTATACAGCAAAAATAATAACTAAATAAAAACAATTATCAACCCCCCCCCCCCCCTAATATATAGGGTGGTTTGCAATATTGACACGTACAGGAGGGTGTGCTATATACTTTTTGTGTTACAATATAAAGTAAAATAAATACATTAATTAATCTAGTTCAAATGATTTTTAGTATATACTCAGTTCTGTTATAAATATATGCAAACACCAGAATTGTAATTATTCAGAAAGATTAATTCACAAAGAAGTGGCTTTAAAACATAAAATATATTCATGCCAATTATGTATATACTTATATATTTATATTTCACTCGTGAAGTACGTGATATACTTCAACCATGACATTTCCTTACCTTTCTCCACGGTAAATATATATACTATTGACCAGTGTCCAGGCTGACTGTAGATCTGAAACATATCCAGACTTTTATCCGCATTTGATGAAGATAACGCGTATTCTTGAAAAATGATATGAAACTCGGTAGAAATAGCACATTAAATAAACAATTGTAATATTTTTTCCCATTTATTTATTCATCAGTTGCAGTATTTTCGATTTATTAAACCCATGTTCAAAAGCAAAAAAAGGTATAAATGCAAAAAACAAACATAACATAACAACAAAAAAAAAACCTCCCAAAAGATTTGAAGACATTCACTTTGATTTATCAGGAGACAGTCTTATACATAAATCTGGATACGTCCGTGTTTCTCCACAATTATGACGAAACATCTGTATAATTCTGAAATTTATGTACATGTCAACACCTTTTTAAAGTTAAGTTTATAAATATAATTTCAAATTTCATATGACTTCCCACTTGCTGGCTTCCACGGCACACACACACACACACACACACACACACAAAACCCAATTGTTTTCCTCTCGACAAAGTGTATCTCCCCAATAACATTTCACCTTTGACCGCGACTAATTTAGAATTCTTGGTAATGGAGCAATTAATAGTAAGCGGATGTGATGAAGTGAAAATATTGTGTATTCTCATTGAGCAAAGCTTCCATATGTAAACAAAAATATCAAATTCATCAAAGAAGAAACTTTAAAGACACATGGCAGCTGGACATGATAATGATATCACTGCTTAGTAAGTTTCTAAATTAATAGGAATGTCTAAATGGTGGCGATATTGGGCTCAAACGCGCAACAACTTGGAATTTGTAGTTGTTGCGCACTTTCTTGAGAAATTGCATGGTCGTTGGCTCCAGCTTGGAATAGCCATATAAAGTAAAATAAATACATTAATTAATCTAGTTCAAATGATTTTTAGTATATACTCAGTTTTGTTATGAATATATGCAAACACCAGAGTTGTAATTATTCATAACGATTAATTCACAAAGAAGTGGCTTTATAACATAAAATATATTCATGCCAATTTTGTATATACTTATATATTTATATTTCACTCGTAAAGTACGTGATACACTTCAACCATGACATTTCCTTACCTTTCTCCACGGAAAGTATATATACTATTGACCAGTGTCCAGGCTGACTGTAGATTTGAAACATCTCCAGACTTTTATCCGCATTTCATCAAGATAACGTGTATTCTTGAAAAATGATATGAAACTCGGTAGAAATAGCACATTAAATAAACAATTTTAATATTTTTTCCCATTTATTTATTCATCAGTTGCAGTATTTTCGATTTATTAAACCCATGTTCAAAAGCAAAATAAGGTATAAATGCAAAAAACAAACATAACAAAAAAAAACCTCCCCAAAGATTTGAAAACATTCACTTTGATTTATCAGGAGACAGTATTATACATAAATCTGGATACGTCCGTGTTTCTCCACAATTATGACGAAACATCTGTATAATTCTGAAATTTATGTACATGTTGTCAGCCTATTTGTCAACACTTTTTTAAAGTTAAGTTTATAAATATCATTTCAAATTTCATATGACTTCCTACTTGCTGGCTTCCACGGCACACACACAAAAAAAACCTAATTGTTTTCCTCTCGGAAATTATATCTGCCGAATAACCCTTCACCTTTGACCGCGACTAATTTAGAATTCTTGGTAATGGAGCAGTTATTAGTAAGCGGATGTGATGAAGTGAAAATATTGTGTATTCTCAATGAGCATAGCTTCCATATGTAAACAAAAATATCAAAATCATCAAAGAAGAGACTTTAAAGACACATGGCAGCTGGAAAGGATATCGATATCACTGCTTAGTAAGTTTTTAAATTAATAGGAATGTCTAAATGGTGGCGATATTGGGCTCCAACTTGAAATACACCATTTCTCGAGAAATTGCGCGCAACAACATGGAATTTCTAGTTGTTGCGCTCTTTCTCGAGAAATTGCATGGTCGTTGGCTCCAGCTTGGAATAGCCATTTCTCGAGAAACTCTAACTTGGAATTACCACAGGAGTGTGAATTACACATAAATTGGCGTCTTTACTTTTGTATATTCTAAGCACTATTAGTTTTCAAAGATTTATAGTTTAATTTAAAATCGTTATATTTATTTAATCTAATTTTCGTTTTCATAGCATTTTTTTAAAAAATAATTTGAAATATGTTTCACAAAATATTTTTATTTAATGTTTCTAAAAAAGATTTGTGCTTGAAATATGTTTGTAAAAATATTTAAAAAATATTAACATATTTATTTAGATGCATTTTGTATTCTTTGTTTCTTTCTGACTACCGCTATTTAATAAATAAATAAATCCTTTTAAGTGCTTTTGTAAGTCTAGGAAAGGTCTTGTAACATATTAAACATTTCAAGGGATTACTACTACTGTCCCACTGCACTTATTGGAGTTATTCCAAGTTGTCAGTAGCTTCTCGTGGGTCGGTGGTTCTTTCCGGGGTTTTTCCGGTTTCTTCCTCCACCACTAATACTGGCCGCCATGTATAGCCTATATATTGTGCTGAAAAATGGCGTTAAACCATAAAAACAAAACAAACCAAGTTGTTGCATGATGCTTGCATGCAACATTTTGGAATTTAGTCCTGGAAAGATGGATTTAAAGGTAGGAAAGGTTTCAAGTGAAGATGTATCACAAAATTATTAAAAATTTGGAACATATTAAACATCTCAAGAGACTATTACTGTTGCCCCATAGGGTTATATTTCACAGCTTAGGGTGTTGACGCACTAAACCTATACAGAAACTAACATTGTACGAGAGGAAGCCACAGATGCCAGGGAGCTGGGCCATCACCATGATAGGTGGTCTCCATTGCTGCAGTTTTCTCCTCCAGTACCCGATTCCCTCACTCCATCAATCCTTGAGTCTGAGGATGACGGGGACGTCCTTGAACAATATCACTTGACCGTGGCCAATGCTGCAGGAGCCTATCAAGAGCTCCAAACATTATCTGTATGTAGAATGTCTGGTATTCCAATGATACTAAACATATAGACAAAGCGAGATTATCTCTGCTTGAGTCTTCTGGACCAGTGGTGCCAGTAAGTGGAATTTACTGAAGTGATCCATCAGGTGAAGTATATACTTATAACATCCTGATGGCTTCCTCGTCATGTCTACCAGGTCAACCTGCAAATATTAATGTAAAAATAGTAATGAATTTTATCAAGCCAGCTTTTCTGCTGTTTTCATAAACTGCCAAAGAGCAAATGTATATTTCCTTTGTTTGTATTTTTGACAGCAATATGAAATACAAATAATGATCCATAGTGATTAGGAACAGTGTTTACAAGTACCAATGTCCTTTAAGATTAGTATGGAACAGGAGATAGTAGAACTATCTTTGTACATGATAGATACGGATACATTTATTTATCAATTACTGATAGTACTGTTACACATATATTGACTCACAAATGCAGCAAGGTTATTAATCATTGTTGAACACACCTGACAACGGGAGAACAAGCCTTGGTTTATTATAACTCTGGGTGGGGCTTGTATAACATGCCTTGGTTTATTATAACTCTGAGTGGGGCTTGTATAACTTGTGCCTTCTTCCTACTGCATGTCCTGCACATGCTGATGTACTTTTGAACAGAACGTTTGGGCAGGCCTTCAATGTTATCAGCAACCTGGGTTATCAAGCAAATGTAATTCCAAAATATGTAACAAAGTTATGTGTATAAATAGAAATATTATGATACAGTTTATTTTTATATATGACATCATATTTAAAAAATATAAAGAAACTAAGTTAATAATAATATTATTAATAATAAGAATCATGCCAGTCTCCAATTTGACTGAAAATTAATGCATATTGGTGTAAGATACCTTTATGTAGTTTTACTCATTCCTTCCCATGGACAGTGGCCTGATGGAGTGTGTTTAATGTTGGATGGATGAAAGCATATTACATTTTATTGAATTATACCTTGTGTAGTTTTACTCATTCCTTCCCATTGTAGAGTGGCCTGATGGAGTGTGTTTAATGTTCGATGGATGAATGTAGATACAAGTTTGTAAAGGTCTATGTTGCTTCACTTTTTGGGGTGGGGTGCTTCCAATTTATTTCAATTAATATAGAATACACACCCTGGCTCGTTTTTGTCAGAAATTGAAGTAGTGATAGAGAGATGCAAAGCTCAGAGCCCCCAGTCAGTGGTGCCGACAGTTAAATTAATGAATATACAAATTTAAATTTAAATAACAACAATTTCATATAATTCAAACAGTAATCTCTCAAATGCAATTCAGCTAATATCATAACACTCCACCAAGTGACGGCCTAGTTCATCCTTTGAATTAGTGTGTGAAATTTCCTGTCCTGAGTTCTACTCATCTGTATGTTCTTCTCTTCCTTTATCTTCCTCCGTTATCCCTTCTACTTCTCCCTCTGTGTTTCCTTCTCTCTTTGTCTCCCAGAGACTCGGACCATTGCTGGGGTAATTCCCTCTGGTCCCTAAAACGTCTTCCCTTTGTCTCCCAGAGACTCGGACCATTGCTGGGGTAATTCCCTCTGGTCCCTAAAACGTCTTCCCTTTGTCTCCCAGAGACTTGGACCACATGACGGAGTATTTCCCTCTGGTCTTCAAAACGTCTTCCCTCTGTCTCCCAGAGACTCGATCCACATCACAGAGTATTTTCCTCTGGTCCCTAAAAGCTTCTAAAGAAAACATACATGGACATTAGCAAAACATAAATATTTGCTACGTAACACACACTTACATTAGTATCATCAGATAGGCCATTACCGTTTTCTGGTGACCCATTCATGCCCATCGAAATACACATTCTCCCTGCTAAGTGTATACAGTATATATATAAATTCTCAATCTTTTTATATACAAAACAATATCATATAATCATACGCATTTCTGTACATTGCACTTCTACAAGTGTACACAGATATGCACATTCATGCTCTGATATATCCATACACATGATACTCCTACAAGTATACACAAATAGACAAATTCCTATGCTAATGTTGCACACCGTAACATTATACAGAGTTTATAATTCAATTCAGCATTTGCAAATCTATAATATCAAATGAATACATGCATGAGGTTACTACGAATTAACCCAATAATGAATTACAATATTAATTCTACAAATCACATTACTCGTATCTCAAAATGCGCATGAATATCAAACACTACAAATAAATCAAACTACAATGGTGATTTTAAGATGTACTCAAATATATAGATATACTGCAATAATTAAAGTACACTTACTTTGCAGTAATATTTCACAACAATTGAGCAAATAATAATTGACTTATTTCAAAGCTTTCTGATTATTCACTGAATAATTCCACCATTACATATGGTTATGGAGTAGTTTTTATTTGCCTTGTCCAGCCAAACTTTGTAACACTACTAATGTTTTATTCTCAAGAGGATGTATTTAAACTTAAGATTCTAATGTCTGGCCCACCTAATTCAGTTCCGATTGGAGGGTGGTTCCTAATGATCAAACATCGCCCCTCCCAACTGTCTATCAAAGATGTTTATGAAAAAAATTTGGGTGATGCCTTTGTTCTGACAAGAAATTGCCACTTACCTGTGAACAAGGTTACGTAACTGACTTTTGCAAACACAAACAGCACGCCTTGATTTTATGGCTGTGTCGAGTAAATCTTTCTTTCGTGTTTGATTCTGGATCGAATGTATAGCCTGTGTAGGGTACAGAGCAGCAGGGAGGTATGTCTGATCGTGGCAATCTTAAGATGATCAGAGCAGTGGTGTTTTGAACATTTTAAAGTTTTTGGAGTAGATATTGAGACGAACTAGGCAGAATTGAGTTACAATAAGTGCTTTTGAAACTCACTTGTTTCAACTGCAGAGACCTAATCATGTTTTGTATCTTATATGTTTTCAGCATGTTTTTGTTTTCCAATTTCATTGTTTTTGTCATTTGTTTTTCTGTAGTGAAGTCATATCATTTTTGATGGTGTAAAGCACATAGAGCTTTTAAAGATTAGGCACTATACAAAGTCCTCATTATTATTATTATTATTATTACAATAGTCCAGTCTTGAAAGTACTACCGTATTTTCGCGCATATAAGACGCACCCAATTATAAGACGCACCCGTATGTAAGACGCGGGTTTTGCCGATTTGTGTAAAAATATTTTACATAAGACGCACCCATATATAAGACGCGGGTTTTGTCGATTTGTGTTAAAAAAAAAAATTACATAAGAAGCACGCGGCCTGCCATCTGCCGCACTGAGCAATTTATATCCAGTGGTTTCCATTCCTTTATCATAAATGAAAATTTGTCCAATGTTTCATCACCCGTCGGATGTAAACAAGGCTTCATTACCATTTTTAGTTTAGATCAAAGAATTGTCTGAGGCAGGACCGCAACGATTATTGTTTATTCTTATCTGCCACCGGGCCAATAGCGGATGGGTTGAGTACCTGGTATTGAGATTCTAGAACAATAAACGCCAGATGTAAAGGCGGCTTCATTGATCTGCTAGGAGGCCAAGTCTTCAGCGAGTGGGATTAGTACCAGACCTGGTATCTAGATTCTAGAACAATAAACGCCAGATGTAAAGGCGGCTTCATTGATCAGCTAGGAGGCCAAGTCTTCAGCGAGTGGGATTAGTACCGTACATAGACCAATAAATGCCTGCTGTATGCGGTTAGCATATATAAACGTGGGAATAGTCTCTTGTTACCGGTATATATAAATGAGAGATCAATTTGCATTTTTAAAATTTAAAAAATTGTCACGATGCCGAAGCGAAAGTCATATACAGCCGACTTTAAATTAGACGTCATCAAGTTTGCCAAGGAGCGTGGCAACAGAGCTGCTGGAAGAGAATTTAGCTGCAGCGAGAAAAATGTACGTGATTGGAGGTTGGATGAAGAGGAGATTAAGAAGATGAATCCAAAGAAACGAGCTCGTAAAGGTAGAAATGCAAGATGGCCGAACTTGGAAGAAAATCTAGCCAACTGGGTGCGTTCGGAACGTGAAAGTAACCGTGCCGTTTCAACAATAGCGATCAAATTGAAGGCTCGAATTATTGCTACTGAAATGAAGATCACAGACTTTCGTGGTGGCAGTGCAAACTGGGTGTTCAAGTTTATGAAACGGAACAATCTTGCAGTCCGGTCACATACAACTGTTGGACAGAAGCTTCCGGACGATTGGGAAAATAAATTGGATGTTTTCCATACCTTTGTTCAGAAGGAAATGAGTGAACTCAAGTTGGCCGATGATGACATTATCAATATGGATGAGATTCCAATGTCATTTGATGTTCCAGCTACTAGATCAGTGGCAGATAAAGGAGTGAAGACAGTCGCTATTAATACCACCGGACATGAACGAACCAACTTCACTGTTGTATTGGCCTGCACTGCTGCAGGAGGAAAACTTAAACCCATGGTTATCTTTAAAAGGATAACCATGCCAAGAGAAACGTTGCCAGCTGAAGTCGTTGTTGTCTGCAACAAGAAGGGCTGGATGAACACAGAGGTGATGCATACCTGGACTAACCAATGCTTCAGAACAAGACGAGGCGTATTTTTCACGAAAAATTCTCTTCCGATTTTTGATGCAATGGCTGCCCATAAGGAGACAACTGTGCAGAAGCACATCAACAGTGCTGGAGCCCACATAGCCGTTATCCCAGGTGGCCTGACTTGCAAGCTACAGCCCTTGGATGTTGCCGTCAATCACCCGTTTAAGACTTTTGTTCGTGAGGAATGGGATCGTTGGATGACTAGCGGTAAACACACATTCACGCCAGCTGGTCGACAACGTCGTGCTACGTACGTAGAGGCATGTAATTGGGTTCTTCGGGCATGGGAGAAAGTGAAAATTACGTCAATCATCAATGGCTTCAGAAAGTGTGGGATAATTCCCGAATCGGCTAGCTATATCAGTTCTTCGGACGACGACTCAGCTGCATCCGATACCACTGACGCCAATGAGGATCGATTAGCATCAGTTATGGAGTTATTCCGTGGCGACGACAGCGAATTTGATTCAAGTTTCAGTGGATTTGAAGCCGAAAGTGACGACGATGAAAATGAAGCCGAATAGAACAATTCGATACATTGATTTTTGATCAAGTCACACACTATTTAGTAACAGTTTATTATATTGTGTTTAATTAAAAAATTAAATATATGGTATAACTGATTTTCATATTTAAGTCCAATATTGAATAAATTCTTGTTTTGTTTTCGAACTATTTAGTCTTGTCAAGTTTTCGAACGTACCCACCAAAGATACTAAAAATTTACCGGTATCTTTGAACCCAACCGGATGTATAGGTAATATAGCCGCCGTAGTTTTTGCTGTGATAATTAATACCAATAAACAAAACTATTTAAACATACTATATTATATAAATTTAAAACATTTACTCCGACTAAACGTAGATCTGCAATAACTACGGTATACAAAACATTGAAACGACAGGATTTTGAGTTAGAAGTGGCCTGCATTGTATTGGTACACGTGGTAATTACTGAACACTTACCCAATTGTTTTTACAACTAGGAATGAAATCGTGAAACGTAAATATCGACTGCAAAAATCGTCCTTCAATATCACACACTGTACCGTTCGTTCGTGTTAAAAAAAAATACTTACCGTATTTTCGCGTATATACCCGTATATAAGACGCGGCATGGGTGCGTGGTGTGTAAAATGTTGTATAAGACGCGTCTTATATACGCGAAAATACGGTAATGAACACAAGTGTTTTAGTGCCATCAACTGAAAGATATTTGTAAATGGAACTGATGCATCTCAGTTCAAGATATGCAGCCTTGGATATGTTCATGACATGTTGGTGCAATGTGAGAAAGTCTTTGTGTTGTGATCAGAATAGCGTCAGTTTTATCATCATTCATCTGCAGCTTGTTACATGTCATCCATGATGTCACATCAGAAATGCACAGGTCAAGGAACAGACCCCTGTGAACACCACAACATAGATCAACTGGGCTGGAGTGTATTCCATTTGCATATACAATTTGTGTCCTGTTGCCTAAGAAGAACTTGAACCACTGTTTGCATGAAAATTTGCAAATAGGTCGGAAAGTCTACTGGAGAGAAGGTAGTCGGAAGTGGTGTACTTTTGCTCCTTGACATGAGTTTGTTAGTTATCTCGAAGAGCTCTTTGCAGCTGGAACTTTCCGTGAACTTAGTACTGTAGTGGGATAATTTGGCTAAATGAACTATGTTTGAAATGTTCTTCTTAGCGGCTTCATATATTTGTTTATGAATAGTGAGTCTGGTGGAAAGCCAAAGCCTCTGCTTTTTGGCGATGTCTTTTAGCAGTGCAAAGCTGGTCCCTTACACTGCTATACCATGGAAAATACTTCTTTAATTGATACTCTGCACTTGGTGGCAGGGGCATGTTTTTCAAGCAGTGAATGCAGGCAGTTATTGAGAGTTGTTCTGCTGTAGGAGGTAAGAAAGTTGTTAGGTTTTCTTGGATGTCATGCATTAGTTTTGTTCTATTTATCATACAGAGGTTTCTCTTTGTAGCAAATAAAGGTGGAAGGTTAGGGACTGATATGTTGAGATGGTATATAATGCAGAGGTGAGCAGATGCAAGTTTGTGGGATACAAGGGTGGATCACAGAATATTATCATCAGGTCTTTGAAGAATCCAGTCTAAAATGTGACCAAGTTTATGTGTGAGTTGGTTAACTGACTGTTTAAGGTTGAAAACAAGAATTAAATCTAGGAGTTTTGACATGTATGGGTTTCCAGGACAGTCAGAGTGAAAGTTGAAGTCTCCAAGAATAATTAGGTTATCACCTATTGAATTTCCATTCGGAAACTGCTCCAAAAAGAGCTTCAGTCAGCTTGTTTTTTATACTAGGAGGAGGGAGGTAGAGGCAGGGAAAATGGATTGATCTTTGTTCCAGTGTGAGTGTTGTTTGGACTAGTTCAAAAGATGTGTGACAGAAATTGAAGGTTATGCTATACTTTAGACATTTGATCATGGGAGTTCTTTGTGATGACAGCAATTGCACCTCCACGAGAGTGGTGGGGGAACAAGTTCATGGAGTAAATGATGGGTGTATAATCACCAAGAAATAAAGTTTCAGGGATTCAGGCATACTTTATTTAAGATCTAAAGGCACTATTAATATTGCTGTATTATAATATGTATGGGAATGTAGTCCTAAAATTCATATTCTGAAGATTGTATGTGTTTTTCTTTTCTTTTTATTTCTTAACCTGCATTAGTTACGTATAATCATATTACCTAAAATGGATATTATGAAAGTGGAAAAGGTGTACAGGGATTGTTATTATTGACCCATGGTGCCATATTTCAGTTAATAAGCTTTTCCAAATTTTGTAATGTTCCCATTTGTTCAAATATTTATAGACAGTATTAAAAGTTCAAATTATTTTCAATTCTTTATATATATGTAATTTTTAGAAAGTCTAACTTGCCAAGTCACAACAGCCATGATAATCTATCATTTAAACCATTAACCAATTTAAGAACTTTCTGTTCTGTCGTATCTATTCCAGCCTCTGCAACTGACCCATCTCAAAATTTAAATTTCACGGAACTGTTCGGTTGTGAAAGTGGGTCAATTCAGGGGAATTAATTAAGCTATGCATACTAACTATTATTCAATCAATAAAATAATTAGTGCACTACGTTAAGTTAAAATTTACAGAAATACGCTAGATAATGACTGAAAATATGTATTTATCTTGTGCATCGAGCCATTGATGTTATTTAAGTATAACCTTTAGAGCCAATCATATTTCGGCGTTGACGTGTGTGCCGCAGAGTTTAACTGTTTTGAGGTACCTGGACGTTTCGCCCCATGGACGTTTCGGCCCAAGACATTTCGCCCCACTTCAATGGACATTTCGCCCCACTTCAATGGACATTTCGCCCCACATGGTTAATGGACGTTTCGCCCCATGGACGTTTCGGCCCACATCAATGGAAATATCGGACATTTATAAAAATTCACTACCATTACACTATTGTCTTCATTTTACTTTAGGGGCCTACCGTTAAGATTTAAATTATTAAATTCTTAGATTTCAATTACATTCAGCATGCGTTATATCAGACAATATTTTCCCTTTTTCTTCATTTATCTAATAATATTGATCAGAAATTAATCTATCGTTTACAGTGATCAATTTCTATGCGGCAGCACTTTTATTTTCGCTGTTACTCAAGTTTTATTTTCGCTGTTACACAAGCTGATGAAAACCATTTTTTTTACCGTTTGTAGGAAATTGACATATCGCCACTTATCAATCATGCTGTTCGTTTACCCAATCAGCAAGCGTAATTTTTTTCAAGATCGGTTTAATTTGCTTTTCATCTCTTGCCATTTATTGGCATTGTTACTTTGGATTTTTTAAAACTAGCTATAAATCTGATCTAATTACTCGACTGAACTGCTGACAGAAACAGTCCAAATTAATGTACTTCATTTCTATATCCCGAAGGTTCTTCATTACATCTTTTCAAAGCTGTGCACATAATAGCCCAACATATCGCGAACAAGGAGAAACACGGGGGGGGGGGGGGGGGGGGGGGGCGAGGAATGTTAATTTTAATTAACAATAACGAGATATAAAAATGGTTTCTGAGATTTATTTTTTTGAAATATGAGGCATGTATTTGTATTTTTAAATCAACACACATAACTAGTCAAAATTACACTTCAATACAGGTTAGAAGTGTCAAATTGTGATGCGCAAAAGTATACTTCTAAACAGTAACTATCTATGATTTTTAAAAAAATTGCATTTAAGTAAAACATCTGCTACTAAAATAAGAAATTGAAATATAATAATAATAATAATAATAATAATAATAATGAGGACTTTATAGAGCGCCTAATCTTTAGAAGCTCTAAGCGCTCTACAACATTAGACAACTGCTCTGATCCCTTGCCAAAGACCCTTTTCGAAGTCAACAACAAATGAAGTTACTTTCGATTCAGGCAACAGGTCCTTGATTGACTGAAAAACCTGAAAATGGAAGGGAAAAAGTAAAACTATTCATGGACATACTGAAATTCAGTATAGTTTAGTGTCTTTTATTTGCTTGTACAATAATTAATTTGATAACCGATTTTCTAAATCGCTTTTAGATCTGGACGTGTATATATATATATATATATATATATATATATATATATATATATATATATATATATAGAGAGAGAGAGAGAGAGAGAGAGAGAGAGAGAGAGAGAGAGAGAGAGTTATAAAGATACAAGAAACAGAACGGTTCTTTAAGAGAATGCTCGATAATACTTGGTAGAATGTTATAAATAGAAATAAATAACACGTAGAGTACGAATTAATATATATAGAGAAAAAAATGTTAAAATACAATGCAACCACAGATTTTATACAGAAAAAAAATCATTCACTTACAGTAAACGTAAGATCTCTGGGATCTTCTGGTCTGGTTGCGGACCTGGTCCGGTTGATCATTCTAACTAGGTTCGTCTCAGCTACCCTGGATGCCTCAGATTGTAATGGTTCTCCATGAACTTCTTTCTATAGCCTCATTAACCAGTGCATGGGCTGTTTCAAACAAATTATCTTTCCCTAATAACTTGGCCTAAATGAAAACAAAACCTTATATAGTATGTATGTATGTATGTATGTATGGACAGATATTTGTATGGATATATGAGTGACGAAATTTTGTCATTATTGGCACAGTATAACTTTTCAATACTGCATAGTTAATATAGCAGAACGATTGGAAGACGAAGACCAACATAATCTCGTTTAATGTAGACAATAAAGCGATATTTCTGGATTTAGCCTACATTAATTATAAGTAAATTGATTAAAATTTAACCAACATATACTGTTAATAATATATTGATAGAATAGACAAAGTATTTATACAGATTAATCATGTTCTGCAAAATACCTCGGTTTTGATTTTAACGGCTGCTAACAACCCAGGAGTGGCAGTGTGGCTATGGCTCTGATGACTTGGCAAAAAGTCGGCTTCTGTCTGTCGCACGGTTGCAGGGCATTGCGTATTCTTCCCACGCACGCTACAACGCCATTCGATGGTTCCATTCTTTAGCTCACGCTTAACAACAAAACTATATCCAGCACTATATATTAATTTCCCTTTTCCTCGAGTGGATAAAAAAAAGGTCAGTTTTCCGTGTAGGGACAGCCACTAAGTCAAATTACCCATGTTTTATTATTATATTTTCTTTTTGGATACAATCAATACAATGATAATTTGTTATTGTTTTATTATATTAAATTTAATTGGGGATTTTTGCTGTTGTATGCTTGCAGATGTGTGTCGTTTCTTGCATTATCATTATACTGAGACAGAATTTGGGATTTTTTTATTTTTATGCTTGCTGGTGTGTGTCATTTCTCTCATTACATTATATTTTTGATCATTTTGTAATGGTTGTGAATTTATATAAATGTCCGATATTTCCATTGATGTGGGCCGAAACGTCCATGGGGCGAAACGTCCATTAACCATGTGGGGCGAAATGTCCATTGAAGTGGGGCGAAATGTCCATTGAAGTGGGGCGAAATGTCTTGGGCCGAAACGTCCATGGGGCGAAACGTCCATAATCCCTGTTTTGAAAATAGAGTTGATTGCTTACGTTTTGTGCAGTGAATTAGAAAATGTCTAATTCTTCCATGGAACAGGATTTCTAAAGTTGAATCAAGTTATTGGTAAGTTAAAACTTTGATTCTAGTACTTGTAGCTGAGAAGTCTAGGTAGTCGTGTTTTTGTCACAATGGCACGCACAAAACAGACCGCAAGAAAATCCACTGTCCACTGGTCTTGGAAACTGAAATGGAGAATGCACTAGCGAGACTACAACAACTATGAATCAAAAGAGAAATAAATAAATACAAATAAGGTGAGAAAAAGAATACAAGAGGAAACAAAAAGTTCATATTGAGAAAAGCACGAGAGACACAAGAAAAAATGGCGGAGGCATGAAAGGAGATTACGGACCTTCAGAAATTTTTTAAAATAACGACTTGTCGAAACAGAAGAATGCGTACATGGAATGCAGGTACAAGGAAGGCACACAAATTGTAGAGTTTCAGGGAACCCATAAAGAAAAATTACCAGGAATAACAGCAATATTGGTATCAATAAAAATAATGGACGAAGAAATAATCCCAAAAATATACTCAATCAACTACGCAGATAGAGGATATGAGATATAACCTAGAGGAAATGAACCGGTACTACCATATGGGGAAATCACAATTTGCGTAGTAAAGAAACCGAAACCACTTGTGAGGAAAATCAAAAAGCAAACAGGCGAACTTCACTTGTCATGTATCCCCATGGAGTAGACCAGCTAACTTGGTCTCTAAGCCTTTTTTTATATCTTGAATTGACAGCTCAGAGACCAGCCGTACTCTGCATAATTGTGCATTGCCATTTAGTGGTAATATAGTGTAGGGGGTCATATGTCTGAATGGGCATAGGAATTTGGGGGTACTCTAAGGTGTTTTTTCTCACTCTGTATGTCGTTTTTTCTTAAGATTATTATTTTATTCTTAACATCAAGCTCGCGTCGAACACCTGTGGTTTCTTAATAGTCAAGTGTGACTGCGTCAACGTATTGATAGATAGATTATAAACTTCTTTCAAAGAAAACACGAAAACGAGGAAGCTATTTAAGTTGGATAATGAAAGTAGATGTCAGTTTGCAAAATACTTAGTGAAAACCTACCAATCGTGGGTGTAAATGACGCGAGAACGAACTACTAGATTGTCTTGAGTCGGCCTAATTTCATTCCCACCTTGATGAATGAGATATTTTCAGGTACTTGTTTTGCAATTATGTTCGTACCAACTCTAAACTAAACTAGGTCACACCCATTCTTCGTCAGTGTTGATGTGACATCAAAGTTTGGTGAAGAGGGGTTACTAGAAACACCGAAATACACTGAAAAACCGAAATACACACACCTAAATTAAGCAAAATAAAATCAGATTTATGTGATTTTGATAACGAATTTTTAAAATACTTTTTTCTATTTATGCCCAATTCATGCAATGAATGTCACTTGGTCGTACTTGATTCGACTGACCTGATAATGGGCGAATCATAGTAATAAATGCACAGAGTGAAAGGGAAAAGCATCGAGGTATCAAAAGTATTTGCCGACATTATATTATATATTTACTAAAACTTTTAATGATACAGTTTTTGACAAATCAATAACATTTAATTTAATTTTCGTTTAACAGGTTTCCAAATATGTGGCATATATATATATATATATACTGGTTATGATGATACAGTTGATTGTAAAGGTGTTAAGAAAGTCTTCTTCTTAGAAATATGTGAACGGGTAATAGTCATACATGTTTGAATAATAATAAGAAGCAAAATAATGTAACTTTATATCAATTAGTTATTCTTTACTTGATTTGACATATATATTATAAACGACAAATTGAAATACACATGCAAAGTGAAAGTGAAATGTAACAAAGTACCAAAAGTTTATAAGATTGTATATATGCAAGAGTGAGATTAATATTGTGATCAAAACAAGCCACAATATATGATGATAGACAAAGACAACTTAGGTAACATTAATTAAGCAACTTGAAACAATATGAATTAAGCTGACTTACACCGTCCGTTCCAGAGATTACCTCCGATCAAGAACGATCAACCAGTCCAATAAGTATGACCAATTGACGCGTACAGTAACTAGGAAAATGTAAATAATTCATATAAAAATCACATAAATCATATTTTATTTTGCTTTATATTATTATTTAAACAAAAACAAATAATAATGTGTGTGTGGAAAACCGATATATACAGAAAGAACGTGTATTTCTGTGTTTCTAGTAACTGGGTGAAGAGTATTTGACAATATATTTTTAAAACTCGTTTCAATTCAGATAAAGTAAATATAATTTAAATGTAAATGTTCATTTTATTTAAAGCCACATTTGCTTCAGAATTTTTGTCTCAAAGCGTGTGCTAGCAGACAGCGATTTTGGGACCTGTTGGACCTTATTCCCAATGCTGAAAACTCCATGTTCCCCTTAATAAGGTAGAAAATTAATGAAAGCAATAAAATATAGACCAAATCATGCCCCACATCAAGGCTTTTCTGGCCAAGAACATGATGTCACAATGCCTTCAGCTCTGGGAACACTGAACTTTGCTGCATACTTGGTTCTTCAAAGAAGACTTGTGCTCGATTAGTTCTTGCTATTCAGTGATTGATGAAGTAAGAAGCACAGAGATTCATAATATTACCTTTTAAGCAACTTCAGATTTTCTTCTCCTCCATTTACGAGGAAATAAAATGTACGGTGTCCACAGTTAAGGCTTTTGGGCAGCGCTTTTATGCAATATTAAGTTCTCTTGAAAATATTCGAATCGCTACTGTTCCTGAAAGGATGGTTGTATCAGCATGGGGTCTTTACTCAACCACATTTTATCTCTTGTTGGATATAAATGAAAATGGTGCCACTTAGGTATACAATATGACTGCTGCAGTGGCAATCTTGAAAAGGTTATGTATTAACGAAACATTTCAATACAATTAGTATTTGATTATTTCAGAACATATTTTGATTAAAAAACAAAATTTTAATCATTTTGAAAATGACCAAGGATAAATAGATCATTTATTTCCATATAATATATTGTGTCAATGTGGGTTACAATACATGATAAACAAGTTTGATTGTGTTCTAGTGGGGATCGTTATTAAATAATCTTTTATTGCTAATGTATGACCCAAAAAATTCAGTTTCATTTAAATAGTGGTTTAATAATTAAAAACATTATTTTAGTACTTTTATGATAGAAAAGTCTAAGAATGAGATAAATATATTGGGAGAAATAAACATACATAGTGAGCAGAAACAGAGATGGAGCAATTTTAATCAGTTTCGTACTGAAAAGCTGTCTTTCATGCTTTTGAATGGTCTCTCTATCTCATTATATAAAACTAACAGTTCACGGTGAAACAGAGGGGTCAAAGGTTATGTATTAATATGTATATTCATTAAAAGTATGAAGTTTGTTTTAATTTTTTTCAAATTAAAATACTTAAAATAAACATCTCTGGTGTCTTTAAGCAATACAATTTTAAGAACAACCGTTGAGACAGCCATGCTGGCTTAGGATCGGCACCATTTCTTTTATTTGGGCTTAATGATGCCATTTGGTGAGATCCCCCATGTTCATATGACCATCCATCCAAATATTTTCACTATGGTAACCATTCTGGATGTTTTAATTATGTAACAATCAGATATCATAAGTCTTCTAGTGAAAACCCTAAATCAATCACATTCTGTTAAAGAGCAACAATAACAAAATTGTCATGATTGTATCCATGGTGACACTATGCAATGTGAGATCAGCACCACTTTCATTTAGGTCCAACAAAATAACACGAGAAGTATTTTGGCGAAAATCCCACGTCAGTCTCGTTTTGAACTCGTTTTCAAGACATTTCCGCAAAATGCCGCAAAATGTCGCATAGGAAACTTGGCAAAACATCTTGCATATGAACACCAGCCACAAAACTAAGCCCCACAATTTCAGTAAAACTCCCAGGTTGTGTGGAAGAAGTGATAAAAAGGTAGACCAATATACAGACTGGTTCATGGTGACAAATGCAATGGCTTCCCCCTCTCTTACTGAAATTTCAGGGATAATACAATTCAGTACTTCAAGCAGGTGAAGCAATGGCAAATATATTTCTCAAGAAAACCTCATTATTCTAAACTTGTTCGGGATATTTTGTAAAAGTAGGCCCGAGATGCGAACATTCTAATTTTATTGTGCATCAACACCAAACACATTCTCGAGGCAGAGTATAAGCAGGTGCAGTTACAAACTAAATTCACCAAATTTGACAATATTTTAAGAAATTTATTCCATCATATTAGGTCATCCAACTCCTACCACTCTATTGAGTTGTGAATATTTGTATCAGAATGTAAACAAGATCGATGCAGGAATTTTTTAAGGTATAAATTTCCATCTTTTAAATAATGTATTTTATTTGTATGATTCTAAAAGATACATAGTAAATATGATTTTCTGGGTTGCAGGTTTAAGAAAGTCATGGAGTGGGCCTTCATTTTTCATTTAGATACCACATTTTCATATGCATTTCGAGTCGAAATGTGAGATATTTTTTGTACACTTTGTGAATATCATTTTTCTTAATTAAAGTATGATAATTATTTCGTAATACAAAATGGATTTTGGACCCAAAATAGCATGTGATCCAATGTTTACAGAAATGACACATCAATTATCATTGCACAGAATTACTCGACATGCAGAATTGGCCGGCAAAATGGTATATCATTTTTAAGACTGAACTTGCACAATACCGCATACCTATTTAAAAAAAAAAAAAAAAAAAAAAGGATCAAGGAAAAGAATTAGGAAAACTCAGTCATTCATAGATTTATAATTTCTAAAGTGTTGATGCTAGAGGGTCCAGTGGCGTAAGCGAGGGTGTTCGGTGCCCGCTTCATATTTTTCATCCTCCCCTCCGGCATAGCAGAGAGTATTTGGCGCACGAGGTGACTGGATAGGTACGCATGACCCAGATTCAGTCAGAACCAGAGTTAATCTCAATCATTCATACATCCTGGCACGGACTTAGTAGTTAGTTTCTTCTGAAGCACACTTTGTAAAATTATACACTGAATCCTCCAATCCTCTTCTTCTAGCAACCCCCTCCACCCCCACCCCCCAAGACGGTGTCGGGTGAAACCTGCACCTCCTTAGCTACGCCACTGAGAAGGTCCCAAACTGTCTGTTGGTGTTGTAAATCAAACAGAAGTTTTTGTTAGTGACACAGTTGTCATATTTGAATCTGCTAGTCTGTATTTTCAAGCAGCAGATATAAGGTAGCTCACCATCTTCAGTAATCTCAATACAGTGAAAGGAAATTCTTTTAAAAAAAAGCTCAGGCAAATTATGGCAGCACATGCGTATGTATTGGTGACCAGCATGAACGATGGAATAAACTGAAGTCCACTTTGAGCCTGAAAATTAATCCAGAGGTTGCCAATTTCTTGCTGGATAGGTGAGTCCCAATTTTGCAATGAACAGTCAAATTTTGATACCGCCATTTTATTTCTGTATAGTTAACTCTTTATGAAATCTCGTAAATTAACATATTTTATATAAACTGACATTATTCCTTTTAGCTTGTAATAAAATGTTATAGCCCTGCAACAATATCGCTGGAACCCGCGTGTAAACCATGACAAGTACTGCTGCCGTTTTTGAGGCTACCAAAAGAGGAATTAAGGATCATCTTCATTTTCGCACGCAACCATAAAACTTGATTTAGAGGCAAGCAGTCACTACTGTTTTTTTTTAATTATATATTATGTAAATGGTGATGACTGTAAAGGAACGTAATGCTATACAGTTGAGTATATTTTATGCATACTATTATTTTTAAAGTATATATAATTGTTGTGTATAATGAAATATTTATGTTTCCAGGGTAAACTAGTTTTGAACTAAATGGCAGTGCAAGAAAATCACCAGAAACAGAGATAAATGTCACAGAATTAATGGCCACAACTTTTACACCTGGGCCAACAGTTCATAAGATACCAATTCCTGCTGTGTCTGATATATCTACATCAGAATCAGATATATCACCTGTGTAAATATTACTACATTTTATTAAATTTCATGTGTATTTACTTGTTTAAAATTTTTTGGGTAGATGCATATTGTAGGAATTTATTTGTTACCTGGAAATGTATGATTCTATATTTATTTTAGTTAAATATTTTTCAGTTGGTAATGATTTTACATTTTTTTAAAAATATGGTTTGTTTTATTTAAAATAATATTTTTGTTGGCATTTGTGGCCTTTTATGTAAATGATATGTTCCTCATCATGCAGTTTGTATTTAAGTTAAATGGCCTCAGGGGAGAATAGTCCTTGACTAAAGGAGTCACCCTCTGTAAATAAATTATGATTATCTCATTCCCATCATAATAACCACAATAAATGATAATGCTTTGTTCAGGGTGAAAGATAAAAAAAACTGTAAAGATTTCCAAGTTCAACATTAGTATTTACGAATTTCAGAGTTTTATTTTTAGGGATTCAGCCTTGTTTGGAGTTGAAGAACTTAAGGAGAAGGAAAGTGTTATGGAAAAGTCTAAAAGTTTTATCAACTCATTTGAGTAAATACACTAACAACAATAATTGTGATTCATACATAAAAGGGGAGTATTTGTGTCAGTATACTAAAAAAAAACCACATTATGATACATGCATGATATATGTAACTAATATATATATATATATATATATATATATATATATATATATATATATATATATATATATTGGTATTGTATTGGTATTTGTAGATGGTTTCTGTGAATGAACATACAAGTTAAAAATGTGTAATTACAATATATCTTAAATATAGTATCAATGCATAATTGAAATAATGAAGACATACTGGTCATCATAGAAAGAAAATGAATACATTGTATTATAAATACAAACCACACTAAGGCCATAGTTATGGTCCGTCCATTTAGTATATAAACATGGATGGGGCAAGGGGGTTTACCCAAATGCATATGCTTGTGTATGGGTGTGGGTGGTCTACTGATAAAGTATGTACACATATACCTTGATAGTAACTTGTCTAATACGTAGCCTGCTTGACTGGGTTCAGTCAGTGTTTTAATTTTATTGGACAAAAGACAAAACTTTTTAAAGTTACGCAGCTTATTTCTTTGATGCAGCCAGACATTCAACGTTGGTGGACTATCTGATTTATTAAATACAATATTATTAATCCTTGATCTTTTCTGTGTAGATTAAATATAGGCTGTTCTGTAGAATGCTGAGGTTTGCGGCAAACGCATGTATGCAGGTGGGGTATGTGTAAAATAAAAGTATACATGTGTACAGGTAGGGAGGGGGCAAGCTTTACCAGTTTTGCACACCTACCCATTGTTGGAATCAGATTTTGTGTCCAGATTTTTGTACGTTTTTGCTTGTTATCTAATTCACACCGGTCTGAGCTATACACAGACAGGTGAACCTTTGCAAAAGGAAGATAAATTGGGGATTGAGAGTAAAAAATGGCCAGGAGGAAAATTATGGATCAGAAGAAGAAAAAACTCCAACTTTTACCCTTCTGCATGTGCCAAACAACATACACCTAGGCATATATCTAAGCAAAGAACTCTTGGAAGAAGATGTATTTCGATGTATTCAAAATTAGCCCCCAAATGCGTTCCCTACCCCTATGTCAGGTGACGAGGAAAAAAATGGTAGGGGCAGAATGAGTTGATTATTCTCTGTGTGTATAATGCTACTGTACATTGGTATTTTCATCAAAACAGATTTATTTATGCGGATTTATAAATTTTAAATAGTTTTCTGCATCTGAATCAATTTATTTATTTAGTCATTTTACATTGTTTCAGAAATACAGCAGAACTGGAGAATTTCCAGAATTTGATTTTATTGTATGCCTCCAAAAGACATTCATATAAGCCACCATCTTTCAGAGCTAGGAATCTGTTGGCAGCTCTTGATCATAACAATTATATTGACAGAGATGTGATTGTTAACACAGATGGAACAATGAGGTGATAAACTTCATTCTTGTTTGTTAATGTAATAATTCATTTTTGTTAAAATATTAATGCTTTACCTGAAAGTTGATAAAACATATGTGTGTGGTACAATTTAATCTTTTACAGAAGATTTGTATAAATTAATTTCATAAACCACTTTTGGTTAGAATTAGTCCAATGTAATTAGAAAATTCTGTAAATAATCTAAACATTTTTATGATATCTGGGTAAGATAGCTATATTCACATTTTCATTGTTGCAAAATGATTTGTTACATGTAATTGTTTGCAGTTTATATTTGAACTTTTGAGAATTTAAAAAATATGAAATGACATTGTCAGTGAAATGTTTCTTGTCAGATACCAAAGATCATTCAACAAAAAAAGTGTGTGATGGTCTGCCAACCCAAAGAAAGCTGATAAACAGTACCTGTATATTCCAGAAATAATTAGTTGTTTTGGACATGAATGATCATAGAAGAATATCTGATGTACTTGGCATGCTCATATACCACCACCGCTACAGAAGAAATTGTTACAAAGCAGAAATCTCATTTTAAGTTAAAATGATTTAGGCCTTTTTGTCAGGTAACACCTATTGCTATCAATTGTTATGGAGAGACTATTCTAGTGATTGTATAGTAACGAATGATCCCTACCTTGGACCCATATACAGACTTGGACCAAGTATTTCTTGAAGTGCCTACCATGAGCCAAAGTCCAGCATCTGTTTGATTTCCAATATGCAGTTTATCTTAAGACCACTGTTGATTATTTTCTTAAAGCTTTTAAAAACATGCGTTTTAACAAAAAAATGTTAGACCTTTTCTAACTTTTCATACCCATTGCATTTATACTTGTCTTATATATTTGTTTGGATTGAGGTAAATGCAGTGTAATTTTCGGCCATATGATGTAAAAAAAAAAAGAAGAAAAGCACAGCAGAAACTATACCTTGTAATTCATTTAATCTGATTGGAGTAACATGATTAATATCATGTTATTGTAAGTCGGTATTATTGCATAATAAAGTACCACTTTATTATTTTATTTTCTAAATGTTTTGTGTAAAATTGCAGTCAAATAGATTTCTAGCATACTTTGAAGAAAAAATGTACATTGAAGCAAATTACTTCAATCCATACTCTTCATCCTGATTTCATTATTCCGGCATTACTGTACCTATCAATAGACAACACATTGAAGCATTAAAATTGATATATAACTGAACTGGACCCTTTTTTCCAACTAAACCCATCAAAGAATATGGGGGCCCCAAGTGGCCGAGTGGTCTAAAGTGCTATCCATTGCGGATCACTGCCATCTCACCTCTGTCTGCGTGGGTTTGAGTCTAAGATTCGGCAAATGTAGTTATGTGAGAAAGCTTGCCAGTAGCTTCTTGTGGGTCGGTGGTTCTTTCCGAGTTTATTTCTTGGGTTCTTCCTCCACCAATAATACTGGCTGCCATGTATAGCCTATCATGTGCTTAAATATAGCGTTAAACCCTACAACAACCAACCAACCAAAGAACATGTGTTGTGCCATGTGAGTGCATCTTAATTTAACTACACACTTTTTAGATTTATTACAAACATCCAAATATTAGGACTGCATATTTATGGTTTTATTATTTGCCTTAATACTGATAGCAATGATATGCATTACTTGAAGAGTTTTTGGTTACTATATATATATATTTGAAAATGAATTACATCAGAAAACAGCATTGACCTTAACAATATTGCTTTGAATTCCACATCATAGTATATTGTCACATATTTCTGATCTACATTATTAAATATTTAGACTAAATGTTCTAACACATAATATTTAGACTTTGTTTTCATTAAATTATATATTTTCCTGAATTTATTTACCCAATTTTTTTAAGAATACATTCAAATGAAGTCATTTATCACAGGCGCAGCGATGTCTGCCGTTAAGGATTTACGTATGGTTTCAAACTGATTTTATAAAGAAAATTGCTGTTAAATTCTCCTTTTTTTAAAAAAAGAAATAAATTAGAAATGATCTTCACCAATTATATTTGTTAACAACAAATTACTATTTACATACTGGTGTTGACCGTTCAAGTGGCCTAGTGGTAAGAGCATCTGCCTCGGATGCGAGAGGTTGTGGAGACCTTGACCCCTGGCTGAGTCATACCAAAGACATAAACTTGGTATTAACAGCTGCCTCACTTGGTGCTCAGCATTTAGAGGTTAGTGTTAGGACTGGTCGGCCTAATGTCAGAATAATGTAACTGAGTCATGCTACATGTTTGCGGCATGATGCCTCAGTGCTAGACATCACTATTAACTGCCACACTGCAAACATCATAGTGATATGACTGAAAAAATGTTAAAGGTATTTTAGAAATCCAAAACACACACTGATGTTACAATTTTGAAACAGAAGTTGGTATATTTTCATCAGAGTACAGTAGGCCCAATTTCATGAAATGGAGCAGTGATATATTGCTGCAAACAGGGTTAATGGTCAGTTAGCAATTAAAATATGCCTGTGAATGTGCAAGAGTTTGTCAGTTGATGCTAATTGGTTGCATTAGTACCTAGCTACCCTAATTTTAAAAGAAATGTACATAATATGAAATATACATGGGGGTTGGGGTTGGTTTAATTTCAATATTTGTTTCTGTGCAGTAGTTTGTTTAGGTGATGTACTAAAGTTTGGCATTGAGTAAATGATAATCACTTGGGTCAAAAGCACATAAACCAAGCACAGGATACTAAAACATCAATGTAATTTCTATAGAACTGTCTAGTATTTTGGACTGGGATGTCTGTAATCAATCTGTTATAGTAATGGTACACTAATTTCTCATAAAAAAAGTCAGTCTCTGGGAGACAAAGAAAAAGAAAGAACAGAGGCATAAGTTAGACAGACTGGAGGGAATTGGACTACCAGTGCAGAGAAAGATCATACAGATGAGTAGGAACACAGGACAGGAGGAAAATCTATCACTAAGTCAGATGATGAAATAGGCCGTCACTTGGTCGAGTGAAAGATGAGTGATAGGGTTTTAATTTGAATTTCATTTGAGAGATGACTGTTATTGAATGATATTAAATTGTTGTTTGTTTAAATTTCACAATTTGTGTATTCATTAATTTGACTGTTGGCACTGCTGACTGGGGGCTTGGAGCTTTGCATCTCTATCATTACTTCAATTTGTGACAAAAACGAGCCAGGGTGGGTCTTCTGTAATAATTTAAATAATATTGGGAGTACCCCACCCAACTTAAACAACATGGAAAACTTCTACATATGCCATAATTATTCTTAGATGATATTCTTCAGTTTTTTATGCCTAGGGGCTTGGAGCTTTGCATCTCTATCATTACTTCAATTTGTGACAAAAACGAGCCAGGGTGGGTCTTCTGTAATAATTTAAATAATATTGGGAGTACCCCACCCAACTTAAACAACATGGAAAACTTCTACATATGCCATAATTATTATTAGATGATATTCTTCAGTTTTTTATGCCTGACTATACCCTTGAATTAGCGTTATTTCTGTACATGCACATTTGTACTTGTATAAGTTTAGTAAATTTCATAAAATATAACAGTTTTACAGTGTATGCAGTTGTGTACATTCATCTGGGTATTCATATAAAGGGTATTATTATTTCTTTGGTAAATGAACACATTTTAAAAAACTGAAAATTTGATGCTTTAATTGGTGTCAAGTATATTTGATTTAGTTGTAATAAGATGGCTGATGATGCACATATGTGATATAAGCATTCAAGGTTGCTTTTAATGAACTAGTATTTTAGTCTTAAAAACCTTATTGCTGTTTCCAGAGCCATTTTGTTTGTATTGAAATTAATGAGCAGTATCTGGATAGATCCGTATCCTTTGTGTTTGTAGCTCTTTTGATATTTACAAACCAATCTGTAATCATGAAACACTGCAACAAGTTTTTCTTTCTGAACTCAATTTTAATATGAGTTATTTATCATTTGACTTAAATATTTATATGTGTATATGCACAATTACAATTATGTTCACCAGTGTACTTTTGTTCCTTACATCCTTTGCATCTAAGACATTGCTAGTCAACTTCAATTCATCCTATGATTTTGATATATTTTCTGTATAATACCAGTAGTATGATACCAATAAATAGACTCCTCACAGTTGCTTTTAAAAGATAGCCATACATATAATCATTCTTTAGTGGGTAGGTAGCTAAAAAATGTTTAACAAAACTTGTTCATGAAAAATAAAAATTGCATAATACAAAAGAAATGCTTTATACAACTTAAAATCAACAGATTCTATTATTCACACATCATATCATTGGAAAGATCAGCCAAGTCTTCCTTGAGTAAAGCCATGGTACTGGCCAAAACTATTTATCCCTTAAACACCATACACAACAGCTTGGAATGACATGTCTGTTGCCAGCACCAAGGTATGTGTAAATCCATAAAATAAACTGCCTATAAGCAGTACGCAATGCCCCCTCCCCCCCTTAAAAAAATACAATACTTACAGGAAGCATTGAATAGCAGTTTGCTGTCATTTGTATGCAGCACTGGTTTTCCTCATCAGTTGGCATTTCATGGCAGTTATTGCATATGCACCAATGTGGTGATTCACCTCCTGGTCTTGGATGATATCCTTGTTGCTCCGCTGATGAGCTATTTATTACTTCAAAGACCATGTTGGGGCATTTTTGGCTTATTTGAGCCAAAAGGTTATCTTTTTCTTCCTTTGTCACATTGGCTATTCGTTCCTGTGAACAATGATTTCAACATTATGAAGAAAAAAACTGACAAAGAATAAATCATGAATTGATAAGTCTTAATACAAAAGCTAACTTTAATGGGTACCAAAAATCATCTTTACCTTCAACTGATGATCTCTAGCTTCTGCTGTAAGAGCCACTTTTGTCCTGCTAAGCCATGGTCCTTGATTTCCTCTTCCTCTCCTTTGCCTTGTAATTCTTCCTCTACCCTTACTACTTGACTCCTTTCATGTACCCCTTCTACTTGACTCTCTTCCTGTATCCCTTCTAACAGACTCCTTTCCTGTACCTTTTCTAACAGACTCCTTTCAAATACCTCTTTGTTTTCTAACATCTTATGGTCTGGGCTGACGGTGCTGTCATCAAGTGATGTCATCCGAGATACTGATTTATTTACAGGGTTATCTGAAACCTATAAGTAAATCATATGTGATAAAAGGCAGAAAAATCAGCAGAAGTTTTTCAGTTGTAGTGTGGTGGTGGGGGTTCTTTTTATTTTTAATTGCACTTGTGGAAGCTGATACTTTTCTCACATAACAATGTATCATGTTTCTTACTGACATAACCATGAAATGGATATTTATTTAGAATGAAGCTTTCCCACAATTATTACTATTATTACTAGTGAAGCGTAAAAATAAACCAGCAAATCACATCAAGTATCGGATATGTGAGCCTGAGGTGGTGTAGCTACGATGTCGTAACCTCAACTTGATTTGTTGTGGTAGGAGTAAAGGTACTAATATTATGGTGATGCAAATGTACAAAACAATTAACTTTATTCTGAGTCAATGAGGCGACTTTAGTGAGACCTTTTAATATTAGTTCTGATTACAATGATACAAATTATCATATTTTTCGTTTGTTTATCTTACAACTTAACACAATCTCACAAACACGACAAGTAATACGGAAATTCACAAGAATGGCCCTTAAAGGAACTCCTTATTGTCATGATACTCCATCATATTGACTTTTTTGCCTACTTCTTGTAATTTATCATATATAATGAGAAATCTATAAGTAATACATATACTGTGCATGACTATAACTACTAAGGAGAAGGACAGACAAAGAAATACGAAGAATAATGCAATAATTACATTAAAAGAGAAACACAGACTTCCCTATTTGTTGACTCACATCACATGACACTGCGACTTAGGAGAATATCGGTAAATTCTGTTTCTGCATAATTAATTAGCAATCCATACATACGTGACTTGAAAATCATTGATTAAATTTACAGTTGTACATTTTATGAAAATGAAAGACATGTATTTACTCATTATTTGTACTATATTTTTTGTAATATCATGCATTTGCAAGAACAAAAAAGTCGAAAATCTTAGGTTGTATGCCTTTAAGAATGGCATGGTCTCTTCTCAGGGTTCATCCCCAGACCATTGGTCCAAGCATGGCACAGGTTGCCTCTTGACATTTTAAGAATGGTACGGTCTCTTCTAAGGGGTCATCCCCAGACCAATGGTCCAAGCATGGCTTTGATCGCCTCTTGACATTTTAAGAATGTCGGTGGTATGGTTTCTTCTTAGGGGTCATTCCCAGGCCAATGGTCCAAGCAGGGTGATGGTTGCCTCTTGACATTTTAAGAATGGTATGGTCTCTTCTAAGGGGTCAACTCTAGATCACTGGTCCAAGCTTGAAATGGTTTCTTGTAAGGTCAATCTCTCTATCAAAGGCATTTTTATGCACATCACTCTGAGGTATTGAAGATAAAATTTACAGTGCAAGCAAAAACATAATGAGGGTTAATACAAGCAATGGACAAACTGTGAACAATATTTCTTACTATACGGAATGTGCACAACCATTCATGACTTGAGACAGGGTTAAAAAAAACAAGGAGGGCAGGGTGCATCACAGAGAGGGCAGGACACCAACTGGGAGGGCAGAGTGTAGCACCTTCAAGAAACACAATTTAAACAACATTATATAAAATCTAATTTTCAATCGTGACAAAAGTTTATAAATTCAATTTGATTTCAATGATGCTAAGGAGCAGAAATTGATCTGTCACATGATTTTTTGTGACCTTTAATCTGTGGACTATAGAATGAACCTTAATACATCTGTTTCTTTTTGCAGATCAGTTTACTGAAATGTTGGTACATTCTATGTCATCAAGATCCCGTCTGCTCATCATTTACATTATTATCCCGATGCATACACATATATCAACTGTTCTTATGATCAGACCATCGCAGGAGATAATACCTGATGTTAGAGTTGATTTGGATGTTTGTTATAATGTGACATATTACACACATTTTGTTGGTGAAATAAACTGCAGATCAGATTGTACAGTATATAATTACCAGGATTATAAACTGATTCGTTACTCTCCAGATAAAGGGTGGCAGTTTCAGGAGAAACCATTTGTATGCATGTGCTCATGTAATTTTAATACAGAAGAACTGAGAAATGGCTATGTTGTAGGAAATGGTGTAGTCGCACATGAGTCATATTTGAACTATACATGTAACCCTGGCTTCAAGAAGACAACTTCAAACAGAATTATGTGCCTGGATGGCATTTTTGTAAATGTTGAAAGTGATGGCAAAGTGGAACTTCCTGAATCAATAAAGGAAACACCCACCATTTTTCGTGAATATCCACTGAGTAAGAAAGATTTCAGTCAATTAAGCAACAGTGTACATAAATTTGTAATTGATTCAGACAGTTTAATATGTAATGGATATCCTGCACAAAAAGGATTTGTTCAAAAGGTTTGCTATAACAAAGTACCTTACAAGCTTCTAAGCAACCAGAAGGAAACATGTTATAAAGATGGACATATTGATATTTCTCACCGTAGAGAGATTGATTGCATTAAGGAAATCACATATCCACTTACACCAGTGGATTCTGTTGACCAAAATATTACACTTATTCTTCCAGTTTCTATCATTGGTTTCGTTATTGTCAGTTTTATTACAGTCGGGATCATGATGCTTTGCCTTGCAAGAAGAAGAGTGTCAAAGGCAATTCAAGTACGATCTGTCAGAGAATGTGATCCTCAATTGTCAATCGGTCAACAGGAGAGTGCACCAACATCCAGTAGTGAATTCTGCCGTGTAGTCTTTAACAATTATTCTTCATATTTAACCGGCTCTGGAGTTTTGTATCCAACTGAAAATAAACATTTATTTTATTCAAGGAGTGGTATGTGCAGAATAGCATGTTTACTTACTCCAAAGAGTTTAAGAAAAAACCTTTCAAGTTTTGATTTTTCTTTAATTGATTCAAAATATCGTGAAGATGACAGTGATGGTGTTGAATATCTGCCTGAGGACTCGGAAAGACCTCAGTGTTCTAACACGATAGAAAGCATAAATTCCTGGTCAAGACATATTTCAGAGAGGTCAAAATCTGATTCAGATATATCAGAAAAGGATTTACAATCCAGAAACTTGTATACAAGGTCACATTCAGATTCCATCAAGCCAACAGCAGCATGTACAGTGATGGAAGAGAATAATGCAAGCATGGTTAATGAAGATCAGAAAGAGGAATCCAGTTCACAATTGGAGAGGATCAATGAATCTGTCAAAGAATGTACAGTGATGGAAGAGAATAATGCAAGCGTGGTTAATGAAGATCAGAAAGAGCAATCCAGTTTACAGTTGGAAAGGAACAGTGAATCAGTCACAGTATGTACAGTGATGGAAGAGAATAATGCAAGCATGGTTAATGAAGATTGGAAAGATGAATCCAGTTCACAATTGGATAGGATCGATGAATCTGTCACAGTATGTAGAGTGATGGAAGAGAATAATGCAAGCGTGGTTAATGAAGATCAGAAAGAGCAATCCAGTTTACAGTTGGAAAGGAATAGTGAATCAGTCACAGTATGTACAGTGATGGAAGAGAATAATGCAAGCGTGGTTAATGAAGATCAGAAAGAGGAATCCAGTTCACAATTGGAGAGGATCAATGAATCTGTCAAAGTATGCAAGGATGTAATGCATAAGAGATTAAATGATGATTCACAAACTTGCAAAGAGAGTGCTACTTTACATCAGGAGGATAATGATGAAAGGGAGACAACACCTTTAATGACAGACACTAATAACATGAAACATGATGGCAGTTCTGTCTCTATGTTTGACATGAGTCTTACAGAAGATGGCAGCATGTTAAATGTCAACAATCCAAAATCAGATATGAATCTGTGTCATTTGTCTTCAAGAGGAATGGATCCAGACTCTTCAAGATGGAAGTCAGACCCATATATTTTTGCACCATCCTTATTGGAAAAAGCCTGGAGAGCTATTAAAAAGAAAATTTTCAGTAGGAAAGACTCGCACCTTTGGTCAGTTCATACCCGCATAGAAATTGAGTAGAAAGGTCTTTATTATGAACGTGTGTTGTAAGACATTATTTATTTATTATTCAGTTTACTTGTCATTGACATGTAGTTCTATGAGTAATGGAGGATAATCATCTTGTTTTCTGTACAGGTCAATCAAAGTGTAATATATAATATTCTACATCAGGAACCACCTTTTTTATTCTGCCATCTGTCCATCTATATATTTTCATAATCTGTGCAACCATTACATATAACTTGAAGCCATTTCGTGCAACCGTTGCATATAACTTAAAGCCAATCTGTGCAACTGTTACATATCACTAGGAGCCAATCTGTGAAACCATTATATATAATTAGGAGCCAATCAGAACTTTAGGTTCCATTATTGTGTTCATTTCTGATTGTAGCCAAATAAATAGTGCATGCGATCTCGAAATCAAGACATATCAAGAGTTGGACAAAATGGTGTTTGAAAATCTGGTACCGGTATTTGGGGTTAAATGGCAAACTGAAAAAAGATTTTAATGAGATTCAGAAGAGTGCTGAAGTTTCTAGAACTGACAGTTTGGATGGAATAGTAGCCAAGTGTAAGAAAGTGTGTGATGCCTGGCGTAGTGTTTGGAAGACTACCTTACCAACCATTCATTGGATTGAAAAATTCAGTCTCGGCCTGAATGACTAAAAAGAGTTATACCACTGTCAGACTATTCTGTGCATCTAAAGTCACCAATTTTGGCGCAAAACCCATACCGAATTGATGAAAATAAAATTCTTCAATGCTTACAAATTGAAAAGCTGCAATTATCACCAGAATATTATATTCAGAATAATACAAAGTTTGGACAAATGGGATACCACCCCTATAATTCCACGACTCAAGATATGGCGGCCTATTCTGCGCATAGCTTTCAAAAGATGTAATGTTTATGCATCAGGCTATGGAATGAAATACATTACTTTGGAATCTTTCTGGCATTCAGCCAAAAATTTAATTTTCAACCAAAACAACATGTGATTCATTGTTTACAGAAATGACATATCCTTGTGCAGAATTACCAGACACGCTGAATACTCCGACAGTTATACATATCAGTGTTATAAAGAATGTGGAAATTAAACGCAATGGCAACCATCAGTTCTTCTAATCTGCAAAGTTCAACATTGTCTGGGATAGGACTGCAACGTTTTGCTGGTGGGACTCCAATTATTACCAAAATGTGAGTCCTGGACTCCTAGTTTTAAAATCCTAGCGAGACCTCTATTATATATATTATTATATATATATATTTAACACTATACATGATTATTATCGTAAAATTCAATCACAATCAGAGGCAAAAATTAGCTAGGTAATAGGTTGTTTACGAAAGAGGATGACATTAGTTTGGTAGGCCCTCCTACCCTCAATTATGGACAACGGTCAATCAAAAATACATGTAATCATTAAATATACATACCAATACTGACTAGCTGGTGAAACACGAACCTTGTTTGATTGTAAACAAATTAAAGTATCTGAATTTATGTTTTTGAAAATCAAATATTCATTCGTTGGTGAGGCATTCATCTGAAGAGAGAATATTGTAATATTATATGGGTATTACATTTATTTGCTGATATTCTGGAATAGGGATGAACAAGCTGTGGCCTGCATCATGGTTTTATCCACTTATTTACAACATAATTTTTAATTAAGCAGGAAGTGTGCAGAGGTAATGTTTGACTATTTTGTTGATTGCTGTCACCTGCAGTGTGATCACAATTATTTTTCCTATATAGATTCTACATTTGTTTCTTTTTACTCAACTTTCCACTGTGTCCAAATCCTAGTAAATTGTAAGTTGATCTAACATACCTTCAGTGATGAATGAATGAAGTTCTTGACAATAGTTGTGTGCATTTTGTTGAGGGGCCAGACTCTAACAAAGCACCATGCAATGGATCACAGACTTCATTTCAAGATTACCTTTGCCTCATTACCCACATGCACTGTTACCAAAATATGCACAGACAACTGTAACACATTTTGTCCAGGGGTAGTGACGCAAGATAGCTCATGGTGAAATTGCTGTATGACTAACTATTCAAATGCATATATGTGTGCACATTAAAAAACAATATCAAATTTTATTTTGTCACCTTTAAGTTCATATAAAAAAATTGTGAGCTCAAATATCCGATTTTGATTGGACTATAGTACCAGGTTTTGTAAATAACCACAAAAGGCAATAGGAAAATACAGTTCCAAGGATGTTCTGTTACACTGAACAATGGTGCTGATCTCGCTCTTAAAAGCCCAAGCCATGTCTTTGAGGTGGTATATATCAGTGGCACAAGTAGTATGAACTAATCCCAGTTAACTTATGGCATGTACATTTAACATATTTTAATGTGTCGATGGTATCGCCGCCTGACTAATGGAGAGCTTCCAAACTAATCCAACTCATTCCAGATACCAAGCTAGACCTTAAAAGATACATGTTTCACTTAAGTTTGTAGAACTGTAAGATGTAGGTAAATGAAGTTAGAATGTGCTAGTTATGGAGATTTCATAATGACATAAGGATGCAAGCACATCAAATCCCCCATTAAACTCAGAAATGTGAAACTCAGAAATGTGAAACTCAGAAATGTGAAGCTATGGGCATGTATTAAAGGAACTATTCATCCCAAAATATGAGGTTTCACAAAGTATGTCTGTCGGATTATATTAAGCCATTTACTAAGCTATCATAAAGTGTCAAGCAATGGTGAGGTTTGATCATCGGTGCAATAGTTAGTACATAACAATAGGGAAGTTATGGTTAGTGACGGTAATAGGGAAGTTATAGACAATGTACTAAACAGTATATATGGAAGTAAAATGTACTAAATTAAAGCTTATATATAGATATTTACCATAAGTAAATTCCTGATGGAATTAACATTTTTGGATACGTCAAGTGAATACAACCAATTACATGTGCTTCACAGATCAACAATAGGTACCAGTGGATCTAATATCATCAAATGAATGGGAAATTCTGATCCCAAACAATGGTAAACAAGGATGGATACTTGCATACATGTACATATACTATATACTTATTAACATCAGCTGTGCAAAACAATTAAAAGTAGGGATGGGAAATGGTCAGAAATTCATAATCTATAATCGGTTCCTCTTAACAAACTGATCATCGATTATAATCGGTTATTAAGAGCAAATTTTAACGTTTGTTACACAGTTATATCTTTGATCAAGAGTTCAATATATTTATAAATGTACAGGAGTAATCTCTTTTAATGACATGTATACTTTAACCTGATAATAAAATTACATTCGGTGTTACTTTCTTTCTACAACTTTGTTAAATGGTCATATTTATCTGAAATACTGCTACAATCCCCTGAAATTCTTTTGTTCATATGTGATGTGTCTATAGTTTAAAGTATAGAAAGACATGATTTTCTTGTTTGTCATTGTTTATAAATACTACAGAATATATTGCAATTTAACTGAAACAAATCAACAAAATGTGTTTAAATTTATTAACTCAACAATTTAACAACTTGATCATGTAATATATGGCTATATGTTCCTAATTATGAATCACAAGGTTTTTTCTTTGTTTTCAGGTCAACTTTAGTGGGTGTTTTACTAACCTTTGTGCTTTGCATACACCTAAAAAGTAGTCTCCCTTTACACACAATCGACTATGGAGTTCACAATCGATTATCTTATTGGTTTGCTCGACTAACTGATGATTGATTATAATCGATAATCGGAACAACTCTAATTAAAAGATCTGTTGGGACATTTCTTTTGTATTTTCAAGCGTCAGTTAACAATTGTCAAGTTCAATGGTTCATTTGAATTTGATGCTTCATTACCACAAAGTACTAACTAAATCACAAAATATTTCCACACATGAGCAAATTCATGATGGAAATATAGTTCTGTAATACTTTAAATGCATACAGCTAGGGCCGATACACGTGTGTGTGTGTGTGTGCAACCAGGGATATAGTATGGATACTTCAGGTGTAATGTTTTGAGTGTCTATAAACAATTATTATTACATGTAATAATTAATAACGCATAAAGTAAAATGGTCAGTTAGACTAGAAATAGACTTGGGGAAAGTATACTTTATCCTTTGTCTTTGACCTATTTTTCTTTTGAAATTTTTTATTCTCTGACAGTTTAAAGTGTCTTAGCAGGCCTCCTGAATAAACTTTCATATAAAGTTCTCAACTCCATCATTTCTTAGGGTATCATATAATTATATGTTTTAAAAAAACACTGAAAGCCATATAGATAGATGTTTGTTACTCGTTTATGTACCTCAACATAAGCATATAAATGAACTGATTGGACCCATAAGAGACAGCATAAAGCACAAATATATTTTTGTGTGTTTTGGATTTTGAATGATTGATGAAATTTCATAAATATCCATCATTTCAACTTGTGTAAGGTGTAGGAGTACCACATGCTGATACAGGTGAATATTAAACGAATTAAAATTTTCATTATTTTTTTAAAAATCACTTACCGGTAAATAGTTTTGAATTAAAATTTCTTAATTTAATTGTTCTATTTTTTAAAAACTCATTATGCACAAAAGTCAATATAAAGTTGATAATAGTAAACTTGAGATAACAATTTAAACTTTGCATATGGTACATACAGGACTTGTTATTTTTTTTAATATTTTTTTTTTACAATGTCAACATTTGCTTCTTTAGTACATGTACTTAACTTTACACAACTTCCAACTTGCTCCGGTGGCCTAGTGGTTAGAGCGTCCGCCGCTGAAGCGGGAGGTCGTGGGTTCGATCCCCGGCCAAGTCATACCAAAGACTTACAAAAATGGTACTAACAGCTGCCTTGCTTGACGTTCAGTATTAAGAGGTTAGTGTTAGGACTGGTCGGCCTGGTGTCAGGATAATGTGACTGGGTGGGACATCATGCTACATGTCTGCGGCATGATGCCCCAGTGGTTGACATCACTATAAACTGCCTCACTGCAGACATCGTAGCGATATGACTGAAAAATTGTTAAAGCTACGTTAAAAATCCTAATCAAACAAACAAACTTCCAAAACTGGCTTTTTTAAAACTAAGCACCATGCATTGGGTCCCATACTTCACTTACAGATCACCTCATACCTCCACTGTTACCTCATTACTCTGTGCACTATCACAAAAATATACATTGACAACCACATTATAAAGCTTGTATTCTAAAGAATAAACATACTTTACAACAATACCAATAATGCTTAAATCGGACCTTTGTATACACAAGAAGTTGAGAGAGGACAAATTGTGACTGGAAGCACTTTTGCACAGAAGATCAAGAGATCCTCAAGCGATGGACAAAATAATACTGCTCAGAATTGTGCAATCATAAGATACAAGGACATCTAACAGTACTAAACTGCCTTCAGGCAGAAGAAATTGATGACGAATCCATTCTTCGCATGGAAGTAGAGACTGTAGTTAGGGAGCGAAACAGAAAAGTGTCAGCTGGTGTTGACAACATACCAGCATATCTCCTTCAAGCAAGAGGAGAAAAGATAGTCACAGTTCTAACAACAATCTGTAATAAAATATAGCAGATAGAACAGTATCCTATCACATTGACTCAGTCTTTGAGCATCAAGCTCATAAAGAAAGGAAACCTACTGCTATGCTAAAACCACAGAACCATTAGTTTTAGTTTAATCAGCCACTTGAGGAAAGTCATGTTGAAGATACCTCTGAACAAACTAAAGCCACAAGTAGAGAAACTTATTGTTGAAGAGCAGGCAGCCTTCTGAGCAGGAAGAAGAACATAAGAAAAAAATGTCAAACTAGGCTCCTTTGCAAGACATATCTTCAACATCATCAAAATCTCTATTATACTTTTGTTGAGTTCAAGAAGGTCTTTGACACGGTATGGCATGAAGTTTATGGTCAACTTTGAAGAGGTACAACAGCGGTTAAAAACTGGCATGGGTTGTTGTGTACTTGTATGACAAAGCCGTCAGTTCTGTTCTCATCAATGTTAGGTGATGAGATTTGAGTCAGACAAGGATGTATACTGTCACTAACACTCCTTGACAATTTCCTGGAATTGATCATGCAGGATGTCTTGGAAGACCATGATGGTTCTGTCAGCAATGGAGAAAGAACAATCGCCAAACATTGCTTTCACAGATGATAGAGATGACTTGGCATATAAAAATAACTGGCAGATTAGAATGAGTGACAGGAATACGGTATGGAAATTAGCACAAAAACACCCCTGGTAACAGACAATGCTAATGACATCAGTGCAGAAAGAAAGGTCAGTGGACAGAAGCTGGAAAGAGTTACAAAGTTCAAGTATATTGGATAAATTATTCATAGAGAGGGCTCCAAACCAGAACTACTTTGCTGGATTGCCACGGCAATATCAACGTTGAGACCAATATGGAAGGACAACATTGCACCTGGTTCCAAAATAAAGATGATGCACTTTATTATCATGCCCATTTTTCTGATTGCTCTTGAAACATGGATGTTCAGATCAGATCTACAAAACAGGATATAAACCTTTGAAAGGAGATGCTATCACAAGATCTTGGGCATCTCGTACATTGACCATGTAAGCAACAAAGAGGTCCACAACAGGATATAACAAGCCATCAAACTCTATGAAAACATCTTGATCACTGTGACGCCCCCCAAAAAAATAAAATAAAAAAGAAACTTTAGTAGTACAGACATGTCTCAAGATCATTATAAAACTTTGCAAGGCACAATGAGAGGGTGCAGAAGAAGCGGCAGAAAAATAAAGAACGATAATGAGTGGACAGGTTGTGGATATTCCCAAAGGGCAGTAGAGAACAGAGATGTCGAGAATTTGTTGTGAAGTCATCTGTGTTGACCCAACGACATATATATATATATATATATATATATATATATATATATATATATATATATATGTGTGTGTGTGTGTGTGTGTATTTTAACGTAGCTTATAATTTTTTCAATTCATATCGCTATGATGTCTGCAGTGTGGTAGTTTCGAGGGATATCACTAAACACCCCAAGATTTTATAAGAACACCTTGTATTTTACATAATACACTCGTAAATTTCAACAACAGCACAAAAAGACCGAAAAACAAAGACTGCCATTATTTAGCGATATATCAACACCGAAATTCGCTGAAAAAAAACGAAATACACATGTATTTACATGTTCTCTCTGTATATATCGATTTCCACGCACACACACATTATATTTGTTTTCGTTTGAATAATAATATAAAGCAAAATAAAAGGTTTTTTTTATATAATTTTTATACAAATTATTTACGTTTTCTTTGTTATAGCATTTGGTCGGACTTTATTGAATAGATTGATCGTTCCAGAATGGTGATCGAATGATAACGACTGATCCTTCCGGAACGAAGATAATCTCAGGAACAGACGGCTAAGTCGGCTTAATTTAACCAATGATGGGAGAAAAGAAATGTTCTGCAAAACTCACCAAGAAAAATGACTTTGGAATAAATAATAAAGTTTTTTTTCCACCTCTATAATTATTCCTCCAAATTTAGAATATACTCAGCTCCTGCTGATGTCTGATAAATGCCTATTGTGATGTTTTCTATATTTTATCTACGATAACCTATGCTGAGTCACACGTTACATGTGCATATTCTTTTCCATGATACCATGAATCACCTGAGAGAGAGAGAGAGAGAGAGAGAGAGAGAGAGAGAGAGAGAGAGAGAGAGGGAGGGAGGGAGGGAGGGAGGGAAGGGTCATAGGAGAGTACCAATGTGTTTCTACAAGTTTTCGAGGTAGTACAGCTGTCAAATGTTTAGAAACCTTCTACCGGCTAACGATTCTAACCTGAGAGAGAGAGAGAGAGAGAGAGAGAGAGAGAGAGAGAGAGAGAGAGAGAGAGAGACTACCGGCTAACGATTCTTACGATTGGCTACGCACGTACCTAACAAGAGTGAAATTGTATTACATGTATACAATCCTGAAGATAAGTCCACGTTTTTTGTATTCACACAGTATCTTATAACTATCACTATCTAATGTCATCTTTTACAAAGTCCAAGAATTCATCCTCATTGTCTCGCTAATGTTCTGAAATTCCTCATTGTTATCTAGTAAATCTTATTGGTGCAGTCGTCATAAATATCATTCGACTCCCTCCCTTTGGTTATCACGGCACAGAAGAAACCAGATGTTAGCATGGGTATGTTAATCCCTGAGGCTATAATTTCTCGCCGCCAAAATGTCTTAGGTGTCCAGCGAGCTTGATTGAAACAGTCATAAAACTCAAGGCGCGCAGTTTATTTTGCCAAAGTCAGTTACGTAACCTTTTTTCACAGGTAGGTGGTGATTTCTTGATCAAACAAGGCATCATCCAATTTTTTTTTATCGTAAACATCTTTGACAGAAGGTTAGGAGGGGCGATGTCGAATCACTAGGAAGCAACCTCCAGTCGGAATTGAGTTAGGCGTGCCAGACATTAGAATCTTAAGTTTAAATATATCCTCTTGAGAATCAAAAGTTAGTAGTGTTTAAAATTTGGCTGACAAAGCAAATAATTACCTACTCCGAGACCATTCGTAATGGCGGACTGATTCTAGGAACAATCAGAAAGCTTCGAAACAGGCCAGTTATTACTTGCTGGATTGTTGTGAAATATTACTGAGTAAGTGTACTTTAATTATTGCAGTATATCTATATATTTGAGTATATATAAAATCGCTATTGTAGTTTGATTCATTCGTAGTGTTTGATATACATGCGTATTTTGAGATATGAGCAATGTGATGTGTAGATATACTATTGTAAATCGTTATTGGGTTAATTCGTAGTAACCTCATGCATGTATTCATTTGATATTATAGATTTGCAAATGTTGAATTGAATTATAAACTTTGTATAATGTTACTGTGTGCAACATTAGTATAGGAATTTGCCAGTTTGTGTATACTTGTAGGAGTATCATGTGTATGGATATATCAGAGCATGAATGTGCATATCTGTGTACACACGTAGAAGTACAATGCACAGAAATGCGTCTGAGTATATCATATTGTTTGTATATAATAAGATTGAGAATTTATATTTATATATTTACCGTATACACTTAGCAGGGAGAATGTGTATTTCGATGGGCACGAATGCGTCACCAGAAAACGGTAATGGCCTATTTGATGATACTAATGTTAGTGTGTGATACATAACAAAAATTATATCCTTTGCTAATGCCCGTCTATGTTTTCTTTAGAAGCTTTTAGGGACCAGAGGAAATATTACTCCTTGATGTGGTCCGAGTCTCTGGGAGACCAAGCGAAGATAGAAGAAAGTTTGGAGGACCAGAGGGAAATACCCCAGCTGTGGTCCGAGTCTCTGGGAGACAAAAGACAGAAAGAAAGACAAAGGAGAAGTAGAAAGGATAAAAAGGACAAAGGAAGAGGAAATTATACAGATGAGTAGGACTCAGGGCGGAAGGTTAAATTGCACACTACTTCAATGGATGAACTAGGCCGTCACTTGGTGGAGTGATATGATATTAGCTTAATTGTATTTGAGAGATTATCATTTGAATTATATTAAATTGTTGTTATTTAAAATTTCAATTTGTATATTCATTAATTTAACCGTCGGCACCGCTGAATTTGCCATTTGATATGTGACGTTTGACCAAAACAGTCTAATACAAATTGACCCCATATTTAGCTGCTAAGTTAACAGTTTTTCTTTCAAAGGTGTTGCCAGGAAAAATGAGAAGAAATTCTGACAAACGGGATGTCGGAGTTCTTTCCCTGGCATATTGATTGTCATTTGCTTTACTTCATCAAGTGACAATGCATCTGCATTGTAAATCTTTGGACAGTACAAATCCTTTAAAAAGGAAATGCATGCATCAGCATTTAGCGTTATGGATGAAAATGACTCGTCCATCTCTTGGATTTCCATATGAAAGAGTTTGAAAAGCTCAAGACTTTGGTTGTCAATGGCCTTCATTAAAATCTTCTCGTGTGAAATTACATAATGTCATGGTAAAAAGTCATTTCCTCCCATGCACAAAATGATGGCAATCAGAGCCGCCGAATATTTCTTATTGAAGTATCTTTCAATAACCTCTGAGATTTTGGAGATGATGTTGTGCAGCCCAAGCTTTTGTTTGTGTAGCCAAACATAAACAGGGCGTGTAAATGTTCCGATTTGGTTTTCTTTTCCACTGGAGACTGATACCAAAGAGGTGAATTAGGACTGTGTCGATATCAGCGATGATACAAAGTTGGATTAGGACTGTGAAATATATCTGCACTGATAACCTCTTTTTCTTCCTTCAAGTGTAAGATATATATTTCTCCTTTACAATCCCGTCTTTTCTTGTGCTTTTAGTGTATCAGGTGTGAAGGAGTATTTTTCCTCACATGTAACAATGTGAAGTAAATTTGGAAGGTGTCCTATCAGCTTGTGAACAATCGCCTTTGATACGTACTCTGTGTACTGGTCTCCAGTCGAAGCTGATGTGTTGAACTTCACACCGACAAATTCAACAACTGAAGCTTCTGTATGGTCCTTTATGTTCTGTGGAACTGCTTTGAAATATGTTAGGATGAAAGTCTGGTGAATCTTTCTTTTGCTCACTTGGTCTAGTATCAGATATTGCTATTTTCTTGAGCTCGAGAAGAGCTCTTTTCAGACCAGCTGATTTATTAGAAGGTGATTTTGTCCCATCTGGCTTAAAGACTGACTGGCAAGTATTCATGGAAGAACTTAGACAGTCCACAATAGTTGTCTCATCTTCTTTACTGTCCTTTTTCTTTTCTCTTCGCTTTTTTCTTTTATGCTCATACACGATGTAATTTTTGGTATGTCTTTGGTCCCCTTGATTGTTGACCCTTTTAATCTTTTTATTATATTAATGAGATGTATGGGTCCGTTTATCAATTCAATGTTAGGACAATCACTAAGTGTCATACCAAATAGACAATCTCTTGCTGCATATCTTTGAATCATGAACTTTCATATATCTTCTGTGGTTGAATCTAATATATCTTGCTGAACCTCTGGATTCTGCTTGTGATATACATTTCTTAGAATGGGGTCAAAACTTGATGGTATTCTCTTTCTTCGATGTATCAGACCAACTGTTCTTACAACACGTTCATTATTTCTGTTTTTTTTCCCCCATGTACCTTTCTGAAATTTTGGATGCTATCTCTTCATCTTTTGTTTCATCTTGCTTAATCTTCGAAGCATCCTCTCCTGAGATGACAGACTGGATTACTGTATGCACTTGTCTCTGCTCGTCTACTGTCGATATCGTTATCATTACATTGCTTAGTGTGGCCCCCTGTCGAATACATTTCTTTGCGTCTCTGTGGCCAATATCTCGAGCAGTGTCTAATCCAAACCGGACAATACTATGATTGTGATAGGTACTGAACAGAGCATGTTTCATTTGTCTACGAAAGTGACTTGATTTGTAATGTTTTATCGAAAGCCGTGTGCAAAATCCAGCACAACTGGAAGCTCCATTTAAGAACGAGAACGGGAGTGAAGACTTCACACCGGCCAGAAGTAAGTTGTATCCATCTTTTCCTCCTAGTCTTTCAGCAAAGGCTATGGCTACAATTTCGTCACAATGCCTCATTATATCAATATGAAGGGAAAACGTTTTATTTGCAGTGGATGTTTTTCTTAATGAATTCTTTCAACATTTGCCCCCATCTCAATACAAGCTGGCTGACGGATAACAAATGTCTTTTCCAGCTCCACTACATGTGAATGTGGTAGCGAGTTGATGAACGTGACGATAACTGAGATATGCAAAGCTGCTGACAATCGCCAAACATTTTGCGTGATTATCTCGATGTTCTTGATAGTTACCAATTTACTGCAGTCTTTTTTCGATATCATCACCTCTCATATATTTAAGTATATGAATGAGGCCTGATCGTTTTGTAAGCTGGTATTAAATTCATCATTTTAGATTTTCTTAAGTGCAGTGCTGGAAATTCTGGAAGAAATGTTGCATACGTTTTGTTCCCATCTATAAGCTTAAAGAGATTTTTTGCTATCTTATAGTCAGGTACAAACATAACTCTTTCATTTGTTTCACGCAGTTCAGCCTTCTCCAAAAAATGATTGAGAACCACTTTCAATGTGACTATATCGTCATCTCTACCAGTGAAAGGTGGAGGATGATGGCATAATAGTGGCGGTGTGTTTTTTATATCTTGATACTCTCGTATACTACTATCAGTACCGCAGAATACAGTTTCATCTTTGTTTGTCATAAAGGATATCTGTATTTCTTCAAGAAGGGCTTGAACATCTTGGAGAATATATTGATTAGCATCAACTTTTGACCTAATATTTGAATAATCTTCATCCTCATCTTCCTCTTCTTCTCTGGGTTCATTCATTTTATGTTTTAAATTGGTTGTACAGCATTCTCATCTATATCACTGACATCAATATATAGCAACAGATGATAATGTTCATTTGGATCATCCTGGACGCTTTCATATTCTCGACTGTTACATCATTACTGTCAACTGCTGTAATGGAGGTAATGGTTCCATTATTTCTCTCTATATCTTCACTGGATATATTTAGTGGAACGTTTTCATTTCGGTCATTATTACTGACAGTATCCATTTTCTCCACATCTTTAATGACCAAGGATGAAAAGCTTTCATTTAGATCAACATTTTCTTTCTGAAATCCTGAATTTTACATCAAAGCCGCTTTGTCTAGATTTTTTTGTGAAGGGCTGTACTGATGTAAGTCTTGTCAACATGTATTTCAGGCCCCATATAGATTGCTGATGAAAACTTTCAAAATCACACTCTTCGTCAGAGGTTATCTTTATCCATTCCACATTTTTTCAGCTGTGGTGCTTCCTTGCATGCACAATCTTCTTTTTCTTCACACAGTGGAAGATGCTATGTTTCATTTCGCAGACATTGACTCGTATTGAGAGCTGTTGTGATAGAAAAAACCCCAGAGATGTGATGTTATAATAGTTGATGATCAACTCATCTGTGACAATATATTGTGTCATTTCTGTTAAGTATGTTCAGTGATGAATCAAATGGCAATATAAAGAGGACAGTTTTGAGGTGTAGAAATCATCTGATGATCACGCCCCAGGCTGTCTTTGTTCAGTGGTGTTTGTTCTGATAAACACTGGAATGGTAAAGGAACGTGCAAGCACCATTCTCTCATTATTTGAAAGTGGTTCATATCTAAGGGGTTCGCAACCCAATGTTTCTCCTCTTTAAAACATTGAAAGCAAAATGAATCAAGAATTCTACATTCCTCTGGGATATCTTGGTCATCCAGACAAGATGAAAGGGACACGTAATGGGATTGGAGTTTACCAGATTTTAGATGACTTCTTGCAAGAAAATGATCACCAGGCAGAAGGCTTCCTTTAGGAAAGAAGAGTATGACAGGCACATACAAATTTTGACTTTTCTTCAGAGAGGCACGAACTATCAGAGAGACATCATCATATGGTTTAACATTATGTTGCAATTGCTGTAATTTGATACCAATGTGTACTCCTGCTTTATGTGCACACACATTTGTGCACTGAAAACAAAGGATATTTTGAAACTGAAGAGCTGGTATATCTATAAGAACATTTTTTTTGTGTCAGTTTCTATTTTCTCAGGTCGATGGATACTTTCTAGATGGATATTAATTCCATTTATTGCATCTGCAGCAAACTTCCGAGCAACATTTCGTTGACAGACCCTCAATCACAACTGATTGAGTTATTGTCCCTTTTCTGCCAGCTCTTTACATAATCCAAAGAATTCCCATTTACTTTCCTGATCATCTTCATAGTCTTCTTTATTACAAAATGAACTACAATGCCATTCAAACAATTGCATTTTATTCCATTAGCTGTCGGTGAAATGTGTTTTGCAATCAATAACCAATAATTAAAGATGGAATATTCAGTCCTTCAAGTTGTAGCTTATTAATTGTTTCTTTATACAGGCCCAAACTTAAAATTTCAACAGACGCTAGTTGTTGATAAGGGTTCTATGTTGATTTAGTCCATTTGTTAGAAGATATAGACTTTGTTTGATGTCCTAAGAGTTCATCAGATACCACTTTGTAAACCTGGAAGTCATCATAGTGATGAAACATATATCGAAAGAAACACGACAACGAAACGAATTTATTTTCTCCTTTCTAGATTATCCCCGTATCGTGTCTCTGTAATTCTTGTAAAATATTTTCTTTCTTTACAATTTTTTCCTGTCATGAATCGAACGGTTAGATTTAAGGAACATTACAAGATTATCTACGGTTATGAAAATTTCATCTTCGATTTTATTGAAAGATAGAGACTCGAGACTCGAGTGATGGTATACAAATGGAAACCTGTTGAAGAATGAAATTATTTAACCATCTAATGTCGACAAATCAGTCAAACTGGATAATCACATAAAATATAAAGTTAGAATTTTGGTATTAGATTTTATGTATTAGAAGAGAAAAGATTACATGCATGACTGACTAAGGAGATGAGAGATGGACAGAAATATAAGCTACAAACATATAGGACCATTATATCAATTACTTCAATGCTTTTATATATTTCCATGTTTATTTACAACATATATACTAACTACCATAGTCTCTATGTTAATTATAATATCATTGAGTAATAAAGTATTACTATCGACTGATGATAAACTTCTAAAATACCTACATAGACAATATCATGCCTTAAGTACTTCTTGCTTTAATCAGACCAATAAATGACCAATATGAGAATTCAAGCGACATCACCTCTATTTCTTGATTTGTGGATTTTGGAGAAAGCACTGTTAATGAACTTAACTTATAATTATTGAACTATCGATGAACTTGCACTGAATTGATACATTGATTATATAAACAGTTGCATATTATTGTGGTAAAAAGCTATCAAATGCACTGATTCAGCAAGAGGTTGATTAAGATAAATGAAATAAACTGACAACGAACAGTACGAAACTAGTATATAGCTAGCCGAGCACTTTCGACTCTTTTAATGAGTTATTGTCTGTTTTATTTGTTTGTCTTGTATATGTTTTGTATTGTCTCTGAAAAAGAGTTGAAAGCGCTCGGCTAGTTATTTGCTAGTTTCGCACTGTTCGTTGTCAGTTTATTGCAAATATATATATATATATATATATATATATATATATATATATATATATATATATATATATATATATATATATATATATATATATATAGAGGCTCAGTATAGATTGTGTTTGTATGTGATACACCGAGTAAGTCATATAACCAATTACTGAATGCAAGTAATACTGAATTCTTACCATTTCTTCCTCTTCAAATTCTTGATGATATTACATAATCCATGTCTACAAAATAAAACTGTAAGTATTCTTGTAAAAAGTCACAAAACTATTTAGACAATGTATTTGGAGAACCGGTCAATCAAATACACAACAGCAACAGTCAGCAAATCTTATTTTGGTACAAAATATAGACCTACAATCTATTATGCCCAATACAATATAGAAATCCTGTATTTAAAGCTAGCTTTCAAACACAGGGTACTAAAATAGTGGCTTTATAACTGGACAGTTACCTGGGAGTTCAAAAGCAATTATGTTTGACACAGTGAAATTCACTTGTTGATAACAAGGTGATGGCAGATAAAGCAAACATAGGCATCCATGCATCCAACTCTACAGATATTCTGACCTGGGGCCTGTCTATAGAGTAAATTCATCTTGTTTTAAGTCGCTTAATTGATGTTTAAATAATACAAACCTTTGATAACAGTTAAAAATACCATTTTTTGAGTATTTGTTTATAAACTAAATTTCCTTGATGCCTATTTCTGACGGTAATTCATGTATTTGTTGATAGTGTTGTTTTGTTTTTAAGTTTGCTAAATTCGTTATTTTTTTGCATGCGAGACTACTACCAATTTCAATTATAGCAGCTATACAAAATATAGTCACTAGATTGACAACTTTAATTTCATTTTTAAGTTCTTGTTTGTTTTGCTGATGTGTTTTAAGTATTTCAAAAATTATTGCAAATGTTTTGAAAGTTCAGTTAAATTAGTTTAATTAATCTTGTTCACTTTAATTTCATTTTGTTATTACTTTGAAAGTATCAGGATTATATTTTGAATAGCAAACGAAAGTGATTGAAAACCGATGAAACTGTATGTCAAGACACATTCAAAATGTGAAACAGAAAAGGCTGAAACTGTTTTAAAAAGGTATTGGATATTGCAAGCCATGTTTGCGTGACCTTTTGGAGAAAATGGATAAGCTGACTTTAAGGATTGCAATATAAATTAGGGGAATCAAATACTATACACCGTAATAAATATATAAATGAGTTTATGAAAGAAAGACAAACAGAAGGACGAAAACGATTAAGTTAGCAAGAATTAGAACCATGCAGTCAATGAATGGCAGTATAAAATAAAATATAATGTTAAGAACGTAAACGTTTACCTTAGATGAATCAATTTGACTAAGTCTAAAAGGGCGGATGAAAATGATAACGCTATTCATCATTTTATTCTTTGTGCTTATTTGGATTTGTCTGATTCAGAAATAAATAAAAGATGTTTCCAAAGATCAGATATGAGATAATGAAAGCAAGTGATAATATAACACAATTTTGGAAGATACCATTGGAAACAAAACGAAATTATAACAGTATAATAAGGTTCGCGATTTAAACTGTACCAACTTCTTTGTTGAAAACATGCAATGAGTAACAGAAATAAAATAAACGAAAGACAATAGTAAGGATGAAGAGTTTTTAATGTACTAACTTCCTTATTGAGATTATGCAAAACATTTGTTCGAATGTTTTCTGTTCCTTGTCCGGAGGAACATACTGTTTATTGTACTTAATCCGGCACAAAGTGTTGATAGAGATGATGCTACTTTAAATTTTAAACACCCTGTAAAATATCCAGTGCCAACTGATGTCGTGCAGTCATATTTCAATTTATCCAAATCATCAACTGGCACACATTTCCTGATAATATGTGTTGCTATTACAAGAGGAGGAAGAAAAAACCTTCATACAATATTTTTGATAATTTTACTTATCTAACATTAAAAAAGCTCATAATTTTTTAAAACTTGTTTCTTATCCAACGTTTCTAACTCGTAGTAAAGATTAATGTGCGCAATAAAACAATCAACCTACACGTTTCCATCAGACACAGTTGGTTGCTTGGTTAACTTATTCTCTCATTGAGAGAGCTCCAGTTATAGGGACGAGTAAATACACACTTTAATCAAGTCATATTATAAGTGGTTTTCCGCAAAGATGTATATTAGGGCCTCTTCTATTTATATTGATTAGTAATGCCTTAGCTTTGGATCTAGCGCACTCTAACACAGATCTTGTCACAGAATACTCTATACTGAATTTATCTGGTAAATCTCTTGACTGTTGAAAATAAATTTCAAATCAACCTCAACAATATTTCAGATTTGTGTCAACATAACATGAATGTAAAGTATTGCCTATGAAAATGAAATGTACTAGAATTGGAACAAGGCAGAGCCTATATGCTAATGTAGATTTACTTCTAACTCAAAATGATTTACCCATGTCTAGTATTAAAAATAAAAATCTTCTTGATCTCTACAGCAACATCTCAGCTGGAATACGCATATGATCTCATATGTGCAATGGTAGTCAAAAAAATAATTCTCTTATAAGTACCGTCGGTAAAAGGAACTTTATGTGTATGGCCATATGATACCACTGATAGACTACAGTTATGCAAAATGAAGAAACACCTCCTAGTATAATCATTACAGTTTAGAGAAAAGAGTCGCCAAAATAATTGGAAGCTTCATATTACGATTCCCTCGAATGTTTTGTTTTCACGCTAGTAAACAAAACGTATTCTCTATTTAAAATGAATCATTACATACGTTTTTAAACAATCTTTCACCAGATTATCTCTCTATCTGAACTGAACCATGATCATTAAATACTAACCATATCCTCCTATCAACAACTAACAACGATCTCCAGATTCTGTGGTAGAAAACCATACATAACAAAAGCTCATTGACTGCATCTGCATCTTTGGATTCAATTACCCCGCTGCTGCGTAATTCAAATTCTCTTGCATCGTTTAAAACAACATTCAACAACTCTTTCCTGACGAGCTGGAATGCTCTGTTACAGCCTCAAAATCGAAAATTTTCAAATAATATGTGCATATTTTATTGGATGTATGTATTCAGAACATGTGATATGGTGATATTTGTACGCCAGTTTATATTATATTGTTCAAACTTAAATGTGCTGAACACTACTGTTACACATTATTTCATTTTAACACTCTGTGAGTACGGGTGCGAGGATATTTGACAGTGTGTAAGTGACATCTTAAAAATATGTTCAATTACAAGGCAAGTTCCATGTGACAAAAGTTAGAACTGATCCTGATTTTCTACCATATTTCTCCTAAATATTGAAAACAATTTGAATAGTTAGCGAAGAGCATTTGCCAATATGAATCACGTTTACGTCTTCCTGGGGTAAATGCACTGGATGGATTAGAAACAGTGCAACAGTAATCACGAAATGCTCTTTGGTAATTCTAACAAACGTCTTCCCAATCCGGTCACTTGACATATTACCTCAAAAGCCATCAGACATTAAACAAACATTTGTTCACATCTAATGGTTTTGGAATGTTCTTAATTTGTAAACGAATTCTTGGAGATGCGGGTTGTATATTTATTGATCATAATTTTTACATTTCATCTTCTTTCTACCTTGCGTTCCCTTTACTTTTTCCTGTTTCCTAACAGTGTTATTCCTCACAAATGTAAGGATAATTTTCTTGCTCGCACTCAGGAAAGGAGTAGAGTTTTCTTTTTTTACATAGCCATCGTCTAATTTTGAAAAGAGAATGACACAAGCACTTATTAATTGTAATTTCTCTTTGTAAATGGTTAGATCGGTATTTGAGGTTCGGATAACAATAAAGCAGCCAATAAAAACTATATGCATTGTAACCTAACAAAGAAAGTCAATGATATTGTGCATCTGAAGTGTCTGCTTGTCATTATTTAACATTTTGTAACCATAATAGCAAATGTGCCTTCGATAGGCCCCAGTTGAGGGGGAAATATCGCTCAGATGGCATTAATTTGTTCCCTAAAGGACATTGACACGTTTATAAGTAACTTCTGAGAGCTCTTCTCAGTGCATGTTATGAAATAACGCATAAACATTCAGCGATAACTAAGATCTGCTAGCTCTTGTACTGATTCTGTTTTCGATTTCATTGTATCATCCCATAAAGACAGATGAAAGGCCAGGTCCTGTACTTGTTCCTTTGTGTTTCGTAAGCATTCATAGTGTCAGCTATTGTGGAGGCACTGGTCAGGCCCGGTACCTGATTCTTTTAGATTTGTTCCTGGAAAGCCACTATATGATACATAATAAGGGTCATTATCACATTTTGTGTCCCCTCCCCTCCGCCTCAAACATCATTATTGATCATATATCAAGGTATCCTTGTTCTTATTTATTATTCACAAAGGGTCTTATTTGAGTCGCTTCCCGGAACATATTCCAATGTATTTTGTGATCTGCCGACTAAAGGGAGGTAACAGGCCAGGTCCCGTGCATGTCCACACTTTTGTATTAGCCTCTTGGTCTAATAACAGGACCGGTGCATGCCGGACCGCCGCCTTATATTATATTACTAAGAACAAATTGTGACACACCCATTATATCCTACCATATAAGCATGCTACAAAAATCGGATTGCCAATTACAATTTATTCGGCATACTCCATTTAATAATAGCATGCCTTGTGCATAGTACACATACAGAGCAGCCCATATTACATCTGTTGGTGCTATTGTGTTCAATACAGTCATTTTTTCTAACTTTTATCAGGTCATGCCACCCAAGCGCAGATCAACAGCAGGGATTACGCAGACTGTAAAGATGGTTCAGTCCACCGGTTCTCAAATTAGGTCAGTTGATCAACAAAAACAGCAGTATGCGTCTGGAGCAACACATGCAGCAGATACAGTCGACCAAGCCACCATTACCAATGACCGGATAAAACAGCAGGTAGTACAGCAAATTACATCTGAGCAGCAGAGAGGGTGAACAGACTTTTGGCTGAAAAGGACCGACAGAAAAAAAGGATCGACAGACTTTTGGCTGAAAAGGACCGACAGAAAAAGGGATCGACAGACTTTTTGTCGAAAAGGATCGACATCAGAAAAAAGGATCGACAAAGCGTCGACACCAGACCAACTTGCTAGCAATTCATAAAAAAAAGACGCCATTTAGTTGACGTTCACCTCCTCGGCTGCTAATGCGCTAACTAAATATTTGATCAAGTCCTTAAGATTTCACAAACAAACTAATTTGTAAAACCTCACCTCGTAAATCAATCAGATTATTAGATTGGTCAGTGAGTTTGAAATTAATTCTCGTTAACAAATTATTATGACATCGCATATAGACTAGATTAGTTGGGTCTTCAATAATTAGAAATCCTGGAGGAGCCGTTGGTGCAAATGAGTATAAAATATATCCTTGCTGAGCTTGATTTGATTGTTCGAGATTTATTTGATAATTTCCTTCGATAACGTCACATACTAAATTGAGCGCAATCACCGTTGAAATATTCACATTGTTCGGAGCAATATGTCTACCGCCGCCTTCTGGATCATTATTAAATTTCAGAATATTTTCTGTAGGATTCTTCGATTTTTTCCAATTATCGTGGATTCTTTTGAACCCAATATCAATAGCATCGTCAAGTTGTTTCTTTAGTTTATCCGGATTATATCCAGGGATTTTAAAATCTTTAATCTCCGTTTTATTAATATTGTATAGATCCGCAAACTTATCATGTAAGATCTCTTCATTTAATACTTCTTGAATAATTTTCGAGTGAAATATTTTCATATCGTCGATGATTTTATTACCCGTTTCTACGACGTTGATAAATTCATCCTTGGTGAGAGAGCCGGATTTAATAGATATTAGCAGTAGTGAAAAATCATTATTCATTGCTGTGAAATTTCCGTTAATGAGAGGAACATAATTTGATTCAAAAATTTCTTTATTAAAGAATTTATTAGGAGCATAATCCTGATAACTCTTGACTTCATTGACGGGTTTTATTTTGTTGGTGATATAATCGGATTTCTTAGGTTCGGGTGGAAAATCCTTCGAATTTTCTCGCGAGTTATCCGGTGGTAATTCAGGCCATCCTAACACTGATCTTATAGAACTCTGATAAATATCTACAACATACCCAGGGGAATTAATCTCGATAGCAGATGATAACGTCGGCTCGTGAACCGTTATAGCGATTTTTGATTCTTTTCCAGTGAGAGATTTTATTCTACGTTGAAATTCAGCGTTGATCTGTTCGATTTGATATGACCCAGTTGGTAACGAGACAACGTTCCAATCTGGTGTTCCGTCTTCACGATTTTTCCACGCGAATACCAAGGAATTATTTGGTTGTTGACCACCAAATGCTACCGATCTAATATTAGGCCAGCTATGATACACTCGTAGTTTTGCTAGTGCGATCTCTCTCACGGGAACGGGGTTTGGAAAATTCACACTAAATTCGGGACGTGTTGAGGTTACTGATATCGTGCTTGTTTTCACCGGTGTTGTATTTGTTACTATTTGTTGAAGTAGTTCTTGCGACGACATTATTATTATTATTATTCTGCTCTAATTTCAGCATTGTTGATTTATACAATTGAGCCATAGTTGAGAATTCGCTATCTGATATTGTTGTGTCATCCAACGACGATGATATCAACGAGGATAATTGTGAGTAACCGGCAGATGCAATGTGAAATTTTATTACATAATTGTGTAGTTTACTCTGGCTACACGATGATAGTTTTTTGTGATCCCGGTTAATATCCCGGCGATTGTAGCTATCGAAGAAATAACAATTGGTACTACAACCGGAGCAATCATAGTAACCGAAGATAGTATTATTCCAGCAGCAGTGATTATTCCCGACACTGAGTATACGGTGACATCAACTGCGGTTATTCTTCGTTGGTATTTTTTTATTTTTATTTGATACTTCTCACAGAGAGAACTGAGTTTAGTTTGAAATTCTCTGACTTGATCATAGCGATACTGATTCGATGATGGAGTCATTTTATTTTAAAGGTGCTAGCATTTTCAATTACAAATTACTTTGTAATTTTGAATCGTGAAAGAATTTTTAAATCAATTTAATTGTTTACTTAAATCCACTACGAATTCTACGTACCACGTTACTGAAACCTTGGCTAGATTTCCATCTGTAGTCGTTATCGTGAATTGTTCAGTTGTATCCTTGTCGATTATCGTTGATATCGTATTATTGACTCCAGATGAACTACTTGATGATATATCAAACTGATTCGGTGATACTATTGTTAATCGATAAATACCCTTGACTGCTGCGGTTATGTTTAAAATGTTGTTTTTGGAAGTCCACATAAATGATCCGTGTTGAATCGTGTGTACTACGTTGTTGACGATAGATTTATCATGAGGAATTTTTACTTTTTCAACAACGTTTATCATTCTCATTGCATCATCCCTTATTGCGTTGTTGAATGTTTTAAGTTCATCGATGGATTTTTTAATATCGGGAAGTGTTATTTCAATTTTATCAAATGGGCTCCCAATAACTTATCCATGAGGTTTTTACGAAACGTCATAAATAGTTTCGTGTGTTTTTCATATTCAGATTGAAGAGTTGCTAGTTCTAACATAGAATCTTTTATTACGGTGAGTTTTGGTGTGGTTACTGGTGGATTTCCAAAAAATTCTAGCAGGGGTTTATCAATTTTGTCAACTATATTTCTTTGTAATGCAGTAAACTGGTCAAATACAACTATATGATCGTCATATTTATCATTAAGCGATTTCAATGAATTCACTGTGTTATCATATGTTGCTAATTTATCCGTAATCGTTGAAACAAGTACACCTGGTTTGAGTTTACCCCCATCAGAAAATAACGCGATAGTATCCTCTGCTGCGTCTCGTTGTTTAACCAAAATATCATTAAGAGAGATATTACTACTTTTCAACTTACCCTGACGATCTTGAAATACAACTATTTCACCAGGATCAATATTTGCTAGGTTTAATATTTCGGATATTTCATCTTCGATTAGTTTTTTAATATCCTTGTTATCAACAGTTTCAACTCCACTATCAGGTTTCTTCAGCGATGATAAAGGTCGTCCCCAAATATCAATCATTATTATAGAAATCTTTTTATCATTTAAATCCTATGGATTTCTAATCCGAGAAACGCTAGCGTTTCTACCGCTAGTATACTCATTTACCACTACATGAGGTGGTTTTAAAAATTCTTTCGAAATAGCATTAAGGACATTTAATACTTCTCGACCGCATATTGGTGGGTCATTCAACGTTTGTGTTGGTAGTGTAGAATAAAAAATTGGAAATCTTTTAAATTTCTTAATATAACGCATAAATTCTTTTGGGGGCGCTAATCCATATGAATCGAAATAAACAATCCCACGAGGATCAATCGCGTAACAAACCCAGTGAGTTCCAGGTCCATCGCTGTTATCTAGATTTATAATACCTGTTTCAACATCATTAGGTTGTGTCGGTAACTGATCTCTCATAAAAACACCTCTGAAGTTTTTTATCGCTAGTTTTTTAGCGGTATCAATTAAATCAAAATTGGACATAGGAACCATCGGTTCCTTAATCACAGATTTGGAAATCGAAGATTTCGGAACTATATCGTTCCTGGAATTCGAAGACCCTTTCCGCTGTACCATGAATACGGGGTTCCTGGTAGTCTTAGACCCTTTCCTTTTTTTTTACCAGATCCACGAGTGGATCTGCGGATGGATCCGCCTGTTGCTTTCTTTAGTGCCATTCCTGCCGCGGTACCAACGGCTCCTAACGCTGCTGCCTTCGCTACCGCTGGGGCTGCTGCGGCAATCAACCCTGGAATCAACCCTAACAACGGGAATATACCACCAGTCTTTTCCATGTTTTTAATCGCGCTCGCAGAAAGAGTAATCTGAACTCCTTTTTTTTCTTTAAACGCTTTATTAAAATGATTAGTCTGAGTTTTTGTCAGCGATAGTTTATTCCCTCCGCCATTCATTTGATTAGGTTTCAGCGTTATTGTGGTTCCACATTGCTTAGCTGATTTGGATTGTAGTTTTTTTATTTGACCAGGTGTCAACGTAACATTGATATTACTATACGACATTATACAAAACAGATTGATTCTAAATTAGAAATTCAAATTGCACAGCAATTTTTAAGCATTTCTGAAATTGCAAAGCAATTTACAATCAAATATTTTCCACTGGTGCATCTACCAGTCTCATTCGTCCACCAACACCTTCAAGTATCATTGATTTATCACTGAGAATGACAGCAACCGCTCTATAATTAGCAATAGCACCAGGACCACCAGGAGGACCAGGACGGGTTACACGAGCTCGGAAGTGTATATCAACGACGGACTGTCTCATCAAGTCAAGATGTTCCAACGAAAAGTAATAAATCGGATACAGACTTCTAAAATCCAACTGTGATATTTGTAGACCAGTATCAACATTTTGATCGCGTCCCATATACGACAGCAACCGATGATAAACTCGTGCAATATGATTGGTTTCATAATCAAGTTGTATATCCTCTGATGGTTCTTGCTGTCCGTTTATTCTCAGCGAGACTTCACTACACCCAATTTGATCAAATATCATATGGGAACGTTCTTGATTATTTAATCGCGCAGTATTCTGTAGCGCAATAAATATGTGACGTGGAGCTGTAATACCCTGTTTTGATGCTAGATGCCATGTAAGTGTACCATCAATATTAGAATCCATGGTATCTGTGGACGTTGACAACCAACTTAATAATCTCTTCCCCCCTTGATCCATAAATGACAGTAACCGTGGTTCTGTTGACAACGACGGAGTCAACACTGGCATCCACAGTGATAGTTTTGATAAAATAACTTTACCAGCGGCAACGCCAGCAGCGCGCCAGATTGCATAGTTATCAGTACCCCTTCTCGTTAGCGCTATAGTATGCTTTACTCCATAAATAACTTTTCTGACGTTTCTACAAAATCCAAATATGTGATGGAGCGGAATCGCACATGAAAACCGTCGACGCTCTCCCTGCAATGTTCCTTTTCGTGTTGCAAACCCTAAATTGAAATTATTATTAACGCTTCCGAGAATATCAAAGACACCACCTGGTCTATCTCTATGTTCAGGGGTATCAGGTTGTGGATCAGCTGCAGTAGCTCTTGCAGTGCCTATTTTAATATACGGAATGTGCTCAGCGTGATCAGTAATATCCTTAGAGAACATCATAGATGGACCAGCCGATCTAGTATAATCATCAGAATATCTCGCTAACCCGATTATTCCCGTAGCAACATCAACTTCACGTTCAATAGATTCGATTTCTTTTCCATCAATGAGATATCTAGCACTTTCAAATAAAGCCATGATGCCATTGTTAACAAAACCAACTCGGATAGTTGGGTCATTTGCATATGGTGTATCATCATGCTGTAAAAGTTCACCTTCGACTTCAATAAAAGCTTCAGCGGGTAAAAAGTATTTACTGGTATCATGAACTTGAAGTTCAATTCTTCCACGAAGATCAGGTTGTACTGCGTGATAGGCAAAAAATTGATAATCACGTACAGATTCATCTTTAAGTACTGGGGCTTCCATGTCAAATGCAACATCAGGGTTCTGTTTGAACATTTTTTATTATATATCCGATGGTCTAAATTAGAAATCGGAAACGCTAGCATTTCTGAGAGGTGAAATCACTCAAAATCGATGCAAAATACAGAATTAAAAATAAAAAAAAATAATATTATGTTAAATTAATTATTTAGTTGGGTATATTAATAATGTTGCTGATGAAAACAAATCTAGATAACGAAGATCAAATCGAAAATACAAATATTTCAATAACTATAACAACTGAGAATCCTATTCAAATAACCAGAAATATTAGTGTTTCTAATACAAGTATAAGAAATGCTAGCATTTCTACTGAAACCATCGAAAATTCAGAAAATACAAGTATTTCAATAACTATAGCAATTGGAGATTCTGTCCAAATAAATATAACCAAAAACGCAAGCGTTTCTAACACAAGTGTTTCTAATACAAGTATAAGAAATGCTAGTAATTCTAGTGATGATTTTTGAGAAAATATTATTCACCGACGTCGGAAATTCTTTGAATTAGAAAATGCTTTAGTACTTTTAAAGCCACTTCCCGCTATCATATTTGCTGTTATGTTATCCTGGGCGTTAGTTATCAACGACTGTAGTTTTTTATCCACGGCGTTATTTATTATTTTACTAACCTGTGTAGGCATTACTGCAGTAGATGGTAGTGAAGTCATTCTAGAAATGCTAGCATTTCCAGGTTTTGAAAAATTTCTACGTCGAACTAACGCTGTTAGTTTATCCTTAGCGGCTGAAAATGCCTTCCCGGCAAGATCACCAACAGTGTTAATACCCTTATCTCGGATAACATCAATTGCTTTCATCGATAATTGTTTTACTAGCGGAGCCACTTTTGGAGCCATTCTTGAAAATAATCCCATTATAGTATTACCGAGACCATCTCCATAGTATACTCGGTATTTTGGCAATCGTGAGTTTACCACGTAGACACTAGTTGGTTTATCATGGTTGTAGTGTATGATCATTCTCTATATAGAAACACTAATGTTTCCAAATGCTAAAGCATTTCCAAATGCTAGTGTTTCCAAATACTAAAGCATTTCCAAATTGATATTTATCTAATCGCTATGATAACCGTAAAAATCCGCAGGATTTTCGGCTAACTCTTCAATGAAATCTCTATATGTTGCAATATCCATGATACCACCTTGAAATAACCGCCTACAGATATCAGCAGCTTCATTGATTATTTCTGGTGAGTTATTTCCGGCTCGTTTTCCTCCTACAAGTATTTCTAATCGTGCTATATCACCGAGAATATTGCCGGGACATGTTACATTAGAGTTTCCAACTAAACCACTGCCTGTTTTTTTAGTTGTACCAGTTGCACCTTGTGTTTTTATTTCTGAACCGGGTTTTGATTGTTTTGGTAATCTAAGAAATTCAGGGTCTGATTTAGCTTTTTTTACTCCTTCCTTAATTCCATTCTGAAAGTATATATACGACTGTTCTTCCTTCCTCCTCTCAGTAAGACTCCTAATATTCTTCTTCGTTTTATACAACCAATCATACCAGTCATCTTTTGATACTTTACTATCCTTATACTCCTCTTTGACAATTTCATCTCTTATATTATAACTCTTGACAGCAAACTCACCAAAGGCGGTATAATCGCTGGGTTTTTCAAATTGAAATTCTTGTATATGTGATACAATCTCAGGTTTGAATTTGTCTATAAAGGAAACACGACTCTTCGTGGAAACTGCGCCTTCTTGTTCTTCTTCTTCTTCTTCTTCTTCTTGTTCTTGCTGTCGTTGTAGTTCTTCTTGTTCTTGCTGTCGTTGTAGTTCTTCTCGTTCTTCTCGTTCTTGCTGTCGTTGTAGTTCCATCTCCCCTGCGATTTCACCTGGAAGTATTTGTACAGCTTGTTTCGTTTGTTTAGTTCGTTTTGCTATTTTCTCCAACACAGGGAGAAGAGGCTTCTCTGTTCTAGGACCTTCTTTAGGGACATCTCCGTATATCGCCCGTTCAGTTGCTGTTTTCACACCCTCAGTTGCACTAACAATAGGTTTGAAGAGTTGTTCTGTATCCTCTGTGAAGTCAGTCTGAAATAATTGCCGTTGTTGAAGTTTTTCACGTATACGATCACGAAGGGGTAATATTTTCTTAAGAGCGCTAAGTCGTTCCTTTACGTTTCGTGTGGTCAATGATTGTCCTATCATTATTAAAAGAGTATCACTATTGTCAAATTGTGAAACTCTTTGAGTTTCCATCTTCGATTTTCAAAGTAAAAAAAAATCACTAGATTATACTTCCTCGTTTACACACATAATTTTACTTCCTCATACCGTACTGGTTATACAAACAAAGGAGGCTCTCTACGCGTGGGGTTCATCACCTTCAGAGTTTTCCATTAACATTTTTAATTGTCTCACTTTACAATTAATAAGTCTCTTTTGTTCATATTCTAATCCTAATTGCTTTCGTACACGTTCAACGATGCTACATAATGGTACGAATACATTAACATCTTCAGTATTTACTAAGCTCTCACGTATAAGCTTTTGGATATTCTTAATTAAAAAATATTTTTTAGATAGGACATATTTTCCGGTCTGTTCTGCAAATTGTATATCCTCGAAATTGGTCATAATTTGATCACAATCCAAACCTGAACATAATTTTACATTTTCATCCTTAAGTTTGTTGATTTCAATAATAATCAATTTGAGATTTTCAAGATTCATATATATATAAAAATATATTTGTTTAAATACAAAATATTTTAAATACAAAGTATTTTCAAAATGAATTCTGGATACACTAAGGTGTTGAGAGCATCTTAGTATACCCAGAAGCTTAATGCGATTATAGGTGATTATGATTACACTTATGATTACACTACAACCCCGTGATCTAGTGTGGTAGGCGGTTGTATATACACATAGGACGGTACAACAATAGATTATAGGTGATTATGATATTTACAATGACAATGAATGACGACGGCACTTACAACCCCGTGATCTAGTGTGGTAGGCGGTTGTATATACACATAGGACGGTACAATGCCATATATCTCCGCGCTCGAGTGTTGCGGCAAATTTTAGGCATAACATGTACTTAATTAAGGATGGATTATAATTCAATGGAACGATGATGGTAATGATGTGGGCGTGGTAAACCAAACCAACATGGCAACCCATGAATTCGATTTCATGGTTGCATGAGTTGGAAAAAACACCAACCCACGCTACCGAGAATGCGATAGCATGAGTTACAATGTTGGTTTGGCTGAGGGTGATCCGCCCCCCCCCCCCCCCAATTAATATAAAAACATCTTCCGTTTCGCCATCAAATAATGTATCTGCTATGGGGACCGAACACGTAGTTGATATAGATCTATGTTTACAAGACAAACACTATACCATTACACCACGGATTAGTCATACAAAATAGAGATTTTTTAGTATATATATCCTTATCAATTAGATCATTGTAATACAAGGAATTTTAACCACGCCCACCTACTTCAATGAATAGGAAACACTCGCGTTCCGGCTGAGCGAACATAGGTAAATGTGCACACATGAAAGTGGTGCGTTTCAATGTTTAAGATCCGTAACTCTGTCATTGGTGGAAATCCTACGGATTTCACACGCGTTATACCTAACGGAGTTATCTCCCGTATTATACGTAAGAAAACTGAATTTTGTTTTTAAAACGTTTTGAAAAAGCCGTCTTATAAATTCCCTCTGCTACTTTTTGTACTGAGAAGGGGTGAATATCGAAATACTTACCAGCTTCTGACATTGATTGAAATACCATCTCCGTGTCAGTATTAAACGATCTTACAGGTCTAGCAATTTTCGAGTATTTCCCAGTTCCTCCTCGTTTGGAGTTTTCACGCTGCGTTATAGCTTGAAGGTTGTTCAACTTGTTATTCTTGGGATTAGAATCAATATGATCAATAACAAAACCATCCTTGATTAATCCATTATGCACTTCATAAACGAAACGGTGATTAAGATACTTCTTCCCTTCAGCAGTAGTAAACATCAAATACCCTATACCATTATCCCATCCAACAGATTTCTTGAGTCTACAATGTCTGACAATACCATCACGAGAAGCTTCGTAATTTTTAATAACAGGATGTCTTTGAAATTCTTGGCTCATTTATATATAATATATCTATTTGTCTAATTCGTTAATTGGCTGAATTATAACATTAACAAATCTTTTTATATAGTCATCCGTAGTTTTTATGATTTTGCTATTGACGTCGTCAGGATTTTTGATTCTTCGCTTGTCATAATAACGTTTTAACTCTCTATAACGCTTACCCCCGCAATTAATGCATAACTGCGACTTGCCTCTTACACCTACCCCACAATGCAAGCATGGTAGAGGTCCCTCCGAACCGTTTCTCACACTCTGCATATGATACCCACAGAATTCATTTCTACATGATTTGTTACACGGAGTCTTTGATTCAATCATAAGCCATTTGCAATGATTCATTATATAAAAATTTTCTTATTTAAATACTTGTTTTAATTATAATATGAAGGAGTTCAAGAGATTATCGAAAATTAAGCCTTGGAAAAATGCTAGATTTAATCTCGATAGAATCTCTGATATACCTAAAAGTCTAGTAGATGATAAACCACTATTGAGTAAAATCAGCGACTGTTTTAATGAGTTTAAGCGTGATGGAGCATCTCATACGTGGTCGACATTTCGAATTATTGATGAAGATGTCAATATACCCATAATTGATGCTACTATGAATGATATAAGAGCAGCTGTGATACTTTCACACCTTGGCCAGAAATCCAAAGGATTTCTACGGAGGTATTTTTTTAGAATAAAATTCATTATCGAAGAGGAAGGTGAATGGATTATCAGAGATAAATTTGACCCAATCCTTAAGGATAAAAAAACTGTTATTGTGAGTAGAGATTCCAAACCAGGAATTCTAACTGGAATTGACAAACCATACTATGAGAAATCTTACCCTGTAACAGCATGTTGTGTATGGGTTATATCCAATAAATAATAATCCTAATATTACGAAACTAGCTCCGATGTTTTCATCATCAGTGGCTTTGCCACTTAATTGTGTAGCAACACGGTTAATAGAACACTTTACAAATGCATCCCGGGGAAACAAATTAACTGATCTACGAAGAAAAAAAATAACCGAATGGGAACTAACAGTGAAACAACGCGGGGCAACGATTTCCGATATAGCTAAATTAGAAGCATTATTAAAATTTCCAATATCGGTAGCGACAATAACCGGAGAAGTATTATACGAACCGAAATATCAATCGCGAGGAGCTCCAATTGAAATTATTGATCATAACAAACACGCGTGGACACCCGCGGTAAATATATTTCCACGAGAAAGAACTGTTCGATATATCCCTAAAGAATTTTCTTGGGATGGTTTCTATGAAGAGAAATTATTTGATGCTATTCACACATTAACCAAAGACGACCCTGTGTCAATGTGGTTACTCAGGAGTAATGAGGATCCGGAAATAGGATTTGATCAGTTTGTAAAACCAAATGGTGAATTATATCGAACTGAAGAATTAGATACTAAAATGAGAAAAATCGCTAATGAATTTTCACCTGAAAATTCTAAAGAATTTTCTAATGAAAAACTACTTACGGATAGCTTCACAATTCCATCAGTGGTAGCTCACTTTGCAAGAGAAAAAAACTCATGGCGTCCAACACGAAGTGATTTTCTGGAGGATGTGAAGTTGAGTTGCGTCGAATTGGGTCATGGAGGATTGTGGAATACGAAATACTCACGTGATGGTATGATTTCAATTGATATATCCGCGTGTTATCCTGGAAGTTTTCTCGGATATGGAGAATGCTCTGAATATTTTAAACGATTTGGACATCCCACACATGAAATGACTCGTGTTGCGATTAATGGTCCATTACCCGGAACTGCTAGCAGTTCTAATTTTGATTTAACCGGGTTCGCTCGTGTGATATCATTCGAATTAGCTACAGGGTTACATCCGTGTAGTTATCTTTGGCTTGGTAGACATATGTATGAAAAAGCGTGGATGCCAATTGTGCTATTGCGATATATGATCGATTGTGGTATGTTAACATCATTAATTGTCAGTGAAGCGATTATTTGTTATAACGCTCAGAAAGATGTTTGGTTACCAAAACCCGATCTAGAAAAAATAATTAACGAACAACGAAAACAATTTCTAGATGGAAATTCGAAGAATTTCAGCGAGGAACAAATCATAGATTGGTCTAAGAGGTTATTCGAAGGTAGGAATAGAGAGGCTAAAGAGCTCGGACGAAGAATAATCGGTAAATTCACTCAAGGTGGAAGATTTGACAATGCAAAATATTCTTCGAGATTGATCTTAGACAATGAAGAATACGATTTTATCATAACCGATTTAATAAAAAAAGGAAAATTTGTAACCCGTAGGGATGCTTTTCGATCCAATGGTGAGAAATTAGGTACGGTTATTACCTACTGTGATGGATATAGTTGTCAGTACACACATTTGAGAAGTTCTATGCTAGCCTATTCTTGTATTAATCTATTCTCGATGATAAACAGATTTCCCGATACCGCGGTTAGAGTAGCTACTGATTCGATGTATATCCATGAGAAATACAAATCAGATGTAGCTAAATTCACAGATCCTAAGGAAGCGTGGGGAAATTGGAGGTTTAAAAAAGAAACATTACATGAGTATTGTAAATCCGCAGACGTTGCTACGGATGATAAATACTTGAAAAGTAACCATAATATCTCAGAGATTCAATCAGAATTTTCTACTGCACCGCCCGTATCCGATCCGATTTGTAGATACAAGACAGTTTATTTAAACGGCTGTGGTGGATCAGGAAAGACAACTCGTGCAATCGAATTATTTCGTCGTAAAAATCCTACGGATTTCACAAACATGGTTGTGTTAACACCAACTCACAGACTCGCCAGAGAGATGATAGCGCGGGGGGTAAAAGCCTGTACTTATCACAGCTTCTTTCGATGGAAAGGCGATACATGGACTCCTGATCGAATGGGCGATAAATTTATTCCTGAAATAATAATCTGGGATGAAATATGCACGGTATCATTGACAGTATTACAGATATTTCTTGAATGGTTGTTATTGAAAAATACAAAAGTCGTCATGTGCGGGGATCACGGCCAACCGCAGCCATTTGTTGGTGGATCTCCACATGAATGGCTAAAAGGATTTGTAGATTATTATGAAGAGATTAATACCGACCATAGATCACTTGATGAACAATTACGAGAATTCAAAGCGCTAATTAGATTACAACCGGATAAAATCCAATGTGAAATAGCGCGTGAAATAATCTCTGAAACTCCCATGAATGATTTTTGGGAAATGTGGAAGCCAAATGATTTAATAATCGCGAGTAGAAAAATAGTCAGAGACGCACTTCAGATGAAATTGTTTACGCTACATAAAGAAAAATTTGCAACGCTTCCAGTACCACTCTGTTATAGACCTAAGGATACACGAAAGCAGAATATCGACGTTGACATTCCTGGACAACAACAAAAGCAGAATTTAGTATTAAATGATATTGTGCTGGTTGATATCAGCGTCGTTAAAGATGCATTAGGTGCTGATAAATCCCCATGGACGTTAGGTTATGCAGCAACAATACACTCTTCACAGGGATTGACTATATCCGATACAACTCTTTGGATAGTAGATAATCATATTGAGTGGTCAAATTTAGTTTATCTCGCAGTATCCAGAGTACGGCGAATAAACCAACTTCGAAGAATTGTTGTTGACGATAATGACAATACAATAAGTAATATACACACCGATGATAATATAATCAGAAAAAAACTCTCTGGTTATAAACAACAGGATAAAAAAAATAAACGAGAATTTGACATTGATGCTGAATTAATTAAGACACTAAAGCAACAACAGAACAATCACTGCGCGAGTTGTAATTGTATAATGAGTTGGAATTGGTCGGATAAAGATCCTCGCCAATTCACCGTAGATAGAAAAGATAACAATCTCGGTCATGTCAGAAACAATGTGATGTTGACCTGTCTTGAGTGTAATAGACGCCGGGGTGACAGCACCCTGGGTGCTAATTAAGACCACGCGGTGGTAATTGAGTATCCTCGGGAATCACTTGTAATTGTTCGCGTGTAAAACCCCGCTGAGGAGCAGTTGAATCCAGTCTATAGATTGGAGGTCTAGAAACGCTAGCGTTTCCACCCGTAGATCGTGTTATACCGGATATATTATGCGTAGTGACACTCCAAATAGGATCAGTAGCTCTTTTTTTACCACCCTCAAGCTCTCCTGGTTCATATAAGTACCTTACAATGACATTACTACCAAGAATTGGTTCTTTTTGTGAAATTCCTTGGATTTCCATTTTGATAGGCGCCTTCTTAATAGCGTTGACAGGTTTCATATTAATTGTTCTAGTAATCTCATTATTGATTGCGGTAATCACAGCTGGTAATCTCTTGACCCATTCACGGGATCGTTTATCCTGGATGAATTCTTTTGCGTATTGATATCCGAATAACCGCTCAGCAAGGGTTTTATTAAACCGTTCAACAATTGCCTGATCGCGATGTAACGCAGTGTGTCCTCGTCTGATGGCGACATTATGATGTTTCATCGTAGATGTAACAACACCTTGAAATTCCTTGCCAGGATCAACTTGTAACAGATTTGGCCAGCGCAGAGGACCTCGTCGATAAATTTTTTCAAATGCAGAAGCTACTTCAGTAGATGATTTTGTTTTTAACGGTTCTGCTTCTTTGTATCGACTTGCAATATCAACTAACGTTAACGCGTATTTGTAACCGTTGTCATGCGGCAGAAATAGTATATCAGCTTGATGAACTTCATTAGGTGTTGTAACATCAAAATGCGAATAGTTAATTTGTTTAGGCGCTGGTAGATAAATTTGCCATATTGCCTGTTTAGATAACCAGTTTGCCGCTGTAGTTTTTTTCACCTTTGATGCACTAGCTAGTTTATTGATTGCTGCGTAACCTCTCCAGTATCCTCTCGGAGAATAATAAATAGATTCCATATTAAAATGCTAGCATTTTCAATTACCAGCACCTAACATCAATTTACCCTTCATAGCAGATTTTACCAACCAAGAAGCCAACTTTTCTTTGAAGGATTTATCAGGAATAGCATTTAACGCATGAATTAATTTTACATCTGCGAGATGTCTGTGTTGAAGATTGCTGCTTTTATAAGCGACATCATGAGCATGACACGCCTTATCAATAGCGTTTATTGGATACTCGCCGGGTCGGGGTAAATTTTGATCATCAAGTCTGATATCTAATCGTGTTCCCGGTCCACAGTAGCTATATCCTGGAAGGTGCTTTTCTCCTGGATACTTTGCCCACGGTGTTCCTGGGAGTTTTGTCAATTTGGCTGCAATATCACCTCCTCGTTTTTTTTTAAAGGTTTCGTGGAAGTAAATCTAAATTTTTTCGTACTACATTGTACGCATTTACCAGAAAGCGCTGATCGATTATTTTTCGTTGTAATCGTCGTCAAGTCATTTGTGCCAGTACCCGTCCTACACTTCACACAATATAGATCCATAATTTATATATAACAGTTATGAATGTAATTGATTATTCAGCTACGAGACGACGGGAACCTATTAGACACCATGCAATGTTACCAAATTCTATTCGCGCGATTATCATCGGACCATCTGGAAGTGGTAAAACACAATTGCTACTTAATTTGATAACGAGATGGATGAAGTGGGATAAATTGTACATGATTGCTCCGAGTGTAGACGATCAACGATGTTATGAAGTATTAAAGGATTTTAATGATGCCGCGCAAGAAATTAACGGCGATGGTGTTATTGAGTTTATAACCGATATCGAAGAGGCACCTAGTATTGATGATATTGATGGAAGTATTAACAATTTAGTCGTATATGATGATATCATGTTAGATAATCAAAAGAATCCTGCTAGAATATTTTCCAGAGGCAGACATAAAAACACCGATGTGATATATATCACTCAACGTTACACTCAAATACCAAAAGTGATCAGAGATAACTGTAATATGCTGTGTGTATTTAACGGAGTTGATACTCATACTCTTAGAAATATTTGGCAAACTTGGTGCGGTGGTGATATGGATCATAATCGATTTAGAAATTTCTTTAGCCACGCTCAGACAATCCCACACGGATTTGTGACGATAAATTTATCAGACCCTCGGACAAGATATCGTGTCGGACTTGATCAAATATTTAGTTAGCGCATTAGCAGCCGAGGAGGTGAACGTCAACTAAATGGCGTCTTTTTTTTATGAATTGCTAGCAAGTTGGTCTGGTGTCGACGCTTTGTCGATCTTTTTTCTGATGTCGATCCTTTTCGACAAAAAGTCTGTCGATCCCTTTTTCTGTCGGTCCTTTTCAGCCAAAAGTCTGTCGATCCTTTTTTTCTGTCGGTCCTTTTCAGCCAAAAGTCTGTTCACCCTCTCTGCTGCTCATCTGTCATCACGAATTAGGTGGACAGAACGTTTGATCATAACTTGGAGATGCTGCAGGGGACCACTCGTATGCAACAACCTGCCATGTCCTAGCGGGAACATGAACAAGGGCCCCCTCCATCTTCCAAACAGAAAGCTCTGTCCAACGGTCAGTCTGGGGCAGCATTCTACAGGCTACCTCAGCCTTAATAGGACTATCTCATACAGGTATAGGTTTTCTGAGTGATTTATTTATACCTATTACTACTTTGGACACACACACACACACACACACACACACACACACACACACACACACACACACACACATTCAATCCAACTTTGTCAGCACATCAATTCATATAACTGCCTCTGTATGTGAAAAAATTACAGATTACAGTTCGATAAGACATCAGATGCATCTGAATTAAAGATAGTCCCCATGGCACAAGAAGTTTCCGCTCTCAATCATTCAGTGGTTGACAGCATGGAACAGATATGCTACAATAATATGCACAAAATTTCCTATGTTGAACACTCTGCTATCTCACCACATGGAAGTCTTTATGAAGTTGTCATATGCAGGGCTCATTGGAGATATTATGATGAGCAGTTTAGACGCAAGATAGAGAGAAGAGAGGCAAAGTGGGGTTCCACCCACCTTGAACTTTTTTTGAGATCTGTTCTTGACAGCATAGGAGACAGTGCGGACAGCAGCACTGCCACAATACCATCCTCATTCTCAAAAGTTAATCCCCCTCAGGACCTCAAATCGATATTCAACGGAATTATGTACACACATCTCACCATGATTCGAATCATGGTGGGTGATCGTTTTACTCACCCGGGTTTAATATCCGCGCGTGTGTGTGTGTGTGTGTGTGTGTGTGTGTGTGTGTGTGTACATAATCTGTAGAGAGGTCATCGTAATACGTAATTCACTAACCACGTGTCCCTGAAGTTCTAGACTGTTATTTGACAGATTAGAGACTCACAACGGGGATCTGTGTTTAGTGTCTTCGTATTATATTAATGTTGTGTTTTTCATGTGCCCTTGAACCTGCTAGGATACGGCGGGACTCTTGGGGTTCAAAGGTTGTGCTGTCCTTAATTAAAATTATATGTTTCATGTCGTAAACCTGCTAGGATACGGTGGTAACCTAGAGGTTAAAGGTTGTGCTGTCCTTAATTAAGATTATATGTTTCATGTGCCTTAAACCTGCTAGGATACGGTCGTAACCTAGGGGTTAAAGGTTGTACTATCCTTAATTAAGGTTATACGTTTCATGTGCCTTGAACCTGCTGGGATACGGTAGTAACATAGAGGTTAAATGTTGTGCTGTCCTTAATATGGCTTGAACCTGCTAGGATACGGTGGTAACCTAGAGGTCAAAGGTTGTGCTGTCGTTAATATCCCTTGAACCTGCTAGGATACGGTGGTAACCTAGAGGTTAAAGGTCCAAAAACTATTTTAATTTAATTTAAATATATGTTATATATATGAAAATCGAAAATATTAATGCTATAGTATCTGCAGTAAAAAAATTAAAAAATGAAAATACAAATATACAACTCGATCTAGAAAAAATAATTTGTGATTTCGAGTCAATCCAACAACGAAATCTTGAAGGTGGTTTTACACTTTCAGCGGACTATACGCTGATAAAGAACATGCAGTATATAATGTTCCAGTCCTTATCAATGGTAACAGATACAAATGTAGATAAGTTCGTACCACTTTCTATCGCAGTAGAAAATATTAAATCAGAACTGTCTCACATATATGAAACGAACAAAATTATCAACACACGCGTGAGACAACTAATAAAGATTATAAATGAAAACGCTGTTACCGATGACAGCTTGGATTAATTCCTCTACAGTTCTGTTGTTTTATTCTGTTATAATATTTTTTTCATTCTGTTATAATATCTTTTTTATTGTGTTGTAATGTTTTTTATTCTGTTATAATATCTTTTTTATTCTGTTATAATTTTTTTAAATTCAGATTTATAAATTTTGATGAAATTTCATCCTTTTTTTACCTACTTTAGTCGAAATCATAGAAAAATCTATCATAATTGTAATATTTGTAGGGTGAAACCCCGAGCGATTCTCTAAATGATTTATCGATAAATCGTTAAATTTGCCATGTTTTCCTCATAAATCAACTAAAATCGGATATATTTTTTTACGAAAATATACAAAAAAAACAGACCAAAATAAAGATCAAATTAACGATTTATAGATAAATCATTTAGAGAATTGCTGGGGTTTTTCACCTATAAAAATCATAAATTTGACAGATGTTCTACGATAAAATTGACTAAATGGTTTTAAAAAAAATGAAATTTGGTCAAATCTGTAAAGAAATATTCTGTTTTACTGAAATCAGATTTTGATTCAGAACTATATAATATCTTTTTAAGTTCATCAAGTTTAATGCAGGAATGCGCGTAGTTTATAATCTGATCTCAGTCACACGTGATCATAGAAATATGTGCTCGCCGCAATCAATCTAACTGTTCTTGCGTCAGTGAAAAAAATTTCGTCACCGAACTCATCAATGACTATATCAACGATGTTGAATGAAGACTGTGTAAATATTAATTTGATTGCATTTCCAAGTGCTTCCTTATCGTGTATAAAAACCTTTACGTGCTGGTACATATGTAATATTTATCCGATTAATTCGTGAATCAAGATAAAAAAATCGTTTATGACAAAGATCTTAAGATTTTACATTTAGATTTATCAGTAAAACCTCGCCACATAAATCAATCAAGTGTCCACTCTGGTTGGTGAGTTTAAAATTAATGCTTGACAAGTATTGATTATGCGTGCGTAGATATTTTGGATTGATTGGTTCTTGCACGATCAAGGATCCAGGAGGAACCATTGGAGTAAATGTGTAAAGAACGTATCCTTGTTGAGCTTGATTTGATATCCCAAGATCTGTTTGATAACTACCATCGATTACATCACATACAAGATTGACTGCAATCATTGATGTTATATTTACAATCTCTGGTGAAATATGCCTGCCTTCAGCATCTGGATTATTGTTAAATCTGAGAACATCATCAGGATGTGGTGGAGTTTCAGGCCATCCTAGAACAGTTTTTATCGATGATCGATAAATATCTACGACGTAATCGGGAGATTTTACTTCAATCACAGATGATAATGTTGGTTCGTGAACAGTAATAGTTATATTTGATTTTTTTTGTTGTTGTTGATTTTATTATATGCTGAAATTCATCGTTGATTTGTTCAATCTGATAACTACCTGTGGGGATAGAAACATCAAAGAAATCTGGGGTTCCATCTGGTTTATTTTTGTTTGCAAGTACAAGCGAATTATTTGGAGGTAATCCACCAAACGGTTCAGATCTGATATTTGGCCAACTATGATATACTCGCAGTTGTGCAAGTGCAATCTCCCTTGCTGAAATTGAAGTTGGAAAATTAATACTGAATTCAGGGTTGGTTGTACTCACTGATACCATAGTTGTTTTCACCGGTGTTGTATTAGTGACAATCTGTTGCAATAGTTCTTGTGCTGACATTGATATATTTGTCTGTAACTTTAATTTCTGTACATTCTATCACAGTCATTGCTTCGGAGAATATTGTAGTCGTTGATGAGAACTCAGAATCGGATATTGAAGCATCGTTGAGGCTTTCAGATATTAACTGAGATAGTTTAGAATACGCCGCCATTGACGCATGTAACTTCACCGCATAATCGGATAATTTTTTATTCGTGCACGTCGATATTTTTTTGGCGATTATATTAAAAATTTCAGCGATCGCAGTTGACGCTGAAACACAGATCGTTATGACCGCAGGTGATGTCATTGTTACGCGGATAATAAAAGACTGGCTCCAGCAACAACCGCGGAGACTGAGTATACAATTATGTCAATGACAATTACACGTCTGTGATATTTTTTTTACTTTTATGGTGTAATTATCAACGATACATTTTCATTTATCTTGCCACTCACGCGCTTGATTGTATCTATAGTCCATATTATTTACGCTGTAATTAATTGAGGTGTTTCGGCAACACATTCCAGACACCACCAGATCGTTGATACAGTTAATTTTTTGTCGGCTGCAACCAGGATAAATGTTTCCTCGTCTCCACGGTTTAATATAATAGATACGGTTCCAGAAAACTTGTCTGTTGAGTGACAAATACCATCTGATTTCTTTCTTGATTATTTACTCATACATTTGCTTGAAAGACGATACAAATATCTCGTGGTGCTGAAACCCCTTGTTGTGCTGCTATATGCCATGTAAATAAACCAGCAGAATTACCTTGATTACTATCTGTAGTCTTTGTTTTCCACGATAGCAGTGATTTACCACCTTGATTCATGAAAGAAATCAATTTATTTTCTTCTTCGACAGATGGAACCATTACTGGCATCCACAATGATAATTTTGTTATTACTACTTTACCAGCATCAACTCCAGCTCGCCAGATTGCATTATTGGCGGATTCTTTTCTGTTAAGTACCACAGTGTGTTTAGCACCGAACATAACCTTACTAACATCTCGGCAAAATCCAAAAATATCAGATAATGGAATCGCACATGAACACATCTCGTTTGCGTTTAACATTGATCTACGTGCTGAGAATCCAAGATTGAAATTTTCATTCATTAACACAACTTCAGTTCCAGCTGCATTCATCGTTACATTTCTGTTTTCTGGATGATCATTTGTATCCTTTGTAAACATCATTGATGGACCGGCTGATCTTGAATAGTCATCGGAGTATCTAGCTAGACCAAGTATCGTCGTAGCAATATCAACATTTTACAGGCATGATTCGATGTGTTTTCCATCGATCATATAAGTAGCACTGCAGAATAACTACATGATACCATTATTGACAAAACCAACTCTGTCACCGATTCCATAATCTGTATCATCTGCTTGTACAAGTCGACCTTCGACTTCGATAAATGCTTCAGCTGGTAAGAAATACCGACTTGTATCTTGAACTCGTAATTCGATTCTTCCACGTTGATTTGGTTGTACTGCATCGTAAAAATAATATTAATAATCGCGCAAGGATTCATGTTTACGAACTGGTTCACCCATATCCAATGCTGTATCAATTTCACGCTTAAACATTTTATTGTTATTACTATGATCTAAATTGTAATTATTTACGAAGACCACTTCCTGCTATCAGACTAGCGGTTATGTTATCATTTTCTTTTAACGATGCATCAGCCAGATCCATTAATCTTTGGGTTGCGGCCTGATTTATTTTTTACTTTCATTTGCAGGCAAAACTTCAGTAGATGGTAATTTCAATTGCTGTTTTCGTCGTAGCAACCGTAAAATTCTGTCTTTGACCGCTGAAAACGCTTTACCGGCAAGATCACCGATTGCGCTAGGAGCTTTGTCGCGAATAACATCGATAGCTTTCATTGATAATTGTTTTGTAATTAGCATTGCTTTTGGGGCTATCCTGGTAAATAAACCCCGAACAACATCACCAAGTCCATCTCTGTAAGTTATTTCATAAGCTGGCAATCATGAATATACTACTCTCATCATTCTTGGTCTACGATACGTATTGTGTACAATCATTTTATTTAATCATTCACCATGATCTATATTATGTGTCAGGGAATTTAGTCATCTATAATTTCATGAGAAGTATTTCCAGCGCGTTTTCCTCCTATGAGAATTTCTAGTTTATCCACGTCAGCGATGACGTTGTCAGGGCAAGTGATAAGATTATTTCTCAAACCACTTCCTGTAGTGGCGCCAGAAGAGTCATCACCAGGATCTCTTTCCGTACCTAGTGAAGAGCGTAATCTCTCCTGTCATTTGGCTTCTTTTGTTCCCTCTCTCTCTCTTGTTCATTTGTTTCAACTTTTCTCTTTTTTGTTCCTCCTCTTCCTTTTATTGTTTCACCTTTTCTTTTATTTGATCACTTCAAAATGTTTCAGCTTCCAACATCATCCCTTGTTGTTCTATTTGTTGGAGAGGTGAAGGTAGCTGATACTGGGGAGGTTGTTGTTTTTGCTGTTGAGTTTCTTCTAAATAAAATCTATTTATATCGTTAATATATTCATTATATACTGGGTCATCACTAGCCTGAATTTTATTGTAATACACACGATATAGCCATTTTAAATAGTTATCAGCATTTATGTTAACATACTCAGGTTTTAAAATTTCAGCCTTTCGAGAAAAAACTATCATATGCAGCACGAGAAAAACCATTATTTTTATTTTTTTCTGTAAGATATTCAATAACACCTTCCTTAAATTTACTAATCAATTTAACATTTTCTCTTTTTGCTTTAGGTTCAGATGCAAATTTTTCTTTCACATCAGCTGTTTCAGTGTAAATTTTATCAATATCTTGTTGAAATTGTGCGGCAGCTCTTCTAGCTGGAAGATCTTGTAAAATCTCTTGTGTTGCCCTAGCGGTTTCTTGTATTGTCCCAAGAAGAGGTTTCTTTTTTTTATGGATCAGTGATATCTCCCCATACAACTTTCTCAGTTGTTGCAGTAATAGGTTTAAATAATCTTTCTGTAATTTCTACGTAATCAACTTGTGACTCCTGACGTTCTTGAAGTTTTCTTTGAAGCGAATCTCTCAAAGGAACATATTGTTTGATTGCTTCCTGGCGTTCTCGAGCTAATCTAGTAGTATATGCTTCTCCGATATTTGACATTTGTATTGATATATATTTAATGATTTAATTACATGTATCGATAAAATATTTGGCTAATTTGTAACAGCACCGAGGAAGAATATTACTCAAAGTTCAAAAAAGTTTCAGACTGATCGTTTGTCTGAATTATTCATTTTGCTTGATTTATTTACAAGATTTTTTTATCTTCAGATTGACCATTTAACACATGGAGAGAGCAGCAGAGAGGGTCGACTACAATATTTGTTTGGGTCAATATAGGTGTAGTCATTGAACTGACTTCTATGTTAGTCACCATTAGTTAATTTGGTAATAAAAAAGGATGACGTTTCGATTTAGTCTGTTCACCCTCTCTGCTGCTAAAACCAACAAAACAGATGTATGACTATCAAACTTTTCAGTGCCTGCTACAAAGCCAAGAAGTTGTTCTTGACTACGTTTTGTCTATTTCTCATAAGATACGACCAGTAATGTTAAAAGTGTCGGAGCTGAACTTGTCCGTCGAGACCCGAAGCTTACCCGATTTAGTTTTAAACTTGCTTTACTTCTCCTTCGTAATGATTACAATATCAGGGTCGAATGTTTTAGAAAGGATTATAGGGTTAGTAAATTTGGCCTAACTGGGTTTAATGAAGACTATTTTGAGCCGTTTGCTACGAATGTGAGTGTTTTCCTCTGCTTTATTAAATAGCCAATAAATTTAAAGGAATTCGTTTCTCTGTCAGAAATTTGCTGTTCAATAACGTTTCAAAATGTTTTGCAGTTTTTGAGTCATCCGAGGCACTCGTTGTGGGTTCTGACAAAAATAATATAGAAGTTGCATGATTATTTAATTTTTTTCAGGATTGTACTTTTTGAAGAACTTAAATTAAACCTGGGAAAGAAGTTGCTGTTTCATCAGTGAATATTATGTTCTATCTCAAATATATTGAAGTATACAGCAAAAACAATAACAAAAAAAAAAACAATTATCAAAAAATCCCCCCCCCCCAAAAAAAATATATAGGGTGGTTTGCAATATTGACACGTACAGGAGGGTGTGCCATATACTTTCTGTGTTACAATGTAAAGTAAAATAAATACATTAATTAATCTAGTTTAAATGATTTTTAGTATATACTCAGTTTTGTTATAAATATATGCAAACACCAGAATTGTAATTATTCAGAAAGATTAATTCACAAAGAAGTGTGTTTAAAACATAAAACAGATTCATGCCAATTATGTATATACTTATATATTTATATTTCACTTCAAGCATGACATTTCCTTACCTTTCTCCATGGTAAATATATATACTATTGACCAGTGTCCAGGCTGACTATGTAGATTTGAAACATCTCCATACTTTTATCCGCATCATGAAGATAACGTGTATTCTTGAAAAATGATATGAAACTCAGTAGAAATAGCACATTAAATAAACAATTTTAATATTTTTCCCCTTTATTTATTGATCAGTTGCAGTATTTTTGATTTATTAAACCCATGTTCAAAAGCAAAATAAGGTATAAATGCAAAAAACAAACATAACATAACCACAACAACAAAAAATCTCCCCAAAGATTTGAAGACATTCACTTTGATTTATCAGGAGACAGTATTATACATAAATCTGGATACGTCCGTGTTTTTCCACAATTATGACGAAACATCTGTATAATTCTGAAATTTATGTACATATTGTCAGCCTATTTGTCAACACTTTTTTAAAGTTAAGGTTATAATTATCATTTCAAATTTCATATGACTTCCGACTTGCTGGATTCCACGTCACACAAAAAAACCCAATTGTTTTCCTCTCGGAAATTGTATCTCCCCAATAACCTTTCACCTTTGACCGCGACTAATTTAGAATTCTTAGTAATTGAGCAGTTATTAGTAAGGGGATATGATGAGGTGAAAATATTGTGTATTCTCATTGAGCAAAGCTTCCATATGTAAATTTTTTTAATCAAAATCATCAAAGAAGAAACTTTAAAGACACATGTCAGCTGGACAGGATATTGATATCACTGCTTAGTAAGTTTTGAAATTAATAGGAATGTCTAAATGGTGGCGATATTGGGCTCCAACTTGGAATACGCCATTTCTCGAGAAATTGCATGGTCGTTGGCTCTAGCTTGGAATAGCCATTTCTCGAGAAACTCCAACTTGGAATTACCACAGGAGTGTGAATTACACATAAATTGGCGTCTTTACTTTTGTATATTCTAAGCACTATTAGTTTTCAAAGATTTATAGTTTAATTCAAAATCTTTATATTTATTTAATCTGATTTTCATTTTCATGGCATTTTTTTTAAAAAATAACTTAAAATATGTTTCACAAAATATTTTTATTTAATGTTTCTAAAAAAGATTTGTGCTTGAAATAAATGTTTGTAAAAATATTTTAAAAAAATAGTAATATATTTAAACTTAGATGCATTTTGTATTCTTTGTTTCTTTCTGACCTGCTATTTAATAAATAAATAAATAAATCCTTTTAAGTGCTTTTGTAAGTCTAGGAAAGGTCTTGTAACATATTAAACATTTCAAGGGACTACTACTTCTGTCCCACTGCACTTATTGGAGTTATTCCAAGTTGTTGCATGATGCTTGCATGCAACATTTTGGAATTTAGTCCAGGAAAGATGGATTTAAAGGTAGGAAAATTTTCAAATGGAGATGTACCAGAAAATTAAAATTTGGAACATGTTAAACATCTCAAGAGACTATTACTGTTGCCCCATAGGGTTATGTTTCACAGCTTAGGGTGTTGAATTACTAAACCTATACAGAAACTAACATTGTATGAGAGGAAGCCACAGATGCCAGGGAGCAGGGCCATCACGATGATAGGTGGTCTCCAATGCTGCAGTTTTCTCCTCCAGTACCCGATTCCCTCACTTCATCAATGCTTGAGTCTGAGAATGATGGGGACATCCATGAACAATATTACTTGACCCTGGCCACTGCTGCAGGAGCCTATCAAGAGCTCCAAACTCTGATACATTATCTGTATGTAGAATGGCTGGTATTCCAATGATACTATACATATGGGACAGAGCAAAATTAACCTCTGCTTGAGTCTTCTGGACCAGTGGTGCCAGTAAGTGGAATTTACTGAAGTGATCCATCAGGTGAAGTATATACTTATAACATCCTGATGGCTTCCACGTCATGTCTACAAGGTCAACCTGCAAATATTAATGTAAAAACATTAACGAATTTTATCAAGCCTGTTTTTCTGCTGTTTTCATAAACTGCCAAATAGCATATGTATAGTTCCTTTGTTTGTATTTTTGACAGCAATAGGAAATAAAATTAATGATCCATAGTGATTGGGAATAATGTTTACAAGTATGAATTTCCTTTAATAATAATATGGAACAGGAGATAGTAGAACTATCTTTGTACATGAAATGTATTTATCAATTTATATATGACATCATATTTAAAAAATATAAAGAAACTAAGTTAATAATAATATTATTTATAATAAGAATCATGCCAGTCTCCAATTTGGCTGAAAATTAATGAATGTTGGTGTCAGAAACCATGTGTAGTTTTACTCATTCCTTCCCATGGCCAGTGGCCTGATGGACTGTGTTGAATGTTGGATGGATGAATGTAGATACGTTTGTAAAGGTATATGTTGCTTCCCTTTTTCGGGTGGGGTGCGTCCAATTTATTTCAATTAATATAGAATACACACCCTTGCCTGTTTTTGTCAGAAATTGAAGTAGTGATAGAGAGATGCAAAGCTCTGAGCCCCCAGTCAGTGGTCCCGACAGTTAAATTAATGAATATACACATTTAAATTTAAATAACAACAATTTCATATAATTCAAACAGTAATCTCTCAAATACAATTTAGCTAATATCATAACACTCCACCAAGTGACGGCCTAGTTCATCCTTTCAATTAGTGTGTGAAATTTCCTGTCCTGAGTCCTACTCATCTGTATGTTCTTCTCTTCCTTTATCTTCCTCCGTTATCCCTTTACTTCTCCTTCTGTCTTTCATTCTCTCTTTGTCTCCCAGAGACTCGTACCACATCACGGAGTATTTCCCTCTGGTCCCTAAAACGTCTTCCCATTGTCTCCCAGAGACACGGACCACATCACGGAGTATTTCCTTCTGATCCATAAAAGCTTCTAAAGAAAACATACACGGACATTAGCAAAGTATATAAATGTTTGCTACGTAACAGGCACTTACATTAGTATCATTAAATAAGCCATTACCGTTTTCTGGTGACCCATTCGTGCCAGTCGAATTACACATTCTCCCTGCTAAGTGTACACGGTATATATATATATATATATATATATATATATATATATATATATATATATATATATATATATATATATATATATATATATATATATATATATATATACTCAATCTTATTATATACAAAACAATATCATATAATCATACGCATTTATGTTCATTGCACTTCTACAAGTGTACAGATATACACATTCATGCTCTGATATATCCATACATATGATTCTTCTACAAGTATACATATATGGACAAATTCCTATGCTAATGTTGCACATCGTAACATTATGCAAAGTTTTATAATTCAACATTTGCAAATCTATAATATCAAATGAATACATGCATGAGGTTACTACGAATTAACCCAATAACGAATTACAATATTATTTCTACAAATCACGTTACTCATATCTCAAAATACGCATGTATATCAAACACTATGAATGAATGAAACTACAATGGTGATTTTATATATACACAAATATATAAATATACTGCAATAATTAAAGTTCACTTACTTTGCAGTAATATTTCACAACAATCGAGCAAATAATAACTGACATATTTAGAAGCTTTCTGATTATTCACTGAATAATTCCGCCATTATGAATGGTTACGGAGTAGTTTTTATTTGCCTTGTCCCGCCAAATTTTGTAACACTACTAATGTTTGATTCTAAAGAGGATATATTTAAACTTAAGATTCTAATGTCTGGCCCACCTAACTCAATTCCGATTGGAGGTTGGTTTCTAATGATCGGATATCGCCCCTTTCAACCGTCTGTCAAAGATGTTTATGATAAAAGTTTGGATAATGCCTTTGTTCCGACAAGATATTGCCACTTACCTGTGAACAAGGTTATATAGCTGACTTGATTACCAAATACCTTGTTACAGTGATTACTGATTATTTCTAGCCTTTGTGTCATGATAAATATTGATAGTGATCGTAAATTAGATGACATCAATACACTATGATCGTAAATTAGATGACATCAATACACTATGATCGTATATTAAATGACATCAATACAATAATGACTCAGTGGTTGTAGATTATTGTGATAAAATCAGTTGCTTTTTTAATTAAATCAGATATTAATAAATTTACCAAATCCTGCAGATTGGTTCAATATAAAAATTAAATAGTTTAATCTCCAAGAACTTGTGGAAAAAATCAATTGACAAGATAGCATGAAAAGTAATTTAAAAAAAGTTATGAAGAAGGGGGACTTCCAATGGTTGACTTAAATAATGTCATTTGTTCACTCAAAACTACAGAAGACAATTCTTATGTATGAAAATAATTATAAGATAGTCTGTGGGATGGCTGCCAATATGAAGTTAAAATATACCAAAAATAATAATTTGCATTATGACCGCGACTTCGGTGGATGCGACAGTTCATCTAGTAGTCAATACACTATTACAATTCAACTGTTCCCATAGTTTCGCTGGGCCGTTACAATTCTTCTCAACTGTGTTACAAAAATATTTAGATTTGCTACAGATTCCTCTGCACTTGAATTCTAACTTAAAAATGTATTTTAAAAAAAAACAGCATTATTCATACAGTATGTTCACTGTAAGCCAAGTTAAATGCAATTATTAGATAAATTGATTGATGTTATGTAAACATATTTATTAATATTTTTTTGCGTGAATAAAAAAAATTTGATAGGCTTATACATGTTGATTCCGAATATAAACAAGATAACAAGTTTGAAAGTTTTAATCATTGCTCAGAAATTGCTGTTGAGTTTAGGAAATATAAAAACTACATTTTAATAGTCATTAATACAATTTATACTATATTTGTACTTTGATGACATTGTTGTTCACAAGTGAGTGTCTTAATCTGTCTTAAATTTAACTTTAAACTGATGAAAGCAAGTGAAAACTATACTTACTTTATGCTTTAACATCGCCAATTTCGCTGACGAATTGTTGCAGAAACCTGCAACATCTTGAACTTTCCCATCCAAAAGGTTGAATACATTATTGACGAACACCTTCGTCACAGATTTATTTGTGGTCGTGTTGCTTATGTATTTTTCCGTGCAAAAAGATTAAAAAATATCTGTGTTAACATCTTCCATTCTTAACACTCTAATGAAACTCATGCTAAGCCAGAAGTTTGGTCTATTTATATCGGTTCGCAAAGTCACCAATTTCTCCAGAAAAAATGCAACAACTCGGAATTCCGAATATGGTTGGGGTACAACTTGAAACAAACCTCTTATGGAGAGTTTTCATACAGCAACCAAGAATTATTTCAAATCGTTAAGCTGCTTCTCGAGAATTATATGGTGCGTTTTTCAGCTTGTTTTAACGGCAAACTTGTCCAGAGAGAATCTTGAAAGATTTTCATAAACATAGTCATATAATTTAGATTTTGTTGAGAGTGGTAATTGCATTACGTAAGACACACTATTAAAAAACAATAATATATTAAGTTTTTTTTAAAAAATCTGAGATTTAATCATACATGCATTAAAAAATTGCACCCCCCCATAATTTCGTTTTTAATAATCAGTCAGTGGAGTAAAATGATTTTACATAAATAGATTCTGCAATGTCCAATGATTTGCATCTTTAAAATGATTGTGTATAATGCTTGGCTGTTACGCACTTAGAATACTCCTCTGTCCCCCCCATTTGACTTTTTAAAAAATTTAAACATGAATACAGAGAAATTCATTTACAAGCACGTGAATATATTTTTCATTTACACAGTGCTGAAATGTACTCGTTAAAATAAAGTCAATCTTAGATACCATTTTACATGTACACTTATTTTTAATATATATGGACAATGCTATTTAAACATACAGAAACCACCCATGTACAATAAGTGTTAATATATTATGAAAGCATATAAATAATAAATAAATAATAAATGTATCATCTAAAAGGGAGGAAACTCTATCCAAAACAGCAGTCAAAATTTATGGCAGCAAAGTCCTACAAGCATATACTCAAAGACTTCAAAATAAGACACAAAACATAAAACTGGTTAAGGTAGCAGGTTCATTTACAAAAAGGATTGCAGTGTTATAATGAAGAGGGAATTGAATTTTCTAAGCTTTGATTCTTGAGCAAGTTTGGTATTTCCAACTTTTCTGCATAAATACCAAATATATTTAAATACCAAATATATTTAATCTCGTTGCACCAAAAATGATAAATTTTTACTTGGGGTTTTGCCACTCATTAAAATAAGATGTTTTTGTACAACATGATGCACAATATAATATTAATAAGGACTTTGTACATAATCTAATCTTTAGAAGCTCTAAGCGCTTTACGATATCTATAAAGATAAGAATACCACAAACAAAAAACACAAAAACAAACACCATGAAATTGGAAAACAAGAACAAATGCTGAAAATATTTAAGGTAGGAAACATTTTAGGTCTTTACGTTTGTTCTTGCAAAAAGGTGAGTTTTAAGAGCACTCTTGAAATGGATCGCTGTGTCTTTGTATCTAATTTCAATGAGCAATTCATTCTACGTTGCTGAGTTCTGGTATGCATAAGAACGTTGTCCTTATGACTTCATTTTCATAGTAGGAATAATGAGTTTACGATTGTCAGAAAAGGAGCATAAGTAACTTTGTGGTGTGTACACATTGGTTAGGCCGAATAGGCATGTTGGACTGGAGTCTCTCAGTGAAACGTAGCACAGAGAACAAATTTTGTGTTTGATTCTGGATTGGATGGATAGCCAGTGAAGGGCACAGAGCAGCGGAGAATTGTGCTTTGATCGTGGTACTCTAAGGATGATCCGAGACAATGTGTTTTGAACATTTTGAAGTTTCTGGAGTAGATATTGAAATGAACCAGACATAACTATGTTTCAATAGTCTTGAAAGTACTAATGAACACACAAGTGTTTTAGTGTCACCAACTGAAAGATATTTCCGAATGGAGCTGATGCGTCGCATCCTTTCAAATGTTCATGACATGTTGGTGCAATGTAAGAGAACTGTTCATAATAACGCCTAAGTTTCATACTGACTGTGTGAATTTAATGTTGGTGTTGCTGATATTTATCGCTTGAGGTAAAGAATGTGAATGAAACGTTTTTGTGTTGCGAGCAGAATGGCCTCACCTTTATCATCATTCATCTGCAGCTTGTTACATGTCTTCCATGATTTCATATTAGAAATGCACCTCTCTACCTCTTGGATTGTAGCATCAACTTCAGTTAGGTGGCTAGACTTGTATATTTTTGGTTTCATCATTGTTCAATTGGTGAGACACTGGGCTATGATCTATGTCACTTGAGAGCGGTTGAGTATATAAAATAAAGAGAACAGGTTCAAGAACAGACCCCTGTGAACATCACAACATAGATCAACCTGGCTGGAGTGTATTCCATTTTCAGATACAACTTGTGTCCTGTTAGCTAAATAGGACTTGAACCACTGTTTGCAAGAAATTTGCAAATAATTCGGAAGGTCTATTGGAGAGAAGGTTGTTAGAAGTAGTGTAGATTTGCTCCTTAACATTAGTTTCTTAGTTATCTCGAAGAGCTCTTCGCAGCTGGAACTCAAGTGATCTTAGTACTGTAGTTGGATAATTTGGCTAAATGGACTATGTTTGTGACGTTCTTCTTAGCGGATTCATGGATTTGTTTATGAATAGTGAGTCTGGTTGAAAGCCAAAGCCTCTCTGCTTTTTTTTACAGCAGTGTCTTTAAGTGGTATGAAGCTGGTCCCTAACACTGGTATACCACGGAGAACTCATTTTAACTCATTACCTAAAATGGATATTATGAAAGTGGAAAAGGTGTATAGGGATTGTTATTATTGACCCATGGTGCCATATTTCAGTTAATAGGCTTTTCCAAATTTTGTAATGTTCCATGCATGCCATGTTTATCAATTTTGACGTGTAAAGAATATTTGAAAGCTGTTAAATGCCCAATAGGACTTTTAATGTTGACTAATTAAACCATTTTTCACGGTTTTGAAGGTTATTCTAGTTGCTTGATGCCAGCATGCCATTTGAGTGGGTGCGGATTTAGTCCAGACCAAGAGATTAAAATAGATGGACATTTTTATTTCATATATTTTCCTTATATGACTTCACAGCCATGAGTAAAATATCTTAATGTTAAAATTATGGTAACTCTATTTTAAGTTTGGTTACTCTATCATAGGACCAGCCTGTGTGAGTTTCAGTTTTTCCTTGGGCAAGCCATTTTGCTCCAATTGCCGAGGCATGAAATAACATATTTGTATTGCTGTGCCATAATGTACCATACCAAACCAACCAAATCATTGTTTCCCATCAAAATCACTCTCTACATGTACATGTATATGTAAAGTTACAGGAACAATACTTGTTGGACTTTTGCTTTAATGGGAAAGGACAGATTTTGTTACTAGTACATTTGAAGTCCATCACGAAACAGAAAATGTTTATATTTGATTGGCTGACCAACTCATTTTTTTGCTGCCAACTCTTACACTTTTTCCATCAGGATAAAACAAAATATTCCAAAAATTGATCCATTTTATCTCTCAGCTGAGATGAAAAGTAATAGGTACTTAAAGAAAAAAAATGATATCATGAAATTATCTTATCCATCTCCTATTGCTTCTTTATGTTGCCATTGTAATTTAAACCATTGGCTGTTAGGATTGCATAGCGTTTTAAAAAGTGATCGAGCTGGTGCCCCTCTAATCATCCTCATACTCATCAATCTCTTGACCTAGTGAGGTCGTTGAGGCACTGTGCTGCTGAACATCTGACCAGTTCCCTCCACTTGTCTTGATCATGTGCCAATGCCTGTGTCTCTGCAAAACTTCTCCTGGTCCATTCTGTGATGTTGTCAGTGATCTTTTTCTGTTTGCCTCTCCTTCTGCCACCCTGGATGCTGCCTAGTAGTACTGTTATGGATAGACTGTCGGCTCTAGTGACATGGCCATACCATTTCAGCTCTCTCCTTTTGACAGTGGTGAGGAGGTCTTCATAATGTTCTTCTTTGTACCTAATTGTGTTAAGCACTTCTTAATTTGTGATGTGGTCTATGCAAGCGATGCCAAGAACGGTTCTGTAGCATCTCATTTAAGTGCCTGGAAATTTATCATTGTAATTCTTCTGTCAAGGTCCAGGTCTAAGATGAATAGAAACATATAGAGATGACTAGTGCACTAAATAATCTGATTTTAGTTTTCAGACAGTTATTTTTGTCTCTCCAGATTGGTCGTAGCTTTGACATAGCTGTTCATGACAAAATTTCTGCTCTTGATCCATCTTCAGTGCTTATGAAAGTAAGATTTTGAATTGGCCCACTGTTTCCAGTTCCTGTCCTCTAACTTGAATCTTGGCTGAGATTTGTTTGGCACCATTTGTCATCAGCTTTGTCTTCTCGGCGCGTATTACCATGTCAAATCTGGAAGATGTTTCATCCAGGTTCTTCACTTAGGTGGCACATTTGTCTTCACTGCCTGCCAGCACATCAATGTCACTATTCTATCGTTTCTTTTTGTTTTCTTTGCCCTGCTTTCTTTCCACATGTCCTCGGAGCCACGATTTCTGAATGTCCGTGTGATGATGTCACTTATTTACTGTCTGTAAGAGTATAGAGATCATCTCTTTTTTTGTTGTTGTAGTGTGTGTCACCCAGTCGGTCTTCGAAATTTGAAATTGCCTGTAACTGTCAGAGACTCGGTATTCACCAGTCCCACTTAATGCAATTCTCAAGTCTTTGAACTGACCGTCCACCTAGTCATTTAAATGAGATGCAAATTCTTTAAGTGGCCCCGATTTCCACTCTACAATTTGCTTTAACACGTGGTTAACGAACTCACAGTTGTTGTTAGTTCATTCATCCAGCAGCAGGGGGGGGGGGGAAACCCTACAACTTTTTCCGACAAAATCACTTTAAGCCCTCAAAACTGAAAATGGAGCCTTCCTGCGAATCTCATATTTTAACCAAAAAAAAAAGAAAGTCTCCATTTGGTAAACGGAGACTTATTGATTTCTTGCTCAAAACATGAGTTTGCGCGGTGATACTCTATTCGCGTTTTCGTTGCTTAACCGTGAAACGTCGCAACGATGTTGTCATCGCCCCCCCCCCCCCCTGTTGCTATGGGTTAACCGAATATTTGATCAAGTCCTTAGGACGAAAATCATTTATGATTTCACAAACAAACTAATCGCTACCACCTCATCTTGTAGATCAATCAAATTATTTGATTGGTCGGTGAGTCGGAAATTAATTCTCGTTAGCGAATTATTATGGCATCGCATGTAGACAGGATTAATTGGGTTTTCAATGATTAGGAATCCCATAGGAGCTGTTGGCGCAAATGAATAAAGAATATATCCCTGCTGAGCTTGATTTGATTGCTCTAGATTAATTTGATAGCTTCCTTCGATAGCATCACATGTTAAATTGAGCGCAATCATCGCTGAAATATTCACATTATGCGGGGCAATATGCCTACCGCCGCCATCTGGGTCATTATTATACTTGAGGAAGACAGTTGAATCTGGTTTTTGTAGCACCTTGATAATAAACTTAATAACAGTTTCTAACAGTTTTTTTTAGTTCCTCAGCGTTATATCTGGGAAACTTGAAATTAAGCAGATCGGCTTCTGTGATATTGTAATCCGTTAGGAATCGTTGTTTATTGTCGCTGTTGTCATTGGTTATTGTTTGAATAATTAGTTCATTGATATATTCCATGTCAGATATAAGCTGATTTAATATTTCAACGTGTTTTTGCGATTTTGTTTGCCGTAGTTGTTCTAGTTGTGTTTTATGTAATTGATTAATTTCATTAAAATAATCAGTGATGTCAGTTAGCGTAAATGAAATAGTAACAGATGAGTCGGCTGTTCTTTTAATGATAAAATCCCATTGCAATGTGTCTTTGTTGGTAAATATAAATCTATCGGCGATTCTTCCTTTTTTTTATCAGATAAATTATCTCGATACCTGGGATTGATTTCATGATATGATTGTACGTCTGTGGTTAAGTCGGTGGTGGCTCTGGGTGGTTTTTCAGGCCATCCTAACACTGTTCTTAACGAGCTGTTATAGATATATACAGCGTATCCCTCTGTGCTTATTTTGATCGACGACGAGAGCGTCGGTTCATTAACTTTAATAGCTATTTTTGATTCTTTTCCAGTGATTGATTTTATTCTACGCTGAATTTCAGCATCGATTTGCACAATTTGGTACGACCCAGTTGGTAACGAAACAGTTTCCCACGCTGGAGTACCATCGGGTTTATTCTTATACAAGAACACCAGTGCGTTATTGGGATGCTGACCGCCAAATGCAACCGATCTGATACTAGGCCAGCTATGATATACTCGTAATTTTGCCAGCGCGATCTCGCGAACTGGAATCGGAGAAGGAAAGTTCACACTAAATTGTGGGTTTGTTGATGTTATTGATATCATGCTTGTTGGTATCGGAGTGGTATTCTCCGCGATTCGTTGAAGCAGTTCGAGTGACATTATTGTTAATGCTGTCTTCAATTTCCAATTTCAACATCGCGGAGTTATACAACTGGGTCATCGTGGAAAATTCAACATCGGATATGAACGAATTATCTATTGACAGCGAGATCAACTCGGATAATTTCGAGTACGCGTCAAATACCACCCGGTACCGAGCTGTATAATCGCTGAGTTTTTTCTCAGAACATGATGATAACTTTTTAGTTATCGCGGTGGCGACTGCCGCAATTGTTGTTGCTGCGGAGATAGCGATTGGAACTGCAATTGGAGCCATCATGGTCACCGTCGACAAAATAACCCCGGCGCTGGCCATCACACAGAACACCGAGTACACGGTGATGTCGATGATTGCTACGCTGCGTCGGTATTTTTTCATTTTTTCACGATAGCAATCAGAAAGTGATTTCAAGTTCGCGGAAAACTCTTTCACGGTATTATATCGATATCGATGCGATTGTGATACCTCTGGGATTATTATCGGCTCAATTGATTTCATCGATGTCATTGTTATTTTAAACCCGCTGATGTTTTCAATTATTCGCCATTGTTGCGGGCTATAGGTATAGTAGCTTCAGCCGGAAAAATCATCTATAAGTTCTAAACACCAAGTTATTTTTGATCTAACGGTGGAGCTATCAACCGCGACGACATTAAAGTTTTGTCCGCGACCCTTGAGAATTAACGTCTCGGTGCCACCAGAGTAGGTTTTACCGTCCGCGATCTTATTAAATTGATCGATAGAGACCACGTTAGCCTGTAGATACCATCGACCCACGTCGGCCTGAAGATATCGCCCCTCATTTCGACACCCCAGATACCGATGGACAATGTAGTATAAACGTCTTATATCCAATCCATGGTTCCATGATCGACCGTATACACGATATTTTTAACGCCTATGTCTGGATGCGGAATCTTTACCTTTTCAGATTTTTCTTTTAGTTTAAGAATATCGTCGTAAACGTCGAGATAGGTTTTTTTGAATTCGGTATATTTCATCATTGTTCCATCGCGGCGTTTAAAAAATGAAATCAAAAGGAGGTCAAATTCCAAACCTTTTTGGGTATTATAATGCCTGTCGAGTTGAAAATATGTCGTCGTGATATTGTAACTTTCAGAACCCTCAATGAAATTATTAACCATTTTACCGGTGCGTTTTTGTTCGTCAATAGCTTTTTTAACTTCAGCGAGGGTCGGACCTGTCAGAGATGTGGTTTTAGATTCACGTGTTCTCCCCAAGAAATTATCCACGATGGTATTAAGTGTTGCTTGTCTCACCATAAACATATTAGTATCTTTGAGAGTCATCGTAGATGTAGCCGGGACACCAAAGAAACTATTAGCGACGTAGGCATTGTGAGTATGCTTGCCAACTAACTCGCTAATTTCAGCGAAAGTAATGCCTGCCACAAGCGGGGTTCCAAAAAACTTACCAACGACGTCGTTAGTGGGTTTTTGTACCTTTTCAAAATTTTCTATTAGTTTAGAAATATCATTGTAAATATCGAGATAATTTGCCTTGATTTCATTTTCATTCATCATCCTCCCCGCCTCCTTGTTAAAAAAGAATAAAAATAGAAAGTTTTTAATTTCAGTGAGAATCATGCCAACCACAAGCGGGGTTTCAAAGAATTTATGTACGACATTTTTGCGAAAATTATTATAACCTCGTATATAATCATCCAGATCACGGCCGTGGGTGGCAATCTTGTTGTCGTGGGTGGCAATCATGCTGTCGTGGGCGGTAATCCTGTCGGTGATCGTAGACACAAGTGCGCCTGGTTTAAGTCGTCCACCGCTGGAATACAGCGCAATAGAGTTTTCAGCGGCATCGCTCTGCCGTATCAAAATGTCATTCGCGGATATATTACTGCTTTTCAATTTACCCTGGCGATCTTGAAATACAACTATTTCGTTCGGGTCAACACTTGCTAAATTTAACGCCTCAGCGATTTCATCTTCAATTATTTTTTTTACATCCTCGATAGAACACGCAGATTTTCCGCGGTGGGTTTCAACATTGACAGAGATCGTCCCCAAATATCAATCATTATTGTAAAGACTCTAGTATTTTCAATTTATTGATTCTCTAAAATTAACTTGTAATTTCCCACTCGTGTATTTATTTACAACCAGATGAGGTGGTTTCTGTGACGATGAAATCTCCGCGAGGACATTTAATACTTCACGGCCACATATCGGTGGATCATTTAATTGTTGTGTTGGCAGCGTGGAATAAAAAATCGGAAACTCTTTGAGTTTCATCGAAGAATTTATATACCGCATAAACTCGCTCGGTGGGGCCAACCCATATGAATCAAAATTGACAATTCCACGCGGATTGATCGCGTATGCAACCCAGTGAGTTCCCGATCCGCTGCTGTTATCAAGATTGATGATACCGGTTTCAACACGTTTAGGTTTTCTCGGTAATTGATCTCTCATAAAAACCCCTCTGAAGTTTCTATCGCTAGTTTTTTAGCAGCATCAATTAAATCAAAACTGGACATAGGGAGAATTGGGCTTTCAACTAATAAACCGTTCCTGGTATTCTCAGACCGGATCCGTGAACGGATCTCCCGCTGTACCATGAATACGGGGTTCCTGGTAGGTACAACCCCTTTCCCTTTTTTTATATCCTTAGCCAGTTGCTTTTTTCAACGCCATCCCTGCCGCGGTCTCAACGGCTCCCAACACAGCCGCTTTCGCCACCGCTGGGGCAGCAGCTGCAATCAATGCTGGTATTGCGGATAACAATGGAAATATACCACCTGATTTTATCATGTTGTCGATTGCAGCTTTCGAAAATACAATTTGAATCCCTCTCTTATTCTTCAGCGCATCATTGAAATGTTTTATTTGACGATCCGTCAATGATATTTTATATATATCGCCGGACATCTGCGCTGGTTTTAACGTTATTGTGGTTCCACATTCTTTAGCGGATTTTGATCGCAATTTCTTGACCTGACCATCAGTCAGCTTGACACTAACAACACTATATGTCATTTTATTGTAAAACACATTTATGCTTTCAATTGATCTAATTGGAAACTTTTCAAGTTTCATTTACATATTTTCCACTGGTGCATCAACGATTCTCATTCGTCCGCCAGCCCCTTCTAACAATATTGATTTGTCGCTGAGAATAACAGCAACCGCTCTATAATCAACACCACCAGGATCTATACGAGCCCTAAAATGTATGTCAACGATGGATTGCCTTGTTAAATCAAGATGCTCCAGCGAAAAGTAATAAATCGGATATAGGTTTTTAAAATCAAGTTGCGATATTTGTAAACCAGTATCAACATTTTGATCACGGCCCATAAATGACAGCATCCGATGATACACACGTGCTATATGGTTGTTTTCGTAATTAAGCTGTATATCCTCAGATGGTTCTTGTTGTCCGTTTATTCTCAGTGAAACCTCCTTGACTCCTAACCGATCAAATATCATATGACTGTGTTCTTGGGAGCCTAATCGATTCCGATTCTGCAGCGCAATAAATATATGACGTGGAGCTGAAACGCCTTGTTTTGATCCCAGGTGCCATGTAAATGTATCAGCAACATTATCCTCTTTGGCGTCAGTTGTTGTTGTTAGCCAACTTATCAATGATTTGCCACCTGTGTCCATAAATGAAAGTAGCCGCTCTTCCGTGGTAATTGATGGGGTCATTACTGGCATCCACAATACTATTTTACTCAAAACAACTTTACCATCAGCGGCACCAGTACGCCAAATTGCATCATTGTCATTGCCTTTTCGCACTAACGCGATTGTGTGTTTGGCTCCATAGATGACTTTTCTGACATTTCTGCAGAATCCAAATATGTGATGGAGTGGAATCGCACATGAAAAATATCGTTGTGGTCCGTGCAATGCTCCTTTTCGTGCTGCAAATTCTAAATTGAAATTACCATTAACGCCTCCGAGAATATCAAAATCAGCGCCTGGTCTGGCTCGACGTTCTGGATTAGCCGCTTTTTGTTGATTAGCAACTGAAGTGTCTTGCGGTGTTAACACTTTAATGTATTGAAGGTGGTCAGCGTTATCAGAGGTATCCTTTGCAAACATCATAGACGGACCAGCCGACCGTGTATAATCATCGGAATATCTTGCTAGCCCGACTATTGTTGTTGCAACATCAACTTCACGGTCTATTGATTCAATTTCTTTTCCATCAATGAGATATCTTGCACTTTCAAATAACGCCATTATACCATTATTAACAAAACCAACTCGGACATTATCTGCATATGAGGTATCAGCCGCAATATTTGTTACGAGTTTCCCCTCGATTTCAATAAATGCTTCACATGGTAAAAAGTATTTACTGGTATCTTGAACTTGAAGTTCAATTCGCGATCGTAGGTCGGGTTGTATTGCATGATAGGAATAGTATTGATAATCGCGGACGGAATTGTCCTTGGGTACTGGGGCTTCCATATCAAACGCGGGATCGGCTGTTCGTTTAAACATTATATTATTCACACTAGTGTTTTCAATTGTGAAACTCTTTGTAATCATCGTCGTTTTTGTTTTCGTTTCAAACCACTTCCTGCTATCGCGTTCATGATAGCGCTATCTGTTACCGGTGAAGCCGTCAATAGCGACGGAGTCACCGAAGCAGCCAACGACTCTAGTTTTTCTTCCACTGCGCTATTTATTGTTTTGCTGATTTTTTCAGGCATCACTGTAGTTGATGGCAGCACCGTTGGTTTCTTTCGTACCAATGATGCTATTTTATCTTTCGCGGCAGAAAATGCCTTTCCGGCAAGATTTCCAACAGCGCTGATTCCCTTATCACGAATAATATCAATGGCCTTCATTGATAATTGTTTAGCTAACGGCGCCACTTTTGGGGCCATTCTTGTAAATAGCCCCGCAATGGTACTGCCGAAACCATCTCCGTAATATGCTCTATAAACAGGCAATCGTGATTTCACCACGTAGACGCTTACGGGTTTATCATGGTTGTAGTGTATGATCATCTTGTTATAAAACTAGTAGTTTTTCAATTAGTGATCAATCGCTGTAATAACCATGAGCGTCTCTGTGATTTTCAACTAATTCAGCAATAAGTTCTCGATATACATCAATGTCCATGATACCGCCGGCAAATAATCGTCTACACATATCAGCTGCTTCATTAATTACTTCCGGTGAGTTATTTCCGGCTCGTTTCCCTCCGATGAGAACCTCTAACCGTGATATATCACTGAGAATATTACCAGGACAACTAACTAGACCACTACCTGAAATTACTGGCAATTTCTGAGATTTAGAAAATCCCTCCCCACTACTATAATGAGGTGCTTCCTCTAGTTTTTCTAAATCCGTTCTTTGTAAATAACTAAAAGGATCATCATCATCTCGATCAGATGGTCCAGGCGAAAGTCCAAGCGAAGCTTGGGGTGGTAGTTGTTGTTGAGATTCTTCTTGTTTAGCAGGTGAAAAAGATATTTTTTTTTTGCAGGTTGATGTCGCCGCCGCTGCAGTCTTTGTGGTTTTCTTTGTGATTTTTGTTCTTCATATTTATTATACCCTGTACTCACCATTTTGAGATATTCAATATATGACGCATTGTCGCTGTCAACTTTACCTGTTTCAGTTTAAATTTTGTAAAATATATCATCCCAATGTTGTATACCTCTTACATACTTGTGCTGTTCTGGTTTTAACATTTTTTTTCTGTTTTCATACGTCGTAACAACAAGTGCAGGAAACTCAGCATGGTCAGTCTTATTAATTGCTGATTATCTTCGTTAAATCGCGCGCGTAATTCATCTATTTTATCATTGGTCTTTTTCAGACCAGGTGGGTTTTTTTGTAACAACGCTGATGTCTTTTCAGTTTCTGCTGCTATCTTTTCAAGCGTATCAAGCAGCGGCGCCTTATTTGCTCGTTCTCGTTCAGGAATATCTCCGTATATCGCTGCTTCAGTTAACTTTTCACTTGTTATCGGAGTAAACAGTTGTTCACTTGACACAGAAAAGTCAGTCTGCGCTTGTTGTCGTTGTTGAAGTTTCTCGCGAAGTCTGTCTCGAACCGGTATAAACTTTTTAATTGCTGATAGCCGCTCTCGGGCTAATCTAGTTTTAAGCGATTCACCTACCATATATTGTTTGTGAACTGAGTTTTCAAATGTAAAACTATCACAATTAAAGGCCGAGTTATTAAATAAGGTACCATCAAGCTGTTAAACTGTACGACGCTATCAGCGAGTGTTTCAGAAATAACATCGCTGGGGGTTTCAGAATTGTAATATCTGAGAACGGCGATGAACGATTTTTGTTAACGACGCGTCAACAACAACAACTACGTGAAAATGGAGGCGTCGCGGTGATTATTTGCTACCACAGCCAGATCATCCAGTACGCACATAACTGCATGAGCAAGCCCAAACTGATGAGTATTCTTTCAGGAGAAAATCCTATGTGAGTGTTACAAAAAACGCTAAAAAAAAATAAATTTTTTACTGAAATATTTACTGAAAGCCTATTTTTTATAGTAACGCTCACGTGGTTAGGATACTGGTTTTTCCTCGTTTAATATTTTTCTAAGATCACGAACCTTAGAACTAATTTCAGCTCGTTTTTGATACTCTTGGCCGAGCTTTTGACGTATTGCTTCAACGGTGCTAAATAGCGTTATAAATACATTAATGTCGTTACCGTACAAACAAGCATTGATGGACTTTTGAATTCCTTTCACGAGCCTGTACATCTTAGGTAAAACATAACGACTCTTACTAAACTGATACTCAATGTCTTCATATTCCGAGGCAATCCTGTCACAGTCGAGATCTTCAGATAATACTATCCCTCGATTCTTCAAATTTGAGATTTCAGCAATTATAGAATTTACATCTTTGATATCCATTATTTATATAATACATTTTACCTCTAATTATTAAAAAATATTGGGGGTCATTTTTGACCCGTTTTGCTTTATGGACAGTACAATGCCGTATATATCTCCACTCGAGTGTTGCGGCAGATTTTAGGCATACATATACTTAATTAAGTTAATTAATGGACGGTACAATGCCGTATATATCTCCACTCGAGTGTTGCGGCAGATTTTAGGCATAACATATACTTAATTAAGTTAATTATTCAATGAAACGATGATGGAATTTGTGATGCGATGGTGGGCGTGCCATGCAAGCCCAAGGGAACACAAAAGCATACATCTCCGAAAGGGAGGTCTAAGGTGACAAACATCATCTTAGACCTTCCAGAAGATATGCTTGGGGGGCAACACAACAAACCCCAAAGCATACATCTCCGAAAGGGAGGTCTAAGTTGACAAACATCATCTTAGACCGCCCAGAAGATATGCTTGGGGGACATCACAACATGTACTTAATTAACTTAATTAATGGACGGTACAATGCCGTATATATCTCCACTCGAGTGTTGCGGCAGTTTTTAGGCATAACATATACTTAATTAAGGATGGTATTATTCAATGAAACGATTGATGTGGGACGGCACAATTCCATATATACTTAATAAGGATGGTATTATTCAATGAAACGATTGATGTGGGACGGCACAATTCCATATATACTTAATTAAGGATGGTATATTCAATGAAACGATGATGGAATTTGTGATGTAATGATGTGGGATGGCACAAGACAGCACAAACATGAAACGACGGAGCAGATTTTCTACGGCCAATCCAACCAATCAAAAGCAACCAAACTAAATTAACCCGGTTGCATGATTGACAAAAGACAACCACACGCCCGGGTCAATGGCGTTGGTTAGTTTTGATCGGTCGAATTGGCTTTCGAAAGCCCCAAGCTCATTACGAGTCAAAACGTATATAAGGTGACTAATACAGCAGCGTTGATTCACGGGTGTGTTATTTTATTTCCTTGAATTACTTATTAATGCTGTTTCACAACATTTAAATGAGACAAAATATTTGAATAAAACACTAAACAAAATAATACAGTTGTTAGATAACAGCGTGTATTCTCCCTGTTCTAATTCTCTAAACAAAATGCATTATCGATTAGATCACAAAGAGCTGTATACAGAGGAATTTTAACCACGCCCACCTACTTCAATGAATGGAAAACACTAGTGTTTCATGCTCGTTCCGGCTGAGGGAACATAGGTAGCGCGCTGGATTATAAAGAACGTCTGTACTAAAAGTGTATTATAGATGGTCTAAATAAATACAACTGTTTAAATGATGCGGTTTTAGCCAAGAGACAATAAAAAGTTTTTAAAAAAATGTTAAAAATTGATAAATACAACTCTACCGAAACTATGTATTATACTCCATTACAGTCACGTGTGCGCGCGCCAATGCCAATTATAACTCTCTCTACAGGTGTAGCAGACGACACAAATTCCTTTGACGTCATAATGCAAGGGAACTTAGTGAGTAGAGTGTTATGAGTGGCGGAGTTATCTCCCTTGAATCGTTTCAGATGTATGCGAATTTTATTTTATGATCATTTCTCTTTGACAGGGTTAATTTATTTATATTTTCTGCAACAAATCGTATTGAAGGCCTACAAATATCAAAATATGTACTGGCTTCATTTATTGATTGAAATATTTTTTCTTCGTTGGTTTCTGTATCAAATGCTTTGACATGTTTCGCCCTTTTTGCGTTTTGCCGGTTCCACCTAATTTTGCATTCTCCGTTGCGAACGCTTTGTAAATGATACCCACAGAATTCGCTTCTGCATGATTTGTTACACGGGGTTGTTGATCCAATCATTAGCCACTTGCAGTGATTCATTATACTATATTTTTCTATTTAAATACTTGTTTCAATTATAACATGGAGGAGTTCGAGAGATTATCAGCAATTAAGCCTTTCAAAAACGTTAAATTTAATCTCGATAGAACCCTCAAAGATGTGCCAAAACGGGCAATAACTGATAGAGCCCTGATAAATAAAATACGCGATTGTATTAATAAATTCAAGCATGACGGTGCATCTCATAGCTGGTCAACATTTCGAATTGATGGCGTTGTTGATGCCACCATGAACGACAGCAACGCAGCGTTGATGTTATCACAACTTGGCAACAAAAGTATTTTTTTTAGAGTGAAATTCATTATCCGTGTAGAATCAGGCGGTTGGATTATACGAGACAAATTTGAACCGATTCTCAAAGACAAGAAAACAGTTGTTGTTAGCCGTGATTCTAAACCGGGTTTGTTAACTGGAATTGACAAACCATACTATGAACGAGCATATCCTGAAACAGCAGTTGTGTATGGGATATATTCGTTAAATGAAAAACCTGATATAAGAAAAACTTAAACCAATGAAACAGTCGTCGCCGGCGACTTCGTCGTCAGTGGCTTTGCCACTCAATTGTGTAGCAGCACGAATAACAGAACATTTTACAAATGCATCCCGAGGGAACAAACTTACCGATCTACGGCGTAGCAAAATAGCTCAATGGGAGTTAACGGTGAAAAACCGCGGAGCAACTATTAGCGATATAGCGAAATTAGAAACATCACTGAAATTTCCAATAACAGTTATGACGAAAACCTGAGAAGTTTTATACGAATCAAAATATAACAAAAATGGATCCCCAAATAAAATTATTGATCATAACGAACACGCATGGACGTCCGCGGTCACAATATTTCCACGAAACAGAACAATGAAGTATATACCCGACGAATTTTTACGAGAAGAATTCTCCAGGGATGGTTTTCTCGCTGAAAAGAAACTATTCGATGCTATTGCGCATTTGAGTAAAAACGACCCCGTGTCGGTGTGGTTACTTCGCAGCACTGAAAACGACCCGGATACGTTTGATCAGTTTGTAAGACCAAACGGTGAATTATACCGCAATGAAGCATTTCACAACAAAATGAAAAAAAAAACAGCTAGCGTACATGAAATGACTCGTGTTGCAATTAATGGGCTGCTGCCTGATTTTGATTTAACTGGATTCGCTCGTGTAGTATCATTTGAATTTGCAGCAGGACTTCATCGCTGTTGTTATATTTGGATTGGTAGACACATGTCTGAAAAGAAGTGGCTGCCAATAGCGTTATTACGGTTCATGATTGATACAAAAATGTTAATTTCGCAGACGGTCAGTGAAGCAATTATATCATATCGGAAACAAACCAATGTCTGGATACCAACACCGGAACGTCTTGATAGTATAATTGAGGAATCCAGAAAACATATTGATGCCGGCGAAGAATATATCATTGAGTGGTCCAAACGAATATTTAATCAACGAAACATCGAAGCAAAAGATCTCGGTAGAAGAATAATCGGAAAATTCACTCAGGGAGGAAAAAAAGGCGACTATAGACGATATTGTTCTCGGCTGATTATGGATAACACCGAATACGACTTTGTAATCGCGGATGCAGTATCCAAAAACATATATGTGGATCGTAAAGATGCTTTTTTGTCCGATGGAACAAAATTGGGTACAGTTGTTACTTATAGCGACGGTTACAGATCCCCGTATACACATTTGAGGTCGTCGATGCTGGGTTATGCTTGTATTAATTTATTTTCAATGATAAATAGATTTCCTGACACTGCGGTTAGAGTTGCCGTTGATTCATTTTACATTAACAGCAAGTACAGTTGCGCAGTTGCTGAATTCACTAATTCGGATGAAAGCTGGGGATCATGGAGATTTAAAAAAGAAATGCTGCGCGAGTGTTTGAAATTAAAAGTAATTACTTACGCGGTGATAATTTATCAGAACGTTCTAATGCACCACCGATATCAGATCCAATTTGTAGATATAAAACAGTTTATTTAAACGGCTGTGGCGGGTCAGGAAAAACGACGCGTGCAATCGAGTTATATCGAGGACGCGTAAACATGATTGTGCTGACGCCAACACATAGATTAGCCAGAGAGATAAAACAACGAGGCGTTTCCGCGTGTACGTATCATAGTTTTTTCAGATACAGTGGTGACAAATGGACACCTGAACGAATGGGAGATAAATTCATCCCCGAGGTTATAATTTGGGATGAAGTATGCACAGTATCAACAGAAATATTAAAGATGTTCTTGGATTGGCTGCTGCAAAAGAATACAGCGGTGATAATGTGCGGAGATCATGGACAGCCACCACCATTTGTCGGCGCGGGTCCACATAAGTTGCTTAAAGAATTCGTGGACTATTACGAAGAAATTGATAGCGATTATAGGGCACTTGATGAATAATTAAGTGAGGTTAAAAAAATAATTAGACTGAAACCCGACAGAATCCAATGTGAAATAATCAGGGAAATAATTTCTGAAACTCCAATGGAGGAATTTTATAACACATGGAGACCAAACGATTTTGTAGTTGCTAGCAGAAAAATAGTCAGAGACACACTTCAGAAAAAATTGTTTGAGCTTCACAAATAAAAATATCCCCTGATAAAAGTTCCATTGTGTTATAGACCCGCTGACACACGGCGACAGAATATTGAAGTTGAAATTCCAGGACAGCGCGAAAGACAAACACTAGTATTAAATGATATTGTGCTTGTTGATATCAGTGTTGTCGAAGACGCATTGCGTGCTAATAAATCGCCAAGGACACTGGGTTACGTAACGACGATACACTCCTCGCAGGGATTAACCATCGCGGATACAATTGTTTGGATAGTCGATAATCGCATTGAGTGATCAAATTTAGTCTATCTTGCAGTGTCTAGAGTACGGCGAATAAATCAGCTTCAAAGAATTGTATTTGATGACGACACCACAATGGATGATATTGATGTTAGCATCATTAATAAAAAAACTCTCCGGTTACAAACAACAAGACAAAAAAAAAAAAAAAAACAACGAGAATTTGATATTGATGCTGAATTAATAATTACACTGAAGCAACAACAGAATAATCACTGTGCGAGTTGCAATTGTATAATGCGTTGGCAGTATTCGGATAAAGATCCTCGCCAATTTACCGTAGATAGAAAACATAACAGTCTCGGTCATGTCAGAAACAATGTGATGTTGATTTGTCTTGAGTGCAACAGACGCAACGGTGCTAGTTAAGACCATGCGGCGGCAATTGAGTACAGGAATCACTTGTAATTGTTCGCGTGTAAAATCCCGCTGAGGGGCAGTTGAATCCAATTTATAGATTGGAGGTCTACCAGTTGATCGTGTTATAGTAGATATGCTATGCGTAGTGACGCTCCAAATAGGATCAGTAGCCCTTTTTTTACCACCTTCGAGTTCTCCTGGTTCATATAAATATCTCACGGTAACATTGCTGAGAATTGGCTGAGAAACGCTATCCCGCTGTGGTTGTGGTATATACTTTTTTTTATTGCGTTGTTAGGTTTCATTTTGATTGCTCTGGTAATCTCGTTATTTAGCGCTGCAACTATCCCTGGTAACCTTTTGACCCATTCACGGGATCGCTTTTCTTGGATGAATTCTTTTGCGTATTGATATCCAAATAACCGCTCAGCAAGAGTCCGATTAAATCGTTCTACAATTGCCTGATCGCGATGTAGTGCAGTATGCCCCGTCTGATGGTGACATTGTGATCTTTCATCACTGATAAAACAGCGCCTTGAAATTCCTTGCCAGGATCGACTTGTAATAGATTTGGCCAGCGTAGTGGGCCTCGTCGATAAATCTTTTCAAATGCAGAAGCAACTTCAGGTGATGATTTTGTTTTTAGCGGTTCTGCTTGTTTGTATCGACTCGCAACGTCAACTACGGTTAATGCGTATTTGTAACCGTTGTCATGTGGTAAAAACAATAAATCAGCTTGATGAACTTCATTGGGTCCGGTAACATCAAAATGCGAGAAATTGATTTGTTTAAGACGCGGTAGATAGATTTGCCATATAGCCTGTTTGGATAACCAATTAGCCGCAGTGGCCTTTTTCACTTTTGCGGCGTTAGCGAGTTTATTGATTGCAGCGTTACCCCTCCAGTATCCCCTCGGAGAATAATAAATAGATTCCATATTATTAATTACCAGCGCCCATCATCAATTTGTCTTTCATAACTGATTTTACCAACCATGAAGCCAACTTTTCTTTGAAAGATTTATCAGGAATAGCATTTAACGCATGAATTAATTTCACATCCGCGAGATGCCTGTGTTGCAGATTGCTGCTTTTATATGCAACATCATGAGCATGACACGCCTTATCAATAGCGTTTATCGGATACTCGCCGGATCGGGGGTGATTTTGATCATCAAGTCTGATATCTAATCGTGTTCCGGGGCCACAGTAGCTATATCCTGGAAGGTGCTTTTCTCCCGGGTACTTTGCCCATGGGGTTCCAGGGAGCTTTGCCAATTTGGCTGCGATATCACCTCCTCGTTTTTTTAAAAAAAACATCTCCGGATTTTATAGAAACAAATCTAAATATTTTTGTACCACATGGTGCACATCTACCAGTAAGTGCTGATCTGTTATTTTTAGTTGTAATCGTCGTCACATCATTTGTGTTAGTACGCGTTTTACACTTCACACAATATAGATCCATAATTTATGTATAAAGATATGAATATAATTGATTTTCAGCGACTAAAACAAGAGAACCAGTTAAGCATCATGCAGAGCTACCAAACTCTATCCGCGCAATTATAATCGGGCCATCTGGGTTCGGCAAGACGCAACTGTTGCTCAATTAAATAGTGAGATGGATGAAGTGGAATAAGTTATATTTAGTTGCTCCTAGCATAGATGATCAACGATGCTATGAAGTGTTAAAGGATTTTAACGAGAATGCATCAGAAATTAAAGGCGAGAACGTCATTGAATTTATAACTGATATTGAAGAGGCGCCATCCGTGGATGACCTTGATGGGAGCATTAACAATTTAGTCGTATACGACGATGTGATGTTAGACAATCAAAAAAACCCAGCTAGAATATTTTCGCGAGGCAGGCATAAAAACACCGACGTGATATATGTCACTCAACGATACACTCAGATTCCAAAAATGATCAGAGATAACTGTAATATTCTTGCTGTATTCAACGGCGTTGATACACATACGCTACGAAATATTTGGCAGACATGGTGTTCCGATATGGACTTCAATCAATTTAAAAATTTCTTTAGTAAAGCTCAGTCAACCCCGCATGGATTTATAACAATAAATTTACATGATCCTCGGGCACGATATCGTATCGGACTCGATCAAATATTTGGTTCAAATAAATTATTAACCGTAGCAGCGAGGGGGGGGGGATGACAACATCGTTGCGACGTTTTACGGTTAAGCAACGAAAACGCGAATAGAGTATCACCGCGCAAACTCATGTTTTGAGCAAGAAATCAATAAGTCTCCGTTTACCGAATGGAGACTTTCTTTTTTTTTTTTGGTTAAAATATGAGATTCGCAGGAAGGCTCTATTTTCCGTTTTGAGGGCTTAAAGTGATTTTGTCAGAAAAAGTTGTAGGGTTTCCCCTCCCCTGCTGCTCATCCCGGCATTATTAATAAATCATTACTAATATAAAGTTATTAGCAATAGATTAAGCATTACAATTATGTAACAATTGTATTAAATACTATTAATGGTAAATATTATTTTCCTTCAAAAATGTTGCAAATTTCTCAATTTTCAGCTATGGTATATACGATATTGCTTTCCGGTGTTCGTATTGCGTTTTGACATTTCGGTCCGTTCCGGCGTTTCGTTGTTCCTATGCACCGGTTTGTCTTTATTCTTAATTGCGAAAACAGAGCGAAAGACCTACAGTTGTCAGGTAGTAAACCGAATTGATCATGTCATATCATTTCTTAGGGCAATGGTGATGAGGCCATGTGAGTGTGTGAGCTCGTATACATTTTTATTCTTTAGATTGTTTAAATTGTTTCAAATTCAGTTTCTTCCCACGCACACTAGGGACTTGGAACAAATTACCGTCAACAATTACAGAAGCTCCTGACCTGGTATCTCACAGGAGCTTTCCAAAATCACATTCTAATGAACTAGTCAGCTACAAGTAAGACTTAGTGATTCTCAGGGATACGCCGGTTGAGGTTTCCATATCTCATCACCGCCACGGTAGCCGGATTGGTCTGAGTATGATAGGACGAAAACGTACACTGACACTCTTTCAGTTATTTCTGCTTTTCCTATCATTACTCTTCTGACTGTCTTATCACTTACGTCTTTACTTTATTTTAGATCACACACCACCCATTGCTTAATAGTCAACTGCGTCAACGTAATGACAGATAGATTATAAACTTCTTTCAAAGAAAACACGAAAACCAGGAAGTTATTTAAGCTGGAAAATGAAAGTAGATGCCAGTTTGCAAAATATTTAGAGAAAACCCACCAATCGTGGGTGTAAATGACGCGAGAACGAACTACTAGATTGTCTTCAGTCGGCCAAATTTCATTCCCACCTTGATGAATGAGATATTTTCAGGTACATGTTTTGCAATTATGATCTTACGAACTCTAAACTCTAAGCCGCAAAGTCAAAATAAAAAAAAGGTTTAGAGACCAACTTTCGCTGGTCTAGGTCACACCCATTCTTCAAGTCAATGTTGATATTACATCAAAGTTTGGTTAAGAGGTGTTACTAGACACAGAAATACACTGAAAAACCGGAATACACACACCGAAAAAAGGCAAAATATAATATGATTTATGTGATTTTGATACGAATTTTAAAAAAAAAATTTATATTATTTATAGCACAATTCATGTAATGATGTCACTGAGTCGTACTTGATTCGACAGACCTGATACATAGCGAATCGGAATCACATCACAATTAATACTTCCAGTTCAGTACCCACGAATGTAGTTCCAGTCTATTTTTAGAACATTTTTTCCTCTCTCATTTTGGTGGTGATAGAAGAGTTATATTGATGCATATTTGGTAGGGATTTAAAGGTAATTGTTTATTCTTGAGAATATGAGCAAAGAGAGTGGTTGTCAGTGTGTAATTTGGCGACAGTGCACATGGAGTAATAAGGCCTTGGTAATGATCCGGAAGTGAAATATGTGGTCTGTGTACATGCTGTTTACAGTGTAGCAGCTCAAAAAAATGCCGGTCAACCCTTGACAAGAATTTCACTGTGAAGTCATCTTTGGGGGTAGTTTAGATTTTCATATGATTTGTATTGATTGTCACACTGTGGAAAGGTCAGTGCTGAGAAATATATGTAGAGAACATATAGTAAAATTAATTGTGGTGTATGGTCTGTACAAATCGTTGTAATACATACACAGAGCAAAAGGGAAAAGCATCAAAGAATCAAAAGTATTTGCCGACATTATATTATATATTTACTAAAACTTTTAATGATATAATTTTTGACAAATCAATAACATTTAATTAAATTTTGTTTAAAAGGTTTCCAAATATGTGGCATATTTATATACTGGTTATGATGATATTGACAGTTTGATTGTAAGGGTGTTAAGAAAGTCTTCTTCTTAGAAATATGTGAACGAGTAATAGTCATACATGTTTGAATAATAATAAAAAGCAAAATAATTTAACTTTATATGAATTATTTATTCTTTACTTCATTTGACATATATATTATAAACAGCGAATTGAAATACACATGCAAAGTGAAAGTGAAATGTAACAAAGTACCAAAAGTCTATATGATTGTATATATGCAAGAGTGAGATTAATATTGTGATCGAAACAAGTCACGATATATGATGATAGACAAAGACAACTTAGGTAACATTAATTAAGCAGCTTGAAACAATATGAATTAAGCTGACTTACACCGTCCGTTCCAAAGATTACCTCCGATCGGGAACGATCAACCAGTCCAATAAGTATGACCAATTGACGCGTACTGTAACTAGGAAAATGTAAATAATTCATATCAGAATCACATAAATCATATTTTATTTTGCTTTATATTATTATTTAAACAAAAACAAATAATAATGTGTGTGTGGAAACCGATATATACAGAAAGAACGTGTATTTCTGTGTTTCTAGTAACTGGGTGAAGAGTATTTGATAATATTATATTTTTAAAACGTGTTTCAATTCAGATAAAGTAAATATAATTTAAATGTAAATGTCCATTCTATTTAAAGCCACATTTGCTTCAGAATTTTTGTGCTAGCAGACAGTGATTTTGGGACCTGTTGGACCTTATTCCCAATGCTAAAAACTCAATGTTCCCCTCAGAAAGGTAGAAAATTAATGAAAACAATAAAATATAGACCAAATCATGCCCCACATCAAGGCTTTTCTGGCCAAGACCTTGCTGTCACACTGCCTTTAGTTCTGGGAACACTGAACTTAACTGCATACTTGGTTCTTCAAAGAAGACAATACTTGTGTTCGATTAGTTCTTGCTTCTATCAAACTAGTCATCACAAGGACCTACTGTCAGCTCGTGCTCCCATCCCTGCCAGATCTGCTCTTCATCACCTGCATTGGCTAAATCGGGACAGGTTTCTGATCGATGCTACCAATTCGCCCCTCTTCCTCCCGCCCCCCCACCCCCGCCCATAGTCCAGCCCATTCTGTACACTGACGTACCATACACAGAATAGAATGCTCAGCTGAGGCCATGGGCTGTTGTTCTTATGGAATTTTACTCCCGGGAAGCAGCGACTCTTCAAATAGACACATTAGAAGTAGTGTATCTCAGGCATCAGGGGGGTATACATACTCGTTCACTTTGCGATAAAGTCTGGAAAACCTCCGATGGGCAGCTTGCAGGATATAAATCCCCAAGTCCAACATAATAAGCATCCCATGACCTGTGACCCAAACGGTTGTGGTGTAAGAACATACTCGACCTAATAGTAGAAAAGTGCAGGAAATTACCACAGAGGAGGGACATACTGTTGCAGCACAGGGGATCTGTCCTTCAAAGCGATGCTCAGATTTTGCACATTCACACTTGTTTCATTTCAAGCAGTGAATCAGCCAGGACCAGTTTTCGAGCAAGTCTACCAACTTCATCATCCAGGTTAGAAGACAATCTGTTTGCAATGTTTTACTATGCAATGTGGAGAATATTCAGTGATTGATGAAGTAAGAAGCACAGTGATCCAAAATGTTACCTTTCAAGCAGCTTCAGATTTTCTTCTCCATTTACGAGGAAATAAAATGTATGGTGTCTACAATTAAGGCTTTTGGGCAGCGCTTTTATGCAATATTAAGTTCTCTTGAAAATATTTGAATCGCTACTGTTCCTGAAAGGATGGTTGTATCATCATGGGGTCCTTACTCAACCAGATTTTATATCTTGTTGGCTATAAATGAAAATGGTGCCACTTAGGTATACAATATGACTGCTGCAGTCGCCATCTTGAAAATCGTTTACTCAATAAAACTTGTATAAATGGTCATATCAGTATGGGATTTCTGTGAAAGACATTTTATCTACTCTACTGGCCTGAAGTAAAATTGTGCAGATCTTCTAGCTTCTATTATATGGCTGGTCATACTGACATTCTGCAATCATGAGAAGGCGTCTTATGATGCCTAGTTGGTCCTGACTGCATAGGGTGCCAGTCTGATATCAACTATAGCCACATGGCAGCCATCCTGGAAATCTTATTACGGCTACTTGGATGAGACGCAAGTGATATCAGCTTGGGATTTCTACCACTAGACTTAATTTAATTTCTTGCCGGTTCTAATTGAAATATGAGGTTCCAAGTGACAGAGTTGTTTAATGCACTCAACATTATAGGTCATTCACATCTTGCCTCTGTCCATGTGGGTTCGAGTCGAGGCTCTACCAGCGTGGATGTGTGAAAAAGCTTGACAGAAGATTCCCTTGTAGGTCGGTGGTTCTTCCATCAGCAAATATACTGGCCACTTTATTTAGTCTATCACGTCCAACACTATAAATGAAAATGATGCCAATTTGACATTTAATACATCCATCACATCAGCAAGTTATTCAATTATTTTATCACCGACGACTATCGGAGATGGTTGTAGCATTTGTTGTATGTATTCCATTCTCCGTCCATCCTGACACATAATTTTGCTATCACTAATCCTCTTAAACTACTTGGGAGCTGGGCATGAAACTGAATACACATTTTTCCCATGGTGTACTTGGTCCTGAATGAAGTTGATACTATTCGGACGTTCAATATAGGTGACACATTGTGAAAGTCTTAATACATCTGCTCCTGGATGGATGATCATAACAGCATAGGATTTCACTGAAAGACTTATTATGATGTCTCTTAGATCCAAAGAAAAATGGTTTCTGTCTAATGTCTCATATAGGACACACGGTACTAATTATACGGAAGAGCTGTGAACCAGTCTAAAAATGGGTGAAGAAATAATAGAGTATATACGGTTTGGTGGTCCATAATTGGTTAATAATGAAAATTAAAATTTTAGTAAAAATATTTTTTGAGAGCTTATCCTATCTGTAATTTAAAAAAATATAGACAAAATTCTATTGATGCAATTGAAGTAAATTTTAGAGGCTTTACCTATTAGTACTCAATAATGAAAGTAGCACCTGATTCATTTGGTGCAGAATCAATAACATGTGCTTTCTGCCAATTTATGTCAACAACATGCCGCGGGTCCTATGTTTTTCTACATTTAAAAACTTACATCAAGGTTAGTTGTGCATGGAAAAATATAGGTCTGATCATCAGCACCCAGAAATGTTAAGTTATTGAATTTTGAATATGACAGTGTTTCCATATGTTTACCATTGGAGTTGAATTAGTACCGTGTGTCCTATACAGGGCCTATACCATAATATGAGTCTGATGTTTCTATGGTTACCACGTGCATCCAGGGTATGATTTTGGTGGTTTTTAGATATGACAATCATAATGGAGTGTTTTTTTCATGATTTGCATGTGATTTTGGAGAAAAAATCTATACAAAACACAGATGGGAAGGTTTGTATAAACTGGATGAGGGCAGTAGACAGCTCTGGCTATGGGAAAAAGAGAATAGTTTGGCCAGATGGCAGAATTTCATATGTTGGTGCCTACAGAATGGCCTATATGGTTAAATACCAATTAACATATGAAACAATTCCCAAAAAGGGGGTGGGGGAGAGATGTTAAATGTAAGTCACATATGTCATAATCGCTTATGTATCAATACTGCTCATTTAACATTAGAGACACATTCAGTAAATCAAAGCAGAGAGCATTGTAAAAATCAAGGACTTTGCACCAAACTGCACATGCCACATTGCCTCAACCTGTAAAAATGTACTAAAATGGAGGTTGTTTATGGTAAGAATGTTCATATTTTGCTTTTAATTTTTTAGCCATAGCACACATTAATTTGCCTTTGTTATAATTCTTTTCTTCTTGATGTTTCTCATAAAGCTTGTAAAGAAATGCCCTTTTCTCTGATTTTTTTCTCTTATATGCTGTACTTGCTGTATGTATTTTATTTCTCCTATATATATCTTGCTTGCTTTTCAGATGTTGTGCCACAGAACTGCAAGCTGAAATCGGACAACCGATAGATTGACACAGCTTAACCAGAGATTCTCCAGGTCCATGGTTACAGTTATGGACAGCACTATGAACCCTGCCATGGAAGTTTCTCTTAAAGGTTATATTCTTTGGTAAGCTGCGTTTTATCCTTCGATTTTATATGTTGAGTCACATTGAAGATCAATTATATTTGTCTTTTTTCCTGTCATAGAATTAAACTCCTTCCTATGTTCTGCCATGTCTCTCATGTTGCTGCATTCAATTTTCTGACAAACAGTATTGGAACTTTTCTGCATCCCTTTTGTTGAGGGAGCAGGGACATTCGCACTTAAAAGAATAGTTCTAAACCCTTCATTTCCAACAGAAGTCTGTAAAAGTCCTATCTGTATCGCATTATTTACACAGGCAGTTTTTCTTCCACAACCTTTCCTTGGCATTTCTTGATACAGTTCAAACATTCTTTAAGTGTAACGGCATGATGAACATATTGCTCTCTCTCGCCACACCAGACCTCTTTTCTCTTCATGTTTCAAGTCCCATGACAGAAACCCCTGACATTCAGGGTGTAGGCACTGGTGCTCTTGAAACACAGTATTCCACATCTCAGCATTTTTTTCTGCATGAACTAATCGATATGTGTTTTTCTCACCAGACCTGTTGATATAAATAGATAAAACAAGTTTCATGTTAGAAATGTAGTTTCAGATTTGAAACAAAATCTATTTATAAATGCAACATTGCTCTGCACATACTATCAAGTGATAGTACAGAATCATTTAGCTGTAAATTAGAGCTTGCTACTTGGTATGCCAAATCAATGTACAGTATATTACCCTCCCTTTGACTAGAATTGAGTGACTGAAGGTTTGATTTATTTCTCTTTTTTTAAATAATTTATGTACTTTATTCAGCTTTATATTGAAAAGTAAGTAATTTAAGACTACCTGTAGTGGAAAGTAGCCATCATAATGATTTTGAGACTTTTTCTAAACTTATTATGAGTTTGGGGTAAATATTGGTATAGTTTTATGCATTAGACAACTTTAATATGCAATTCTTGGCTTGGGCCGAAGCAGTTTGTACATGGGCTTTCCATCGTCATCTTCAGTGTCAGCATTATATGAACTTTTTATAGCTTTTTCAAATTTGTCTCTTGTTGTCCTTATGTAATAGACCTCAAGTGGCTTTGTCTTTTGGGTTGATGTACATTTTTTCCCCTTGTTGTGGGGAACATTACCAGGCTTGAAGAAATGACTTTGTCTATTCTTTGCTTCCTTATCCTTTCCCCTTAGTTTTATGCTAAAAAGTATCACTCAATTATTTAATTCTTCAGTATTGTAATACTTATGGAACTTTCCTTTGGCTTTTATACCTTTTTATTAAGATTTGGGGGTGATGAATCACCTGTGTTGATAGTTTAAATAGTTTTAGAATGTCAGCATCATCTGAATGCCTCATTGGGTGTGTCAGAGTCACAGAAGGACAATGACCTCTTATCATTTTGACCTGACATGTGGCACACTTATTGGTTTAGTGTGAATGATAGGAATCAGGGATGCACTGTATCTTATTTCTGTGAATGTCAGCAAGAAAAGAAATGCAATTTTGAAATTTAAAACATTTAAAACTTGTCTTATAGCCAGTGAGAGATGGAAAAACTAGGTGTCATGTAATTTGATACCCTATGATGTCATACTTGATGATGTCAGCATGTTTGTGTTTATTTTGTGTAGCATGCATGCTATAGAAAGATAACACGAAGATACAAAGTCGGAATCTAATTTTTTTTAATAACAAGAATAATGCACTAATAAGTACAATACAACACTTCAACATGTAATGCGGATGCAATTTTGCTATGTACAGTAGTATCACATAAAATGCAACTGCACTATTATTCATGCACCAGCATGGCCAGGTCTTTCTTACAATTATACTCTAATATCAATGAGTAAAATGCAACTTTTTCAAAAAAATTAAAATCTGGTTATAGGACACACGGTACTAATTATACAGAAGAGCTGTGAACCAGTCTAAAAATGGGTGAAGAAATAATAGAGTATATACGGCTTTGGTGGTCCATAATTGGTTAATAATGAAAATTAAAATTTTAGTAAAAATATTTTTTGAGAGCTTATCCTATCTGTAATTTAAAAAAAATATAGACAAAATTCTATTGATGCAATTGAAGTAAATTTAGAGGCTTCACCTATTAGTACTCAATAATGAAAGTAGCACCTGATTCATTTGGTGCAGAATCAATAACATGTGCTTTCTGCCAATTTATGTCAACAACATGCCGCGGGTCCTATATTTTTCTACATTTAAAAACTTACATCAAGGTTAGTTGTGCATGGAAAAATATAGGTCTGATCATCAGCACCCAGAAATGTTAAGTTATTGAATTTTGAATATGACAGTGTTTCCATATGTTTACCATTGGAGTTGAATTAGTACTGTGTGTCCTATAGCTGCCACCGTGAATATCTTATCAGTACTGAGATTCGCCTTGATACGAGATTTTCACCCGAACATTTCTTATTACGTTTGATTGTTCATAAATGAATACATAGTGTAAATCTTGAATGTTGCTGATATTTAACTTTCATGTTGAAAACCTACCCATACATGGATGGTGAGACTGACATGGGATTTTCGCCAAAATACTTCTTGTGTTATTTGGTTGGACCTAAATAAAAGTGGTGCTGATCTCACATTGCATAGTGTCACCATGGATACAAACATGACAATATTGTTATTGTTTCTCCTTAACAGAATGTGATTTAGGGTTTTCACTAGAAGGCTTATGATATCTGATTGTTACATAATTAAAATGGTGCCAATCTGACATCCAGAATGGTTACCATAGTGGCCATCTTGAAAATATTGGGATGGATGGTCATATGAACATGGGGATCTCACCAAATGGCATCATTAAGCCTAAATAAAAGAAATGGTGCCGATTCTAAGCCAGCATGGCTGTCCCAACGGTTGTTCTTAAAATTGTATTGCTTAAAGATATCAGAGATGTTTATTTTTAAGTATTTTAATTTGAAAAAATAAAAAAACTTCATACATACTTTTAATGAATATAAACATAAATACATAACCTTTGACACCACCCCTTTTTTCACCGTGAACTGTTAGTTTCATATAATGAGACAAAAAGACCATTCAAAAGCATGAAAGACAGCTTTTCAGTACGAAACTGATTGAAATTTCTCCATCTCTGTTTCTGCTCACTATGTATGTTTATTTATCACAATATATTTATCTCATTTTTAGATTTTTCTATCATAAAAGTACTAAAATGATGTTTCTAATTATTAAACCACTATTGAAATGAAACTGAATTGATTGGGTCATACAGCAATAAAAGATTATTTAATAAAGATCCCCACTAGAACACCATCAAACTTGTTTATCATGTATTGTAACCCACATTGACACAATATATTATATGGAAATAAATGATCTATTTATCCTTGGTCATTTTCAAAATGATTAAAATTTTGTTTTTTTTAATCAAAATACGTTCTGAAATAATCAAATACTAATTGTATTGAAATGTTTCGTTTGAACGAAATGTTTTTATCAGAATGTCATTTGATTCAAGCGAAATATATTTTCATATGCTGAAATAATATTCTAAAATAATTCCATATTTTTTAAATAATGCAATATTTTAAGATACTGAAATTATATTTTGTTTAATCGCTATATATTTTCTGCTAATAAAATGTTTGCATGAAAGCCGCTTAAGAGATTGTATACACTTCAGGCATGTTCTTCTAAACAGGGTTTTCTTGTATTTTTTAAAATGTCTACATTATCCATTTCTCAAGATATTTGGAGCAATGAAGTTCAAAATGTTTGCTAAACACCTGTAAATCTCCAGCAATATGGTTGCATACATTGTATATATAGAAACTGAGCTGTCAGCATCTCCAGTTTTCAACTAGTTAAAACGTCTTGCATATAAACATATGCATTAGTTAAAGATATATCTAATATTGTAAAATAAAAAAGAAAACAAAACAGTTTATAGTCCAAAATAAAAACAATGATATCACATTCATAATGTTGTCTGAACTGCCTTCAGTTTAATACAGAAATCCATGGAAATTCTTACAACTACACTGCTGTTGTGCATTTCTGCACACTGACGTTTCTGTTTCCAATACCGAATAGTGAAGAAAAACGCTGTTTGAATTAGACCGATTGAGGAAAATAAAACACTGCATTACTTACCATTTGAAAAGAGGCAATATTGCCAAAATATTCTGTTCATAATAATTTTGTAACCACAGGATACCACCCTCATGTTTTCATGACAAGTGATATGTCGTCCTATTCTTCGCATAGCTTTGAAAAGATGAAATGTTTATCCAGTCATCATTCAGTTGAGTAATTAGGTCAGGTTTATTGCTAGTTTTACAAAATTCAACATAACAATGCCAAGAAATGGCAAGATATATTAAGCAAACTAAATCGATCATACAAACAATTTTAGTAAACTTCAACATTTTAAAAAAGATGAAGATATTATGTTGAAGTGATACAACAATGAATAGGATGTAATGTGTTTAAAATGTCTTGTTTATGGGGAAAAAATTACATAAGAATTTAGAAACAGACTATACACTATTGACTTTCTTGAGAATCCTGTTCTAGCTTCATGTTGACATGTTGGCAAGCAGACGATATTGTATGTGTGGGACAACTTCTTGTAAAATTGGAAACTTGGATTAAGATGCAGAAATTTTTTAAGGTATAAATTTCCATCTTTTAAATAATATATTTTATTTGTATGATTCTAAAAGATACATAGTAAATATGATTTTCTGGGTTACAGGTAAAGCTGTGCAGATTAATCGTCCGTACTTATAATCGTACCGATTATTAGCAGAATCGGTATCGGCAGAAATAATCGGTGCCGATGTAAACAAATTTAAAAAATAAAAAATTGCCAAAATATAAATTCAGTCTTAACATTCATCTTGACATGGCTTGAATTTTAAATCATAAGTAAATCGTGGAAATTAAGGAATAAACATTTGATTTGAGTGTTAATTGAAAGACAATATATTCTTAAAATTAAATATTTTTTAACACACTTGCTGTAAACTACCGCTGCTAAAATTGATTGATGTTGTTCTTAGTTGACCTATATGAGAATTTTAGCCTTTATTATTAGCACTCTTCGTGAACATGTAAATTATGATGGTTATGTGTCTTGTACAATTAAACCTGCGTACAGTTTTAAAAAATATTACCTCAATTTGTAGGATCGCTTATAACATTGAAAATGAGTAACTCGTGAGAGGTGATTAATTGTAAATGAAATGGCTATTAAGGATTAGCTGAAATGTTATCTGGAAGAATACAGTTTGGTCGAAACAACGAATAAAGCAAAATCTTCATCTAATATTTTGGGAATAAATAAGGATTTAAGTGACGCTATGCACGCTTTGCACTGTGTAAGTACTGTGCATTATGGTACATGGTCTCCTGGTAAACTCAACCGGCCCGCGAATTATGAAGTATGTATTTACCTTTATTTAATTTCGTGTTGGAGAAATCAGAAAATATGCACATGCAAAATAATATCAAAAGCAATGATAGTACTTTATAACAGTTTAATAATTGTCGGGTCACCGAAAGTTACTTTTTTTAACATTGCTTATGTCTTAGGACACGGAAACAAATATTGTTTCATGTCCTAAGATTTACATCCGTTACAGTAGTCAGAAAAAAGACCTAAAAACGGTAAAGTTTAGACATTGGTCAGCGAATAAGCCGACCCCCCCCCCCCCCCCCCCCCCCCGTCTTCAAGACCTTTATTGTTTCCTATTCAGCTTATACGTGGGTATATATACTGTGATACTGAAATAATCAGTATCGGCAATTTTACTAATCGGCTATACGCGGTATCGGCAAAAAGTGACACCGGTACGGCTTTAGTTACAGGTTTAAGGTCATGTAGTGGGCCTTCAATGTTGAACTTTGGATACCACCTTTTCATATGCATTTCGAGTCGAAATGTGAGATATTTTTTTACACTTTATAAATATCATTTTTCTTAATTAAAGTATGATCATTCTTTCTTGATACAAAATGGATTTTGGACCCAAAATAGCATGTGATCCAATGTTTACAGAAATGACATATCATTGCACAGAATTACCCGACACGCAGAATTGGCCGGCATGATGGTATATCATTTTTAAGACTAAACTTGCACAATACCGCATACCTATTTAAAAAACCCAAAAAGGATCAAGGATATAAAATAATTAGGAAAACTCAGTCATTCATAGATTTATAATTTCTAAAGTGTTGTTGCAAAAGGGTCCAGTGGCGTAGCGAGTGTGTTCGACGCCCGGTGCAAGGTTCATATTTTTCGCGCCCAACCCCCCGGCATAGCAGAAAGTATTTGATTTGGCGCCCGATGTGACTGGATAAGTACGCATGACCTAGATTCAGTCTGAACCAGAGTTAATCTCAATCATCCATACATCCTGGCACGGACTTAGTAGTTAGTTTCCAATCCTCTTCTTCTGGCGCCCCCCCCCCCCGTCCCCCCAGATAGCGTTTGGTGAAACCTGCATCCCACCAGCTACACCACTGAGAGGGATCCAAACACGGTCCACTATCCGTCGGTGTTGTAAAAAATCAAAGAGTTTTTGTTAGTGACACAGTTGTCATATTTGCATCTGCAAGTCAGTATTTTCAAGCATGAGATATAAGGTAGCTCACCATCTTCAGTAATCTCAATACATCATAAATTTTGGTGTTACATCTCTTTGCACATGTATACAAGAGTTTCCCCATTATATTTATTAAGTATGTTTAGATAGGTACCTGGACGTTTCGCCCCATGGACGTTTCGGCCCAAGACATTTTGCCCCATTTCAATGGACATTTCGCCCCACTTCAATGGACATTTCGCCCCACATGGTTAATGGACGTTTCGCCCCAAGGACGTTTCGCCCCATGGACGTTTCGGCCCACATCAATGGAAATATCGGACATTTATAAAAATTCACTACCATTACACTTTTGTCTTCATTTTACTTTAGGGGCCTTCCGTTAAGATTTAAATTATTAAATTCTTAGATTTCAATTACATTCAGCATGCCGTTATATCAGACAATATTTTCCCTTTTTTCTTCATTTATCTAATAATATTGATCAGAAATTAATCTATCGTTTACAGTGATCAATTTCTATACGGCAGTACTTTTATTTTCGCTGTTACTAAAGTTTTATTTTCGCTGTTTCACAAGCTGATGAAAACCATTTTTTTTACCGTTTGTAGGAAATTGACATATCGTCACTTATCAATCATGCTGTTCGTTTACCCAATCAGCGAGAGTAATTTTTATCAAGATCGGTTTAATTTGCTTTTCATCTCTTGCCATTTATTGGCATTGTTACTTTGGATTTTTTAAAACTAGCTATAAATCTGATCTAATTACTCGACTTAACTGCTGACAGAAACAGTCCAAATTAATGTACTTCATTTCTATATCCCGAAGGTTCTTCATTACATCTTTTCAAAGCTGTGCACATAATAGCCCAACATATCGCGAACAATGAGAAACACGGGGGCGAGGAATGTTAATTTTAATTAACAATAACGAGATATAAAAATGGTTTCTGAGATTTATTTTTTTGAAATATGAGGCATGTATTTGTATTTTTAAATCAACACACATAACTAGTCAAAAGTACACTCCAATACAGGTTAGAAGTGTCAAATTGTGATGTGCAAAAGTATACTTCTAAACAGTAACTATCTATGATTTTTAAAAAAATGCATTTAAGTAAAACATCTGCTACTAAAATAAGAAATTGAAACACAAATACAACAATAATAATAATAATAATAATAATAATAATGAGGACTTTATAGAGCGCCTAATCTTTAGAAGCTCTAAGCGCTCTACAACATTAGACAACTGCTCTGATCCCTTGCCAAAGATCCTTTTCGAAGTCAACAACAAATGAAGTTACTTTCGATTCAGGCAACAGGTCCTTGATTGACTGAAAAACCTGAAAATGGAACGGAAAAAGTAAAACTATTCATGGATATACTGAAATTTAGTATAGTTTAGTGTCTTTTATTTGCTTGTACAATAATTAATTTGATAACCGATTTTCTTTCATTCCTAACTGACCTGAGGAAAGGAGAAAAATCGTGATTATCAAAAAAAAAAAAAAAAGAATATTTTACACAAAAATTAGTTATGTACATCAATATTACTGAAATAAATTGTTTCGAATTTCTGCGCTTTCTTGTCCGCTCCGCTTCGCTTTTAAACTTACGCTTCTTCTTCTTCTGGTGTCAAAGATCTGTGTGGGCGCTCAACGTCAAATGAAGATATGTCGGCTGCAAATGTTGATGCAGCATCATTGTTGACCGTAAACTCGTTCACTTGTTGATTTCTATCCAGCCTGTAATTAGAAATATGTATTAACTCGTCAGAAAATGTTGAAAACATACAATCAAATATATATAAAAAAAAACAAGTCGGACTATACCGAATATGGTATTTACACATAAATACGTATGCAAGCACCCGTACGATTTTAATAAATAAAATAACATTCACCTTGTCGAAATATCATCTTTATTGATAGAAATCGACGTCGAATTTCTCGTGCTCTCCATCGGCCCCCGTGCTGTAACGGTATACATTTCAAATCTGGCAGATGTATTTGGTATGCCGCTTAAGTCCATTTCGACATCGTAGCCATCTGCCTGTAAACAGTATTAATGTTAAAACGTGTAGCCCAAGAAAAAACAACGAAATATTTGATACAAGAAACATTATTTTTACTAATCTACCAGCATTTGTGATAGGGAGAAAGCAGGCAGCGTTCCACGTTTTGTTGGCAATTTTTATTTAACCGTAGCTTAAATACATCGAATGCGAATGGGAATCAGCTACTGTAGCATGTCTTTATTTTTAAAATATTTCGTTTGTATGAAATCTTACCTCAGGTTTAGAACTGCACAGGTCACACATAAACTGAAAAGATATCTTTTTACGTCTAAGAAGACCATACTTGTAGCTTGATAAACCTGTAAATAGAAACCATTTCGTAGTATCAGTTAGTTAATTATATTTGTCTTATGATAACATTTATTTTGAAAGACATTTGGATATACTGAAACACGAACCATAACATGCGAGAAAAGGTCACTAGATACATACAATTATTTTTTAAAAAATGTATTTATTTTGTTATGCCCATTCAATTACGGAATGATCTATGATGTAGAAATAAATAAATACCAGTATTTCCACATGCTCTGTGCTGCCATAGGCCGCAAATATCGCAATCTATGGCTTGCTGGCGACGTGTAACTGGTTTTCTGCAGTAAATGCACGAAGACATGGTTCGATCTATTGATTTACGTGATTTTAAAACAACTAGTACCAAGAAAAGGAAATACTGCAATTGATAGAGCCACTGATAAATCTCCATGCAAACACATGCACGAGCTTCTATAACAAACTATCTGTTAGACAATGCACTTGAAAAATCCTAATTTTTTTCCTACAACTCAGATTTTTATATACTAAGATCAAACGTTTATTTATATGTCATTATTTTAGTTATTAGTGAACGCCATAACATATGTGCTAAATTGTAATTTCCTTTTCATAAAAGCTAACACGACTTACTCAAAACCCTGGCAGCAGCTTAATTACCTTGATACCACATTTAGTAGATTATTTAATTATGAAGATCAAAGAAGTTACCTGGCTGTAATTAAGTCCTATTAACACTTGCTGTGAGCAATAGTGAACGCCAGAACATTTTTTCTTTATGGCACCAGACAAATGCACCCCTACTTATAAAAAAGTTGTTTTATATGTGTATGTTTTCGCCAAACGTATGTCGTTTGTTTACTTTATAAAATATTTTTGAACAAAAAATGTCAGTTTTCCGTGTAGGGACAGCCACTAAGTCAAATTACCCATGTTTTATTATTATATTTTCTTTTTGGATACAATCAATACAAGGATAATTTGTCATTGTTTTATTATATTAAATTTAATTGGGGATTTTTGCTGTTGTATGCTTGCAGATGTGTGTCGTTTCTTGCATTACCATTATACTGAGACAGAATTTGGGATTTTTTTTTCATTTTTATGCTTGCTGGTGTGTGTCATTTCTCTCATTACATTATATTTTTGATCATTTTGTAATGGTTGTGAATTTTTATAAATGTCCGATATTTCCATCGATGTGGGCCGAAACGTCCATGGGGCGAAACGTCCATTAACCATGTGGGGCGAAATGTCCATTGAAGTGGGGCGAAATATCCATTGAAGTGGGGCGAAATGTCTTGGGCCGAAACGTCCATGGGGCGAAACGTCCATAATCCGTTTAGATATAATAAAGCTAGGCATTGCACATGTTTGACAGTTTTCACAGACATTGACTTTTTTGTCCGGAACCAGAAAAGGATAGTGGGCAGTCTGTCTGGTTCTTTACATTGATCGTTTTCATTTGTTTTGAAATGCTAACAAGCAACAAGCTGACAGTTTTAGGGAACCACTAGCAATAATTATGTTAGACATTTGTGATTACCGTATTATAGTGGAAAATATCAATATTTTGCAGCAGTGTCCTATTACAGCAATTGTAATTAGAAAACATACCCAAAAATGTTTCATTATACTTTTTCATTTTATCCTACTGTATGAATAGTCATTGTTAGAAATTGGTCATGGTGAATGATTTTTTATTTCTAATGAAAGTTTAGAGTACTGCGGGATGAACTATGACAAAAGGTTCTCTAGAAGGAAATCCCAATAACCATGGTTACCATCGGTAGTATGTTATCAAAATAGTGTGTCACAAAGTAAAACTGTTAAAATTTAATTAAAATCTTTGTATGTCCAAGCTGTAGTACATCTATGGAATAATTATTATTTATGATTGTCTTGTGTTATGCTAAGTGGAATATTTTTTTTATTTAACCCCAACTTCATAAACTCAGATTATATGCCCTATATCTAGAAAGCACCTTTTATGAGTCTGAAGGGATGACGGGGTTCGTTAGCTTGCCTTTATAACTACTGGTCTAAGATTTGAAACAAAACTGACAAGATTAACATAACACCTCACTAGTTAGATATCGATTTTCTATTGAAGAACTTGACCAATTCTGCTTGTTTTATTTAATTTGTGAAGCAGATTTGTTGAAATTGTGCTCAGAATGATTTTATGAATGAAAAGTACAAAAATATCATTGAATCTGATATGGTATGAATGGGATTTAGCAACTTAATTGAATGTGTACATGTAAGGCAAATCTAATATTTTGTTACCATGACTAGAGTATTTCTTTCAGCTAATAAACTTGATGGCTTTGCAAACGTCTTGGGTATATGTTTATATATGGATCATTCAGATGTGATGCATGATTACGTCAGTACGTCAGTACTCAGAAGCCATGGTAACAAGTGCTTAGATGCCATGGTAACAAGTGCTTAGATGCCATGGTAATAAGTGCTCAGATGCCATGGTAATAAGTGCTCAGATGCCATGGTAATAAGTGCTCAGTTATAGTTGCATGTAGAACCCTTATGTTATTAAACTAACACTGTCTATATTATGTTATAAAGTCCTTCTGTAAAATCCTTGTTATTATAAATCTCTCTCTCTCTCTCTCTCTCTCTCTCTCTCTCTCTCTCTCTCTCTCTCTCTCTATATATATATATATATATATATATATATATATATATATATATATATATATATATATATATATATATATATATCACATGCACCACTTTTAAAAATTTGCCGGAACAGTTAGTTGAAAAAGTTTGTTAGTTCAGTTTAATGGAAATTTCTATTGGTATGATGTATTTATTTATTTTTTGGCACATAGTCACATTTCCTGCTGTTATTTTTCTTCTTCTCACACTGTTTTTTTTTACATACAAGGGTATTTCAACCAGGCATGGAGATCCTTTGTAGAACACTATGTTATTATTAAACTACCCCTATCTATATTAATTTTTAAATGCTTTTGTAAATCCGTTGTTATTATTAAGCTACCTCTATCTATATGTTTTTAAATCCATTGTAGAACCTTATGTATATATTGACCTATGGTTAGTTGTCATGTTCTTATATTCTCATACTAATTTGAAGGACAAAGTTTATATATAAGGGAATTCATTCAGTAGGGCTTTCCAACCAAACCTTACAACTTGTAAATTCCCATTGAAGCCAGATAATATAAATATTGAGAGTTACAATACTATATTAATAATAATTTTGAAATATTCCTTTCAGAGGATGTGTGTGGCATATTAATCAAATTTATTAAAACTCTTTACTTTGTTAATGTACTGGCAGTTATATTTTTCTTTTTTCATAACTTAATGAACTACTTCGATGATGCCAGCTGAATGTAAATACCTTGAAGACTAGCTTCTTGTAAATGAAATTGACACAAGGACAATAACTCTTTAGAATAAGCAGCAGTCATTAAACTTTCACAGCACATTGTCATTGGCAGCAAATGCATCTTATTTAGGTGATGTCATACTGATACTAATACTGTGTCATCCCCAGACCAATGGTCCAAGCATGGCACTGGTTGCCTCTTAACATGTTATGAATAGTATGGTCTCTTCTAAGGGGCCATCCCCAGACCAATGGTCCAAGCATGGCACTGGTTGCCTCTTAACATGTTAAGAATGGTATGGTCTCTTCTAAGGGTAAGGAGTCATCCTCAGACCAATGGTCCAAGCAGGGTGATGGTTTTGCCTCTTGACATTTTAAGAACGGTATGGTCTCTTCTAAGGGGTCATCCCTAGATCACTGGTCCAAGCTTGAAATGGTTTCTTGTAAGGTCAATCTCTCTATCAGAGGCATTTATATGCACATCACTCAGAGGTATTGAAGATAAAATTTACAGTGCAAGCAAAAACATAATATGGGTTAATACAAGCAATGGATAAACAGCGAACAATAATTCTTACTATACGGAATGTGCACAACCATTCAAGACTTAAGACAGGGTTAAAAAAAAACAAGAAGGGCAGGGTGCATCACAGAGAGGGCAGGGCACCAACTGGGAGGGCAGAGTGTATCACACAAGAAACACAATTTGGACAACATTATATAAAATCTAATTTTCGACCGTGACAAACGTTTATAAATTCAGTTTGATTTAAATGATGCTAAGGAGCAAAAATTGACCTGTCACATAATTTTTTGTGCCCATTAACCTCGATGGATTATAGAATGAACCTTAATACACCTGTTTCTTTTTGCAGATCAGTTTACTGAAATGTTGGTACATTCTATGTCATCAAGATCCCGTCTTCTCATCATTTACATTATTATCCCGATGCATACACATATATCAACTGTTCTTATGATCAGACCATCGCAGGAGATAATACCTGATGTTAGAGTCGATTTGGATGTTTGTTATAATGTGACATATTACACACATTTTGTTGGTGAAATAAACTGCAGTTCAGATAGTGCAGTATACAATTCCCAGGAACGTGGACTGATTCATTACTCTCCAGAACAAGGGTGGCAGTTTGAGGAGAAACCATTTGTTTGCATGTGCTCATGTAATTTTAATACAAAAGAACTGAGAAATGGCTATGTTGTAGGAAATGGTGTAGTCTCACATGAGTCATATTTGAACTATACATGTAACCCTGGCTTCAAGAAGACAACATCAAACAGAATTTTGTGCCTGGATGGCATTTTTGTAAATGTTGAAAGTGATGGCAAAGTGGAACTTCCCGAGTCAATAAAGGAAACACCCACAATTTTTCGTGAATATCCACTGAGTAAGAAAGATTTCAGTCAATTAAGCAACAGTGTACATAAATTTGTAATTGATTCGGACAGTTGGAGATGTAATGGATATCCTGCACAAAAAGGATTTGTTTACAAGGTTTTCAATAACAAAGTACCTTACAAGCTTCTAAGACACCAGGAGGAAACATGTTATAAAGATGGACATATTGATATTTCTCACCGTAGAGAGATTGGTTGCATTAAGGAAATCACATATCCACTTACACCAGTGGATTCTGTTGACCAAAATATTACACTTATACTTCACGTTTCTATCATTGGTTTATTTATTGTCATTTTTATTACAGTCGGAATCATGATGCTTTACCATGCAAGAAGAAGAGTGTCTAAGGCAATGCAAATACGATCTGTCAAAGAATGTGATCCTCAATTGTCAATCGGTCAACAGGAAAGTGCACCAACACCCAGTGGTGAATTCTGTCTTGTAGTCTCTGCAAACAAATATTCTACATATTTAACTGGCTCTGGAGAGTTGTATCCAACTCAAAATAAACATTTATTTTATTCAAAGAGTGGTAAGTGCAGAATTGCATGTGTACTTACTCCAATGAGTTTAAGAAAAAACCTTTCAAGTGATGATTTTTCTTGGACAATTGATTCAAAATATCTTGAAGATGACAGTGATGGTGTTCAATATCTGCCTAAGGACTCGGAAATACCTCATTGTTCAAACACGACAGAAAACATAAATTCCTGGTCAAGACATATTTCAGAGAGGTCAAAATCAGATTCAGATATATCAGAAAAGGATTTACAATCCAGAAATTTGTATACAAGGTCACATTCAGATTCCATCAAGCCAGCAGCAGCATGTACAGTAATTGAAGAGAATAATGCATGCATGGTTAATGAAGGTCGGAAAGAGGAATCCAGTTCACAATTGGAGAGGATCAATGAATCTATCACAGTATATACAGTGATGGAAGATAATAATGCATGCGTGGTTAATGAAGATCGGAAAGAGGAATCCAGCTTAGAATTGGAGAGGATCAATGAATCTGTCAAAGTATGCAAGGATGTAATGTATGAGAGATTAAACTTGAATGATGATTCACAAACTTGTAAAGAGACTGCTACTTTACATCAGGAGGATAATGATGAAAGGGAGACAACACCTTTAATGACAGACACTAATAACACGAAACATGATGGCAGTTCTGTTTCTATGCTAGACATGAGTCTTACAGAAGATAGCAGCATGTTAAATGCCAACAATTCAAAATCAGAAATGAATCTGTGTCATTTGTCTTCACAAGGAATGGATCCAGACTCTTCAAGATGTAAGTCAGACTCACACATTTTGAAACCATCCTTATTGGAAAAAGCCAGGAGAGCTTTTAAAAAGAAATTTTTGGGAAGGAATGACTCGCACTAAGTTTCAGTCATTTTAATCATTTCTTACCCACATAGAAATTGATTGTATTTGATCTTAGTAGTGATGCAGTAAGTAAGATTCCTCAATTAACACTATAATTCAATATTTATAAACCGAGTAGAAAGGCCTTTATGTTGAATGTGTGTTGTAAGACATTATTCAGTTATTATTCAGTTTACAAAGTGTAATATATATATACAGTGGAGCCTCGTTAATCTGGACACATTCATTCCCAGTGAATATGTCCAGAATAACGAGTTTTCTGGAAAATTGAATCATGCACATTTTTTTTTTTACGATATCATCACACAGTATATATGTACATGTATATACTAGCTTTAAATGTAGTGTACTGTATATTCAATAACGGTTGAAATAAATTACTGAATACATCTATTAATTTGTGTTTATTTCACATTATTATAACATGTGCTTGTACATACATATACAGTAAATATAAATTTAGACAATTAACACACTGAACACATCGCACTTTGTACCTATACATGTATGAACTGTACATTAATTTATCATGTAAATTTCCTGAAGAAATCTGTAACCTTTGTCTGCCTGAATTATTGATAGTGGCCATAGATTTTCAAGGGCTTCACTATTGTGTTTTATGTCATCACTGGTGAATATTGCTGACGTCTACTCAAAATACGATATAAATGTTGCTATACTGTCCTTGGCTTGGTTGATAGTAATGTCTTTTGACTTGGGGTAGGTAGTGTCATCATCGTCATTTTCATTATCATTGTCTGGAACCAGGGTCAAAATGTCGTCATCATCATGCTGTTGCCCTGTCTCTTCCTTTTCATCTATCCATATGTGTTCTTCAGCAGACATCTCAGCCTGGGTGGGAAGGCTTCTATTAGACCTCTGAGCTCACGCAATGGCATGTCATCTCAATCATCAATATCTTCAACATTTTATTTGCAAATCAAGCCCTATACCGTCCACATCTTAAATCTGTCAACTGTATTTGTACAACTATGAAGAAACTGTGATTGTTACATAAAAACAAAAATTAGGTTTAATGTCACTTTTAATTTATTGGTATACCATCTGTTATGTCAAAAGCATGGACAATTTGATCCCAGTGTGTTTATTTAATTATTAACACCCCCGTTGGGGACTAGTTATATAATCGCTGGTTACAATATGGTCACACTACTTAGTTATCGATAGTGGCCATAAATTCTCAAGGGCTTCACTATTGTGTTTTATGTATCATTCTACTATCTACTATTTTCATAAAATTTTTCGAATTTTCTTATTTTTGGACCGATTATTTCCAGATTATCGAGATAAGTTTAATATAATTTTACACTTTGGTCCCCAATTTTGATTTCCAGATCTGGAACGCGGATTTCTTGATTAACGGAGCAAATTAACGTTTAGGAATTACATTCCAGTTGAATTATGTCCGGATAGCAAGGTTTCTGGATAAACGGAGTCCGGATTAATGAGGCTCCACTGTGTGTGTTGTGTGTGTGTGTATGTATAAATATATATATATATATATATATATATATATATATATATATATATATATATATATATATATATATAACACTACAAATGATTATTATCTTAAAATCAGAGGCAAACATTAGCTAGGTAATAGGTTGTTTACAGAAGAGGATGACATTAGTTGGGTAGGCCCTCCTACAACGGTCAGTCAAAGATACATGTAAACATTATATATACATACCAATACTGACTAGCTTTTGAAACACGAACCTTGTTTCATTGTAAACAAATTAAAAAGTTTGAATTTATGTTTTTGAAAATCAAAATTCCTTCTTCGTCAGTGAGGCATTAATCTGAAAAGAGAATATTGTAATATTATATGGGAATTAAATTTACATGCTGATATTCTGGAATAGGGATGAACAAGCTGTGGTCTGCATCCTGGTTTTATCCACTTATTTACATCATAGTGTGACATTACAAATTATTTATTCGGCCAATGACCTGGAGGAAGTTGCCCGTGCTTGCTGTCAGAAGTTCATGTCTTGGTTGTCTGGCCCTGCATAAACAGAAAGGTTCATTTAAACATTGTTTTTAAGTTTTGTGCTAACAGGTTTTTGAAAGTCACCATATATGATTGTTGCTGCATTAAATGTAACTTTGGTATAATATTCCCTGAGTTTTGAATTTTATCCAATGATATGTGAAAAGTACATAGCTCACCTGCTATCTGCTTATGCTGAGTGTTTCTTTATTCTTTTTTTCTTCAGATATGAATTATGTACACATACACAGAGAAATCAGAAACAAAAATTAACATCTGTTTCAAATTGCAATAATTGTATGACATTTTTAATACAGTAATCTTTTACTTTCTTTTGGTACCAATGTTTAAATAGAAAGATTTAATTACAGTCGACAACGGTTAACTGCACACCCTCGGACCCGTCACGAGACCATGCAGTTAACCGGAGTGTGCAGTTAACTGGAGTACGGTACAGTACATTTTTATGCATTGGGAAAAATCGGGACCGGCGTGATTACGTGCAGTTATCTGGAGTGTGCAGTTAACCGATGTGCAGTTAAGTGGAGTCGACTGTATATAAAAAAATAACAGCTGCCAAGGCATGCATATAAAAGTAAAGCAAAATGAAGAATACGAGAGGGATTTAGAGATGAATGATTTGTTAGAAATGGAGCAAACAGATAAATATTTATAAAATTTCATTCCTCTTAATATTATCTTCATGCATGGTTCTTATTATTGTCAGACATGTTATACATATCCCTTTTATTGCTACTTTAAGCGTTTATTGTCATTATTATTATTATTATTATTATTATTATTATTATTATTATAACTTACTGAATAAAACTATGCAATGTGTATCTTAAAATAATTATTTTTTTCCGAAAGAGTAACAGAGACAGAGAGAGGTTTCCATTATATTCATCTTTAAGTGTTTACTGCCATTATTATTATTATTATTATTATTATTATTATTATTATTATAACTTTCTGAATAAAGCTTTACAATATATTCTAAAATAATTATTTTTCTCTGAGAGAGAGCAGCAGAGAGGGTGAACAGACTAATTGGAAACGTCACCCATTTTGATTACCAAATCGACTAATGGTGACTTAATATAGAAGCCAGTTCAATGACTACACCTAGATTGACCCAAAGAAATGTTGTAGTCGATCCTCTCTGCTGCTGCTCTCTCCATGTGTTAAATTGTCAGTCTGAGGATAAAAAAAGATCTTGTACATAGATCAAACAAAATGAATAATTTAGACAAACGATCAATCTGAATTTTTTCTGAACTTTGAGTAATATTCTTCCTCGGTATCAAAACCCCTTCCTCGATCCAACGACGGTAATACGCCATCAAAGTTCTGTAGTTATCTCCACCACATTCATTACAAATCCGATATTGCCCTCGAACGCCAACATTGCATCCAACACAATGTCGAGGACCAGCATGTGGATATTTTGATAGGATATATTTAGGTTTCTTGCAGTATCCTCCACGACATTTTTTATTACATTTATCTGTGCTTCCTTGACGTAGCCATGTACAATTTTTCATATATCAAATAGTATTCATTTAATTTAGTTAGACGATATCGTTATTTTGTCAATCTGGCGCTACAAATTAGCTAAATATTGATCGATACCTAAAAGATATCTTGTCCTGTGATCATGCAGATTTATTGTTATAAAACCACACGGTGCTGCTTGCGCACGTGAAAAGAAATCTCTGCATTTATTTATGTCCATCGACAGATGGTGCTTCATCAATGTCGGTTATAAAATCAATAATATCATCACCGCTCAGCAATCGTGCATTTTCATTAAATTCCTTAAGTATTTCGTAGCATCTCTGATCATCTACAGATGGTGCAACTAAATACAATTTATTCCATTTCAACCATCTCATTACCAGATTAAGTAATAGTTGTGTTTTACCGGATCCAGACGGGCCTATTAATATCATTCTGATCGAATTTGGTAACGCTGGATGATGTTTTACCTGTTCTCGTTTTCGTGTCGCTGAAAAATCAATTACATCCATGACGTAATATTATACCATGGATTTATATTGTTTATGCTGTAAGGTTAAAACTCCAACTACTGATTTATCTACGGTTACAACAACAACAACAACAACAAAAAAAGAATAGCATACAGTGGAAAATGTTCCATATGTGGCAGAAAGAAATTTTCCTTTTAACCAAATAAAACTGGTGGTGACATTGCAACATTAATGTCAAAATTTCCAGTAACTCTGTGGGCTAAATATCCCGGAGAAAAACATCTTCCAGGATATAATTACTGTGGTCCTGGCACTCGACTTGATATCAGACTTGATGAACAAGATCAATCAAAATCTGGTGAATATCCGGTAAATGCAATCGATAAAGCGTGTCACGTTCATGATGTAGCTCATAAAAGTAAAGATCTAGAACAGCGACATATCGCAGATGTGAAATTGATTCACGCATTGAATTCCATAAAAAATAAAAATCTCAAGGAAGGATTAGCAATTGCTTAGTAAAATCTGCGATGAAAACCAAATTAGCAATAGGTGCTGGGTAATTGATCATAATGGAATCAATTTATTATAGCCCAAGAGGATACTGGAAAGGTAGAGCAGCAATCGATAAACTCGCAAATGCAGCAAATGTCACACGTTCTACCGCCGCAGCGTGGATAGCACGACAAGCAATATGGCAAATTTACCTACCACTGCCTAAACGAATCGAGTACGCACATTTTGATGTTAATGTTCCTAATGAAGCTCATCAGGCTGATATTCTGTTTTTATCTCATGGTCGTATACGTAGAGAAACATTTAAATACGCATTAACCGTTGTTGATGTTTCAAGTAGATATAAAGAAGCAGAACCACTATCAACTAAAACAGCTACAGAAGTTGCATCTGCCTTCGAACGAATTTATTAACTTTCTGCAGCTATACCAGCACTTAGCTTTAAAAACTTTTCAGTCATATCGCTTTGATGTCGACAGTGTGGCAGTTTATAGTAATGTCTAGCAATATGGCATCATGCCTCAGACATATAGCATGACGTCTCACCCAGTCGCCTTATGCTGACATCAGGCCGATCAGTACTAACACTAACCTCTTAATGTTGTGCGCCTCGCGAGGAAACTGTTTGTACCATTTTTACTTATCTTTTATACTACTCAGCCGGGGTTCAAAAATACAATCTTTCTTTTTCAAGGCGGACGATCTAACCGAGTGGCCACCAGAACAATGAGAAAATATGAATATTTGATTTGCAGGGGATGCTTAGCATTGGAACAAAAATCTTAGTTCCATTGTATCTTAGCGCTGGTTTCTCAATATGATGCATGTGTTAAGTTTGTCAATTTCAGTCCAATACACTTAGATCAGTCGAGCATTGTTGTAGAAAAATGTAAAACTACAGGGTACCAAAGATCTCTAAATCTATGTCTGGCTGAAATATGAATATGATTAACTCCAGGTATTCTTAAGTATGTATTGTTCAATTTATTGAAAAATTACACCATTAGTGATATTTAACCCCAGATCGTCACAAACTCTTAAGTTGTAAGAATATTTTAATTGTTTCAGACATTATCTGGTTTGATAATTAACTAGTTTCATTTAAATCTATTGAAAACGTGTAGTAAGCTTACAATTTAAAAATAAAGTTATGATTTGAACAGATTCTTTCAATGAATCCCGCTGTATTCAAATCAACAAACATTTTATTATTTTTCAGTTATTTCATCTGTAACTTGCATGTGCTTCATCTATTCGTAATTTGTTTCCAAGCACTATCGTAATCGAGGCAGAAATTTGTAATTAATTTTACCTGCTCTTCTCAGTTCTTTAACTGCATTTGACATGTCCCAGTATTCTTTCAAAAACTATTCATGAGGTCTTTTATGAACTATTTAAATTTGTTTTACTACATTAACTGTTCTTGATATGTTCATGAACAAATTCAAGAAAAGTTCTTAAACTCTTAAGATGTTATTGAAGGATAATTCATATGTCCTTTAAACTATTCATAATCTATTCAAGAAGTGATATGTTAATGAAGGATAATTCATTTGTCCTTTAAATTATTCACACTCTATTCAAGAAGTGAAGTTTGTTAACAGCCACAATGCAATGTCAAGAACATTTCATATTCCATTAAAGAATAGCTCATAATGTTCATGAACTGTTTCAAGAATTCTGTGTCCCTCGGGCAAGTAGCTAGTGTTACAAATATTGGGCACATGAACCAAAGAACTTGTTCACATGAAAGCATCATATATTGTGCCTGTCTGCTTCTAATGAGGTTTGATGACTTGTTGATAAAAAACCTGATGAAGATACATGCAAACTTTCTAAATTATCTTACTACTTTCAGAACTATGTTCGAAATCTATATCACCATCATCATCATCATCATCATAATCATCTACCTCCTCCTCCTCCTCGTCATCATCATCTTTGTTCAGTATGTGTTAAAAATAAAATGACATTCTTGGTATGTTTTATATTTATATCAGTGTTAAGTTATTAATACATAAGATATCAATATTTAGCCTTCTTATAGATTTCTTTATATAAACAGTACATGTCAATATTTAGCGTTCATATAATTGTGTTCAATAAGTTGGTTTAACAATAGATGTCAGTATTTAAAGTTCATCTTGTTTTGTTTCTATTGAAAGTGAGGTTAACAAGTTAAAAATTCATATCAATATTTAGCCTTCATATAGATTTCTTTACATAAACAGTCTTAACTAACAAACCTTAGCATTTTATGAGATTGTTTTGTTTATTTTCTATGAAGGATAACATAGCTATCACAGTGGCCATTTTGAAATGATCTTATTGCTGAAGAAAGTTGGAAAAGATTTACAACACTCGGCAGTTAAAATAAAGAAACTATGTCATCTTGCATTCCTGGAGACTTGTTTCCACATGTATTCCTAAAAAGAACATAATTTTTACTACAGTTAATATAATGTTTAATTACTGTATACATCTGCTAAATCATCATCTAGTAATATAAGTAATATAAGCAGTTGAATTTTGTGTTTTATAAGGATGGATTATAAGGATGGTTTATCCTGCCGACGAATTTTAATGATAGTGATATACTGGGTTTTACCAGGATGACTAATTTTAATGCTAGTGATATACTCGGTTCTTTCCAGGCTGTTTAATGTTAAATATAGTGTAAGACTCGATTTATCCTGCTGACTAATTTTAATGATATTGATATACTCAGTGTTGCCAGGCTGACTAATTCTAATGAAAGTGATATAGTTGGTGTTGCCAGTTTGACTAATTTTAATGATAGTGATATACTCGTTTTTAGCAGGCTGATTAATTTTAATGAAAGTGATATACTCAGTTTTACCTGGCTGACTAATTTTAATGAAAGTGATATACTCGGTTTTACCAGTCCGACTAATTTTAATGACAGTGATATACTCTGTGTTGCCAGGTTGACTAATTTTAATGATAGTGATATACTCGGTGTTGCCAGGTGGATTAATTTTAATGATATTGATATAATCGGTGTTGCCAGGTTCACTAATTTTAATGAATGTGATATATTTGGCGTAGCCAGGCTGACTAATTTTAATGACATTGATATACTCGGTGTTGCCAGGTGTATTAATTTTAATGTTAGTGATATACTCGGTGTTGCCAGGCTGACTAATTTTAATGAAAGTGATATACTCGGTGTTGCTAGGCTGACTAATTTTAATGATATAGATATACTTGGTGTTGCCAGTTTGACTAATTTTAATGATATTGATGTACTCGGTTTTAGCAGGCTGACTAATTTTAATGAAGGTGATATACTTGGCGTAGCCAGGGTGACTAATGTTAATGATAGTGATATACTTAGTTTTACCAGTCTGACTGATTTTAATGAAAGTGATATACTCGATGTTGCCAGGCTGATTAATGTTAATGATAGTGATATACTCGGTTTTACCAGGCTGACTAATTTTAATGAAAGTGATATACTCGGTTTTAGCAGGCTGTTTAATTTTAATGATAGTGATATACTCGGTTTTGCAAGTATATCACTCGGTTTTATATTAAACTCGGCTTTAGCACGCTGATTAATTTTAATGATAGTGATATAATTGATGTTGCCAGGTTGATTAATTTTAATGATAGTGATATACTTGGTTTTTACCAGGCTGTTTAATTTTAATGATAGTGATATACTTGGTTTTTACCAGGCTGTTTAATTGTAATGATAGTGATATACTTGGTTTTTACCAGGCTGTTTAATTTTAATGATAGTGATATACTCGGTTTTACCAAGTTGACTAATTTTAATGACAGTGATATACTGGGATTTACCAGGCTGTTTAATTTTAATGATAGTGATATACTCGGTTTTACCAAGTTGACTAATTTTAATGACAGTGATATACTGGGATTTACCAGGCTGACTAATTTTAATGATAGTGATATACGGGAGTTTACCAGGCTGTTTAATTGTAATGATAGGGATATACTCGGTTTTACTAGGACAATGTGCTATTAGGACAATGCCTATCAGAGTGAATTGTTTCGCGAACCAATGTTTATCGACAATGTAATATTGATCAAACGAGTACTCCCATTCTTTATATATACGTTTTCGTTGTGTTCTAATGGGATTTGACCGATACATGAATTTTCTAACATGATATAATTAATACTCGAATACTTGTTTTTTTCCATAGCATATACATCATTTAACACATTCTGGAGTTTGCTACACAAACGTAAGTTGTCAATATGCAAGTGTATTTCAGACTAGTCGTCTTCATTTAACCAAAATTTTCATTTTTTTCTCGCATAAATCATAGTCACTGAAGACATGTCATCTCTTAAACATATCATTTGTACGCAAAATTTCAATTGATTTTCAGCCCCACCCCCTTACTTATGTAAACAACCAATTATGTCGACAATATTATCTTGGTGCACCGTATTCTGAAATAAATGAACAGTACTATTTTATGAAAATGGTGATTTCGGGGGAAAACGTTTTTTAAAGTCAGTGCCAATAGGTAACCATGGAGACAAACGAAGCTGACTTTTCTGCATGAACAGCAGCTGGAAATTTTGAAGTTATTAAAAATCAATTATGACACGCTCAAACCACATCTGCTTTAATTTTAATTTTTCACCAACTTACAAGTATTTATACTATTTTGCATTCATTTGCTGTTTTCACAGATGTAACTGTAAATGATATACAGCTATTGTAAATGGGTATCATTATAGCTGTTGAAATGAAAACTGCTTGATGTCGACGTTATGACCAGTTGTGTTGATGCTGCCATTATTTCATATGATTAAGACCTCGCATTATAACACCAAACTGATTTATAACAATTGGAAAACTGTCACAAATTCTGTTGGTGCCATCCGTATCATGCAAGATGTCAAGTATGTACCTTTTTGCAAGTTAAACACGGTTGTGAATTTATCCAATTGGCATCAACTTTAACACTAGTCTGGTTCCCTGACCGCTCTCCACTCCGTTACTCTTCGTTATGAGGGTCAGGTAACAGCCTCCGCCATGTTGAAATTGCGCAATGTTTATGGAAGGTAAACACGCATTTTTTATCAGCATGGCTCACAACATGAAATATTCTCGCATAGAAGTGTTAAAAAGTGTGTCCTATGTGTGGAAATGATGCACTACGATGAGTTCTACTTGTTAGTATTCTTTAAAATCTGTGTCAAGTCGTCGTAGAACTTTGTGCAGCGTTTTAAATTACGAATCACGCGTATGTGGGGTGGGGTGTAAATACGATTTTACTCGACCCTGTACATAACTAGGCGCGACTTAAGTCTTTTTATACTGATCTTTTCTTTGCAACATTACAGTTCTATTGTTTGCAATAGGTATTGGCCTCAGTACATCCTTGATTCTTAAATTATCGCCATGGTTTTGAAAAACAACACTAACACGTCCTGGACAAGTTTTGACAAATGCATGATTAATATGTTGTGTTGTTATGTAGAATGACGTTGAGCTTTCAAGTTCTATAAGTAGAATACCTGTTAAAATATATTTTTGACCTCATCTTTAAGATTTACAGCATATTTCCTGCAAACTGCATGTCATTGATTTCATTCTCGGCCCCCTAAGTTTCTTGTAAAGATATATTTTGCTTTTTCTATACTTGTTATATATATATATATATATATATATATATATATATATATATATATATATATATATATATATATATATATTAAAAGCTGCAATTATCTGCTTCCAAATTTGGCTGCACTGGTGTACATTTGATACATGTACTGGTATTTCTTGTAGCTGTGCAGCTACCATTGGCTGAAGGGTTCTGTTGATGACATGTACATTATATTTCCAGAGTTAATCCTATGTTTGGTCACTTGTAAATCCACATGAAATAACACTGCCATCTTTCCTGTGGCCAGTTTATATTTCACACTTGATATGGCTGTTACCAATTACTGGTATGTGTCTAAAGTGTACACGGTTTAGTTCCATAAAGATTTGCACAGCAAAATTGCACATTTTAATGAACAGATCACATCAGACACACATATCATCCATCATGATCGAAACAGACTTTGGTGGGTTAATTTATAAGAGATACTCGGGTCATGCTCTACTGTTTCATATTTTGCACAGGGTTCGCATTTTAAATAAAAAGAAATTCCTCAGCTTTCCTCACTGGTTATACTGGCTATTTAAAAAAAGACCTTGTGTACCTTAGGTATAATTCAAAGAACCTTTAAATCCTTTTATTTTGGTGTATGATTGATGGGTGTAATGTGGGTTATAGAGTATACAACTTGCACCAGATGTGCACCTTTCAAAAAAGTACTAGCTCCACTTTGTCATTTTTACTTCCTGAACTTCAGAGGTAAATTGTATGAAAAAAAGAGCTATTTCCCGGTAACTTTTTTCACATTTTATATATCTGGTTTCACTTTCAGAGGCTGGTATCGTCTAGTCTGGCAAAATTCATTTTCCCTTTTTTAATAGCTGCTATGGATAGTGTACTTTAAACTAATTCAGGGTGATTTTTTTTAGCACAAGGGAGTAGCCATTTTAGTTGGCAGTGTGCTTTGATCATTTACAATTTCCAAAAGTACAATATCCAAAGAAAATTTCAGCCACATTACATTCAAGTATCATAGAGGTATGCCAACATTCTCTCCACTGTGCATGTTTTAAATACAAACATTACCAACTTCACCTTACATATGTCACTCTCTCAAAAGTATATAATAACTGGTGGGCACCACCTCATGTGTAAATGCAGGTGGCCTGAAGATGGAGAGAATACCAACATTCTACCACACTTATTCAAAGATACCTAATGTTCCAAAGGGAAAAAGAAAAAGAGATTCCACATCGCCAACTGGAAAGACCCCTCAACACGAGTCGAAGAAACAATTACTCAAGGTACCCAGTTCTTAAGATCATGAAATAAGTATCTTTTAAAATCAGGTATATACATAAAATAGTCAAAATACTTACTGTTACTGGTTACTGTTATCAAAAATATAAACACAAATATCTTTATTATACTGATTGTACTCAAAATATGAACAGACTCTGAAGCTTTATGACTACAAGCACTTTACAATTTACTCAAAGGTCCACCCTCAGCCTTCACCAATGGCTGTTATTATTAACATAAGCTTTCAAGCAACTCAGTTGCATTAATGAATATAATTTGGTCCCTATTTTGAATTAAATTGCCTAACCTGCATTAGCAGGGGATATATATGTAACTTGTTTTGTCTGTCAGCGGATTGCACCACTATCAGCATTTTGCTGAAGGTTTTAGTGTCAGCTTTTCTGCATGATTATGAGTTCAGAAAACACTGAGGGATAGTTACAATATTTGGTCAGTAACATCATTAAGTGTCATTTAATTGTCTACACATCAAGTCACCTACCACCCTTGGTCAAGGTCACAGACACTTTTAATAATGGGACCATTCCGGTGGCTTAGAGGTTAAAGCATCCACGTTGGATGCAGGAGGTTGTGGGTTCAAAGCCTGGCAGAGTCATACCAAAGACTTATAACAATGGTGCTAACAGCTGTCTCACTTGGTGCACAGTATTAAGGTTTTAGTGTTAGGACTGGTTGGCCTGGTGTCAGGATATTGTGACATGGTGGGACATGATGCTGCATGTCTGCAGCATGATGCCCCAGTGCTAGACATCATTATAAAATTCCACACTGCAGACATCATAGCTAAATTAATAAAGCTGCTTTAAAAATCCAAACACACAAACACTTTTAAAATGGATATTTCTGATAAGCATATTGCAGGTGATATACAATTCCTTAGAAACTTTTGTGAAACAAACACAATTCATTTTCAGGACTGTAATCCAGTTTTTTTTATAGGTCTTCTTCTCATTACTGGAGTTTTATTAATATCCCACACAGTACCATAGAGCAGCAGACAGGTGCAGAAAAATTGATTGATGATGTTTTAAGACAAAGGTTTGTTGCTGGGGATATTTCAAACCAAGACAGAGCAGAATTATTGCACTGTGTGCTATATACTGATGCAGCTACAATTGCTGAAACAATACTGCAAATCAAAAGTATCCAAATGGCAGTAAAGAATTCCATCTTAATGGATATTGAAAAAAGTGCATCAGAAAAGTGTGTTAGATCAGACAACAGTTACCTATTTTAAAAGGACTATCCAAATTTAAAAGAGTTTGATTTTCAAAAATTAGTGGCCGAAATAGCAACATGTCAGCCATTTCTTTTGGAGAGCCTTCTGGCTGTTTCAGTGCCAACAAGCAGAGTTGGTAGTATTAAAATAATACAAGACCTGATTCCACGCCTTGGACTTGTTTACAGCCTTCTAATGTCCTACAGATTTCATGAACTCTCTAGACTTCAGAGGGTACTGAAAGTTGCCTTATTGGATGAATGTGTTCATGAAAACGTGATTATCATTTTGGTATATTCTCGTTTCTTTGTTTTAATTTTTATAAAAAGTTGTGTTACATGTTGCATTCCTTTTTGCAATTACTTTTGTTTGCACTTACTGATTCTGCCAGTGTTATACATTAACATGTGTATTAACAAAGCATTTCTTGATCAGTCAAAAAGAAGTATTATTTGGTACCATTTTAACATTTACTACATGTACATCTTTATAATATTAGAGAAAACTAAACATAATTATTTCAAAAGTAATTAAAACACTTGAGTGAAAATTAATTTTTTTTCAATTGGTCTGAATTTATCACTTTGAATAACTTTATCTTCAGTGTGCCAGTTAATCTTGATTATTTCTTTTTTCTATTAGTAATGCTTGTAACTGTAAATATGTAACAAATAGTACTATTGAGTTTTTTCTTTTCACAGAAAATCAGAAAAAATAAAACTGAATACTTATTGGACCAGAGTTCCATTTTTTCTTTGTCATACTTGCAATAGATGTGACTCAAATTGGGACTGGCTTACGTATTATGATGAATTTAAGTAGTGGCTTTAAGAACATAGGCATTTCAGTGTTGAAGTTTCTCTTAGTATCTGGTAATTTAAGTCTATATTAAAACAGCATCTGTTTGGAATTTTTTGCAGTAAAATTATGAGATCATTATTTCTATACTTGTTTTCATTGTTTTGTTGTGTTAGGGGCAATGCATTTAGTATGTACGCAAAGATCTGGCAAAGCATTACCCCTCCTCCCCTCCCTGTACACATGCATACTTTTTTTTTTTACACACGCCCCACCTGCATACGTACGCTTGATGTGTACCCCTCCCCATTCTATAGAATGGCCTATATTTAATCCACAAAGCAGTTATCAAGTATTAATCATATTAATGTGTTTTACACATTGAACGTCTGGATGCATCAAAGAAATAAGCTGCGTAACTTTAAAAAGTTTGTCTAGTGTCAACTTAAATTAAAATGCTGACTGAACAATGTTGAACAGGTTATGTATTAGACAAATTATTATCGTGGTTTCACCAACCCACCCATTTCCTATGCGTACGTACATTATCAATTGAACCCACCCCCATATGCAAGTGTATGCATTTGGGTTACCCCCCCCATGCATATGTACTAATTGGCTAGCCCCTTATCATTTAAGTCTGCCTATTAAAAGACAGGAAATGTTGAAATGACTGCATGTGAAAACATTTTTATTTATATTTTATTTATTGTTTCTGTTGATTCTTTTCTTCTTTTTAGTTTTCTTCAATATCGCAGACATTCCATTTGCCCTGTATGACAAGAGTATTATGCCTTTGGAAAGTGCTGGTCTAAATTTCCACATTTCATGGGCATACTAATTTTGTACAAAGATGTCACAATTTTGTTGTCACTGGATGGAAAGTCCTGCTTATCATTACAAAGTGATGTTTGCCTACTAACAGAAGGTTTTTGTAAAGCAACATTTCATTATTTTACAGAGGAAATAACAATCACAGGTTGAGGAAACACATCAGGTCATTATAAATAATAGTTTGTTTGGTAAAATATGCAAAATGAATGGATGTTTCTTGCTTTGATAAAAAAATATACCCTTGAGTAACTGAGTGACATTTATTATTTAGCATTTCAACATATTTTTTTCATATACGATTGATAACAGTGACATGATGTAATGCAACAATTATTTCTGACACTGAGTATTTTTTCTTTCTTATTACAGATCAAAACACTGCATACTTTATATTGGACATACTAACTTATTTTACTCCTTTCGCAGAGATAAAACATTGTTTTACTTATTGTTTGATAAATGTTAAAGATTTATTCTTTGAACTGTCAATGTTCATTATAACTTTATATTATAAGAGTTCTATGGAAGTATGCTTTGTCTTCCATGAACCTGTATGACAGTCAAATTTATTGGTAAGGAATAAACCCATATTGACACATTGATCTTATACTGTCTATACTCACGTGGAAGTCTATTCCATCTGCAAACAACACAGAGCCCTATTTGCCTTTGCAAAATGAACCTGTTGATCAAAGTATATTTTAATTCTACAGATAACTCATAAAGCCATATCTTTTGGCACATTATGCAACAGCAGTTCTGAGTCTGTGCAGTTGGACTTGACTTGTCATCAAGTAAATACAGAACATAATTTGTCAACAATATACTATGCATATGATGATCAGTGCAATAATTACCGTCATATTTTTTCAACCAGGTCTTTGATCGACTTCAGGTAGTAGGTGTGACTACATCCTACCAAACTGCCAACCGCATTATAGATGATATTGGAAAGCATTGTTACAATGATATTGTGGAAGGAGTCAGAAATGGCCAGCCTTTCAGGATTATTGGGGATAATATTAATGTTTCTGTAGGAGACAAACATGAAAGAACTGATCACTATGGTGGAATGTTAAACAGGTTTGGGTCGGCTGCCATATTACAAAGTCTTTTGATGAAATGCCACATGAAATTCAGGGAAAGACTAAAGATTTACAGTTTTATCACTTTATTCCTTCTGACAAGGATGAAAGAAGATTAAAGAATGATTACAAAGCTCTCATATCAAGGATAGCTAAGGAGTTCCTTCCCCAGTTGGACTTTCTCTGCAAGACCCAGCCGACTCATATAATGGGTACATACAGTGAGGAGCTGACAAAGAAGAATGTAGTGGTGCCTTTAGAAGTTCTTCCACTTAATGAGCAAAAGTATGCAGATGTTGTTTCTATTTTGGACAAATATGAATCAGCAGTGGAAGAAATATATACGGTTGCTGATAAAGAGAAATTGCCATTACACATTGGGGGTGATCAGTGATCAACTGGGGAACCTCTGTATAACACTGGTTAATATCTTGTGTAAGAATGTTATCTAGCTCGATATAGTAATAGTACATTTCAAAGCTGTGAAACTAGCCTGTTGTATCCAAACTTGAATTATTATGAATAGTGTTATAAAAGTGCTTCACTATTGACACTTCAAATTTTCATCATAAGCTTCTCTATCAAATATATCCAAACAGTTTTAGATTATATAAGCTATATTATCACATTTGGTTGAAAAGCAGGCTCAAGATGATATCTAACACAATAATAAATGAAAGACAAAATGTGCACAATTATTTCATGTTTACTGAACACATGGAAAATGGTAATCTGTTTCCTCAATACATTTTTCAGACTTTCATGTACAAGTTATACCTTCATCTCCGATTTTCAATAATTACAAATCTGTAACTGTTAAGTTTGCAAATAATCTATATGTAATAAAGAAAATCTAATATTTTTTTAAACAAAATGTATCAAATGAACAAAAGAGTACAGTACCATTATATAGCCTCTACTACATAATACAAAATAGATACCCATACATTTTATACAGTTGCTTATATCAAGACATCAACATGTAAGTTATGAATACTGATTTACATGATTTTAATAATCAGACATAGACAACCATTTTTAACGAACATGAAATGACTGTCCTTTGTTAACATCATTGATAACCATCCTGTAATTGGCAGCTTTGGAGGAAAATGTGGATGCAGACATACATCCTGAGTGAGCATGCAACAGCTGACATGTCACAATTACACTCATATTTGAATTAAATTCGTGCTAGGAATGTGTGTGTGTACGGGTGGGTGGGAAGCTTTGGTGGGGGTGGGGGTGTTAAAGAATGAAATCAGTGAAATGCAGTTTGCAGGAAATATGCTGTAAATCTTAAAGATGAGGTCAAAAATATATTTTAACAGGTATTCTACTTATAGAACTTGAAAGCTCAACGTCATTCTACATAACAACACAACATATTAATCATGCATTTGTCAAAACTTGTCCTGGACGTGTTAGTGTTGTTTTTCAAAACCATGGTGATAATTTAAGAATCAAGGATGTACTGAGGCCAATACCTATTGCAAACAATAGAACTGTAATGTTGCAAAGAAAAGATCAGTATAAAAAGACTAAGCCGCGCCTAGTTATGTACAGGGTCGAGTAAAATCGTATTTACACCCCACCCCACATACGCGTGATTCGTAATTTAAAACGCTGCACAAAGTTCTACGACGACTTGACACAGATTTTAAAGAATACTAACAAGTAGAATTCATCGTAGTGCATCATTTCCACACATAGGACACACTTTTTAACACTTCTATGCGAGAATATTTCATGTTGTGAGCCATGCTGATAAAAAATGCGTGTTTACCTTCCATAAACATTGCGCAATTTCAACATGGCGGAGGCTGTTACCTGACCCTCATAAGAAGAGTAACGGAGTGGAGAGCGGTCAGTGAACCAGACTACTTTAACATTCGTGACATGTATGTTTTATCCTTGTATCATGAAGAAATAGCTTGATAATATTTTATTTATTTCATTTTGAGAATCTCTGCTTTATTTGGAATGCACATACTTTACGAATACAAATGTTACAGAAGTAAATGAATTTTAATTTTTAGGATGAAGATTTAAATATATATGTTCTTCTCTAAATGTGTTTAATTATCTGTCACTTTATATTTACTTTGATATTTCTTTGCGTGCTCTTACTAAATACTCCTTCTATTAAATTTGCGATGGAAGGGGATGTTACATTTGCAGTTGAATGAACCACACCAGGTTTCATTCTGTAGAGATTATCTCCCTCTAAGTCACCATTTGTATGTTGTTGTTGTTCTTGTTGTTATTGTAGGGCTTAACGCCATTTTCAGCACACGATAGGCTATGCATGGCGGCCAGTATTATTGGTGGTGGTATTATTGGGGAGGAAGAACCCAGGAAAAACCACGGAAAGAACCACCGACTCACGAGAAGCTTTCTCGCGTCACTACATTAGCCGAATCTTAGACTCGAATCCACGCAGAGGTGAGATGGCAGTGATCCGTAACGGAGGGCGCTTTAAACCACTCGGTTACTTGGGGCCCCTACAATTGGTATGCGATGTATTACTGTTTTCGGAGCTCTTCATGGGGAAGGTGTATTGTGAAAATTAAGCGAGTTAACCATGATATCGATATATTTCATCTTTTTTTTTTTTTTTTTTAAATATTTTATATTTATATCCATGCATAACCATTTACAATGCAATACTGCATATTACTCTTATAATAAAAATACTATTTAACGATAACTAATCGAAATGATCAACTTGCAATTTCATACATGTGATTAAGTTCATTACTATCATGATCTACAAGTGTGGATGACACATTTTGCCAAAGCAATTATAATCAATCGCTGGATATAACTAGCTACATAATGTTTGAACACTATAGTTTGCTCAAGTGTCACCCCCTACTTTAGCTGCTAATATTATTAATGCTAAAATGCATAAAATGTTATTTTAAGTTCACAAACAAATAAACTTGATAAATTGTCTCATGTATTTTAGCAGGCAATATACACTCTATGCTTGACTTTAAAAAAAACAGCAGATCAATAAACTTCAAGAAACTGATTTTTTATTCCATTTTAGATGACACATGTTACTTAAATCTACAGTTTTGCACAATTATTATACAAGTCTTCTAACAACCCGCTGTAGAAAGAAACGTATTGAAAAAAAAATTAATAGATTATTGTCATGTACACTATTTATCGATATTCAAGACACCCGACAATTCACTTTAGAAAGAGGCATAGGTTAAAAAAAATGTTTTCCTTGCAACACATAATTAAGATTTCCTTCCTATATATATATATATATATATATATATATATATATATATATATATATATATATATATATATATATACTCGAAATACGAATCAAACCATTACAGTTTTCATTGTAATTATTTCGTTTTTAAAATTTTTTTTTAAAAAAACTATAATTAAAGTTAACCATTTCGGTCATAAGCAAATGAGTTAGGTTATGTAAGTAATGTTTCACGTTCTTACTTGAATCACTTGATGGATCAAAGGTAACCAAATCAACGCAGTCCCACCTTTTGACCTTACTATTGGCGTCAATGATCTAGTTATATCTGCCTCACATGGGACCTACATATGCATGATAGCCCAAAGTTCTTCATTATAATATTTGTGTCAACCTATGAGCATTTGATATATGTCTCACGTTCTTGTCTTACTATATAGTACACTGTACATTAGTCATGATATAAACCTGTATACTTGTATAACAGTGACCTTTGAAATATAATGTTGGACATGGCATAAAGAGGATAGTTCCAAATGCACGATCACTTAATATCAGTACAATTATTGGGATTCGAGTGACTTTAACAGGTAGTGGTTTAATCATCTCTCTCTCTCTCTCTCTCTCTCTCTCTCTCTCTCTCTCTCTCTCTCTCTCTCTCATTTACATTTAACAGTTATCCAAAAATGGTGACTAATAATTAATAATTATTTACTTTAATAATGTGAGTACAGATACAGAAAGTGTGCTACCGTCGAAAACAAGCGATACATGCTATCAAGGCACAAATACAAAATATTTTGATTTTCCCAGATGAAACCATGGTTTATTGAGTGGTTACTGTTATCAACATTATACTAACATGGTAAATTGAACAAAAGCTTAGTGCAAAAGTAACGTTTCTAAACACGAGCAGAATGAAAGGGATCATTTTTTTAAAAAAAAATATTATTTTGTCTTATAAATCGGTTAGAGACGAGAGGAATGGTACAAATGATCGCAGTTACTCAATAGTTATCGCTTTATGGAACGTGACTGAAATACAGTGATTATCGGCACAATAATCACAATGTTGATCATAAGTATAGTAAGAAAAATAGAGAGGTTCGACAGATGCACTGGTAAATTTATATCGCCTGTTGATCATTTCATTTCATGTGACAGGTAAGCAGATACGATAAATACCATACGCCGAGTGCGGCAAGGGTATTTTATAACGATTCTATAGTTTGATAATGCAGTACCATAATCAATATGTGTTTCTGTTTTTTGGTTGGGTTTGATGAGATTTAACGGGGGTTTACAACACATGATAGATTAGCTATAGCGACCAGTGTATGAAGGGAATCCCCGAAAAAAACCACCGACCTACAGCTACTGATAATAATATTCTTATGCCTACTTTATGTACATAACTAGGAAGTTACTAGAAAGTTTTTTTTTCACGTATCTACGCTGATTGAACAGAGGTTAAAATCTACACAGACAGAGGTGCAAGGTTAGTAAACCAGCGGTAACGGTCATCAACTTTTCTTTTGAATGTATTTAAATCTAAACTAACATTCGAGAAGTGTTTCATCTAAGAAGGGTATGTATTATATGCTAAGGTTGTTTTGTACTATGTTGTGTTGTAAATGATTTATTCAGTGATTCTCATTTACGTGTCCTTTTCACTGATCAAACCTTTGACGATAATTACCGGTACTAGTACCTTGGCTTGGAGCAACATCTTCAAAACGTCATATACTGTACCTTGATGTGCAAAACCACAATCAACAGAGTAACACGAACTAGCATTTGTTGCCTAACACTCGATCATTTCCGTTTTTCACCAATCTTAGCTATTGTTTCCATTATATAAATGGTGGGAAAAGAATTTTGAATTCTGTAAAGACCAAACAGTAGGAATTAAGTATTATCGCCAGAGTTGGATAGCCCCATTTCTACAAGACTGGATGGGAACAAATAGGAATTGCATAGGTATCTCAGGTTTAACAGACAGTTTTTAAAAAATCAAGAAGAGTCATGAATTCTTTGGAATTTTATAGCCGCTACAAATTGTGAGATCCTTTACAGAGTTCATGAGTTACACCATGACATTAATACTTACATAATTTCTTCAGTTCGACAACGTGGATAATTTGCAAATTAGGCATTTGATGAAATTCATATTTTGCCTTCACGATGTGGAATTCCACCAACTTAATCGAACCCGTTCCAATAAGAGTTTGTTATCTCAAATAGTTTTAATTGAAGCATTTTCTGAACTATCTTATGAGAAAATTTAGTACGATCTCTTGTCTATCACTCAATAAGAAACCTACGATACATGTGAAATACTTTCTTAATTTGCTGACAAATTATGACATACCTTCGTCGGTTAGATTGATGTGCGAAATATGACACTTTCGTTTCTTCTATCCGACTAAATTTTGTATTTCTTTACCCTGGTCAGTCCAAATTTTAGGACATAAAATAGAACGGTGTAAGCAATGGAGTTTTAGACTTTCAACAGTTTTTGTTTCCTAACGGCTTTTGACTTTAACAATGAGGTGGCTCAGTTAGCTTGTGAAAAAAGGAATTTGTTTGATCGCCTTAACTTCACCCCACAACTTCGCCAATGTTTGCTATTATAGGTTCGCCACATTATTCACAAACACTGAGTCATTGGCACTACATACCTTCGTTATAATTATGTAATGTAAATTACATTATGAAAGTGACCGTGGCTGTCCTTCACCAGATGAGTCATGGCGTAAAATGACCTAAGACAGTTAGTTTATAGTGGATTTAACTGTCGTATAGACATGTGGCAAGGGATAAACTACATCTAAGTCACACGTATGTTACAATTTTATGTGCGTTAAATATGTCAAGACAAACATATATACACAATGAGAAACACTATAGACGCGGTATTACCTGTATACCGGATTGCCATCGTGCCATGGTATTTTTTCCGACAGTAAGTAACACTGTACTTTAGTTGAACCAGTACGTCGGTAAGTTCCGTCCATAACGAGAGTAACGAAATTAACAAAGAATTTTGTTACTATTGTAATGATACTAACACCGTGATTTAATTATTCATGGCAAAATAGTCTTAAAAAGTATCCCTCTTTACAAGAAATGCTTGTATTTCTCACCAATTAATGTTGAATATTCCAAATATAATTAATGTACGATATATTAATCACGTGTTTCAAACATGTCACGTATGCCAACGCGTTGGCCAAATGGATTATTGTGAAATATATTCGGGCCAAATCTAAATTTTAAAACCAAATTCTGAAGAAGAAAAATAAAACATTACATATCATGGTTTAGTTATTTATCAGCGTATTTGAATGTGTAATATTTGTGTATACCTTTGCAAGACTGCAAATCAATAAACAATTTGAAATTAGTGCACTTGATTTCTCACTAAACGTTACGTAAATTCTCGTGTCCACTAATCATATTCTCATTTGTTAAATAATTTTATTTAATGTTTACTCGCCCTCTTTGATAAATATCATCTCCGGGCGTTGACATCCCAAATAGTTTTCCCTGACAATTATCGAAATAGTGTAGCTAGAAAATTGTAGGGTTTTGTATCGACACTTCCTGTTTTATCAATTGGCTCTCTAATATCAGCACAGTGTCTTTTAGAGCTTGAGCTGTAGTACAAGCTTAATCATCCCACTTTAGTTACAGCTTTGATGTTACAACACACATAACAATTGACATACATAGCAAATTCATATAGTATAAGGTATTGTCATTTAATTGGTGCGTGTGTGTGTGTGTGTGTGTGTGTGTGTGTGTGGTGTTGGAGAGGGGCTGTGATTTTCATTTGAGCTGAACTATTTTCTTTTCTTTTAGTCTCTAGATAATTCATATTTTCGCAAATAATATCATGGATAGAATTTGTTATTTGGCGATAAATCAAAGAGCAAGATATTGACAGATCACAATTAAGCATAATAAATGAAAAAGTCAGGCCCCTGCACCAAACCAATAAATTGCTGATCCATTATAAAATTGCTATATTCCTTTGTACGTATCGCGGTATATTAAGAAAGATAGAATTAGAATAAGTTAAGAGTAAGAAAACTCAACCAGTCTACAAACAGGTCCAAAATGTGCATGCGCAACGAATCAGAGCTACATTCGTACATATCATTAGATATAAACATAATAAGGACATGTTATGCAGATTATATCAACAACACTCAAAATACGTACAAATCAAAGCATAAAAGCTTTCATTGATTTCATTTCGTTTTCTTCTTTAAAACTCGACTCTTCTAAACTGTATATTTTTTTTTCCTTAATTGATACTCGCTACAAAATAAAGTTTACAATTTTGGTCATAAGCAAATGAGATCAGTTATGTAAGCTCTTTTTCACCAATCATAACACGGTTGTACTTGAATCACTCGATCGATCAAAGGTAACTGATACAATTCAGTCCCACCTTTTTATCTTACTATTGGTGTCAATGGTCTAGTTATATTTGCCTCACCTGGGACCTACATATGCATGATAGCCCAAAGTTTTTCATTATAATATTGTTTTGTCCACCTATGACCATTTGATATTTATCTCAAGTTCTTGTCTTACTGTAGCACACTGTACATTAGTCATTAAATAAGATTATATGCTTGTCTTACTGTAGTACACTGTACATTAGTCATTAAATAAACTTGTATGCTTGTCTTACTGTAGTACACTGTACATTAATCATTAAATAAACTTGCATGCCTGTCTTACTGTAGTACACTGTACATTAATCATTAAATAAACTTGCATGCCTGTCTTACTGTACTACACTGTACATTAGTCATTAAATAAACTTGTATGCTTGACTTACTGTAGTACCCTATACATTAGTCATTAAGTAAACGTGAATGCCTGTCTTACTGTAGTACACCGTATATTAGTCATTAAATAAACTTGTATGCTTGACTTACTGTAGTGCACTATACATTAGTCAAAAGTAAACGTGAATGCCTGTCTTACTATATAGTACACTGTACATCAGCCATGAAACAAACTTGTATGCTCGTCGACATGATCTTCACAGGCAGACAGATACAGGAAAATTTGATTGAATAGAGTCGTCTTCATCGGTAATTTTGCTAATCTCGTAGGATGACGCACAATTTTAATTTTTTAAATACATGAATATACAGCTCCTAGCCCCCAGTCACTGTTGCCGACGGTCTAAGTGGATAATATAAAAAATAAAATGTGAAGGATAACAATTTAATAACAGGTCTAAATATTCAAAGAATACAAGTACATTTCCACAATTTCTCCACTCGGTCGACCTATTTAATCTGCCAATTTCATCATCTGATGTGCAACGTGAGAGTGTTTCCATATGTCCCTACCACTTTACGCATCTGTATTGCTGCTTTTCTCTTGATTGGTGCACAAGTACCCCTTACGTTCTTCGACTACATCCTTTGGGACACATGGTATTAATTATATGGAAGAACTGTGAATCAGTCTAGAAATGGGTGATACTAGAGTATATACATGTTTGGTGGTCCATAATTGGTTAATAATGAAAAGTAACATTTCGGAAAAATATCTTTTGACAGCTGTAATTAAATCTGTAATTTAAAAAAGGACAAGATTATACTGATGCAATTTTAGTGTTTTTACAGGCTTGACTAAGCAGTACTCAAAAATTAAAGTAGCACCTGATTCATTTGGTGCAGGATCAGTAATATGTGTTTCATGCACATATAGATAAAACAAATGCCGCGGCTCATATAGTGATCTCCATGCAGAAACTTGCACCAAGGGTTCTTGTGCATGAATAAATATAGGTCTGATCATTAGCACCCAAATATTTTAAGTTATTGAATTTTTATATGACGGTGTTTTCATATGTTTACTATGGGAGTTGAATTAGTACATGATTATTTTATCCTTCCACTTCCTCCACCTCCGTTCTCCGGTCTGCCTTCAAACTTCTACCTCCGTTATTCTCTCCGGTCCCGTGACCTTTATAGCTGCATCTCCCTACTTCGTCACCTATTGTTGGCACTATGTCAAACTCTAACAACTCCAAGGCACACCAAAAACTTCTATGTAAAGAATAAGGGATGTATAGTCTAGTCATACCAAGACGATCTCACAACCGCATACAACTATTCATCGGCATAAAGGCTATTAAAGTCATCATGTCACGCATACACACACATTGAAACATTCCATACATGGTTGTACAATACAATAAAGGTATTACTGAATCCTGCGGACACATGCATCCAAAACGTCCGTGACATGAGTACACATTTTTAATTCTCGATATAGTAACTACCAAGATCACACATATCATTATGTATTCTTTACCTTGCATATCATAAGAGGTACACACAATGTTCAAATACAAATAATGCAGATACTTGACGATATGCTCACAGCTATGTTTTGAAATTCTAAATTTAAACAAGTATAGGTTCTAAGTTAACTCATTAATAAATGCAATAATTCAATACGATGAACACAGAAGCAAATTACGCAATTAATTCCGATCACAGGCTAACAATCTACATAATTCAATCTTGTATACTACTAATTTCTCTACTGGACGTTATGATAGGTACTCAAATACGTAGGTGAGATTAACTCTATAAGGTCACTTCTAAATAAAATTCTAGTAATCAGTTTCTACATGATAAATATAAACTTACAATTTTCAAACTTCAGCAAATTTTGGCGAAGATGTTTTACATTTCAAGTCTGAATTCCCGCTCTATCATTTACGAATGCAAGTCATTCGGTGTACGCCTATTAGAATTCACTCCCTAACGTACTAGACCTCTGCGTTGGCTGAAATCCTGGCGAGTACCGAAGTGATTGTAAAATGACATGTATAATAAGAGTCTTCTTCGGACAGGTGCTCACCCATATTTCTCTAATATATTTCTAGAATCAGTCCCCTCCCCCCCCCCCCAAATGTAGTCTCCCATCATGTTCTCGTTATACTGTCCTTGGTTCAATGTCCAGCTTATCCTGGTGGAAGCGCTCGCCTTGCTTTCTTGAATATGCTCTCATGTTCTCCTTGAATTTATCATGATAAGTAGCAATGATATGGACTTTGAGGGGGATCCTGCAGCTCATTATGTCATAGTTATTTACCAGAGTCTCAACCAGCACTCATAGTTTTCGGCATTGTGATTGCGCAGGAAGCCCCCGAACTATGCAACATGGCTGCTCCAAGCTTCTCCTTACTAGTGAGCTTCGCATTGCACTCCAGGATCGTCTGTATCTATGGTCTGAGGAAGACGCCAGTTTTAACCTTTGCTTCAGACAGCTTAAGGTAGAAGTACTGAGGGTACTTGAAGGCTGCCGACTCCTTATCTAGAGCTCTGGTAAATTGTTTCTTAAGGCCCACTTTGATGTGCAGTGTTGGCATCAGCACCTTCAAGGGGTCTACCAGTGGCTCCCACTTGACGTTCTCCCACCCCACAGAGAACTGGGTCCGCTAGTCCCGCTGTGCTGTCCCAAAGGCAAAGTAAGCAGGGAGACTTAGTAAAACCACCTGGATTGCCACCATTTTTAAGTCTCCGATGATCTCCTACACGACCAGCACTGGAAAAGTGCTTATTTATCACTCCATGTGGATGTGGTTGTGGTTGCATGAATCGTGTTGTCATAATGCATGATTCGGGAATAACATAAAAACAATGCTCAAAATACGTGAAGAAGTATTACACACACACACACATACACACACACACACACACACACACACACACACACACACCACATATCATCATCATCATCATCATCGTTCTCTTGACCTAGTGTGGTCATCGAGGCCCATTGCTGCTGAACATCTGACCACTTCCCTCAACTTGTCTCAATCATGTGTCAATGCATGTGTCTCCGCAAAACGTTTCCTGATCCATTCTGTGAGAATGTCAGTGCACTTGTTTCTCTGTCTACATCACCTTCTGACGCTGCCTTGCAGTACTTTTGTGGATATACTGTTGTCTTTAGTGATATGGCCATACCATTTCAGATTTCTCTTTCTGACGGTGGTGAGGTCTTCATATTGTTGCACACTTATTAATTTGTGATGTGTTCCATGTAAGAGATGCCAAGGATGGTTCTGTAGCATCTCATTTTAAGTGCCTGAATTCGTCGTTGTAATTTTGATTTCATGGTCCAGGCCTCACATGAATACAGAAAGATTGAGATGATTAGTGCTCTCAATAGTTTGATTTTAGTTTTCAGACCGATATTCTTGTCACTCCAGATGGGTCTTCTTCGCTTTGACATAGCTGCCGTTGTTTTTGCTGCTCGTGACAAAATTTCTGCTCTTGATCCCTCTTCGGTGATTATGGAACCAATATAATTGAAATGGCTCACTGTTTTAAGTTACTGTCCTGTGACATTAATCTTGGTTGAGATTTGTTTGCCACTGTTTGTCATCAGCTTTTTCTTCTCGGCGCTTATCTCCATGTCAAATCTGGAAGATGTTTTATTCAGGTTCTTCACTAAGGTGGCAAGTTCGTCTTCACTGCCTGCCACCCAATCAATGTTGTCTGCAAAGCGAAGGTTGGTTATGCGTTCCAATGCTGACTGTCTCACAGTAGTTTCCATGGCTTCTTTATGGTGCGCTCTAGTAGATGCTGAAAAAACTGGGTGACAGAATTGACGTACTCCGACTGTTATCTAGAAAAGGTCTCCCCCACCCCCACACAAATCGTGAGCAATTGCTGCACTGGTAGCCTTGGAGTGCAGCTGCTTGATGGTATTGGTCAACGTTTGACCCATGTTGTACTTCTTCATTGTGGCCAACAATGCCTCATGCCACACGCTATCAACGGCCTTTTTTTTTAAATATATGAACACATTATAGATGCCTTGTTAATGTCTTGAGATTAATATTTGTTCTGATGTCTGAGTTACAGAAAGAGATTCTGTATCTGTGTGATACCCGAAGAGACATACTAAAGACCAAACACACAACAGGGGCAATGGAGAACCGAGAAATAAATAAGAATATCAGAACAAAACCTGAAGAAAGCAAAGAAAGATTTGATTGGGCAAAGGGGCACGGACATAGAGAGCTGTGTGATAAAGAATAACAGCAAAAATGCCTTCCAAATTGTAAATGACCTCACCAGACAGAAGCAACCAAGAGTCAGTACCATTCATGACGAAAATGGAAAATGTCTTACAGAAGCGAGTGACACTGCAGACAGATGGGCTGAGTAATATAAGGTACTCTCCGACCATCAGTCCACATGAGACTTAGAGGTGCTTGAAGTTCCAAGCGCCACAAATGATGATGATTTCCCCATTCTTAAACAAGAGGTGGAGTTAGCAATAAGAGCACTGAAGAATGGGAAGGCAGCTGGAACAGAGAATATCCCAGCTGAAGGTATAAAGAATGGTAGGGAATCAGTGATAGAGCTACTAACAAAAATCTGCAACAAGATCTGGCAGACAGGTCAATGGCCAGCATAGTGGGCCCATTCACTGATGATAACACTCTCAAAAACGGCTCCAGCTGTGCAAAAATTACAGAACTATCAGTGTGATCAGCCGTACTAGAAAAGTGATGCTGAAGATCATCTTGAACTGACTGACGCCACAAGCAGACAAACTAATTGCTGAAGAACAGGATATTTTTATGGGCGATGGTGGCCAATGATGTCATTGGCAGCTGTTGTCATGACTGTGTTGAAAATGTCTGTCATTACTATTACGTCAACATCTATCACAAGGAGTGGAGTTTAATTTCATCCAATTGTGGCTTGGAATGACTTAAAGATGTTAGGGTCCTTCATTTATTCAAGGTTGAATAGAGTCTGATGTTCTTTGGCTTGGTAATTTTCTTCAGCCTCACTCGGAAGTTCATAATCACGAGGTCGTGATCACTCCCAATGCTTTTGCTCCATTGATACCAGATCGGTAACGGTTTTGAACCAGTATGTAGTCAATCTGGTTATGATGTATTCCATTTGGTGTGTGCCATGTCCAGCATTGTGAAGCTTTATGTTGGCCCTTGGTGTTGGCGATTACCAAGTTCTTGATGCTTGCTAACTCGAGCAGCCGTCTCCCTCTTTCATTGGTAAGCTCATTGCAAGAAGGTTCACAATGATCATTCCAGTCTTGTAAAGCATCTTTGCCCACTTTTGCATTCCAGTCTCCTTGGATTTTGAGGATGTCTTTTTTCTTTACCATGTTTAGAATATCCTGGAGTTTGTTGTAAAATTCCTCTGTTTCTTCATCATCATTAAATGTAGGTGGAGCATAGACTTGGATAATTGGGATGTTAAAGGGAGATACTCTCAGACGAATGGATATGATTCTGCTAGATATGGGGTGGCATTCAATCACATATTTCTTGATGACATTGTTTACAAGGAAACCTACTACATTTAAGGACTTGTTCAACTCTTCTCTGTAGTATACTATATACCCATTTTCAGTTTGGTGTTCTCCTAGGGATTTCCATTAGACTTCACAGAGTCTCAGAATGTGGCATGTTAATTTTCCATCTCATGTATCAACTCTTGGAGTCTTCCAATTTGCGCCAGCGTTCTAATGTTCCAGGTAGCGACGGCGATGCTGTCTCTCGCTCTGATGTTGTGCAAAGTACCAGTAGAACACTTGTCACCTCCGTCTTGTGAACAACGGCAGGCACGGTCCTTGTTGACCCGGGCGACGACCGATCCGATATGGTAACTTCAGATTTGTCCAGCATTATCAGTGTGTCTCGGGCAAAGTTGTCTGGCGGAGCCCATCCCTCTCCAGACCAAGGAGTTGCCAGAAGGGGATATAGTACATCGTCCAATTGCCTTAAGTATCCACTCTTAACGGGCTTACTCCCTTGGCCTTTGGTTAACCAAAGCCGACTTGCAAGTCTGCCGAAGACTCGTGTATGAACGGGTGCGTCTGTTTCCCTAGCATACAGAGCACCTGTAACTGCCCGATACATCATAGCATACTTGGATGAACTATTGATTTGATTTTCTAACTGGAATATGTGTCTATTAGAAGCTATCTTAGAGAAAATATAACATAGAAAAAGAAGGAAGAAAAACAACCAATGAAATGTATGTGTCATGATACTTTTTAAAAGTACCAATTACTCTCTCTCTCTCTCTCTCTCTCTCTCTCTCTCTCTCTCTCTCTCTCTCTCTCTCTCTTAATGAGTTTGATTGAAATCCTAATGGTATATGTTCCCGTTTGAAGAATGCTCAACAAAATTGTGATCAGTAGGCACAATAATTATGTAAACTATTCCGTTTATCATGTAAGTTTTTTCCCCCAAACACTTACACTCTTACAAATTAGAAATCAGTAAATCGTTGGATGAAACTAAATATTGAGTTGACTAGCTTGTACAATTAATATATCTGAGTAGTATCCTTATTTTGGCACTGAAATGTGTCACGAAAAATATTGACATTAGGTCTACCGTTTTTCAGAAAAGAAACAAAAACATGCTTTTTTTAAAAAAAAGAATGACACGAGTGGCATTTCACTGTATAACCATGCCAATGATTAACAATGAAATCAAAACAAACGTTCGAAAAAATGTAACAAACCAATTTTTTCTCTCAGCTTAAAACAAGACGCGTTTTGGTGCTGCTTTTTTCCCGCCCTAAAAATTTGTACTCTGTCAGTAAGATTCACAAATCTCATGGAATTCAACTAAGATTCAAAATAATCTCATGTAAAAAAAAAGAAATTACCAATTGAAACAACAATTGGAATAACATGATTCTTGAAACTTATACAGTCGCACGATTCACACACCGGTAAACCGCACAGTTTCACCACGTCGCTCGGGTTAGCCCATTCTCTTGCATCGGCCGCTCGCACCCTTCATTGATCCACTACATGTACAGTCAGTCATACGTATACACACGTACAGACAGCATACATCACCCTTGTATTAGCTACGTCTACAGTCGTGGCTCCACGATACGTACATACTAAAGCTAAACTCATCAGTCTCGTTACATCCGTTAGACCAGTTAGACTGTTAGCCTCGTTAGCCTAGCTAGCTACAATAAAACCAAACTGGTAATAATAACGAGTTCTGGAAAATACTAATACATTAAACTCTTAATAATAACATGAAATTCACAGTTCACAACGTTTTAAAACTGAGTTGTAATAAATTAATCATTACACGACATGACAATACAAACTCAATAAACTTCTCATGTCAATTAAAATATAAATTTAACACTCACCCCTATGGCTTATAGAAATACCACGTGTTCTCTTCGAAAGATCCAAAGTGACCAGTGTCGGTTATACCTTAATCTTGCTTAAAATCATAGGACATTGAGTAATATTCAGGGTAAAATACCCGTGCATATCGTGATTATGATGTCCGTAGTCGCAAGTAGTTTACAGTGGCGAGACATATGTTGGTTCCGTCGCTTGTCTGGAAAAAAACACCCGTTCATCCTAGATAGCGTTGTACGCCTTCACAACACAAACATTCAAATATTTCTCAGGCATAACAAACGTTTTTTTTCTTCTTCTAATTCTGTGACATATATCGTCTTCGAAATCTCTGGCACGGATGTGAGCTAACACTTCAGGTCTTGTGTGAGGTGATACGGCACATGGTTGTTTCTTACTTTCTCAATGAAATCGTTTCTTATCGTAAAATTGTACATGTATTTGACTAGGTTTCACACGTAGCAGGTTCCTGTATATAGAGATAGTGTCTTAGTGTATTCATTTAACTCTCAAACGATCAAGAAGATGGAAGAGTCAGCACAGATCGACCTGCTGGTCAAGGATTTGCTAAGAGTCATACGAAAGCATAATTCACAGGCAACAAAACCTACCCTTCGGGTCGTTGATTTAATGAGAGTCATACGAAAGTGTATAAGTGCTGATGACGTCTGCTCTATCTGCAAGGTAAATGGGTATGTATCTCTACAATACATGCTTTGTACAAGAAAATGAGACAAAAGTCAAGATACGTGTTATCCTTGTCAAGAGAAAAGACACTGGGTTTTCGAGTGCCCTAAGAGAAAAGAGAAGAAACAGAAATAAGAGGACAAAGCGGAGAGGGGTTAAGAAGAAGAATACATTGATGATGAGGGAGAACTTGTGCCAGTGAAGAGATGGAAATGGAAAAAATGAGCCTATGCGTTGGGCCTGATTTGAAAGTTGATACTAACTTCTAAAAGATAATAGACCAGATAGAAAACGTATGTGTCTATTGGTCTTGCCTTTTTTATAACAAGGATGATGTGTTTTGTTTTTATTAACACATCATGAATATGTGCTCTTTAACCTCTCTCTATCCCTCTGGCAAATTGTTCAGTTAGAATTGAAATGGAAGGGGTGTTTTCCTTTACTTACGCTCTTTAGGCATGCAAGTGGGTAAAATATAGTCAGTCTATTCATCCACCATCTTGTATCTTTATTTGTTTCTAAAATCACACACGACGCTACATAATAATCTGTTAAATGGGTTTTGGGGTGTGTGTGTGGGGTGGCGGTGTGGGTGGGGTGGTAGAGTTGGTCATTGTAGGTGATAGCTCATGTGCTTCAAAAGACGTTTTCTTTTTCACTCTGTGTTGATAATATATAGTGGGTTGTTTTCGTCACTCTGTGTGGATAGTTTATGTTATTCTTTCTTTTCTTTGTGTGGATAGTGAACATTGTTGTGTTGTTCTTTTCACCTCTTTGTGGATAGTGTATATTGGTCTATTTTTTTTCTTCCCTCTGTGTGGATAGTATATATAGGGTTTGTTTATTTCTCTTCCCTCAATGTGGATAGTATATTTTGTATTTTCGGGTTGTTTTGCTTCTTTCTTGTGTTTGTGTGTGTGTGTGTGTGTGTGTGTGTGTGTGTGTGTGTGTAAGCCTTTTCAAGAAATGTAACGATACATCCACTTTGTATCCCTAGTATTACACTTAGAGAATTACATATCATATCGCTCCTGTTGAATATAATCTTTTGATTAGGCGGATGTTATTAGTGGATATTATAATAAATCTTTATTTATTGACTATAAATTAGTATTGTCTCACTTTTTATAAGATTAAAAACATGGCTTTTATTCTCTTGAATCATAAGTTTGCCTTTCGCTTGCATCGAAATCACAACTCATTTCCTACCAAACAAAGTTATTAAATATACCAACAATACACCATATCACAGTGAAGGAAACACGGTATTAATGATATGGCATGCGAACCAGCCTGGAAAAGGGTGAAAATAGAATATATATGGGTTTGGCTCATCAGGATTGGTTAATAATGTAAGTTATGTTTTAAGAAAAAGAATATTTTGAGAGCTTATCTTAATTGTAAGTGAGAAAAAGAGAAATTGTTTTATTGTTGGAATTTCAGTCCTCTAACAGTATTGAGTTTGGAACATTCATTACTAAAATTAGCACCGGACTATGGTGCGGAATTGAAAACAGATGTTTCAAACACAAATAGGTTCAGAAAATACCGCGACTTATATCCTTTCCTCTACACAGAAGCTGACATCCAGGTTTCATCTATACTGATAAATATAGATTTAATCATAAGCACTCAAGAATTTTAAGTTATTTAATATTTAATACCATGGTGTTTGTATAGGTTAAAAATGGGAACTGAATTAGTACCGTGAGTCCTGAAATGCGGTCTATTCATATTGTATGCTACACAGCTACTGATTTGTATCAAAGATAACAAAGAGTAAAGCAAGGGACGCAAATCATGTTATATAGGAAATTGCATAGTCAACAGTAAGTGATAGAAATGTTAACATGTTTGGAGGGGGAAAGATATGTTTAAAGTGTGCAAACATATCGTACAACATAATCTAAAACTTGATTTGTTGTTGCCATATATTAAGAAAAGGATATGGTATAATGTTTAATAAAAATGGAAGATTTACAGAATTTTTGAAAGTGCCGATAATATCGAGTTAAGAAGTCTCATCAGCCCTTAAAGCAAAATTGTTAAAACTGTGTAATATGAAGTGGAAATAATGTACGTATTAAATGTAGGTAAAGACACAAATCGATATGCACCCATATTTATGGTACAATCCAAAGATCTCGTAAACTTGACAAGGTCAGTCTACGGTGATTCGGCTATAAGACAGAATGTAAATAAACATCAGATAATTAGAGCAAATTGAAATAAAACCTTCCAGTGTATATGATGTTCTCTAGGGCAGAATTTGGAGCAGATATCAAATGCCTTCCTCATACATTTAAAAAAATAATGCGTGTACTTGTTGCAGTGCCTAGGTAACAAGATATTCACTCAGATAACAGAAGTTAAAACCAAAATGAATGCTGTGAAATTCAGAACTATCCATACTTCAAAAGTGGATATAGGTATTCTTTTCTCAATGGCTATTTCCTAATGGAATTAATTTCCTCAGAATATTGTACAATCATTTGACAAGGGTCCCTGCATAACGGTCGAAGGGAATTGTTGTTAATTTCAATCATGATTTTACGGATTTTGTTTTCTAGATCTTATCAGATCTCATTTTCAGAACAATAGCAATCTCATAACAACCTCACGCTTCAGTACTACTTGTCTCTTATAATTCTTTTAACCCCACGTTAATTATACCCAATTGTACGGGTTACTTGAATTCCCCATACATTTAATACAATACTACGCGTACTTGCTGCATGTATTTGTTGCAGTGCCAAGGTGCAATACCACGCAAACTAAGTAGATTGATATTGCAAAGCATCATCTGTTTTAGTGTAGGTTATGTCCCATGCTTGCTTGACTGCCACCTTTTTCTGTACACCTCTACTTAAAACGTGGATTTCAAGCCAAAATTGGTAGACTGCTTTAGGCTGTAGAGGCCGTTGATGTTGTATTATTGTATGTATAAATACATACACAGTCTGTGTTGTGTGTTAGTGGAGGTATATCCAGTGGTTGTTTGACTCTGTCACCTTTTTCTGCACAATAGCTTATCACGTATTTGTTATTGGATTTCAACCAAATTTCGTGCCGCTTGATGTTCATGAACGTTAGCTGAATTTGAGTATTAACGATCACTTAGCACTTTATGGTCCCTGATTGTTAGACACACCCATGCATGTTATTAAAAATATAACTCCTTAATAAGTTTGCTGGTGGATTTATTAAATTCGGTACGATGTACAACGCGGGGGTAGTGGGTCAGTGTTGCTTGTTTAATACAACACCATCACCACTCAGCCCCTTCCTCTGCAAAATTACACTACCCCATTTCCAACAAAACGTGCGTGTTGTCTGGAAGGGGTGAGGGTGGGGAGAGGCATAATATACAGACTTAAATTCTTGCGAGCAGATTTTCGTTTTCAACAAGTTACTGGAAAATTTCGCCAGAGTTAAATGACATAGTGGTATAACAAGGCTTGGATTTACAATTTAATTAAATTATTCATTCGTTTCTGATGTCGATCTCTCTCACTCCATATATCTGTCGATTTATATTGTAATGATTGGTAAGCAAATAACACCTTACACAAGCAATGAAAACCCATTATAAAGACACAATTGTGCATGTCGACAAATATAGGTGTTATAGCAAGTATTGACCTACATGTACAAAATGTACTGGATTAGTGTCATGTACAATAAATTAGGTTCATCTACAGGTTACATGAGATTGGCTGGCCTGATATAGAATCTTGACAATGAATGTGTATCGTTTATCAATGAAAGCGGGATACCATCCTTCCATTGAATGTACCTACCTGTATATATCCCCTTTCCAGTTAACTATTACTAACATGTTGCAGGGTAGATAATGACTACATTGTTTCTAGGTGAGTGTTCGTTTTGTTTCTTTCTCAACATGCAGTATTGAGTTTCTTCTTTCTGTATTATATGCGATACGAATACCTTCCACTTTTTGAAAGTGTCAGAGGTAATCTTGCTGATACTTTAAAAATGTGAAGTTTGCGATGGAAGTATATTCGAATGTAAATGCGAAGAATACATCCAGAGAAAACATTTTAACGAAAAAATTTAGGAAATTTATCTATTTTGAATAGCTTCGCGCTATTACAAACTCTTCTATAACGACTCTTCATCGAATCATCGTGATATAAATAAAGTTATTGTAACATAATACAAACTACGGTCTTGAAAGCAGTTAAAAAAAAGACAGAGGACGTTCCGAGATAAGTGGTATTATGTGTTAAGGCAGAAAAAAATCAGTCACTTTATTTTCTCGTGTTTTATAAGAACAGTAGGAGTTTAAACGATTTTATTTTAGGTCTATCTTCTTAACTATTCACGAATTAGTATATCAATGTACGGCTACATACTGATAACTAATTATAGTCTAGTCAGATATGTATAAAAAGTATAATATTAATAATAAAATACTGTACGATAAAAAAAGATGTAAACATATTTTTTTTAAAAAGTACACATGCATATAAACTGTATACTGTAACAACGAAATCGGTGAAAAATGGTATTCCATGAGCAATTATCAATTAATATTATCAATTAATAATATGTATCGACAGTTGTTTTCTCTCTATTACAGTGTGACGTTCTCGTGAGATACTGACTTAGTACAGATACCGTAACAATAGCGAATCATTATGGATGAGGAAAAGCCATTATTGTCCAAAAAGATTTCAGCAGTTCGTGTCGATTTAGAACCACCAACTCCGTATGGAAGCATTACTGGAAATCCTTCATCTGTATATGCACAAAATGAAGTGGCAAGCCAGTTTAGGCAGAAGGGATCTTCCAGTCTGCTAGATGGCCATGAAGCAGTAACATTGACGTGGCAGAATATTAATGTAAATTTAAATCCACCTTCTCGCGGATGTTGTCGAGGCCCAGATCCTAATGCAAGACCAAAGCCAATTCTGCGGAATGGTAAGTAAAATATATACACCTAAGTGTATCATTTATGAACATTTAGAAGAAGAGGCGAGGATTGTGTGATCCTGCCAGCCGTCTACCATGTTGCATGCATGCGAACATGCGTAATCTCACGCGATTTTTCCTATCGTTAAAGAGGCTAGAAACCGTTAGATACGATAAGTAGAGGTCGATAAATATGCACTGTGGATATGGTAGGTAGTGGTCGCTACATGTGCACAGTGGGCATGATTCGTAGTGATCAGTAGATGTGCACAGTGGGTATGATAAGAAGTGGTCGGTCGACGTGTACTGTGGGCAAGATTAGTAGTGGCCAGTAGATGTGTACAGTGTGTATGATTAATAGTGGTCGGTAGATGTGTTCCGTGGGCATGATTAGTTGTTGTCAATAGACGTGCACAGTGGGTATGATTAGTAGCGGTCGGTAGATGTTACCGTGGCATGATTAGTAGTTGCCAGTAGAAGTGAATAGTGAGTAGTAGTGATCGGTCGATGTGTATTGTAGGCAAGATTAGTAGTGATCGGTAGATGTGTACAGTGAGTATGATTAGTTATGGTCGGTAGATGTTACCGTGGGCAAATTTAGTAGTGGTCGGTATTTGTGCATATTGTGTATGATTAGTAGCGGGCGTTATATGTGTACAGTGGGTATGATTAGTAGTGATCGGTAGACGTGATTAGTGGGTATGATTAGTAGTTGTCAGTAGACGTGATTAGTAGTGATCGGTAGACGTTATTAGTGGGTATGATTAATAGTGATCGGTAGACGTGATTAGTGGGTATGATTAGTAGTTGTCAGTAGACGTGATTAGTAGTGATCGGTAGACGTGATCAGTGGTTATGATTAGTAGTGATCGGTAGACGTGATTAGTGGGTATGATTAGTAGTGATAGGTAGACGTGATTAGTGGGTATGATTAGTAGTGATTGGTAGACGTGATTAGTGGGTATGATTAGTAGTGATCGGTAGATGTGTACAGTTGGTATGAAAAGTAGTTGTCAGTAGATGTGCACTGTGGATATGACTGATTAGTTACTTTAGATATTCAACGTCCGTACGAATGATAAAAATTTGTTGATATGTACAGTGTTTATGATTGTTAGTTTTGTGGGTGGGTGGGTGGGTGGGTTTGCGCGTGTGTGTTTGTGATTTGGATTTTTCATGTAGCTTTAACAATGCTTCAGTCATATTACTACGATGTATGCAGTGTGGAAGTATATATTGATGTTTAGAACTGAGGCGCCATGCCGCAGACATTATCCTGACACTATGCCAAGCAGTCCTAACACTAACCTCTTAAAGCTGGGCGCCTCGTGAGGTACCTGTTAGTACCATTTTAATAAGTTTTTAGTATGACTCGTCCGGGGTTCGAGCCAACGACCTCCTGCATCCGAATGGGACGCTCTAACTACTAGGTGATACTAGTTTGTAGATATGTACATTGGATATTTTTGTAGTGGTCGGTAGATATGCACATTTGATATAATTGGTAATGGTCTGAATATGTGGGAAAAGGGTATTGTTGGCAGTGATCGGTAGATGTGCACAGTGGGTTTATATTTGTTATTCATTCTTAGAGGCAGAGGAACTGAACAGAGCTGGGGGGAAAAACAAGCAAATTATATTTCACAAAGCAAGATTCGAGTTTTTGATTGCAATATCCACACCTACATAAAAGTCAATTTCAAGAAGGATTTTGTTGTTGATGAAACTGTTTGTGCCAGCCTAATCCGATTATGTGAATGGAATATTTTTGTAAATTAACAACTATCATACAATTAGGTGATGTCATTAAAACACTTTGTTTTCTAAGAGACCCAACGGATTGACACAGAAAAGCATGACGATATAAATATGTTCAATATATAAATCTATATTTTGGATTCTTAGATTTCTCTTGGTCCCTTTGAATTAAATTAGAATCCAAGCTGGCACGTGCAAATTAAAAAGCAACCTAATGGCAAATTCTTGTAACTCCTGGTTTTCTTTATTGGGTGTTGGTGGTGGAGGTGGATTTTTCAAGAAAGGGATACCGAATTAGACCCGTCTGTACTTACCTCTTCTGTACAAATTAGGCCCGTCTGTACTTACATCTTCTGTATTTTTGTCTTTCCATTTATGATATCTGCTTTTGTTTCTGCACCATAAATAAGTTAACTCATATTTTTATATTAAAACTGGTACGTTACATCTTATGTTGATGGGTTCTTTGTCAGGTTCAATAGTCAGTATTAAGTGTCTTTGTTAGTGGAGTTATATCCTGAATGTCATTCACATCCACCTTTGTTTCAGTATATTATTGGTTTTTGACCAAATTCAGTATACTGCTTGACATCAACGGAGCCCTCGATAAGTACGATTTTCAGCACCCTTTGCCACTTTAGCGGAGTTATTATCAGACCAGCCTGTTTTCCTTTCCCTCATTAAAACTTCCTTAATTATTGCTACATTTAACAATATTGATATTAAAGAGACTTTGTACGAACATCATTGTTCGTATGCTGTATTATCATTTAGGGATGTTATGCCCCTTTATTATCAGAAGCACTAAATTTCATTTCTGGACAAGTTCTCCATGGGGAGTGTAATAATTCTGAGCCACTGTTTGTTTTATTTTCCATGTTCTGCATCCTTTTATGGAATTATATTCTCTGACTGTTGTACCAACACACTTTAATTTCCACATGCCAACTCCGTTAGTTTTAATTTGATTTCAAGCAAATTTGGTAGACAGCTTGCTGAAAAGGACATTACAGACGTATCTATGTTATTAGTGAGCAGAGTTATAGCCACTAGTTGTCAGAAACTTTCACTTTAATTTCTTCACAATAACTCTATTAATTATGTATAAGCTTAATGTTAAATCATACATCAGTTAAGTTTAACTGTCAGCTTTTCCAATTATTAAGCAGAGTTACTACCCCTGATTGTAAAACTAACTTTCATTTCTGCACCATAACTCCCGGTTTTAAAATGTAATATACAGCTTGATATCGACATGGCTGAATTTGGTTTTCAGTGTTGCTGAACTAACCGTTCAGCATACAGCGTTTTTTGGCGGAGCTATGGCCCATGATTTTTTTATTCTTCCTCTTTTCTTTCCGTGCATTAACTCCAATGCTTCTTATTGGATTTGAACAATGTTTTGCTTGCAGCTTTATTTCGATGAATCTTTGGATCAGTTTGATTCTTTAATAATTAATTTGCATCATTTAGCTGCCCTGTGGTCCCTAGCTCTTGAACACACCCAGTTTTGTTTCCACATAACAGTGTCCCTCGTTATGATCCTGATTTCAAGAAATATGTACATGCAACTCTATAGTGATGTGACTTAGGCAGACTTTTCTTCTTATGGTTGCTGAATGATGGAGGAAGATGACTTTTGTTACAGTTACAGTATAATAAGTTTCGTAATCATGTTTTTAGTGGTAGCAAATTTTGTGTGTAGCTTATTATTGACGTGATCTAACTTAGGTGTGATTCACAGTGTTTGGCGTCATTGGTAACAGACTTTCTTCAGGTTGGGTTCCATTCTCTGATTTTTGCATCATTCCTAAGTGACTTCCTTTACTAATTTAACTTAACCATAATCTACAACCTCAGCATCATTACTTACATAGCCCGTTTCCCTTCGAACTATGCTTCTTATTTCCAACATTAAAGCACGTACTATCAGTTTCTTGAATATGTTCATCAACATTGAAACTTCAAAACGATATAATTTAATTAAGCACCTGTTCTAACTTGTTGTATGAATAATTCTTCTAATACTAGTACTAATAGTACTTTTAATCATATTTTTGTAAATGTGTACAACAATATGAACAAAGAAAATGCAAGCTTATAAATGAAATGAGTTTACACTGCGAAAACTTGTTTGATTATAAAAATGCTGGCAATTAGGATTTAAAGAAATTAAAGTTTTCTATACAATAATTCACCATTGCATCTATCATCATGCACAGTGTTTAAGCTTGAGCGTGTTTATTGTGTATTTGCTTAACCGATGGTCGTTACTGTGACCGATATTAATCACTGCAATATCACTCGTGGTCTTAAGTGTGTTTTAGGTAATGCAGTGTCGTTGGTGAACAAAGCGCTTTATTTGGACTCTATATACTTACAGCTAATGCGTCTTCGTGAGAAGGTCGTAAGTTTATTATATACATGTAATTTGATTGTCTGCTGCTTGGAGTTATTTTATTTTTAAAAATTTGCTTCGAACATTTTTGTAGTTATTACATTGAAACAAAAAAAGCAGTATTGATTGACTCATTTCCTTCATTTTGAAGAAAAAATAAAAGTAAAGTTGATTTAGGTATATTAAATGTTTTTCATATAACGTTGCTTGAGAAAATCTCTACTGAGTATCTGTCTCAGTGTCTGTCTCTCCCTTTCTGTCTCCTACCATCCATCAGCTAAATCACTGAGCGTAGGATAGCAGTGTGTTTTGAGATCGGAGAGAGTGAAGCAGTGCGTGTAACCCACAAAAAACCAGTGTCATCAAATTGAGATTAAGCTATTTTCATGAAAGCTTCTATAACAGAATTTGAAATTCAATTCAGAATAAAATAAACAGACTTGTATGTTTTCCTCAAAGCGTTTGATACAGTTTCATACACAAAAGACTTAGAGTTGTTAGATAAAAACATCATACTCGTGTGAAAAAAATTCACATCATCATGATTACACTGATATTAAATATAAAGAAACATGTTTCTGTCATTATAATCAATTGCATAGCAAAACATTTGCTCAAGTTTTTGCAGTCTTGCTGCTCTGTCTAATGGATTCGAAGGAAATTACCCTTGAATAAAATTGGGTTCTAGACAAAGACTGAAAAATTATGTGACAGTACATATATCAATTCCTTTATAAACAAGGCATTTCATGGACTCGATAAATGTTATGTCTGCATAATTAAGCATTACTGAACAATAATTCCAACTATTTAACAATTAGCAACATAATAAATCATCATAAAAATTTAACATGTCATCAAAAAAAATAAATACTTTTGAAAAAAGTAATAGTTATCTGACCTGAAAACAATAGAATTCAAGAGTTCTTGACCCAAAAATTGATGTTGGGACGACTCAATTATACATCATAACAGATAAGTAGAAGAATTCTATCCCGTTGGGAAAATGGATTAAATAGAAAGATATTAATTTTAATGTCAAGAGATGTATTTACAAATATTTAAATAATATTTTAAAATGGTTTTGCTATGCACATGTCAAAACTACCCTGTTAATGCATTTCCAGCTTACAAATAAGAGCTGTTAATGTATGTTAACCTGAAATAACTCATTTCTGAACACATTAACCCCTGGAGGTTTTTGCTGTTTTCGCATGAAATGCGAGTAGGAAACACGTTTTGGGGACTATTTCTAAATACATCGTAATCCATCGATTTCCAAATAATAATCTGTTAGACAAATGGTTACTAATGATACCGAAAATGTTTTTCATTGGTTAGTTTGCTGGCGCATGAGCAGAAGGGCAAAAATCGGACTTTTTCTTTTTTTTTTTTTTGCTTAACGGACCCATAATTTTCGTATGTAGAAGCCTCTTTATTCAAAATGTCCACCTTATCCTACTTTTTGCACAGGTTCACCTGTCTGGTATAACGGTACCAATTGCGCATGACCAGGTGGGCGGTGCTTAAAGTATAGGGTCCATTGCAGGCAGTAATAAAGGACAAGACAAGCTTTGATTGGTGGATTATGCAAGAGTTGTACTTTCTGTTAGGCTTAAAAAATAGTTTAGCCTCTTGGCAACATGTGAATTTATGTTAATTCCTATACAGATCATATTTTGTATTTTTTATGATTTTTTGAAAATGTCATAGACATGACTGAAAATAGGTATGTTGTGACTAGATAACTCATACCCCTGTCTAGTTCTAGCAGAGTTATCTCTCTTAAATGCAATGGAGTACCTAGTTTTGTCATCATCAAATTGACAATCTAACATTGTTCTCTATAACAGTGTGTGAGATGCATGCTAAATTAGGATAGAAAATATATTTATCTCTCCAAATATTAGCATTGAGGTCTATGGAAAAACAATTGGTACCGTGATACCTAAAAGATAATACCAGCTTCACAGTGTATCCATAGCACCGAGTATACATAGCCATCATTTATATACTGTCATAGTGTCATTTGGTTAAACAATGGATATTGAGAAGTTTTTGTCTAATATTGACAGACTTTTACATAGAAAATGTATAAAATCTTCAGAAAATAAGACACATTAGCTTTGGAATGAGGCTTTTGTAACTATACTTATAACATATATAGACTGATGGCTTTGTGTCTGTGTAGTCAGCTTCAAGATTAGCATACAAGCAAAAAACATAAGTTATGTAAAGTTAATTTAGTTAATTTTAGCCAAATATTGACTATTTTATGCGCAAAAGATGAAAAATCATGGATAAAAAGCAACTCTCTTGTTCTTCTAAAGCATGTCATAGACCAGGAATAGAGGACACTTTTGGTCCTCTTGTAGATAGTTCACTTGTATCATAAAGACTATTCTGGTATGAGTATTTTAGGTAATTTATTAAAGATATGGTATTCCTTTTTATTTTGATTTGAATTGTCCTGCTCTAATTGTCTTCTTTTTCTTGTAAACTTTTGTGCCTTGAGAAATGAACATGCGATTCCTTAGTTAGATAATCATTCTTGAGGTCTCTACCACATATAGTTGCCTGGATTTTAGGTTCTCGCTTTATCAGTAATGCATTTTTGAATAATTTAATTGCATTGAAGTAATACATGTGTTCTTGAACTCATCTATAGTACATGTATAATATATTGCATAAAATAAAAAGACCACACCTTATGTATATCATTCAGTTATCTCCCTTACACCAGACATACATTTCAATGGATAAAAACCCACAATTTAAGTGAGTTTTTATGAAAATCAAGAGAAGATTTGTGAATTATCATATTAGCCTTTGGTCTTGATGCAAATTGAACTAGAACTACTTTAATAATTTTTCCCAGTAAAGTTTAAAAGTTTGAAAACTGATCAAACATGCTTTGTTTTTTTTTTTTTCCTGTCTAACAGAAGCCCATTATTGTTAATTTCTTATTTAGAAGAAATATAACTTATATGCATCTATATTATCTACATTATTCACCCTTTTATATTAGCTAGGAATGAACACCATGTCACCTGATATTTGGTGCCTGTAAGGGATGTTATAGCACAGGTGCCTTGGAATTGTATTTGCACCTATGATCCACTGCTGCCCTATATTTTCCAAGATAATGTTATCAAGCTCTCACTTCTCTTTTTTCTCATTGCTGCTTTTGTCTCCTTTAATTCCATTATCATACGCTACATCTCCCATTTAGATACACACTTTTCTCCTGTTTTTAAATCCATTGGACTCACTATACTCATTGTTAAACTTTAGCCTTTTTCTGTATTCAAGTAAACATTTTCACACACAAATCCATGATAACCCCTTACAAAAGCTGTTATCTACTTTATTTGGTGTCAGATTGGCTTATTGCATCAATTGTATGCACTACAGAAAGGAGGGAAGCTTTCTATTTGTATGACAAAGAGGCTGGGTAGCTTGACCTTTGTGTGAGGACTAGAGGTTAGTGACCTCTTGCATATGCAGACAGTGTAAAGTGTTCAAAGCTAATACTTTATAATTAGATTGGGCCATGTCCACCTGTCCTTGTTGTTACTTTCTGTGTTTGTGACACAAATATAAGTCCTTTACTTTATATCAAAATGTCTCTTTAAGAGTAGAACTGGTACATGCTAACTAGTGCATTGACCTTTGACCTTACTATTACATAATATGACATAATGTGATTTATCCCATATCACCAAAGTGAAGTATGATAAGTGCTAATATGAATAAAACACAACTCATAGTTAAAAGAATTCATTTTATTTCAAAAGATGAGTTTGATAGTGAAGCAAAAGTATTAAAACAGGAGTTAAAACAGCTGAATAACATTTCTATACACAATCATATAAAACATAGCTTAGTACTTCATAAAATTGTTTTTGACAAGCGAGACTAAGTACACTTGTTAGTTATATAGTCCCGAGCTATTTCACAGATTATTGGAAAAATCAAGGTTTGCTATAGGTATAACGGTACCAATTGCGCATGACCAGGTGGGCGGTGCTTAAAGTGTAGGGTCCATTGCAGGCAGTAATAAAGGACAAGGCAAGCTTTGATTGGTGGATTATGTAAGAGTTGTACTTTCTGTTAGGCTTAAAAAATAGTTTAGCCTCTTGGCAACATGTGAATTTATGTTAATTCCTATACAGATCATATTTTGTATTTTTTATGATTTTTTGAAAATGTCATAGACATGACTGAAAATAGGTATGTTGTGACTAGATAACTCATACCCCTGTCTAGTTCCAGCAGAGTTATCTCTCTTAAATGCAATGGAGTACCTAGTTTTGTCATCATCAAATTGACAATCTAACACTGTTCTCTATAACAGTGTGTGAGATGCATGCTAAATTAGGATAGAAAATATATTTATCTCTCCAAATATTAGCATTGAGGTCTATGGAAAAACAATTGGTACCGTGATACCGTCTGTGTGCATCTCAGACCGCTCTGCCGTAGATCTGAGGTCATAAAGTCTAAAATCTGGACACAAATTCGGAATCCGACCATGGGCAATTTTTGGGTGAAAAAAAAAAACGGGTCCAAAAACTTCGGTTTTCCCTCTGTATTTTGTAATGCAATTAAAATGTCCAGATTACTTGCTATCATTGTAGAGCTACATCTGTCTACTTTTCAATGATACCACCCACTTTAGTGTATCATGTATGACCTTGACGCTACAGACCATGGAAGTAGGCTATCATACCCCGTAAAGTCGTCGCTAGGGGTTAATGTGTTAAGATAATTAGAACCACCTTTTAATAATTATAACTACTTTTAAATAAAGATATTACAATTTTTGACAGTTGAATATTTAATACATAAATAGTGCTTATGGAAAAAATATATTTACTACACTTGTTCTTTTTTATGCGTATGTATGATTTTCAAATGATTAAAGACCAACATTTTTAATTCATGAGTTTGAGAAAGTCAGTGATGATAATTTTGGCAAAGAAACCCAAAATTTGTACCCACGAAAGGTTGGCTTATTTTCAGTAGTCTATGAATTATATGCCACTTCAAGAACATTGTTACTGGTATATGATGTAGCAGTAATTAAACTGATTTTTTGTTGAGCCTATACTGGAGGAAGCTAAACATAACCATCACTTTGGTATAGGTATATATTAATATATTAGTCCTTGTCACTGTCCATATGTAATGCTAACTTCTTTCCAAATAATGAATTTATTGAATTAACATAACTGATAAAGCTTTTACTCTTATGAGCTTTTTGTGCAATTGGTCAGAGAGTTGTGTTGTTCGTTATGTAGATACATCTTGATTTGTACAGCACCGGTTTACCAAAATTTAAAGAGCAAGCTCATCCTTCGTGCCATGGTAGTCTTGATTGTTGTTCATATTTTTGTTTCTTGCATTTTTCTTGAACCGTTGGCAATGCTGTTGTTGGCAGCTAAGAATCAACACATTTCAAGTTTTTGTGCATTAAAGGTGTTTTTGGAGGGCATACCCATGTCTGTTATATTTTTTAAAGTATGAAAACTTATATTTGAAAATTATAAGTTTTTAAAGAAGACACTAAAATAAGTGAATAGATTTTGATGAAGTCTCTCATAAAACTGATAAGACTGTGTACATAAAAAACAGTTTATTTAGTCCAGATTTCTGTTTGTTTTGACTGCAACAGCTTTCAGCTTGTGTGATTTAGAGCCCTTTGTATCTTATAAAGTAACTACACTGTAGTTATATATAGTTTGTTTCATTATCATTTTGCTGAAATAAATTATATTTCTTTTAAATGGCATTCAGAAAAAAGATGTGTCAGAAAGTTAAAGTAATTGTTTATTTGCATAATTGCAGCCATTTTGAGGAGACATATATTGACAGACATTTTCGGTAGCCCTTTAATTTACGGATTTTAAATGCTATATTTTTGTTATTATTTTCAGTCCACGGTACAGTCAAACCAGGTACATTGCTGGCCATTCTGGGAGCAAGGTTAGTATTGTTCAGAAACATTTTTAAATCCAGGAATCATAGTTTGGTTTAATGTGCATACACTTTTATTCTTTCTCTCATTCCTTTTTGGTAGGCAGGTGGAGGTCACATTGTATACATAATGAAGGCTAAAATTTGCGTGGTTAGTTGAATTGCATATGAGATGCATGAATCAAGCTTGACACTGTAACATTATTTACAAAGTTCTAAGGGGGCCCTGAGTGGTCGAGTGGTCTAAAGCGCTGTCCATTACGGACCACTGCCATCTCACCTCTGTCTGCGTGTGTTCGAGTCTAAGATTCGGCAAATGTAGTTACGTGAGAAAGTTTGCCAGTAGCTTCTCGTGGGTCGGTGGTTCTTTCCTGGGGTTGTCCGGGTTCTGCCGCCACCAATTAATAATGGCCACCATGTATAGCCTATATTGTGCCGAAAAACCATAAAAACAAAAAACAAAACAAAGTTCTAAATGTACTAGTGTGAGATGTCATGACTATTAAATCTTTAGCAGGCATCAGAAAAAAACATTTTATGAGCACATCACCATTGGGATTTATCCTCTGAAAAAAACACTCATATACTCAAAGAATCTAAGCCAGTTTATGTTGTCAATTTCATGATCAAATTTGAAGATTAAACAACAGCAACTATACATAATTCTAGGCAAGTGAGAGAAATGTTTACTTACCCCGCCAAATTCTCAGCTTTTCTCAGACTGTCAGACAGTGGATTTTTCAATGCTTTTACAATGCAGTATAGGTTATAATGTCAGGCTTATGTTGTGGTGTTGTCCAAATTAATGATGGAATCTCTGACCACAGAAGTGCAAAGCAAGTATGCTATTACTTCATTTATCTGGTTATGATAACATGTTCTCATTCAGAACATCATAAAAGCAAAATCTGAAGAATACAAAAAGGGAATATACCGTACACGATTCTGCCACATGTACAAAACTGCATGTCTGTGGGTACTTACTTTTGTTGGTTTGCTATTTGTCATTTGAAAAACCGCTGGATAAAATATTGAGCTACAATGTAAAGAACTTTTAAATAGACTAATCTAACATGTGGTTTCTAGGAATTTTTGAGCAAGCACTCCTAATCCATACTTCAATAATTACCATAGTTATTCCAATAGACACCCCAGGGGTGGTGCGATTTCACTGTTTCATGGAATATGTTCATAATTTAAGCTGTTTTGATTTTTCTAATAGTCGTTGGATTACTCATGTACTGTTTAAATTATTTGGGCATAGCCATTATGGATATATATGGATCTATCAGCCTTGATAATGTGGGAAATCTTTTTTGGTGGAGAATGGTGGGGTGGTTGGGGCTTTTATTAGGGTAACTAAAGTAGGTTGATTAAGTAAGTTTTTAATTGATAACATGTAGCATACATTCAGAGGCTCAAAACAAAGATTCAGACACCCTTTTGTATCCAAATGAAAGCAAAGAAGCTTAATTTCACTGCTAAAGTAAGATTGCAATAACTGGTCCCTTCAGTGTTGCATGTTAGAATCAAGGTTTGGCATTTGTCAACAAAGAGGAGATCATGAACAGTCACTTCTTTAACTTTGTCTTTGCATGTAGTCTTGTCAGATTGAAGAGCTTGCTATCTTTTCAGTATCAAACGTCAACTCTAGGTCAAAGTCATGTAATGGCATCAATAAGAATGGCAGAGAACACCACAGTATAGAGAGTTGGGGTCAACACACTGCCTTGCTTGATTCCTTTGGTGATTGGGAATGGTTTAGATGAGTTGCCTCTGTCCACAACATAAATGAGCATTTCTTTCATTTCCCAATGGGAAAAGCGGCATGTAATGTCAGCATCTCTTTCATCAGCAACTTTTTCATTTGCCAATGGGAAAGCAGTGTGTAATGTCAACATTTCTTACATTTGCCAATGGGAAAATTGGTGTGTAATGTCAGCATTTCTTTCATTTGCCAATGGGGAAAGCGGCATGTAATGTCAGCATTTCTTTCATTTGCCAATGGGAAAAGCGGTGTGTATTGTCAGCATCTCTTTCATCAGCATCTCTTTCATTTTGAAATGGAAAAAGCAGTGTGTAATGCCAACATTTCTTTCATTTGCCAATGGGAAAAGTGGCGTGTAATGTCAGCATTTCTTTCATTTGCCAATGGGAAAAGTTTTTGCATTGTAGAACTATGGGTTTATGGGGTGGAAAATATAAGTATCTAATAGTGAGACCATGGTAAATCCAAAGAAGTTGATATTACACCTTGAAAATTCGTTTTTCAAAATACCTAGCATGTATCTTTTTTAAAAATACTAGTAGCAACACTTTCATTTTTGAGTTGCATCATAACTGGATCATGAAGCACTTAAAGATGAGTTGGAGGAGTATTGCATGTTGCCTGATGAGTGTTTGTCTGTATTAACAGATGATCACCAGAAAAGGAGCTTTTGTAGCTACTGGCTGGATATTATCAGCCAGACAATAAGTACTGGTGACTACTTCACAAATCTGAAATCATTATTCAGTGACTACTAACTTTGCCTCACAACGATGCACTGTGAAATGCTGTTTTCTATGATGAAAAAAAATACATACAGATTGTAGGAGGTCCCTGAATGCAGACACAATAACATCGATTTTTACATTACACTAGCTGCAGAGACTTTAAAAGCCATGATTACATTTTGAAACATACAAAGGGTGCATGTATTGCATATAATTACATGTGTGTGTTACAACACACTCGAAATGAAAAGAATAAAATAAAGTTTCAGAGCTATAAATAACTATATAAATGTGTGTAAAATTAGATAATTTATGGCATTTGTTTTTTTACCACTGGTTATCTTATATAATGTATGAATACATTTTTGTGTGTGAGGTTTTTATTGGTCTGGCATACAGGCTGTCATCTCAAGGGATTGACAAGTATGCATTACAGTTTAAGCATGATCATTGTTTAATAAAAGTTTTGATTGACCAACCAGGCTTTCACATTGGAAAAATATTTGCCTGACATTTATATTTGGTTGTCCCAGGCTGCTTAGCAATTGAATTGTCTAACACAGATGCAAACTGAATCATAATCAGGTTTGATTTTTGTGGGTTTAACAGCAATTCTCAGCAATGATAGGCTGTATATTTTGTCCAGTATCACTAGTAGAGGGAAAAACCCATAAAACTTTGGGAAAAACCACTGGCCCATAGGAAGCTACTGGTGAGCTTTTTTACATACCCACATTGCCTAAGCCTGAGACTCAAATACATAAAGACAGGTAAGATGGTAATGATTTATGAAGGAGAGTGCCTTAGGCCACTCAGCCATTAATGGTCCCTGAGTCATAATCAGTCAGGTTAAATTATTCCTCATCTTTCATAAATGCATCATATATATTTCTCAGTATAATAAATACTGTTGGTATTAAAACTCAAAAATGAGTTTGTTTGTTTGTTTGGTTAGGATTTTTAATGTAGCTTTAAAAAAAATTTCAGTCATATTGCTATGATGTCTGCAGTGAGGCAATTTATAGTGATGTCTAGCACTGTGGCATCATGCAGCAGACATGTAGCATGATGTCTCACCCAGTCACAGTATCTTGACACCAGGCTGACCAGTCCTAACACTAACTTCTTAATGCTGAGTGCCAAGCAAGGCAGCTGTTAGTACCATTTTTGTAAGTCTTTGGTATGACTCAGCTGGGGATCGAATTCACGACCTCTCACTTTCATGGTGGACGCTCTAACCACTAGGCCATCAGATTGGTTAAAAATATTCAGTAATGCTGGGATTTATTGCCTAGGTTACCCATAAAAAGAATGAAAAAATGTTACCTCATGAATAATAATGAATTCACTTTCTATTATATTTTCTGTCGTTTACATGCTATAAATTACAAATGTTATGAGCATAAAATATTTCAAAAAATGTCCATGATATTTTAATTTTGGAAATTGTTTCTCATGCTATAGCTAATTGGATAAAAAATACACATTTTCAGATATAAAATAACAAAAATTAATTGTTGTAAATATTAAAAGTTTAATGGCTTCATAAACAAATTTGTGTTTCGAAAATTTTATGATTTATAGTATAAGGAAATTTTGTTTTGTAGTGGGTCAGGAAAAACCACACTTCTGAACTCCCTGACCTCTCGTTTCCATCCAATGTTAGATTTTACTGGAGAGGTTTTAGTGAATGGAGTGGACTTTGGACGTAGTATTAGGAACATCTCAGCATATGTACAACAGGATGACTTATTCATAGCAACTATGACAGTTAGGGAACACCTGACATTCAGGGTAAGTATGGCTACACTTTCAGATTTATGACAATCCAGATTTAGGACAATCCTTTTTTCATTGTAAAGTGGTTTTTATGGTAGCTGAAAGCATTCATCTGGCTCCAGGTTCACTAACACAAGTCTTTAACTTAAGCTAGATTTATGACATTTGATTGGTCAAGATTTCAGTCAATAAGATTGGCTGGATTTTGGACATGAGTAAAGGTCAGTACTGAAGTTCTTTTGGCAACTTTTAGGACTTGAGTTCTCTTGGTGAATTCTAGGTTTTCTTATTCGTCCAGTCTCAACACTTTTAATTGATATGATAACAGAAAGTGGATATCTTTATTAAATTTTGCATATTGTCTAATTAACATCAGCATCATGTTTTAATATCTTTTCACCTGAATTTGATTTGTTTTCAGTTTTTTAATTAATTACTAAATTCAAGAAATAAACTCAAATATATCTGAATATATCGTCCTTTGAGTATGCTGATGAGCCAACATATATATATATATATATATATATATATATATATATATATATATATATATATATATATATATATATATATATATATATATATATATATATATATATATTGGTTACTTAAGTTAGTTTTTTTATCTGCCAAGTTCTTAATCATTTGAATTAACCCATGTATATTGTATTTCAGGCACTGCTTAGAATGGACAAGGATATTTCTAAAGAGAGAAGATTAAGGAGGGTTGAGGAAGTAATAAATGAGGTAATTACTGCATTTAAATTTTGTTGTTATTTTTTAGAATGTTTGTTCCTTCATTATTTCTTCCATCCTGGGTGTGTAGGGATTTAAACATATGGTATAAAAATTCAATGTAGTCTTTTTTACTCAGCAAATGGTCAAATTTTAATAGGTACCACCACACTAAATAAACAAGTTATCTGCTAACGCATCATAAAATAGCTTCAAGAAAATTGTAGTTAATTGTTGTATGACTTTCCCCCTGACATGTAAAAGCTTTAACTTGCATTCTGTAAAAAGCAAGTCAAGTTTAACCCTATTCAGAAAATAAAATATTTACTTACTTCATCTTCTTGACTTTTGCACAGGATGATAGAACAAACAGATGTGATTCATTTTGCTTTCTGAAAAGATCAATTGTTCTAAAACTTTCAGTCATTTCATTCAGATTAAACTATTCTAAAAGATTAATGAAACATAACCTACCTGGTAACACAAGTCATAAAATGTTAACATTTCAAGTACCAACTGTTACTCAGACTTTACAGATGCAACCATTTGATTGGTCAGAATGTTTTTTAGTAAGATTTTGGTTGGTTGATTGGTCAGAATGTGTTTTTTTGTTGTAAGATTTTCATTTGAGTAAAGTTTTATGATTGGGGATTGTTTTGTTAAGCCTTCTGTTATCTATGACCTTGGAAACTGAGACAAACTAAATAACACATACAGCAAAGTTTCACGTTATAAAAATCAAGGACTTAAATGCTTAGCATCACTCTTTCTCAGACTCAGTTCAGATCTCTCTTGCCTGCAACATCCACATTTGGAAAACAACTGAATATCTGAAGAGCAAATTTGCACCCAGAGCATTGATAGTTTCAAAATCTTTCTTTCCATGCAAGAAAAGTTAAGACAACATTTACTGAAATTGATATAGATTTATAGATAATTAATGTACATTAATGAAAATAAAAGAGGATTGTAAGTATAGATGGTTTGCTATCATTCCAATAAATGGTCAATAACTTGTAAATTTTCCTTTCAGCTTGGACTAACAAAATGTGCTGAGAACATTATAGGAGCACCAGGAAGGATGAAGGGGATTTCTGGAGGAGAAATGAGAAGGCTATCATTTGCCTCTGAGGTGAATAGCATAATTTCCCAGATCTTTTGATGCCCCTACCAAATCAATGGAAGGGAAATATAATATTATTGCTGATGGCATACCATTTCATCTGTGGAATGTTTAATTTGTCAACTCAGTAAAATTAGAAGGACTTTAAATGGATTGAAATCAACATTATAAGAGTTTACAACAAGAAGCCCTAGGTTAAATTCAACTTTCACCATTTTCCATGAGAATTTATTGCAGTTAAAGGCCCTTTTTAACTTGTCACTTTGCCCTTTAATTGTATAATAAAGTGGAACTCCAAAAAATTAGATCATGTTAATAGTGGGGTCAAGTTAATGCAGGGTTTTACAGTATTTAAATTTTTTCAGCAAACACCGCATCGGCATGTATATGTGTATTCATGTCTAAAGTAAAAAATCAGGGTATTATCGGACGAATACTAAATGGAATGCAGTAATAGGACTTATTCAAAATAATGGACAGATAATATATTTATAGGTTATTACTTTGCATTAAATAGTTTTACGAATTTTTATTGTTTTTCCCCCAAAATACATGTTGATTGATAAAACCCTGACTGTTGTTATATCATGAATAGGGTTTCAACATTATTTACTATCGTGCCATCGTGGCATGCAGTTTATCCATAATGCATGTAAGTCCATTGAAAAATTGCACAGATTTAAAATAATCAATAATTTTGTCTAAGATCATGTGTCTGAATTCATTGTCCAATATATAGCATGAACAGAGTATTAACACAGTTTACTTACCGGCTGATATAGTACCATCGTGGCATGCAGCTAATCCATAATACCTGTAATTCCATTGCAAAAATTGCTAACATGTTTTAACTATTCAATATTTTTGTCAAATGTCATTATGTCTAAATTCATTGTCCAATATATATCATGAACATAGTATTAACACCGTTTACTTACCGGCTGATATAGAACCGTTGTGGCATGCAGCTAATCCATAATACCTGTAATTCCATTGCAAAAATTGCTAACATATTTAAATTATTCAATATTTTTGTCACAGATCATTATGTGTCTGAATTTAGTGGGAAAAAATAAAAGTAAATTGGGTTAAAAAGATGCAGTATGTGTTTGTTTCATTACATTTTAGGGTCTATGAATGGTGTCTATACCGTAATGTAGACTTGATTTTCCATAAGGGTAAAATATTTTTTTATATTAAAAAAACAGGAAATTAATGACGAGTTCATAAGAAAACACTATGAACATATATTTAAAATTTCAGGAATTATGCCACAATCGTATTTTATTCGAATTCAAATGAGATCTTTTCTCCATACGCTATCTCTTCCTCAAAATGATAATAAATTCTTAATACACTATTTCACGTACTTTGAAGGAGAAAAAAAAATCATGTGCAAATAAATATACAAAATAGCAGGTAATATTTTATGTGTACACAGCATTTTAGTTACATTTACAGTAAATTCTGTTTTTCTTCATATTTATTGCAAAACAAATTCCAATAACTTATATCAGGATCCCCTTGGTACCCGATACCCCAGGGGAAAAGATTAACATGGAATATTGGCCAGAAATCCTTTAATGTGCTGGCATTATGGTTAAACACAGGATCCTAGCAGGAATAAGTTGCTACTGTGCAATCCAGACCTCTTTCCCAGCACCAGATTTAAAAGCTATTCAAAAGCCCTCAAAATTTCTTAAAGAGTAGCTTGGGATTTATATAAGATTGTGTTTTCTCCTGCCTTGCTTTTTTGTAGGTAAATAATACTCTTGCACCCTTTTCAATATAATTTTATATTCCTTCAAATTTGTCTCATTAAACTCTTTTGGTTAGTACTTCCATTGACAAGAGCTGAATAACAGTTGAAAAGCTCCATTCCGCTGTTATTAAAGAGGCATTTTAAGTACAGTAAGGGCAATTTATAGAAAATTTAATGGGGCAAACATTTATGGAAAAAGGTGAATTGCTGCAAATGATTTCAGGGAATGCTGTTATTGGTGATTACATTTTTTAAAACTCTATTATGATGAAATATTTCTTTTCACATAGAGTATTTATCATATTGTTCCTGATTTATTTAAATTTGCTTTTAGCTTACAAGTCTATTAGGCCAAAGATGCTTATTATGGCCCTTTTAGTGTAATCTGCCAATTAACATTAATTTTGCTTCTTGCTAGTTAGGTGGCATTGTTTGGATAGAATTTTGGTCAGCTGTGAACTATATAGGTTTGTACATGTATCATCAATTTCTCTGATGAATTAATTTTTTTTGGTCAGATTCATGCATATTAATTAAATCATCTTGCATCTGATTGGCTGAGCTTGTCACCACACTGGAGTGTACATTTTTTATTTAATTTTCAGTAAAACTTTGAATATTTACTCATGTCAGCAAAATCTCAGACAAGTTTGATTATAGATATGGTAACATACATATTAAAGAGGTAATTTTGGATCTGAATGGTTAAGCTAATGAATAGTTTCAGTTTTGATATACTATTATAATTATGTGTTGAGGATGGAGAGATGGCAACTCAGGAAACCTTTGATTACCGGTAGATACAATAATGTTAACAGATGACTTACAATTGCATTATAAACTAGATGCAGTGCTGGAATGTAGTTTGTTTTTCTAATGTTCATTTTGGTCAAATAACATATTTATTTGTAAATTCCATGACTAAAGTTCATAAATTAATTTGCAAAGAATTATTTCTAAAGAGTACCACCTGTGTATGATTGAAATATTTGCAAATAAGTTTCATAGGTTTGTTGAAATATAGTTTGATTGTTGCAAAATACCATGCTAAAGTGTCTGAAACATTGTCATTTTTTTATGTTGTCACATATATGTGTGCATTATTTTATGATATTTAATTGGTTCTGTCTCTTTACTTAGACATTATTTGTAATTTATATTTTGTATTTTTAACTATTTCTTGTACTTGTTTTTTAACTTCTAGATGTTTTTCTTCTGAAACACTTCAAATTTTAATTAGAGTAAAGAAAAGCATCACTTTCATTTAAAAAAAGAAACAAATCTTTGCATTATACCATATTTACAATATATATTGGGACACCACATCTGTTGGGACATAAAACATTAAGTTTTAAAGGACATTTTTTTGCCTTGTTTGTTTTGGGACACATTGTTTTTACAAGTTGTAAGTTGTGGGACACCTTTTAAATCATTTTAAAGATTACATGGTGAAAATGCACTGCAACTGAATATTTTGTTATAGCTTTCTCATATATACAGTAAATATGATAATTAAAATTCTTGTGAAAGTCATGTGACTCCATAGACATACATGCCAACCATTCTACTTTTTTTCACTAAATTATGTGTTACGTGTAAACATATATGGATTATGCTTTTTCAGTATATCCACCTTCCAAAAATCAATTATTTGTTTTCTCATTTTTATTAAGATTCCATAAATCTCACAGACTGTATTTTAGAAAAGACAGCTTTTACGTAACTACAATATAAGTGTATGCTTGTCTGTGGACTTGCGTGCACTTTTCTAACAGTTCATGTTCTATTTATAGCAAATTTTGTTCTACTTTCAAACTTTTGACCTCAAATTATATTTATAGCATCTGAATGGCTTAGTGAGGAGAAAACAGACTTGTTTTCTCATTTTAATCTTTACGCGCAGATTCTTTTTTTCTAATTCATATTCACTGCAGAATCAGTCTAAATGTATTTGGCACTAAAAAGTATATTTTATTTTATTTGATGCATATATGAGAGCAAAAAATATCTCCTTTCAACAATTTCACGGATTAGAAAAAGGCAAATTTTTATTTTAAAAATAACAGTTCTCTTAATATAAAGACAAATGCAGCATCACGTGACATCTATTTTAGGCTGTGTGGAAAGAATTATAATATTTGGCTCAAAAAGTCTTAAGATGGATTCTAGTCGATGTGTGTATAAAGTAATAAGTGCTACATATGAAAACTTGAAACAGTAAAGGATGTTAAAAGAAAAGAGGGGCAAATAAATCATAGTTTATTGACATTTTAGCATGTTATATGTGGATTATGCTTTTTCTGCCTGGATTCTGCTTTTTGACCACTTGGATTATGCCTTTTCCTCGTCAGGGGTTGGCATGTATGCAAAGATCACAGATTAAAGCTTAGCTGTCAACATTGCCATTAAACATCTTGGATGATTTCCCTTATGAGTAGATAGCTTAGTAAATTAATTATATTATCTTCAGAAATAATTTTTATCAGGAGAGAGCAAAATATATAAAATCTCCATGATAAAGAGTGTGGGAGATATCTTACGTAAGTTTTCATCTTACATTACTACATAAGCCTTCTTAGTGATATAGTCAGCTGACAAGCTGTGTAATCCAGGTGAGTGACATCGGGCTCACTTGAGACTCTTTAACAGTTCATCTTTTTTTTTGTATGTAGGTTATGACCAATCCCCCATTGTTGTTTTGCGATGAAGCTACCAGTGGTTTAGACTCCTTCATGGCTGAAAACATAGTGCAGACTCTCAAAGCAATGGCCAGTCGTGGAAAGACCATATTGTGCACAATTCATCAACCTTCCTCAGAAGTTTATGCACTTTTTGACCAGTAAGTAGTCAGTACACATATGGAAAAACCTTCCATTAACAACCATCTTTGGTGACCTGTTAACATATTTTAATTGTATGCATCCATTTTGCCTATGGATATGTCATATAAATTTAACATTCATTCCATTCTGTTCTATTCCATCCAGTCATTACTGTCAGTAATTTTTTTTTTATAGCTCATACACTTTTCAAGGACTACTTGATTGAAAACAAATTTGGTATGAGGTCTTACATTGTATAAACCCATATCAAGTTCAGGTTTTATCATATTTCAACAACATTCGAAAGAGTCAAGAACCTTTTATTTACTGAGAACTTTGTCCTTTTAAATTCTTCATAAATTTCATTCCATTCACAAACTGTTGAAGGCTTTAATGGACTTAATTCATGACCTAGGTCAAGTATGGTCTTTATAGTTATGGGCCCTGTTTTTGACTGAAAGTTTTTGAATTTGTTTGGCTTGAAATATTTGGCATTAGTTACATCCTATCATACATTTATAAAACCCATTTTATAATCACACATGTGTAATAATTATATTGCTGTTGTAATACAGTACTCCCTCACTAACATACATTATATTGGAGCAATAGAGTATACCACCATATAGTGAGACTATGTTATAGTGAAATACACAATAGTCAAATGTATAACCCCATTCATTAGACATAATTGAGTTTCTTATCTTTGTGTCTTTGTCTGCCATATTTTCCAGCCTATAAGTTGATACTTTATTACCTGAAAGTCAGGTCTTCGTCTTATACTACAAATTGACTTATATATAGATTATGTCATTGAAATTGCATAGACTTATATATCCAATATGCTATTAACACATTAACCTCATGTGTCGCATTTACGGGGCAGGAGGTAGTAACCTACTGCCAAGCTCTGTAGCATCAATCTCATGTATGATACACTAAAGTGAGTGGTATTATAGAAAGGTAGACAGATTTAGCTCTACAATGATACCAAATAATGTGGACATCAAAGTTGCACTACAAAATACAGAGGGGAAAAACCTTATTTTTTGGATGCATTTGTTTCCACCCAAAATTTGCCTGTGGTCAGAAATCTGATTTTGTGTCAAGAGATTTTTTACTTTATGGCTTCATATCTATGGCAGAGTGGTCTGATGTGCACACAGACAGGTGAACTTGTGCAAAAAGTAGGATACAGTGGAGATTTTTAATAACGAGTCTTCTCCATATGAAAAATATGGGTCTTTTAAGCAAAATAAAAAGAAAAAAGAACTCCAATTTTTCACCTTCAGCTCATGCGCCAGCAAACTAATTAATGGAAAACATCATCTTTTGCACAGATAGGCATGGGGCTAATGGAAGATTGCTTGGAAGTCAGTGTATACAGAAACAGTCCCCAAAATGTGTTTCCTACTCGCATTTCATGCAAAAACAGCAAAAACCTTCAAAGGTTAAAATTGCTCTATAATATATGGACAAAGGATGAAAAATTTACAATATTAGTGAATATGACTCTGCCTTGACTTGTAGGCTAGTACGTATGATAACAACCTTCCCAATTTCCAAGATGATTCTGTATTCTCCATTACTAATTCACCTTTCTAATAAGCACAATCATGTTGATGATCTTTTATTACTTATCCTGGTACTTAGTCTGACTATAGCTTGTGAGTCGTTACATTGTCTAATTACAATATTTGCTCTCGTATATATATATTAAAAAGTGTTATACTATACTGAGTATTGGCTTTGATTGCATAAGTAATAATATGACATTACAATGCTTTCAAAATAATCTTTACATTGTTTAATTAAAGTGTTTGCTTAGGATTATAGTTGCAATGGCTTCAGAACTATGCCTCACATCATAAATTATACTTAACAAATATTAGCTGTGGGGAGTGGTCTAAAGCACTTTCGGTTACAGATCACTGCCATCTCAATTCTGTCTGCATGACTTCGAGTCTCAGATTCAGCCAATATGGATATGTGAGAAAGCTTGCCAGTGGCTTCTGGTTGGTTCTTTCCAAGGGTTTTCCCATGTTCTTCCTCCACCATTAATACTGGTTGCCATGTATAGCCTATCGTGTGCTGAAAAATGGCATTAAACTCTATAACAACAACTTTTAGCTGCAATATTGGGTATGTTTGTTGAAGCTTTTTTGTTGGCAATTATTTAACTGAATTTTTTTTGTATGGGACTTGTTTTTTGGTGCTGATTAGGCTTTCACTGCTAAGAACATTCCAGGTTTAAATATTGATGCCAATCAATTTTTAAACATGGCATTACAAACAAGAAATATGAAATCTAATAGTTTTATTATCAGTAACTGAATATAGGACCATATTTAACAAAAGCATCTAGTCATCAAGATGTTGCAGTTTGATACAAAAGGATGCCAGTCTGACATTAAATATAGCCACTGCTACTAAAAAACAATAGAAACACTTTCAAAATAACTTTTTCCAAAACAACCTGATTTAGAATTTGACTTAATTTGACAGAGAAAACATTGTGGCATGATGAGTTTTTAAATTGGTTTAAGTTTTGTGCATACCATCCATCGTCAATTGTATTCATCTTAATTAAAAGCCAGATGAACTTTAAACAACTTTATCTCAAAGAAAACCACATCTTTGCCTCAACAAAGCCTCTACTTTATTTCAGACAAGCTGCTGAACAGAATTTGAACAAATTTTTACCCTGTAATTACATGCCTTTTTAGTACTGAATAATATGAAGTGTAAGTGCCATCAATGTGGATAAAGCTACAAATATAGATAATCCTTGCAACAGTTGTTTTCTTAACATTTGATCAAGTTCAGCCTTTTAGAAATTTATTCTTGGCCATCTGCTTTTGCATTTTGGGTATTGGACATGTTAGTCACTGTAGTGATCTTGATCACACTTTGGCTCCTTGTTTTGTTTGTTTGAGACGTTTATAAATTAAAAAGTATTGAAATGGATTAGTAAAGACATTGGCATATTAGTTTTCATCAAGTTCAGCGTAAATTTGATATAGCATACATGACAGAAATGTTGATGCACCGTTTTTTTTGCAATTTTAGGGTCCTGGTAATGGCTGAGGGCAGGGTTGCATATATGGGATCCTCTCCGGATGCTTTAGAATTCTTTAAACAGTAAGTATCATAGAGACAACTAGCTTTGCAGGCTGACAGATATTGACACTATATATAGTAATCATAAATTAACGTAACAACTGCATGATAAGAAAAAATAAAATGTTTTAATAGAAATGAAAATCATAAGATCAAGAAATCAAAAACATTCTTTTGAGAGAAATGATATTAATTTAATCATCAAGGCTTACACAGTCCCAGCTAACAATTCCATGTTGCTACAACATTGCAGCAATGTTGTAGTAAGGTTGTGGCAACATTGTCAAATGATGTTGTAGCAATGTGATTTGGTGGACAAGTGGGAACGTTGCTAAAACGTTGTTGTCTAATGTTATTAAATAACCTTCCTACAACATTCTTGCAACATTTAAATCCTTTCTGGAAATCTGATGAAACTGGCTTGTGTTTCTGAAACACATATTCCTCACTTTTGGCAAGAATGTCAAACTAAACAACATTTAAAAAAATGTCAACATTACCATCCAGCTAGGATTTGTGATAGCCATTGTGACAGCATTAAGTGTCAGTTCTGCACCATTTTCATTCATGACAAACCAAACATAACCAGTCATTTGACTATAATAATTAATACTAATAGGAATAGCACTCTGCATTTGTTGATGTGTGACAACTCTCACAAATCAGTTCAAAGTTGCACATAATAATGCACTCTTCACAATACAGAATTTTATTTATCATTTCATGTGCTTAAAAAGAATCTTAGATAAAAAAAGTAATGATACTAATTTAATAAAAATTCATACATCCATTCTGAAGTTTGCAATCAGTTTCAGTGCAGGTGTTCTAACATGGTTTATATGCAAACACTGCTTTCTGTTCATTGTACGAAATCCTCTTTCTAGGTAGTTTTTCTAACAGACTTTACAGCAGGACCTTTCATTAGATTTAAAATGGACATGTGAGTTCACCAAATAGGCAGAGGATTGGGGAGATCTACTCTGATGGGAAAATAAAACTTTTGTTAGGTAACAGGGTGTAAAGTGAAAGTAGATGGGTAACCACACTGCTTTTGCCTGGTAAGGAATCCCTTGAATTTGCAGACTGAAGGTTCAAACATTTGATTTTAAAAGACAAAAAGGAAAACGGAACAATGCAACATATATTTTAATATCAATTTTTGTTTATTTTCTAGATTTAATTAAGATTGGCACTCAGAATTAGTCTCCTCCTCCATTATCTCTTTCTTCTTCTGCTCTGGGACCTGCAAATTAAAATATAATTTAAAAGTCACACATCATCTCAGCACCACTTACATATGCAGAAGTCACATTAACTAGCATTATTAAAATTTATGAAACTTTCTTCACTGCACATGTGCTTCCCTTATTATTGCTAAGCCATGCTAAAAGATAAACTTTGTACTTATGTGTCATTTCAGGCAAGTGGATGGTGAAATCAATTTGCGCAAAGATGAATTTATTTTGTCCAAATATTACATGTGAATAAAAATTCCAAGTGGAAGTACTTGTCCTATCATACAAGATGGATGAAAATTGTAGTTAGCTGTACTCCAGCTTTAATAGTCCTGGAAACTATGATAAGCTGATTTTGTTTGCAATTTAGAGATGAATCCATAATGCTTTAAAAAACTGAATCCAATATTGATGAAATAAGAGTCAATTTAGAGATGCATCCACAATGCTTTAAAAAACTGAATCCAAGATTGATGAAATAAGAGTCAAATGGCTAACCTTGTTTTTTATCCCTCCACGTTGGTTGGGTGCATATTTAAGGGTCTCCAATATGGCCTCTTTAATTTCAATTTCTTTCGCTTTGCCATTATTTTTCAAGCAAGCTTCTGCAATTTCAATTTCTTTCACTTTGCCTTTATTTTTTAAGCAAGCTTCTGCAAGAGAAACACAATATTTTAAAATAAGTTTCACAACAAAGAATGCATTGCAGTTTTCTAAATGCCAACAATAATCAATGGAGTATTTATAAAATATGTACTTTGAAATGTGGTCCCAGGTTCTTTCATTTAGATGTAATTGCAGTATGCGTGAAGAAACATGTAGTACCTTATCCATTAATGGAAAAATCTCTGGCGAGCAATTAAAAAAAATAGACAATTGAAATCAAGTCATACTTACTGATCAAAACTCTGCATATCACAAGGTCTTTAAATGCTTTTTTCCCTTTATGTCCCTTTAGATTATACTCTGACCAGAGTCTTTTTGTTCGTAGCCATTTCATCATCCTGCGAACACTATCCCTCATATTACACCCGCCTAAGTAGTTCAAGTAGTATATCTGAAAATAATAATAATAATAATAATAATAATAATAATAATAATAATAATGTGACAAAATATGCTATAATATAGTTTATTTGTCATGAGTTTGCATGCAAGTTTGTTTGCTCTAACTTGAAACAATTTGCTAACACCAAGTATGCAACACTATGTACTAACTGCAATTATATAACAAATTAACCACCATGAATCATTTAACTTCATAAATAACATTCACTCTAAGATGTAATTAAAATAGCCAGAAAATATGTAATGGTGTATATGTAGTAAAACACCTGTAAATGTTCATCTCGATACATATTTTGACCCTACATCCATGAAATTTAATAGCTAACCACTACATCTTATCCGCCCTACCCCCATGTCTGTAATAATAAAAAAATTTATTCTTTTTTCACATCTATATAAATCAGCATATTTATACATATGTCTAAACGTACATTAATTTGAATTTTACTTGTGATTGAAATCAATTTAAATTACTTGGTATTTTTTATATACATGTATATATAAATTTTGGTCAAGAACAATGAATCTTACGCTCTTGAGCTAAACGCGCCTAATTCAAAATACTAGCCTAACGGACGGCATTTTATCATGGTAAACTATCCTATCCTCGATATTTTTCGTTCCAAAAATGTACCAGTGTAACAATATTATTTACTTAAGATGAGTCGGATAAAAGTTACAGAAATATGCCAAGCAATTAGGTCATTTTCACAAGATGAACATGCTGGTCGATATACATGTATTCCATTTTCTTTGTTTGAAAATGTGATTGAGCCTTTGAGGCCATGGCAGTGCCTCACGCCTAGCAGTATGCGTGAAGAAACATGTAGTACCTTATCCATTCATAGAAAAATCTCTGGCGAGCAATTAAAAAAAACAGACAATTGAAATCAAGTCATACTTACTGATCAAAACTCTGCATATCACAAGGTCTTTAAATGCTTTTTTCCCTTTATGTCCCTTTAGATTATACTCTGACCAGAGTCTTTTTGTTCGTAGCCATTTCATCATCCTGCGAACACTATCCCTCATATTACACCCGCCTAAGTAGTTCAAGTAGTATATCTGAAAATAATAATAATAATAATAATAATAATAATAATAATGTGACAAAATATGCTATAATATAGTTTTTTTGTCATGAGTTTGCATGCAAGTTTGTTTGCTCTAACTTGAAACAATTTGCTAACACCAAGTATGCAACACTATGTACTAACTGCAATTATATAACAAATTAACCACCATGAATCATTTAACTTCATAAATAACATTCACTCTAAGATGTAATTAAAATAGCCAGAAAATATGTAATGGTGTATATGTAGTAAAACACCTGTAAATGTTCATCTCGATACATATTTTGACCCTACATCCATGAAATTTAATAGCTAACCACTACATCTTATCCGCCCTACCCCCATGTCTGTAATAATAAAAAAATGTATTCTTTTTTCACATCTATATAAATCAGCATATTTATACATATGTCTAAACGTACATTAATTTGAATTTTACTTGTGATTGAAATCAATTTAAATTACTTGGTATTTTTTATATACATGTATATATAAATTTTGGTCAAGAACAATGAATCTTACGCTCTTGAGCTAAACGCGCCTAATTCAAAATACTAGCCTAACGGACGGCATTTTATCATGGTAAACTATCCTATCCTCGATATTTTTCGTTCCAAAAATGTACCAGTGTAACAATATTATTTACTTAAGATGAGTCGGATAAAAGTTACAGAAATATGCCAAGCAATTAGGTCATTTTCACAAGATGAACATGCTGGTCGATATACATGTATTCCATTTTCTTTGTTTGAAAATGTGATTGAGCCTTTGAGGCCATGGCAGTGCCTCACGCCTAGCTCTGTCTTAGCAGTTTACAAGTGCTTGATTGTATCAGCAGACATCGACCAATAAAGAAAAAACAACATTATTTTCTGCAACTAAATATGTGAATATACGTTAACTATTTAACTATTTAATGCTCTTACCTTGGTGGTTCAAAATAGCGGGAAACAGGAGATTCGTCTCTGGCCTTAATTGGAATTCGATCGGTACAGGATGAGCTAGTCTTTGGTTTATAGATACGTAAAATATTGTTAAGGCAATGGCAGTACCTCATGTTTGTAATAAAGAAAAGCTGACGAATAAAATGTTTTTCTACAGAAATTGCAACCTTCTTTTAGTTATTGGTTTTGAAAATAAAAATGGATGAACTACGAAACTTTGAGTGTTCTCTTTGATATTATGTAAAGTTAACCACAACATAGGTGCAACGTTATAAAAATGTTATATAATTTCTTTGGAATAATTATGTTAATTCTTGTCCATTTGTAATTTACTATATCTTTTAGATCAGAGGACTATTTAATTTAATTTTCATGTGTAACGTTTTAGCAACGTTGCCAAAACGTTATTTTTCCATGTAACCAAAAGACAACCATATAGCAACGTTGTATGTTAGCTGGGGTAAGCACACATTATTTTCTTCTTGTATAATGGACTTTTAAGTTGATCCAGGTATTTATGTATTAAGAATTATAACTCACCCTAAAGGTGCTAATTGGGAACTTTCTGTATACACCTCTCCCTTGATAACTCGCTAACAACAGGATCCAAAAGTACAGACCTCTGAAACTTTAAGAGAGGGGTATTCAATTGAATGATTTTATTCAAATTGTTTTTAATTTGCTTCTGTGGGTTACTATTTCAAATTGATACTATCTTCCCAGTGGACCAGGTATGCTTGACTTAACAGCCATTTTAATATATTATGGTTTATTTTAAATACTGTGAAACTTGTCTGAAATGGACACTCAGGTGACCACCAATGTTTATCCTAATGATTATTTGCACAGAGGCTGTCATTTAGGTGAAATGGAACAAATGGAGGGTCATAAATTATTTTCTTTATTACTGGGCATGAAGATGAATGAAGATGAATCATAAAATAATATAGCTTGTGTTTGAGCTTGAGTCTTACCATTAGGCCTTGCCTCTTGGATTACCAGTCTGATGCTCTATCTACTAAGCGGCCATGGCTCCCAAGCAGGCTTGTAGAGGGACATAAGTTGAGGAAAATCTAAATGTGATATGCTTTTAGCTTTGTTCTAGCTAAAGTTATACACAGTCCAAATTTTGGGACTTTGAGTTTGAGCTTAAGTCCCTTATTCCAAATGTTCGGAAAATATGGGACATGCTGTTCCTTAGCATGGAGGGGTCATACTCATCATGTGACTGTTGCATTATTTAGGTTAAAATGCTGATATCATAATTTTGCTGTATGTATCATATTCAGTAACACCATATGATGTCACAGATGACATCATGATGTTCACATAAAAAACAGTGACCATGCATTCCTAATGTATTTTAAACAGATTTTGTTGATGCATTTGGCAGTTTCAGCCAGTAAAATCAGCATTTTCTGTCTTGTGATAACCATAATCTTACATTTGTATTGACTGCAAATGAAAGTTTTAAAAAACATAGTTATTTCAATTAGGGCATAATCGACTTTTGATCCGGAAATCGGATTCCACCGGATAGTATGAATTTCCGATTAATCGGAGTCGGACAAGGCAGGAACGACCGATTCGGATAATAAAAATAATAAAGTTGAATTTCTATAGCACCATGTCTAACACTGTGTGTCATTCGATAGTGCGTTAATAAAGTTAAATAAGACGTCAGAAAAGTCCAATATAGTCAACACAACCACGCTGTGAGACAATCTATTTGAACCGGCGGGTGAAAACCGGAAATAAAGCCGGATATGGTAAAGTACTAAGTAACATGCTAGACACGGCAAAACCAGATACCAGAAACCCGGAAACGGAAGATGAAATTTTTTAGAAAAAAAAATACGGATTTAGCATTTCCGATTAATCGAATCATATCCGGAATCGGAAAAATTTCATGTCCAAAATCCGGAATTGGAAATCGGTAGAAAAATGCTAATCGGTTTTGCTCTAATTTCAATTTTTATTCTCGTCAAGTATCACGAGGATTTGACTCATTTAAATTGTTTAAAGAATTTAATTTAAAATGAAAACAAATGCAAGATTTCTCAGTTTATTGTTATTTTTCCCATTCTTTCAGACACTGACTCTCATATCTAGTAAGATTTGTTAGTGTATTATTATTATTATTAGTAATATTATTATTATTATTATGTTGACCGCTCTGGTGGCCTAGTGGTTAGAGCATCCGCCGTGGGAGCAGGAGGTCATGGGTTTGATCCCCGCCTAAGTCATACCAAAGACTTACAAAAATGGTACTTACAGCTGCCTCGCTTGGCACTCAGCATTAAAAGAGGTTAGTGTTAGGACTGGTCGGACTGGTGTCAGGATAATGTGACTGGGTGGGACATCATGCTACAAGTCTATGGCATAATGCCCCAGTGCTAGACATCACTATAAACTGCCTCACTGCAGACATTGTAGTGATATGATTGAAAAATTGTTAAAGCTACATTAAAAATCCTAATCAAACAAACAAACAAACAAAATTATTATTATTATCATTATTATTATTATTATTTTGTTGTTGTTGTTGCTGTTGTTGTTGGTTTATTTCTTTTGTTTAGATAGGGTCTCTCCTATCCAGTAAGATTTGTTAGTGCATTATTATTATTATTATTATTATTATTATTATTATTATTATTATTATTATTATTATGTTGTTGTTGTTGTTGTTATTGTTGTTGTTTTGTTTCAGACAAGGACTCTCCTATCCAGTAAGATTTGTTAGTGTTTTATTATTATTATTATTATTATTATTATTATTATTATTATTATTATTATTATGATGTTGTTGTTGTTGTTGTTGTTGTTGTTGTTGTTGTTTTTTCTTCTTTTAGACAGGGTCTCTCCTATCCAGTAAGATTTATTATTATTATTATTATTATTATTATTATTATTATTATTATTATTATTATTATTATTATTATTATATTGTTGTTTTTTGTTTTTTTTTTCTTTTAGTTTTTTCTCCCATCCATTGTATCAGTATTATTGCTATTTTTTCAGACAGGAATACTTCTGTCCACTGTACTGTATTATTATTATTGCTGTTTTTCTAAACACTGGGATACTCCTATAATCCACTGTATTAATATTGGGACTTTTTTTTCTTCAGATAAAGATACTCCTATTCATTGAATTAATATTGTATCTTTTTTTGTTTTTGTTTCTCAGACCGGAACACTCTTGTCTACTGTTATTATCATTGCTGTTTTTGTGTTTTCCTACAGTAATACTTCTGTCCACTGTAGTATTATTATCATTGCTGTTGATTTTTTCAGACAAGGATACTTCAGTCCATTGTATTATTATCATTGCTGTTGATTTTTTTCAGACAAGGATACTCCAGTCTATTGTATTATTATCATTGCTGTTGCTTTTTTTCAGACAAGGATACTCCAGTCCGTTGTATTATTATCATTGCTGTTGCTTTTTTTCAGACAAGGATACTCCAGTCCGTTGCATTATTATCATTGCTGTTGCTTTTTTCAGACAAGGATACTCCAGTCTATTGTATTATTATCATTGCTGTTGCTTTTTTCAGACAGGGATACGTGTGTCCATTAAACTACAATCCAGCTGACTTCTACATCATGACTTTAGCTGTGGTCCACGGACGCGAGACAGAGTGCAGAGATAGGGTGGAGGTCTGTAAAAACTTGTATTACAATATTTTAATACTACTTTTAATAATTCTGTATATGTCACAGCCTTCGAGATTCCTTAGTTTTCTAATCAGCTTGGCAAGGCTTCTTGTAATGTTTTAACACATGTTCCTCAGTTTAAGTCCATATTGATACCAATCATAAACAATTCTGTGACACTCAGTTTAAGTCCTTGAACAGCAAATGGTAGCTAGTATTGTCCTTTGTATATGTCCAGGCACAAGTTCGGAATCCTCAGTTTAGGTCTTTGCTGAGGAAATGGTAGCTAGCATTGCCCTTTGTAACTGTCCAGGCACAAATTCAGAATCCTCAGTTTAAATCTTTGCAGAGGAAATGGTAGCTAGCGTTGCCCTTTGTAACTGTCCAGGCACAAGTTCAGAATCCTCAGTTTAAGTCTTTGCTGAGGAATAGCTAGATAGAATTGCACTTTGTAACTGTCCCAACACAAGTTTCTCAATTTAAGTCCTTCAAGAACAAATGGTATTTAAAATTGTCTTTTGGAACTGTCCCAGCACAAGTTTCTTAATTGAAGTCCTTCAAGAGCCAGTGGTATTTAAAATTGACCTTTTGTAAATGTCCTAGAGCAAGTTCCTTGTTTCAAGTCTTTCAAAGTTAAGTTAGCACTGAGCAGGGCCCATTTTACTACACACTTAAATACTAATTTTAATTTTCTTACAACAGTCTTGAATGTGACATAAGTAGGATAGTTGGATAAGAGGATAAGTTATGTACCAATTTTCTTGACAGTTAAGGGGCTTTTGAGATTTAAAAACTGTGTTTTGGGGTCACAAAGGGGAAGAAGAGGTTGGTCGTTGCATGTAACTCCAAAAAGGTGAAACTGTAAAGTTGAGAATAAGTTACATCCCTATGAAAAAAATGACTGGAAATTAAAATTTGAATAAAAGAAAATAACGTCGGTTTCTTTTAATGCAATTATTACACTTACTGAAAACATTCATATGCTTAGAATGATTTAGTATCATTGTAATACATTACAAGTACCCATCTGTGTAGACATTAAATAAAATCAAAAGTTCAGTCCTTTAATGACTGATTTACACTGTTGTTTAGACATCTGCAAAGATCTTTTTGTATTTTTCTTAGAATAGAAACTGATATTTCTCCATCTGCATTGCTGTGGGTATGTGTCAGTCATGGATTGGCCACCTGAGTGTATCAGATCTTAGTTTTCCTGAATGTAGTTGACAACTGCTGCCCATTTCTACCCAGTTACCCTATGTACTCACTTAGAATCCAGGTCCAACTGCATACAACACACCCCCTGAGCTGCCATTACATTGTATGCAGGCAAGACCGGTTCTTTATTCTGCTGAATACTCTTAACAAACTGCATAGACCTGGATCTGCTCATACATTATGCAATAACAGATCTGGGTCTGATCAGTTTGCAGTTTGATTTATCTTATAAATGTGTATATCTGGTACTTGGGGATTTAGCTTCTGATCGTAAACTTGCCAATATTGAAAAAAGATGGTTTGTTATTATGCAATGCAGCCATGTGTAATTAATGATGTTTCATCAACACACATCTCTTTGATTTACATAACTTGGAATGAATTGGATTTTTTTATTTACATAACTTTAAATCAATTGGGTTATGGAACTTAGCATAATTGACCTATGCAGATTAGTCTAATGGGCATGGAAACCTACCATTTACACTCACATATGAGACAAGTACAAGTGCAAATTGCACAGATTCAGATCTGCTGTCACATAATGCACCAGCATATCCGGATCTGTGCAGTTTGCTAGGAGTAATCTCTTGAACAAACAACATAGACCCTAATCTACTGGTGCTATGGCATATCTGGATCTTTGTAGTTGGCAGTTAGACTCAACTGATAAATGTGTATATAAGGTAATGCTATTCTATGTATGAAATATTGACTGTTCTGGTGGCTGAGTGGTTAGTGTCCACTTTAAATGTTTGATGTCGTGGGTTCAAACCCCAGCCAAGTGACACCAAAAATGTATAATAATGGTTCAAACAGCTGCCTCACTAGGTAATGACCATTGTTAAATTCTTGTTCCTATGATAATGAAAAAAACTTAACTCAAATTTTGACATTTTTGTGGTTGTTTGAAATTTTCAGTTGACCAATGTCTGTATCAAATAGCTACCATAATACTAGAGTAAAAGAACCTATTTAGAGTAGAATATACTGTATATACGAATTCTTTGTGATGTTGAGATAAGTTTTGGCTTTTATTTCTTTGCCATATCTATTGAACTTGCAGAACATTTGTGATGGATTCAAGCAGTCAGAATTTGACCAGAAGATTGAGGAGGAATCTGCTGCTATCAGGACATCAGGGTCATGTGATGTATCTACAATAGTAAGAAAATATTTTGTTTTTCATAAAGTGCCACTGAAAGTTTAGTTAAAAGCACTTTGCATAAAAGAACAGAGATCAAGCGGGTAATAGAAAAACATATGATAGGATTTCACGATGAAGAACATAAATCACTAGGTACAAGAAAAACTATATGCCAGTTTTAAATTTGAAAATTTAAAAGAATGTAAAGAATGTTTGTTGGACCAAGCAACTCTTAATGTTTCTATCGAAAGAAGCTCTGTTTTCAGTATTTACCAGTACATCAATACATTCAGAGCTTTATTAAATATGTATAAAATCTTATATGTTTGATCTGGTGTTGCATTCAGGGATTTATTGGGCAGTGGCAGGTGCTTTATCTGCTTGGGAAATGGACACACCTGCCCATACACGAGTCTCTTGCTGCCTTGCAGGTTGGCTTTGGTTAGCCAAAGACTAAGTAAGTAAACCGAAAAGAAAATCCAGAGTGGAAACCCTAAGGCAGTTGGATGATGTACTTATATCCCCTTCTAGCAACTTCTTGCTCTGGAGAGAGATGGGTTCCGCCAGACGATTTTTGCCCAAGACATGCTGATAATGCTGGATAAATCTGAAGATACCATACTAGATCGGTCGTCACCTGGGCAAACAAGGACCACGCCTGCCGTTGTCCACCAGGATGGAGGTGACAAGTGTGATACTGATATTTGCATAAAATCAGAGCAAGAGACAGCATCATCATCACCACCTGGAACTTTAGAACTCTGGCTCAAATTGGAAGACTCCAAGAGTTGACACATGAGAAGGAACACTACACATGGCACATTCTGGGACTGTGAAGTGAAATGGAAAGCCCTAGGAGAACACCAAACTGAAGAGGGGCATATATTCTTTTATAGTGGAGCGTTGGACAAGACCATAAATGGAGCAGGCTTCCTTGTAAACAAAGCCATCAAGGCATCTGTGTTTGATTGTCACCCAATGTCTAGCAGAATCATCTCCATTCGTCTGAAAGCATCTCCCTTTCACATCAGAATTATCCAAGTCTATGCTCCAACTACTGATCATGATGATAAAGAAATAGAGGAGTTTTACAACAAACCTCAGGATATTATAAACATGGTAAGTAAAAAAACATCCTCATCATCCAAGGAGACTGGAATGTCAACATTGGCAAAGTAGCTCTAAAAGATGGGGATGATCATTGTAGACCTTTTTGCAATGAGCTTACCAATGAAAGAGGGAGACAGCTGCTCGAGTTCACAATCAACAACAACTTTGTACAAGCCAACACCCTGTGCCAACATAAAGCTTCATGGTGCTGGAAATGGCACACACCACATTGAACCCATCATAACCATATCGACTACATACTGGTTCAAAACCATTACTGATCTGGCATCAGTGGAGCAAAAACAAGAACATTCCCAGGTGCTGATGTTGGGAGTGATTACGACCTCATGATTATGACCTTTCGAGTGAGGCTAAAGAAAATTACGAAGCCAAAGAAAATCAGGATAAAATTCAACCTTGAATAATTGGAGAACAACTAACATCTGCAAGTCATTCAAAGCCACCATTGGAGGAAACTTTGCTCCACTGCTTGTGATAAAGTAATGACAGACAACTTTCAACACAGTCATGACAACAGCTGCCAAGTACATCATTGGCCTCCATCGCCCGAAGAAAGAGACCTGGGTTACAGATGAGATTCTGAATCTGTGTGATGCCCGAAGAGACCTAAAAAATGCCAGACACAATATGGAGTGCTGAGAAATAAACAAGAATATCAGAAAAAACTTGAAGAAAGCAAAAGAAGATTTGATTGGACAAAAGTGCACAGAAATAGAGAGGAGTCTGATAAAGAGTAACAGCAAATAGACATTCCAAATTGTAAAAGACTTCACCAGACAGAAGTAAACAAGAGTCAGTACCATTCAAGATGAAAATGGAAAATGCCTCATAGAAGCAAATGACATTGCAGAAAGATGGACTGAGTATTGATGATGATTTCCCCATTCTCAAAGAAGAGAAGAATGGGAAGGCAGCTGGAGCAGAGAACATCCCAGCTGACTTATCATGAAGAGGGAGGAATCAGTGATAGAGCTATTTTAAACACAAATCTGCAACAAGATCTGGCAGACAGGTGAATGGCCAGCATAGTGGACCCAGTCACTGATTATAATACTCCCCAAAAAAGGCAATCTCCAGCTGTGCCAAAATTACAGAGCTATCAGTTTGATCAGACATGTTTGTAAAGTGATGCTGAAGATCATTTTGAACAGACTGAAACCACAAGCAGAAGAAATAATCACTGAAGAACAGGCAGGGTTCCAGAATGGAAGAAGCACAGCAGAACAAATATTCAATCACAGGGTTCTGTGTGAATATACTCGCAACATCAGCAAGACATCTATCTTGTGTTCATAAATTTCAAAAAAGCTTTTGACAGAGTGTGGCATGAGGCATTGTGGGCCACAATGAAGTACAACATGGGTTAAAAGTTGACCAATACTATCAAGCAGCTGTATGCTAAGGCTGCCAGTGCAGTAATTGCTCAAGGCTCTGTGAGGGACTGGTTCAAGACAACAGTTGGGAACGTCAAGGCTGTCTCCTGTCACCCACGCTTTTCAACATCTACTTAGAGTGCATCATGAGAGAAGCCCTGGAAAACCACTATGGGACAGTCTGCATTCTAAGGCTTAACATCACCAACCTATGCTTTGCAGACATTGATGGGCTGGCAGGCAATGAAGACGAGCTTGCCACCTTAGTGAAGAACCTGGATGAAACATCTTCCAGATTTGACATGGAGATAAGTGCCAAGAAGACAAAGCTGATGACAAATAGTGGCAAACAGATCTCAGCCAAGATTAAAGTCAGAGGACAGGAACTGGAAACAGTGAGTCAGTTCAAATATCTTGGTTCCATAATCACCAAATAGGGATCAAGAGCAGAAATTTTATCATGAGCAGCACATACAATGGCAGCTATGTCAAAGCTAAGACCCATCTGGAGAGACAAGAATATCTGTCTGAAAACTAAAATCAGCTTATTGAGAGCACTAGTCATCTCAATTTTTTTGTATACATGTGAGGCCTGGATCCTGACAGCAGAATTATAACAAAGAATCCAGGTACTTGAAATGAGATGCTATCCTTGGCATCATGTGCATGGACCACTTCACAAAATGAAGAAGTGCATAACACCATCAGGCACAAAGTAGGCCATTGTGAAAATCTCCTCACCATTGTCAAAAAGAGAATGCTGAAATGGTATGGCCATATCACTAGAGCCAACATTCTATCCACAACAGTACTGCAGGGCAGCATCCAGGGTGGCAGAAGGAGAGGTAGACAGAGAAAAAAGTGGACTGACAACATCTTAGAATTAACCAGGAAACGTTTTGCAAAGACACAGGCATTGGTACATGATCAAGAAAATTGGAGGGAACTGGTCAAATGTTCAGCAGCACAGTGCCTCAATGCATTGACACTGTGCTGCTGAACACTTGACCAGTTCCCTCCAAAGCTTGCTGCAAGCTTGCAGCAAGCTAGTTGAAGTTTGTACAAGCTAGTAAGGTAGCTTGCGCAAGCTTGCAAAAGGAATTTTTCCAAGTCTGCAAGCTTGCACAAGCTTGCAAGCTTGCAAGCTTGCAAAAGGAAATTCTCAAAGTCTGCAAGCTTACTGTAAAATCTCAAACTTACACAAATTAAGCTAGCTTGCAAAAGGAATTTTTCCAAGTCTGCAAGCTTGTAAAATGTAAAATTCAAGCTTCCTAGATTGCAAAAAATGAAGGAGTGCATCTGCAGTCATTCATCAAACAGCAGCACAGTGGATAAACTTTAACATAGAACATAATTTGTCCACATTGTTTTACACCATTAAATATAACAAGAACAGAGCAAGAATTTTTTGAATGTGTGTTATATTTTACACTGTGATAAAGGATTCCATTTAGTAAAATCCGGTAAAATACATAGCATTTACCGATTGCAAAGTTATTTACAGACTGACTTAATGCAGCAAGATATTTTAAGTCAAGTACTTATAAATGCTTCTTACCAACAATGTATGCACCATCAAATATAGTCTCTGTAATTTTGTGATGATAACTTCTGGCATTTAGTTTTTGAAAGAATATTCCAATTTCTGTTTCATTGACAATTTTTGTATTTGAAAGTGTAGGTAATTTTAACATTGTTGAAACAGCATTGCAGACTCCTGTGATCGAACGAAAATCACGTGGAATAATGTTTTTGATTAACTCCTCAATATACGGTAATTTATCCTGAAATTAGTATAAATGAGTATTAAAAACTAAAAAATCTGACACCTCCCCTCCCTTTTGCCTTTGCAGACCTGTTTACCAGTTCGTATTTGACTGTATTTGTACGGAATAAGCTCATTCGTACGGTAGTATGGTCATTGGTTTTAAAATACGATTTGAGGTTGCATTTATTTATATTTTTTTTAAAATAATTTTTTAAGCGTTTTTTATTCCGGTTAGTTTTGTTGTATCGTCTCTTCGGTCCGCGTCCGGGTCTGTAGTCGGCGCCACATCACTGATTGTAACATTCTCAACATCCGGTTGTTTAAACATGCCGCCGACAACAAAGTTTCAGCTCGAATCAGATGATGAAATTAGAATTTCTAAACATAGAAAGCAGCATTTTCTACCAGTTCATAATTCTCTGTGACCATGCCTTAAACCACCGTCTAAAGGAGTGCATTTTGTGCTCTGCACTGTTTGCAACTTAGATTTTTCATGTGCACAACATGGTGGAATGAATGACTTTTCACGGCACGTGGAATCGGAAAATCTTGCGAAATTGGCATCGTTAGTGAAGGGAAATACAAGTATTTTGTCAACGATGAAGGGAAAGGAAGTCAGTGAACAGCACATATTTCAAAAGCAGATAACGTGCTGAGGTGATTCTATGAGCTGATCGTAAATTGAGCACAGCCTACAAGTTAATGGAAGTAATGAAAAATATGTTCCTTGATTCCAAAATTGCAGAATATCTTTAGATACAATCTCTCTCTCTCTCTCTCTCTCTCTCTCTCTCTCTCTCTCTCTCAGTATGTCGTGCAATAGTAAATAACGGTATTATAGTATATTGATGTATCTACTATTTGTTATCGAGGGACTGGATACTATTTGGTCCAATTGTTGTTTCAATTGGTACATTTGTATTAATTACATGAGATTATTTTGAAATCTAGTTGAATTCAGGAGATTTGTGAATATTGTACTTACAGTGCAGAACTTTTGAAATTTATTTGAATTGTTTGAATCTCAATCCTAGGCGGTACATAAAATTATGTGAATATCGGATAGTGTATACTATTTTTTTTAAACTGAGGCGTTTTGAATCTGTATATCAGATAGATATAATATTTTTTTTTTCTTCAATGTGTGAATGTTAGTATAGAGTAATTCATAGCTGCCAACTGTCCCGTTTTTTCCGTATTTGTCCCGTATTTTGGACCTGAATACGGGTGTACGTTTTTTTTGGCAAAAAATACGTTTTCTAATTTAAAAAAAATAATAATAAAATTTCTTTGGAATTGTCAGTTTAGAACGGGCATTTGGTTCTATTTTTATATAATATATCACTTGTGTATACGAATAAAGTTCTACAATACGATTGGTTCATTCGAAATCGAGGCTACCATGCCTGTCGTTTTCCGCCATGTTGGATTTCGCAATAGTTACCGCTGTTGCTGTATCTCATTTTCGTAATATTCAGCTTCTAACCATGTTAAATAGGAAAGCGGAATATTCAGAATTTTCTCCAGGAAAAATAGAAGGAAACAACTGGAAAGACATCTGTGCTGTCTTTTAGATTTGTGAAAACATAACAGAAAAGGATAAAAATTGACGTTTTGCAAAGTGTGTAATGTGATTTCGCTATTGGGCACGCCCATGAAATGCAAGAGCACGAAAAAGCTAATAAACATCTGCTTCCTGTTTCATCACACACAGCTGAGCCTGAACTTACAGCGTAGATAAATGTCAGGGAGAACCTTAATGTACATCGATCGAAATTTGATTTATTAAATTTCTTTTAGAAATAAACCGTCCTTTTTCAGTTACTATTGTTGCTGATGATTTATTTTTCACACGTTTTCCAGACATTAAAATCGCAAGGATCACTCTTATGCTTGAACGAAAACAAATCAATAGATAAATCTCAGAATTGAGGTAATCAATGAAAGTTGGTACATTGGAATCAGTGATTGAAAAAGAAACAAGGCGTGGAAAGGGCTCCTATAAACAGTTTGTATTTGAGTGTGTTACACTCTTGCACCTTCTGAATGGGCACCCGAATAGAACATGGTGCAACTCTAAATCGTACAAGTGTGCAACACGTGCATCTTTGACATTAAATAATTATGTAAGGCACAGTTACTGATGGTTGTAAATGTAAAATTACATATGCATTAAAATTTTAAAAAATCAGTATTTCTTCCTGAAAATCAGTATTTTTGTCACAAGTAATCAGTATTTTTGTGCTCGGGGGTTGGCAGCTATGGTAATTGGATCAATTGTATTTTGAGAGCATGTGAGAATCATTGTATTTTGACATCATATATTTTTATTAACTAATTAAATTCATGAATTGCCATCTTTCACACCTTGTTTGAGTTATTCATTTAATACAAAATCCACTCTGTTTCAATTCTGTGACATACATTGTAGCATATATCAACATTTTACTTTTAATATTTTATATAAATGGTCATTTCCACACATCAAGGGCTAGAAATATGGTGCCAGTACATGCCATGTCAGTTTCATATATATATATATTAAAAATAAGCTTGAGGCAAGCTTGCCACAACCTTGAAAATAAGCTTGCGATTTTGGTTTGGGTGACCACACTAGGTTAAGAGACTGATGATCATGATGATAATCTTGTGGTTGACCTGGTGTTGCATTATGGACTTTATTACATACCTGTATAATCATATATGTTTGACTTGGTGTTGCATTCAGGGATTTATTACATACCTGTATAATCATATATGTTTGACTTGGTGTTGCATTCAGGGATTTATTACATATCTGTATTATCTTATATGGTTGACCAGGTGTTGCATTCAGGGATTTATTACATACCTGTATAATAATTACAACCGTATAATTGTTGACCTGGTGTTAAATTCTTTGGTTTATTACACACCAAAATAATCCTAAATGGTTGACCTGGTGTTACAAACAGATATTTAATCCGTATTTCAGTATTACACACACACACAGACACACACACACACACTGGTGTTTCTTGATGTGTTTTCTCAGGTGGTTGCATGTTGAAATTTTTAGATGCATCTAATAAAACTGTCAAAAGTTGTGAATGACTTGGAAATTCATTCACAAAGTAAAGTTTAAAAAATATATAAATTGTAAACGAATGTTTTATAATAAATACAAAACCACATTCATGTTTTATTCCAAATGGGGTAAAGAACTGGTCTGAAATGGCATATGAATATGTGATGGGCTTGACACATCCCTGTCCCATGCAAGACTCATGCTTTCCACTGGTGTATATACTCTACTGAATAAACAGATTAAAATGAAGAGGACAGACACTTACCACAGCAACCATCTGCTAATCTGGGTAGGATTTGAACTATGAACCAATGAGTTGCACGTCTGTCACACTCACCGCTGAGCCTCCATGTTTTCCAATTTTATGGATTAAAGGAATGCTGTATTTGAAATGATCTTGATGCTGGGACAATATATTAAATTGAAATCAGATCTTTATGCTGGGACAATATATAAAATTTAAATCAGTTTAATTGTATCATTCTGTAATTGAGTCATTGTTTTATATCATGAATAATTTTCATAAGTATCTGATTTAGTTTTTTCACATAGAAATATAGTGGTCCACATTTTCAAAACTACCAAATGTACTTTTGGCCCAACTTAGTAAGGAATGGCCATATATGCCATTTAGTTTGCTTCATTCTTATCATTGCTGCTTTGTTTATAATATCACATTTTGCTTCCTGCTTGATTAGAATAAATTAAATTGTGACATATTATCTGTGATTTTTTTAATACAACATACCTTGCTATGTATGAATCCGTTGTAACAGACCTGCAGGATTGTGTCTTTTATTATTCAATACACTTTTATAGCTCATATTACCACATTGTAGTGAAAAAGTTCTGTACTAAATATTATCACATCCCATTTTTTTGGGTCACTACCATATGTACTCACATGTAAGTCAAGTTTAGCTGCAAGCAACATAGACCTGATCTGCCAACACATAATGTATTTGCAGATTCAGAGGGACTGTATTGTTTTTTTATTCTGATTACTCCTAACAAAACTGATTGGCTCAGTACTAACGGCACAGTCGTATATGTGATTGCAAAGCGAGATCTGTGCAGCTTGCAGTTGGACTCTTCTTACACTATTATATATATGGTGATTCAAACTTTTGGCATTGTTATTTTTAAAGCAGCATGATTGGGGAAAAAAGGCAGATATGTACAGGTTTGTAATAATTTATGTTAAAAGAGGAAACTAGCATGATTGGGTAAAAAATGCAAATATGTACAGGTTTGTAATAATCTATGTGAAAAGAGGAAACTAGCTGTACTTTTTTTAAGCTCGTATGTACTTGAATATGAATTTACATAAAACAATATTATTACTAATAAAACTATTCCCTTTGTAAATACATGTATTGTACTTGCATTTTCTGATTTCTGAATCAGATCCATTCATTAATGTTTTATATCTATTGTGAAATTTAAGATTAAAGGTTATATCTCTTAAATATATAAATTTGTACCATGATGTTTGTTTTTTTTAATTCATTACCTTACAATTTTAGAACTTACCTTTGAATTGGCACTATATAGCCAGTATTGTGTTGGCATCCCATTAAACTCTATACATGCCTACAAGTTTGTATGATAATAATTTGAATTAAACAGTAAAGTTTTCTGATTTAAAAATTTCACCAAACAAATGCTGTGCTGTTTTTGCCTTCTTTGGACTTTTTAACTTTCCTTATAGAATCTGTACCATATTATGTAATTGAATGTGCACCAAATTCTTTCTCCTTTGAATACGTTCCCCAATCACATTACTTTAGGGATATTAGCCTGCTACCTCGCGAATCCAGCCCTACCAAAAGACGAAAATTCGTCTTTCCTGTCTATGTCATATAGACAAAGGGCAATAACTCTTGCCCATTACCTCCCCTTGCCGCCCGTTAGGTGTCGCTTCTTTAGTTTTTTAGCTTCGCTTACGCGAAAACACGTACAATTAGACCTCCAATGAATCCAAGCCATCTTAGTGTAAATTCTGACCATCCGAAGTTAAATTTGGAATTACTGTGTTGGATAATCATTCCTCTACAGGTCGTATACATTATTTTACAATATTTTCCAATTTGAGTGACTTTGTCACCTTTTCTAGACTTCGGACCAGGTTGCAACGTGGTCAAAGCATGTAATACATGTAGCACTCAATAATTTCGCTTATTCCGTATGTAACGTTTACGATATTAGCGACTAATAACGTGCTGCATTGATAATGTGTGCTGTATTTATCTTCTTTGACGTTTCAGTAGACTTCAAAAAAGTCTTTGAACGACCAATTGCGACTATTTAATGGCGGACTTCGTGTTGTAGTCACGAATTCACGCAACACTTAATCATTTCGCTTCCTCCGTTAGTTACGGTTATGGAATAGCGACTTAATAGCGTACTGAATTGTTAATTTGTGCTTTGTTTATCTTCTTTCCGTTTCAGTAGACTTCGTCTCTGAACGACCAGTTGCGACTATTTAATGGCGGAATTTCGTGTTGTAGTCACGAATTCACACGACACTTAATCATTTCGCTTCCTCCGTTAGTTACGGTTATGGAATAGCGACTTAATAGCGTACTGATTGTTAATTTGTGCTTTGTTTATCTTCTTTCCGTTTCAGTAGACTTCGTCTTGAACGACCTATTGCAACATGCTCACGGTGATAACTAGTGTGGTCATTAAGAGTTAACATGGCACGGAATAATTTGACTACTCCGTTAATAACGGTTATAGTATTATCAAATTAATAATATGCTGAATTTTTTTAATCTGTGCTTTGTTCTCTTCTTTTGTCGTTTCAGTAGCAAAGTCGACAACGAAGGCATGAATGGCAAAATGGGTGTTGGCAATGTGGAAATGGAGGAAATTATGTTGACATGGTTTAGGCTGCCCAGTGGATGTAAATTTCACCGCAGGTCTGTGCATGGCTTTCGGGCCTGTAAGTCCGGTCACATGGAGTTTAGGCTGGATCAATTGGATCCATTTTATTATGCACTTTCGCCGGCCGTCCAGCCGTCCGTCCAGCCGACACCGTCAGTTCAGCCGGCACTTCAGCAGGCACCAACCGGCACTAGCCATACATCCGGCACCGTCCGTTCAGCCCAAATGGCACCGGACGGACAGCCGACCTTCCAGCTGGCATCAACAGGCACCGGCCGTTCAGCCCAAATGGCACCGGCCGGCCAGCCGACCTTCCAGCCTGCATCAACAGGCACCGGCCGTCCACCCGGCAATGACCGTTCAGCCCAAATGGCACCGGTCGTCCAGCCGACCTTCCAGCCGGCATCAACCGGCACCGGCTGTCCATCCGACAACGACCGTTCAGCCCTAATGGCACCGGTCGTCCAGCCGACCTTCCAGCCTGCATCAACAGGCACCGGCCGTCCACCCGGCAACAACCGTTCAGACCAAATGGTACCGGTCGTCCAGTCGACCTTCCAGCCGGCATCATCCGGCACAGGCCGTCCATCCGGCAACGACCGTTCAGCCCAAATGGCACCGGTCGTCCAGCCGACCTTCCAGCCGGCATCAACCTATGCAGGCCGTCCATCCGGCAGCGACCGTTCAGCCCAAATGGCACCGGTCGTCCAGCCGACCTTCCAGCCGGCATCAACCTGCACCGGCCGTCCATCCGGCAACAACCGTTCAGTCCAAATGGTATCGGTCGTGCAACCGACCTTCCAGCCGGCATCAACCTGCACCGGCCGTCCATCCGGCAACGACCGTTCAGCCCAAATGGCACCGGTCTTCCAGCCGACATCAACCTGCACCGGCTGTACATTTGATTTACGGAGATTATAGTGATGTACCCGTCAGTCAATCTGTACTACTGGTTACATATCACTACCATGAGAGAGATGTTATAGATGTATCTCCGTCCAATCAGACCATTCGAGAGGCAGGTGCTGGTCATAGCCTGACCTTCGCCGACATTCCGGCCGACCATATACCAGACAAATCAGTCGATATTGCCGGTGTACACCTCCCGTCACGTCAAATACGTGTCGGTGTGATTTTAAAACAAGGGAGAATTAGTGACATTATCAGAGATGACGGAATTGAGTTATCTATGCCACTTGGTATGCGCTACCTAGATATGGCAGCTTTACCAGAACAGGACTTTCAGGCCGACCATTCGTCAGTTCAATCAGCCGTTAGTGCCGGCCGTCCATATGTTCACGGCTTCTCCACAAGGGAGATTTAGTGAAAGTGTCAATTATGACAGAATTGCGTCATCTAGGTCACCTGGTATGCTGTACAGATATGCAAGCTATACCAGAACCAACATTCCCTCTGAGCGAATGGTAGATGGGTGCACAGTGCTGGCCGCACTACATAAGCATTATGTAATTATTATTACCTTCTAGCCGGCACCGGGCGTCCATCCGGCAATGACCGTTCAGCCATATGGCACCGGTCATCCAGCCGGCACTAACCGGCACCGGGCGTCGATCCGGCAATGACCGTTCAACCCAAATGGCACCGGTTGTCCAGCCAAGCTTCCAGCCGACACTTGCCGGCACTGACAGTCCATCCGGCTCCAGCCGTCCAGCCCAACAGGCACCGGTCGTCCAACCGTATGGAGATTTTAGTCATATACCAGTCCGTCCGACTGTACCACTGTACCAGCACGGGGACTTTTATCATACCGCAATCCGCACAAATCGGATTGACGAAGATTCTAGTGATGTTTCCGTCTGTCAATCCATACTACCGGTTACATATCACTACCATGACTCTGATGTTGGCGATGAATCTCTCGATCCAACCCGACCATTCGAGCGGTCGGTGCCGGTCATAGCCGGCCCGTCGCAGGCGTTCAGGCCAAACATATACCAATCAATTCATTCGGCATTGCCGGCCGTCCATAGGCTATCAACTCATCCACAAGGGAGAGTGAATGCCTTTTTTAGAGATGACGGAATCGAGTCATCTATGCCACCTGGTATGCATTACCCCGATATGGATGCTTTACCAGAGCAAGATTATGCACATAGTGAGTGCGATGAATCACAGGCAAATCAGCTGTATGCAGATCCAACTATGGAACGGACTGAGTTCAGCTTCAAAGCCGCAGTGGAGGAAATTTTTAGGGTGTTAAGGCCCCTTCAGAATGCCCTCCACCTCCTGCTGCAATTACCGACTATAGGGTTAGTGCGTCGGTCGATCTGGATGAAGGGGAAGAGATTCTATCCTTCCGCCTCCTTCCCCAGTCGACAAAATTAAGGAAATTAATGACCGTCTGTCGACACGTATAGGGGATCCAGGAAATGCTAAGGCGTTCTTTTCTGAAAGCCAAGTACCAGCGTCGTTTTCAGGTTGATGGTACAAAACTCACTCCGATGCGTTCAATACTGAGGTCCTGGCTCGGGATAAAATAGGGCAGCAGTCCATATGTCTGCGGCATTGTCTTATAAAGTGGACAAAACTGTGTTCAATGCCACGTCCAAGCTGGTTCGAATGTAGTCGCTACGTCTTCACTGTTAGACCTAGCCTCCCTAGCCATTTTCAGGATCGCTGAAAAATCTGGCAATGAACATGCTTGGGATTTGACGGCCCGGTTAGCTAGGGTTCTTAACAGGGCAGCTCACCATTCCATGGCCAATGCGCTGACTGCTTCTGCCAACCTAGACCTGATACGTCGTGACGCATGTCTGAAGGGCACGTCGCTTAAACCCCATCATAAGCTGGCTAGATATGACCGACGCACATTTCACGTCCCTATCCCACGAGTAGCGGACATTCTCCGTTGTGCTTGTCGGGACTAGGCTTATCAGTTCCATGTCATACCTTTTGGCCTAAATTTAAGCACTTGGGCTAGTACCAAGGTTATGGGTTACGTCGTCACCCTGTTCCGCTCGACTTCATCTATTGCGTCGGCAGTATATTTGGATGACATCCTCCAGAAACATCTGTCAAGTTCTATTCTGCTCAAAGGCAGAAACAATCTTATATCACTTTACGTCATATAGGCTTTCTCGTGAACTGGATAAAGTTTGATCTCTGTCCAATCCGGATTTTGGTCCATCTGGGTGTGGAGTTTCTCCCGATCTGAATCTGGTAAGGCTTCCTCGAGTTTGCGATTATCCAGATAATTGCACTCGTAGAGTCCGTTTCCGACAGGATGCGCATTTTAGCGAGAGAGTTGCAGATCCTCGGATTATTCAATGCGGCAGCAGACTTGATCCCGATCAGCCGTCCTTTTATGCGCCCTTTACAAAGGACGTTGCTAGCGTAATTGCGCTCTTTTCAAGTCCCTTCGATCCCAGAAAACAGTCATGCTCACGCCAGAGATACAATCATTCTTGAGTCAATGGCACAACCCCTGTAGGCTGTCCACAGGGATTACTCTGGAGATACCCCAAGGGGATAACGGTATGTTCCGCCACTAATACCTACGGTTGGGGTGCCCACCTGTTGCCGAACTTCGATACTGTCAGCGGCACGTGGGTGCCAGGAGCGAGCCCTTTCCACATCAACCTTTCAGAAATAACGGCTGTCATCAATGCCTTTCATTTCGGGCAGGATCAACTCTTATTACAAACTGCCCTCATTATGTCAGACAACATTGTGGTGGTGCCTTGCCTCAAAACAAGGGGACACCAATCACCAGACCTGTGCAATCTGAACTGGCAATTTCTACATTGGTTCGACAATCTCCACCTCAATGTACAATTCAGACACATTCTTGGCAGACTCAATGTCTTGGCTGACACTCTATCTAGTCATTCACACAGAATGGTCACTCCATCAATCGGACTTTCTTCCAATTGACACACTTTGGAGACGTCCGATGATTGATCTTTTGCAACAAGATGGAATCGCAAGTTCTCCACCTTTCATCTCACAGGTTCCAGACCCAGAAGCTTGGGTCGTGGATGCTCGATCAATCACCTGGGAAGGGTTGTGGGCATTCTCCTACCCTCCCACGGTCTTGGTACTGGAATTAATCCAGAAGTTAAGGGGTCAGAATTGTCAGATGGTTCTGATTACCCCTCTCAGATGGAACAACTCCTGGGTCTCCGATCTACTCAATCTAGGCGATAGATCTACCCAGGAAGATTACAGTCAGCACAAGTATTCACAAGCAACCGCGGCCAGGGGTGTTCCACCCCTGTCCGGACCGTCTTTATGTTCAAGCTTGGCTCTTGTCCAGACAGCCTTGCAAGACAAACAATTTAAATCTTTGATTGCGGAGAGAATCTCGAGAGCAAGAAGGTCCTCTACTCTGAAGGTTTACGAGGGCAAGTGGCATGTTTTCAGAGACTGGTACCATATCATTCACATTGTTCCTCTGAGTGTCACAATCCCTCAACTGGCCAACTTTTCTCTGGCTTTTCGAGGAGAAACATCTGGCTCCAGTTATTCTCAAATGTTACCGCTCCATGATATCAGACACATTCCGCCATTCTGGTACTTGTGCTATCAGCCATGACAAAGATTTGTCAGATCTTTAGACATTTAAAAAAAAAAAAAAAAAAAATCGACTTATATCCCTCACCCTGTTTTCAAATGGAATCTGTCCTGGGTTTTAACATGACTCAATTCAGACAGTATTGAGTCTTTAACCCACGATTTGTTAAAGCTACTATCATACAAATTGGGTTTCTTGATAGCCTTAGCTTCAGCATGCAGGGTGAGCGAGTTACATGTCTTTTCTAGTGACCCGAACTCTCTTTCGTTTCGATCAGAGGGTTTGATGGTCCTCTTGACGCAGCCAGGCTTCGTAGTCCAAAATAGATTACCATACATTGCGATCAACGAGTCGTCATTAGCTCGCTTTCTTTATAGATAAGTCAGGATCAACAGCCATGTAAGATCCTGTTTGGGCACTCTAACACCATTTCAATGCATAGAGGTGAGTCAGGTCACATACTAGCACCTCTTTCTTCTGGTGATAGCTGGGATATGAGATATCACCATTCAAGCCCTTGCTTCATGGCTGTAGTGGGTTATACGCTCGGCGTACTCTGAGAATTCGCAAATCAGTCACCTTATAGAAGCTGTTGCAGAGTCAACCTTCTACAGTTTTATCTTCAAGTTTGTACTCGCAGAGGCAAACATTGATTCTAGTAGGTCCGGTGTTGGGCAGCCCAGACGCCCACCAGACCCATGTGCAACAATCAGCACAGCCTATTAGCTTCGCTGGATTCGCCAGATAAATTTTCGTAGGTAAGAAGATTTCAATAACTATCTTCTTAACCGCATAAAAGGGTCACATATCACGTGACCCTGGGCTGTGTTGCTGATTGAAAATTAGGAGACCGGGTTATCATTCACATGGGGAATCCAACCATCATTCCCTAGAGGATACCCGTGTGGAGGTCGGATGCTCCGCATTCCCTCCTCCTATTACTTATTCTCCTAAAGTAATGTGATTGGGGAACGTATTCAAAGGAGAAAGCAAATTTTTTAGTAAATTATGTTTCTCCGAGAATACTTACCCAATCACATTACTAAGAAACCCTCCCAACCACCCCGCCATGCGAGCATCCTCGTGTTTTATATATCGCTCAGCTTAAAAACTAAAGAAGCGACACCTAACGGGCGGCAAGGGGAGGTAATGGGCAAGAGTTATTGCCCTTTGTCTATATGACATAGACAGGAAAGACGAATTTTCGTCTTTTGGTAGGGCTGGATTCGCGAGGTAGCAGGCTAATATCCCTAAAGTAATGTGATTGGGTAAGTATTCTCGGAGAAACATAATTTACTAAAAAATTTGCTATTTATTCCAATGCACAGACCAAGGTTGCCATTCAAAGTCATGTAAAGGTTTCACATCTTTTTTCTATTTTTGATACACCTCACTAATTAAGATCTTATTCCCTTCTTTGCAGTCTGACAAAGCCTTCAGCAATGCATCCAGGTAAGGAGTCAAAGTCAATGAAACAACCAGTTGAATATAGACTGTATTTTGATAACTTGTCTGTTGTGATTTAAATTCACAAATTTTCTTGACATTTTCCCCAATCTTACACAAGATGTAACAATGTGAAATACTGTGTACTCAGAATGATCCCATATACAAGATGGTAATAATGTGAAATGCTGTGTACCTAGAATGATCCTATACATGTGATGGTAATTATGTGAAATGTTGTGTACTGAGAATGATCCTATACATGTAATGGTAATTATGTGAAATGTTGTGTACTGAGAATGATCATATACGTGTGATGGTAATTATGTGAAATGTTGTGTACTGAGAATGATTCTATACATGTGATGGTAATTATGTGAAATGCTGTGTACTGAGAATGATCCTATACATCTGATGGTAATTATGTGAAATGCTGTGTACTGAGAATGATCCTATACATGTGATGGTAATTATGTGAAATGTTGTGTACTAAGAATGATCCTATACATGTGATGGTAATTATGTGAAATGTTGTGTACTGAGAATGATCCTATACATAAGATGGTAATAATGTGAAATGCTGTGTACTCAGAATGATCCTATACTTAAGATGGTAATAATGTTAATTGCACTTGGAATGATCCCATATTCCTGACTGAAACTTGATTATAATCCTTGTCAGAAGTTTAAGCAACTATGTAGTGAAAAACAAATTGGGAATGTATTGAGAGAGAGAGAGAGAGAGAGAGAGAGAGAGAGAGAGAGAGAGAGAAAGGAGATAGAAAGAGAAGATACATTTTCCTTTAGTCTCAAAGTTTATTCACACACATTGAAATTCTCTTACAGATATGAATCATCTTGGGTTAGACAAATGGCTTGTTTACTCAAAAGGTGTTGGCTGACAAACATAAGAGAACCAATGGTCATTAGAGTCAGATTCGCCCAGACAGTTGTAAGTATGTCTAAACAAGTTACTATATTCATGGATATATAAGCACGTCAGTATGAGTATAGTCAAAATAAGCTACCATGTCATACCATACCAATTTGATACCATGTTCATGGTTGTACACTTCTCCCTCGATAACTCGCACACAATGGGGTCCCTCGATAACTCGCACACAATGGGGCCCATAACATAGATCGTACTATAAGCAAGGGTGCAAATTACTGAGTGACCTCCAAAACTAAAAACTTTCCTTAATAATTGAAAAAACCATGAGGTATGGGTGGGGGTGGGTTAGGGATCTAGGGTTGTTGAAAGACTGAATTCTTGTTTTAGTCACATCAATAAGATTTGAAATTGTTTGTTTTTCCGTATAAATAACAATTATTTTCATAATATCCAACATCAAAGATTATTCCAACTGGATTCAAGTACCATCACATGTATGCGAAAACGTGTTATTACATCACTGCTTTTTGTCTCATTGACTTGTATTTAATACATGTAGTATAATGCTAAGTCAGAAGTTAGAGGAACTGGGAATTGGACTAAATGCCAATACACCACCAAACAAGATTCCTCTGTTTAAAAAAACTAGCGACATTTATCTTGTGAGATAACTGTCTACATTGAAACTCGTTTTTGTATTGTTAATTTAGAACAATATTGATGGTGTAATTTTATTGGAAGCAATAATAAAATTTCTTGTCATCCTTGAGAATATCTCCAAGTGCCAGTTCAAGATTAGATTATATAATGCAGGATCAAGTCTGATTTTTAAACACTTGTGGCAACATTTTATAGAATTGTTGCCGATTTGATGTAGAAATTTGCTATTCAATATCTACTTAGAAGAAAACGTAGTTCAGGTTTTGATTATTATAATTTTCTGGCAAAATTTGGCAGAGGCTTGTTTCCAGTTTTTGACTTGGAACTTTGCTCTTAAGCTGCATCATATTGGCTGGGACATCTGTGTACAATGGACTTGGATAATATGGACAGCCATGTTATATGGACATCCAGGTAATATGGACACATTTCAGATCTGTCTCATAATTTATCATCATACAGATTTTTTTTGTGCCAGTCACTGTGTCCTATTTATCACAGAGAAAACTTGATTGAAATTGCTGTATGGTGATATGAAGTCATGAGGCAAGTTAAATTTGTTTTGCTTAAAATTAAGCATGCTTAAATTTTATTACACTCTGATAGGCACACATGTCACAGATATTAGTTTGTGGGTCTGCTAGAAAGTGAAAACATCATTTTTGACTTGAACATTGTTTACATTGTTTGGAAAGGAAAATAAAACTCTTATTAATAAAAAGAGAAACCCTTCAAGACTAAATCCTTAATTTGAGCATCTTCCCATTTAAACTGAATTATGTTCTGAGGACAGTAAAATATGGACACTCCTTTAGATGAAATCAGATGATAATTTTCCAAGATAATTAAAAACTTTAAATTAAAAATTGACTATCTGTTGATATTTAGATATTTATGTATACTTGTCTGGTAGAGGTGGGAAAAGAAATCTTAAAAAACCCAAAATTTGAATTCATTTCAAAGCTTTTCCAGACATATGGTTTTACTTTAGTATCATAGCCTTGTAGGTTGATATTGGCTGCTGGACAGCAGCATTTTATTTTGGTTGCTTATCATATGAAAAAACTGGAAACCAGAAATTTTACTCATTATTTCAACTAATAAATGTTAATAATTTTTTTTACTCAAATCTGCAAATGCAGCCTTTTGATTTATCATAATTATATTTGAGTAAACATTTGAGTTAAATAAAGTTTTATGATTGAGGGGCCTGAAGAAAGATCATGTGGAATGGATAGGCACTCAATCACCAGCTGTCTTGGCATGTTATAAGGAAAGGTACTAAGGTCCTCTTCCCTTTTCATGATATCACCAGATATGCAATGAAAGTACCATTTATAGCTAGAGAAACAATGCAGATGCCTTTTATAGCCAGTCACTGCAATGAAACTGTGATATTTAGCCAGTAATGTGATGAAAGTGCCATTTACAGCCAGAAATGAAAAAAAACTGTTTAAAACCAATCAATCAAGCATGGAAATTTAAACTTTATGACTTTTTTGTTCATTTCACAGATGATAGCAGTGATCCTGGGTCTGATATATCTGAGATTGGATGTAGATCAAAAGGGCGTACAGAACATAAATGGTGTGCTCTTCCTGATGATCACCAACCTAACCTTCACAAATGTGTTTGCCGTTATCAATGTAAGATTTAATTATAATACAGTAGAACCTGTCTTGAAAGACCACCCTTACTGCCATAAAATTATGGTCTCTCAAGACAGGTGGTCTCTCATAACAGGTCATGATGCTATATAATCATTAAATTTGTGGATTGAGAGTATGGTCTCTTAAGACAGGTGGTCTCACATAGCAGTGGTCTTTCAGGGCAGGTTTCACTGTATAGTAATAATTGAATAGTTAATTTGTAATTATTACAAATATAAGAAAATACTATGATCCAAAAAGTGAAAATCTGAGAAAGTCTGAGCTAACTGAAGTTTGTCATTTTATATAGACAATTTTGCTTTCTTAAGGAATTTGTATAATTTAAAGAATTGTTAATTACATGACGTGTCAGTGATTCAGTACACAAATAATACTGAGTTAGTTGAAACTTACTATGCAAGATTTTTTTTCTGTTACAGTATGAAAGTAGGTTTTTCATTAACTCAGATATTTCATTCTGTATTGGGTTACTAACAAATCATGCAACTAATTTAGCCCACTGTTGACCTTAACTGCTGTGAATTCATAATTTTTGTCAACCAGCTTTAGAAAAAGGTAGACAGTAATCACTTTGACATCTGAATGTGTGTCCATATTTCTGTACTTCTATCCATCAGTTTCATAGATTATGATGAAAGTTCAAGTATTTGTAGAGTTTGTTCATCATTGTTTTGATTTTGTGGTCATAATTAGTGATTCATCTCTGGAAACAGTAAAAACTCCTTCCTCAATGCATGGATTAATAATATTTTTCACCATACCATCTTATTGTCTTGTGGAAGCATGGCTGTGGACCATTGTGCATAACAAAACTGCATACCTGCTATCATGTCACAGTGATTTACTATTTCTGAGATAGTTGTAGGATTTCCATCCCATTTTTCCCCATGCATAATGTACACCTGTTTTTACCAAATGTAGCTTGTTATACTAAGAAAAGTAACAAATTTAATGGTCTTAATAAAATCAGTAGCAAAGTATAGATCTACTGGTCTGGCTAATGTTGATTGTGGATGTCAAGAGAAGCACTCTTATTTAGGTTTAATCCAATGGGAGATATATCCCTTGTATAGTTTTCCACCATTGGTAATGCTTGAAACGATTATAGAAAATGATTTTAAAAACAAATCACAATCTGATAATAATTCTTAAGTTGTAATTAAGTATGCATAAATCGTTCAAAATTCTTAAGTTGTAATTGAATATGTATAAATCATTCAAAATTCTTAAGTTGTAATTGAGTATGCATAAATCATTTAAAATTCTTAAGTTGTATTTGAGTATGTATAAATCATTCAGAATTCTTAAATTGTAATTGTGTTTGTATAAATCATTGAAAATTCTTAAGTTGTAATTGTGTATGTACATGTATTATAAAAATCATTCAAAATTCTTATTCTATCTCACTCTGTCTGCGTAAGTTCGAGTCTTAGGTTCCGCCAATGTGGATATGTGAGAAAGCTTGCTAGTAGCTTTTTGTGGGTTGGTGGTTTTTTCCGCGGTTTTCCCAAGTTCCTCCTCCACCATTTATACTGGCTGCCATATATAGTCTATATTTTGCTGAAAAATGGCATTTAACCCTACAACAACAACAACAACCAGTGGTTCCTTAACAATGGGGTCAATGAAAATCATGGTCTTTTTGGTAAATGTGTACAAACATTTTATCTAAACTTTGCAGGCTTTTCCAATTGAGCTGCCCATCTTTCTCAGAGAGTATGGCATTGGACTCTATCGAGTGGATAGTTATTTTCTATCAAAAATGCTGGCAGAGGTAAGCATTCATTTCTGAAAACAAATATTATAAATCTTGACCAGAATCAAAGGAGATTCTACCTTTATATACCATGTAGCTTAAGAATAAATTAGGGTTGTTAAACGAAAATCGGAAATCCGATTATCGGTTTTGAAAACGATTATCGGTTTTTGTTTTTACAAAACGATAATCGAATTCAATATTTTTTTACCATTTTTGTAGTGAACATTTTCAAAATTTCCAGAAAAAAATAATTCATGCATTTGTTTAGTGTTTACATTTTAATACAATATGGCCAGCAGATAAGGTGTGTTTGTTTAAAATTTGTGAGCGCTCCATGCAGCGTGTTTGTAAATGAATACATTTATTGTTGAAGGATGTCAATAGTTAGTCGACCGACCGGTCGCTAAGTTCTTTGATGTCCGAAATTGACAACAATAGACTGTTAACAGCTACAGTCTCTGTTGTTGAGGACTGGTCACTGCTGGTTGTGCCTTTTTATGTTTACAAATATGGCTGGTCGTATAAATAAATCTGATGTATGGGAAAACTTTGAAAAAATTTCATCAAGCATGGCTCGCTGTAAACAACAAATAAGTCGGAGAGGTGGTACTACTACTGGATTGCATGCACATTTGCGTAGCAAACATCCCGGAATTGCGGCTCCTTGAAATGTTCAGCCGCGATTAACGACATTCATTGGAACACAAAGAAACTGTCCTGATAGTCATCAAGAAATAGTTACTGCTGCTGTAGCTAAGTTTGTCGCTGAAAACATGCAACCAATTTCGATTGTTGAATCCAATTCCTTCCGTGATTCAATGGATTTGGTGGAGCCACAATATCGTCCTCCATGCCGTCAGACGATGCGCGTCTATACGTTATGGTATGTAATAAATATCTATTATTCGCAAGAGGCATTCACTAACTTGAATTATAAGAATATATTTCTTGTAATTTTCAATGTAGGACAAAAACCGATAATCGGTTAAAAATCGGATTTCTACAAACGATAATCGGTTTTGGAAAAAAAGCGATATTAACATCCCTAGAATAAATACAGTAAAACTTGTTATGAGAGACCACTACTCCTGCCAACAAAAAGTGGTCTCTCAAAACAGGTGGTCTCTCATAGAAGGTTTGTATAAAAAGACCAGTTTCCAAGGTCCAGTTTCAGAACAGGTTTTTTAGAAAAAACTACAATCACTAGATATATTCTATTCTTTGTTAATAGTTTTTGCTAAAATATTGTATGCATTCATCTAACAACAAAATTATATAGCAATAAAGATATACTTCTATCATTAGACATGAAATCACATTTACAATTGAAGAGCAGATATTTTAGCATATGAAATCATTTCTGAATTACTTTGTTTCCTATATAAAAGCCTAAATTTGTTTTACCAATGCTTAAACCACATTTTTTGTTAGTGGTTTGTTTTTTTTTCACTTCAGTTACAATAAAAATTTTCTCCAGCCTTAAAATTTGATCTCTTTTTAGTTGGAGGTTTGTCCATTGTTATTAAGGTTCTGGGTATTAAAATTAGTAGTACTCAGTTGTAGTATTGAATGTTTTGACTGGGCAAATGTGAAAAATCTATACATGTGATTTGCATATGTAACAATTAATGAAATAAAAAAGAAATAATTATCTCATCTAGAAACAGAATCATTTACTCAGAGACACAAAAGAATGGCTTCATTCAAATGTGATATACAGGGATTAACTTTGTGTTTGTGATGTAATCCCATAACATCAGGGGGAAATACAACAAACTACAGATCATGAACATTATCAATCGAATCCCACAAACGATTTTCTCTTGCTTGTTTAATAGATAATGACCTTATTCACACACACACACCCACAATACGGATTAACTCTTAAGACAAATAATATATGCGACCACTACGTCAGCTTTGGCATTGAAAAACAATGCATTCAAATTACATATCATTTTCTGCTAAAATTCTATTCTTAAGAAAATTTCTTTTGATAACTGTCTTTGGTCCTGACAAGTTATCTCCCTTGTGGGGCTATAAAGTGTTGCATATGTGTGAAAAGACTGACTGAATGTCTTTTTTTGACATGCTGGTTTTAATAATTTGCCTCAGTGATATACTTTTTAAGGAACATATTGTAAGATGCATGACATGGAATGTCTGACTTCTAGTTTTTCTGTTTATTAAAATGTTTCTGCATGATTGGTGTTTATGATGTGTACAGAGGTATGCATTTTAGTAGAGTCTCTTAGATTTATGAATGGTCATTCTAAAGGTATATTAATGAAATTTCTGCTAATTTTATGGCAATGAAACAAGAATGTTATTCATCCATTTTTGTGATGATAATGTTATCTTGGGGCTAGTTTTTTGTTGAATATATCAGGACTTTTTTAAGTTCTACCTTTCATTACCTAAGGATCCTCAAAACGTATAGGAGAATAGACATCATGAAAAAAGCTCTTTAGTCAGATTGAAATTGAATATCCTAAACACATTATATTTGCAGTTTATTTTTATGATTGATGCTGAAACTGATATTCAAATGTATTTTCTAATTTATTTTTTCTTGTTTTTCTTTTAGCTCCCAACATTCATCATAATTCCTTTTATTCTTGTGAGTATTGACTACTGGATGGTTGGTAAGTGCATCATATTTTTATATCATATTTTCTATCATTATGTAGGACTAATCCTCAGATATTATCAGTAGCTAGCATCTCCAAAACCATGTTGTTTTCTATTTTACAGTATTCAAAATTGAATGGATGGTGATACAGTACTACCTATAACCACTCATGCCCTCATGTCCCATCATGTCGTGTCATAATGGTAATATAGTGCTACCTATATACATACATTCATGCCCTCATGTCCCATCATGTCGTGTCATAATGGTAATATAGTGCTACCTATATACATACATTCATGCCCTCATGTCCCATCATGTCGTGTCATAATGGTAATATAGTGCTACCTATATACATTCATGCCCTCATGTCCCATCATGATGTGTCACATACTGAAAAATTTAGTTTCTACTTAGTAACTTTTGAATAATGGCATGGAATGAAACCAGATTTGGCGTGAGTTTTACTCATTTAGATGAGCATAGGATAAAATGATTTTCATTTTTATTTGGCAAATTTGATAGAATTAGACCGCTCAAGTGACCTAAGTGGTTAGATCATCAGCCTTCGATGCTGGAGGTCATGGGATTGAACCCAGGTTGAGCCATGTCAAAGAATTGTAATTATGGTACTTAGCACCCAGCATCAAGAGGTTAGTGTTAGGGCTGGTCAGCCTGGTGTCAGGATTACTTCACTCCCAGCATCAAGAGGTCAAGTGTTATAACTAGTCAACCTGGTGTCAGAATTACTTGGCACCCAGCATCAAGAGGTCAGTGTTAGGACTGGTCAACCTGGTGTCAGGATTACTTGGCACCCAGCATCAAGAGGTTAGTGTTAGGACTGGTCAGCCTGGTGTCAGGAAAGTTGACTGGGTGGATCATGATTCCACATGCCTTCAACAGGATGCCCCAGTTCTAGACATCACTATAAACTGCTACACTGCAGACATTAAAGTGATACAACCTAAATTGTTATGACCACTTTAAAACTCCAATTCACACACAATGATAGAAGCATGGTGTCTGAACCTTCCCTTTCATTTTCTCTCAATAACTTTTGATATAAAGCATTACATTAAGAAGATGTAAATGAGATTACTTTTTTATATTATGATCAATGTTTTACCTAGAACTTGGCCCTTCAATTTTCAAGATGCCTTACATTAGAAAGACTTCGGTCCAGGCCAGCTTTCTTTCAGGTTTAGTTTGACTTTTTCCCAGCAATTGAGTTATACCTTTTTTTCAGTTAAAATTTTGCTCATTAATTTTTGCTGAATAATGTTTGAAAGACTTGATGAATTCAAACCTAATTTGTTATGAAGCTTTAAATAAAGAAGATCTAGGTCATTTTGGATATTTCTGGGAAAATTTAATGAAGTTACTATCCTTACTTGACTCTGAGAACTTTTCTCTTCAGTTGCATTGCATTAGGAGGGCATCTTTGTCAGTATAGACTCATTTTTTGTTATTATGGTTGATATATCTGCCTTAGAAAATTCTATAATTTACTGTTAATATAATATAATTTTTGTTAATGACAAAAATGGAAATTTTCTGAAAGTAAATACTCTGAATTTATCATTATAAGTATAAATTTTTGTTGTTAATTAGAAAATTATTTTATTTGTATTTAAATTATTAGTGAAGGAAGTGGTCCTTAGTTGTCTTGCTAGGTGGATAATTGTTTATTAGGTCTCTCTGAACTTTGTCTTTATACATGTACTCAATTGTTGAAGTATACATTAAATCCATCCAAACATGTACTCTCTGAAATGAAAAGAATATCCATTACACATCAATATTTTCAAACTTTTAAATATACTGTTCTCTTTTATCTTGTATTTATCTATTTTCTGATCCACAATGTATTTACAGGCCTCTATGACTCAGCAGAAGCCTTTTTGATTTGTGCAGGGATACTGTTATTGGTGGCCAATATTTGTGTGTCTTTTGGTAAGTTTATATTACTGTTAAGCTCCTGTTGTCTAATATTGTCAAACATTGAGTCGATTCCATCCATCCATCCATGCTCTCGCATAAATCTTTTCATTTATTTCAGTATACAGCTAAGTTTCATCTAAACAATATTTCAGAAGAATTCTGTGAAAGCTGATTTGGCTTTCATAAAGAGTTATTTACCCTTGTTTGACTTGTACAGTCTGTAATTGAATAATACCTAGTTAATTGTGAACACTCTAGCATCCACATTTTATTTAATTGTAACAAAATTTGCTGTACATTCTAGTCTCAAGAAGTGTTTGGATGAGTTCAATGTTAATTATATTCAACGTGTATCTTTAGCTGCACATTAAGATCTTAGTTGAATTTGTTTGTAATTTGATGAACAAGTTCTCTTTTCTAAGTTTCAGAGAAGTCTTTTAGTTTAAGTTATAGAATGTATTTACATAGTGTTTTTAAGTTGTGCAGGATTTTAAACATGAGTGTCTTTTCATAGCCTAATAAACTGATTTGTAATGCATTTTCTTAGCAACACTATTAATATCATGTTATTATGTTGCTTGATAATTTATTCATGATAATGTTTTTCTGATTTATCTGTAATTTTCATTCTTTTTCTCAAGTTGTTTGATTTTGTTATAAGTGAATGTCTGAGATACAATAAGGTAGCTTTTCCCTTTGATAATTGTTAAAATATTTCTCTTTGGATTTAACACCAAATGAGACAGCTTAATTTCCCAAAAATGGTAAACAAAATTGAAGAACGAGGAGTGGATTCCAAAATTTACTTTCCTTTTCTATGGAACTCACAATGAAATGTATACCTTTCATATAAACATTTGCCACACATGCACATTAACCCCTGGCGCCACTTTAACGGGGCAGGAGGTAGTAGCCTAACTCCAATCACTGTAGTGTCAAGATAATGATGATGCACAAAAATGAGTGGTATATATAAAGGTAGACAGATTTGTGAGCAAAATAACCAATGGAAAACAATGTTTCTGTCACAACTAGGCATTAGGCTAATGGAAAATTGCTTGGAAGTTGATGTATTATGATGTATGCAGAAATAGCCCCCAAAATATATTTCCTACTCACATTTCATACGAAAACAACAGAAACCTCCAGGGGTTAATGTGTTAATGGGTGCATTTTGATGGTGTCACCAAATTTGTGTCACCAAATTTGATTATTCCTTGCATATTTAATCACTTGTACATCAACATTGTACATAAATTACAAATGTAGCCATTCCATGACAATTTGCATAAAAAATTCCAAAATCCTTGTTAAAGAAAAGACATTGCATTTACGTGTGTTATTTGATTTTAATTAAATTGTTTTTGTTGCTAACAAGTTCTTGATGAGTTTGAAGGTATTTTGCAGGGTTATGGTATTTGAACTATTTAGCATAGGAATTCAATTAAAATGTGAGTACTAAAGCATTCACTTTTGCTGTTCAATGATCAGATTTGGACTTTTTTAGAGAATTATGGTCCTTGACTAACTTAGATTACCCATGGTTTCCACTGTCTTCAAAAAACACTATTATCCATATATTTTTTTTTAATTTTCCAAAGTTTGTTAAAACTTATTAGCAAGATCGAAAATGAGCTGGATGATCAGTACATTTTGATCTCCATTTTAAATTGCAAAGTTCTTGCCCTTGATTGACTTGGACTATCATGATGGGTTTTTAAAAATCAGCATGAACAATTTTTTTTTACCCCAGTGACATTACTTATGTGGCTTCATATTAGCAAGATTTCAGATGAAGTCAGTTTAACTGTATTGCCTATGATTAACTAATATTACACCAAGTTCCCAGTAATTTAGCCTTTTAGTGAGATGCAGAAGGGAACAATAGCCAGGTTATTGTCAACTTTATTCTTTCAAGTTGAGAATGAAGAGCATGTTTTGTTATTGAAGCTTTTCATATTATTTCTTTAAACACATGTGCACACTTTTGAATGGCTTTGTGTGTAGTATAGCTTCAAATATTGTATCTTCAGGAAATAGTTATGAAAGTTTTTGAAATAAGTGCAGGTATATTTTGGTTTCATTTTATACTTAACAGAAATTCAGACCACCTAAATTTTGCATTGCAAATACATTGAAGTCTGTCCTTATCAGTAGATACCTCCTATGAGTGGACATTGCTCATAAAGTGCATCATGATTTACTCCCTTTTCCTATATACTCTTATAAAAAAGGACACCTGCCAGCTAGGAACATAATTTGTGGTCTATTTTTAATAAATACTGTAATAATAATAATGAGGACTTTATATAGCGCCTAATCTTTAGAAGCTCTAAGTGCTTTACAACATCTTTAATGATATGACTACAGAAAGAAATCTAAAGAAAAAACATGAAATTGGAAAAGAGAAAAAAAAATGCTGAAAATATTTAAGGTATGAAACATTATTAGGCCTTTAAGTTTGTTCTTGCAGTTAAATAAGGTGAGTTTTAAGAGAAACTGATTCAATGAAGAGTGATATTAAAATAGGAATGAAGACCTTGTTTACAATTTTAGCCTTATATAAAAACCTATGATGCAATAAGATGACCAAGATGTGGGTAATTTTTAACTTTTGTATATTTTTTTTAAAGCACAACTCACAGTCATAGAAAAAAATGCTATTTAATATGTTCTTTATAAATTACCCTTACAATCTGCAATATTGGACAACAGTTCAACATGCACATTATAGATATACATAACAAATGTTATGAGAGGAGTTCGAGATCTTCAACCATTGTAAATTTTAGTGAATTTTTTTCTTCTCCTTCAGATACACTTTAATGGACAATTAGCAACAGGGTACTTTATTTCTTATACTTTTCTTACTTGACAATAGATATTCAGCATAAAGAATTGCAAGAAGAGCACACCATCCTATATTTATTGATTTTGGATTGCATGGATGCAGAGTTAAGAACAAAACCTTATATTTTAAAAAGTCACATACTACAGCATTGCACAAGATAACTTATATTTTGTTAATAGACACATTTCACTGTAATAATTAATCATGATATTATGTTTTTATTTTCATGACTGTTTTTCAGGGTACCTTATATCTACAATAGCAAACTCAGTAAATATGGCCCTAGCTATAGGCCCTCCACTGATGGTGCCCCTTCTCATGTTTGGAGGATTCTTTCTGAATGCAGGGTATATAGTGTATATTTTATTTCAATACCATGTTTTATTTTCTCACTTAGCAAGGTGAATATACAGAATATGTCTCAAGTTCGAGTTCACAAGACAAGAATCCTTTGGTTCTTTAATTCTTTGCAAATCCACTGTTTTCCAACTAGAACTGAAAGATAGAGTTGTACAAAGGGTGGCAAATAACATGGTCAAGCACCACATCACAACATTTTGCATGTTTTACTGTTCTAACAAAATAATACCAAATAAATTACAAATAAAATATTTCTTGCATTCCTTTGTATTAAATAACTTAAATATTTACTATTGTACACCAAAAATACAACCACTATAGACAACATCTTAATTAGCTAGTAAGAATTATCAAATTTCTGATCTTGTTGGGTGATTGTTTTTTTTAAAAAATATTAAGTATTTATAAATCTTAAAATTTTAATATTGTGAATTCTGGTTTCATCTTTCTTAAACAACAATGTCAGTGTACAGCTTTGGCATGCAGCTCAACTGTACAACTTTGGCATACAGATTCACTATATATCTTCAGCATACATCTGCATACAACTTCTTTATACAAATTAATATATATCGTCAGTATATAGCTTTAGTATACAACTTCAGTATACAATATTGGCATGCAACATTCAATGGTATACAACTTCAGTGTACAACTTTGGCTTACAATATCAGTATACAACTTCAGGGTACAACTTTGGCTTACAACATCAGTATACAACTTCAGGGTTTATCTTTGGCTTACAATATCAGTATACAACTTTATGGTACAACTTTTACTTACATCACTATACAACTTCAGTGTACAACTTTGGCTTACAACATCAGTATATAACTTCATGATACAACTTTGGCTTACAGTATCAGTATACAACTTTATGGTACAACTTTGACTTACAACATCAGTATACAACTTCAACTTACAGCATCAGTATACAACTTTATGGTACAACTTTGACTTACAACATCAGTATAGAACTTCAGGGTACAAATTTGGCTAACAACATCAGTATACAACTTCAGGGTACAAATTTGGCTTAAAACATCAGTATACAGCTTCAGGGTCCAACTTTGGCTTACAACTTCAGGGTTTATCTTTGGCTTACAACTTCAGGGTTTATCTTTGGATTACAACATCAGTATACAACTTTAGGGTACAAATTTGGCTTACATCAGTATACAATTTCTATGGCTTACAACATCAGTATACAACTTTAGGGTACAAATTTGGCATGCAATTTCAGTATATAACTTTGTCAAACAACATTGGTAAACAACTTCAGTATACAACTTCATGGTTAAACTTTGGCATACAACATTGGTAAACAACTTCAGTATACAACTTCATGGTTAAACTTTGGCATACAACATTGGTAAACAACTTCAGTATACAACTTCATGGTTAAACTTTGGCATACAACATTGGTAAACAACTTCAGTATACAACTTCATGGTTAAACTTTGGCATACAACATTGGCAAACAACTTCAGTATACAACTTCATGGTTAAACTTTGGCATACAACATTGGTAAACAACTTTAGTATACAACTTCATGGTTAAACTTTGGCATACAAAATTGGTAAACAACTTCAGTATACAACTTCATGGTTAAACTTTGGCATAAAACATTGATATACAACTTCAATATACCACTTTGGCTTACAACATCAGTATACAACTTCATTGTATAACTTTGGCATGCAATGTCAGTATACAATGTTGGTATACAACATCAGTATACAAGTTTGGAATGCAACTTTAACATACACCAAAAATTAAATAATGATTTGTGTATTGTTTGAAACATTTTCACCATAACATGCATTCCTAAAAAAGTATTCACTTTTACTGATTTCATGAACCTCCTTGTCTCGATAATTAGTTATTAAGTCTGTCATCTGTGGGCATATTATTGGAATCAGCATATACTCCCTCCAATGCTAAAAACAGTAAGCATAGAAGACATCAGAATGCATTTCTGATTGATTATATTTTACCAATAAGCACTTTGAAAGGGAGGTGTACTACACCCTATTAAATATAACTAGTGGGAACACTGACTATTAAAACATGGGGAACCTGTTCCCTATAGATGTGCATGGTTATCAAATTTTAATGGAAAACATATAAACTGGTAAGTGAATATGTTGTTTATATAATGGCTACCCTGTGCTATTTAAGTTTTCAGAAGAACTTGTATATGAATTTAGATTTTTAAACAGATGTACTGTTAGCCACTAATGTAAGATGGACAGTGAAAGTTCAAGTAATAAAATCTGCTTACAAGATACATTAAGATGTACACATTTAATTAATCTTTTATTTGAAGGTAAACTGATTACTACTTGATTTAATCATTTGTTAGTCATATGCATTAACAAGGGATACTGTGATATCTTATATAAGTTAGTCCATCCATGTGTTTGTTTGAACAGATTCTAACTACCTGTAAGAGGGCTTTCATTCATCCCTGTTGTTTTTGAGAAGGATATCAGAGTCTAAATCTGCAAAGAATTTCAAATGTAACTAAAATTGAACATTTTCTAACTTAATTACACTTGAAATATGCAGTCATAACATGATGGCACATGCTTGCATATGTATGCATGTATGTATGTATGTATGTATGTATGTATGTATATGAATATATTATATATATATATATATATAGAGAGAGAGAGAGAGAGAGAGAGAGAGAGAGAGAGTTTCATTGTAGTCCTAGTTTTGTTGTGAATGCTATACCTCAAAGCAGTGAATATATTATCTGAATAAGAAGCAGCGCTAGAATGTACTTTAAACATATAGTTTTCTTTTTATATATGAAATATCTAGCTGCATTTTAGTGAAAATATGTTGTTTTTTTTTTTACAAATGATTTTGATAAAATATCAACTTTTATTTATTTCATTTGGTTTCTTGTAGATCTGTCCCAAAATACTTCATTTGGCTGGAGTACTTGTCATGGTTTAAGTATTCAAATGAGTTACTGGCAATCAACCAATGGAAACATATTGATCATATAGGTGAGATACTAATGCCAATTATAATATTACTGCTGCTAATCATTCTTAGAACTACTGGTCATAGACCAGACAAACCTGTGGGATGATTTTTATTTTCTCTGTCATCTGTATATCCATCAGCATAAGTGTGTTATTACTATTTCTCTCAAATGTCTTAAAGGATTATCACACACACACACACACACACACACTTATGGTGTAGTTTGGCCTGAAGGAAAAAGGTGCTACTCTGACATCTAATATGGCCACCACAGCAGCCATCTTGAAAATATTATCACTGCTTTGCCAGATTCGATGGTCATATGACAAAAAAATTTTCACTGAAAGACTTCATATATAAAGTCTAGTCAGACCTAAATGAAAATGGAGCTGCCCAAACCAAAATGACAAACTTGTTTTAATGCTCGCAGCAAGCTTGCTACAAGCTAATTTATAAAGCTTGCAGCAAGCTTGTATTTGGAACATTGCAGCAAGGCACATACTTATTTTTGCAAGCTTGAGAGAGAGAGAGAGAGAGAGAGAGAGAGAGAGAGAGAGAGAGAAAGACTCTCACATCAGTCATTTTCTAATATTGTAGAACAAAATATTAAATGAAAGTCATATACTGGTTGTAATAATAATACAAAAATGAAAGAGCACATAATTCTCTATATTTGTTGCCAGACCAATGTCCAGAGTTGTATCATGTGATCATGACATTGACATGTGCTCTCTCATGCAGGGAGCATATGAAGCAGGGAACCAGACCTCTCTGCTTCATAAATCAGACTGGCCAAGTTTCTTGTTGTTGTTCGTGAAATAAATATGTTGAGAGTTATATGTTCTTTCTGGTTTTTACAAAAGGTATCAGAATTTCCTTAAATTTAATTGAAATTGTGTACAACATTATAAAAAAGTTTGTTGTTGATATCACATGACTATTTGACTTCAGATGTCGATATTTGAGATTTGTGAGGTTATGTGACTATGCAAATGGCAAGTACCAGGTCAGGTGTCATCTAGAGTTTCATCAAAATTGTTAGTGGATTAAATACATAACGATTATGCAGCGATGTTTAGCTTGTTATTTGCAGTGTATGAGTTTCTTACATGGCCCATGTCATTACTTTCATAACATTTGTTTAGATTCAAGGTTTAACACATAATGATGCATAAATAAATTGCAAATTTACCTAGACAAAGCAAATAATTATTTTTAGCACTTGAAAGCTTTAACTGGAATTGATTCCATGAAAAGACCACCGATTTAATGAAGCATTTATTATTATAATGTCGCAAAGAAATATCAAATACTGATATTTGATATGCAAAATAAAACTAAGAACCAAGTTTATTTTACAAAAGGATTTGCCGATTTTATAGATTAACTTATTGTTTTGTTCATGATGTGTCATTGTTACAGTAACAGACAAACCTTATTCATGAAATGATATCCCCTTTGATGAGAACATTAACATGGGTTGAATTTTAAGTATTATATTTCAATTCAGCCAAGATATAAATGGATATAAAATAGATATACAATTATTAAATACTGAACATCTGCAGGCACAGTAATTATATATTTGTTCTGCTGATTTCCTTTCTGAATGACTAAAGTATTGATTGCTGCATAATTGCAAAGAAATATCAAATGCTGTGATTTAAGATGAGAAATAAAGGTTAAAACTAATTTTATTTTCTAAAAAATTTTTTTTTCTTATTTCAGACATTATTTTGTTTCATGATGGGTGTAAATTTTACCATAACAGACAAACCATAGTTGCAAAAAAGATGTCCCCTTAATGTGCTACAGATGAGAACATTACCAGTGTTTGAATTATAAATATTTAAATTTTTCATAGATAAACGACAAAATTACATTAGATAATTATGCAGTTATTGAATACTGAACATTTTTGGTATAGGTATAGCAATCAACATTTTACATTGCTTTAGTACAGCAAGTTATCAGTTTTTATGTACAGGTTTTTCTGGTTGAATTCACAGAAGAAAATGCTACACATTGATGTGAAACGAAACAGGTTTTTTAACATATTAATTTAAGAATAAAACTGTCCAAGTTTGTAAGCAATATTTATTTCTTTAAAAAGGCTAGCAATGGCAAAAGGTTTGTTACAGTGTAGTGTGCAGTGGATATAACATTTCACCAACAACCTTTCTTGTATAAAAAAAGATGGACCCCCTTCCTGAAAATGATTAGAAAATTACGCTTAAAAAGTGTGTTATAAGCAGTAAAATACGGTAGATGGTCATATATGAAGATGGTGCCCATGTGATAACCATTTGTAAACTCTTATTGCCAGTTTGCCAAAATGGATTGTTGATTATGTATTGTGATTTTACCAGAAAACCTCATACGATGTCCAGCTGGGTGTAAATGGAAAAAGTGTGCATCTGATATCTGATAGCCAGTATGGGCACCAAATGGCAGCCATCTAGTAAATCTTGGTTTAAAACTCATAAAAAATGGATGATCATATCAACATGGGGTTATCACTAGAAGACTTCATAATAATGTGTTGTTAATCCTAAATTAAAATGTTTATCATCTTATATGGCCATCTTGAAAATGTTTTAATGACTACTGTTAAAAAGAAAGACATTTTGACACAGGATGTTTACCAGTAGAGGTTATATAGTATCTAGTTGGTCCTGCGTGACAATGATGCGAATTGACCTTCCATTCCACCCAAAAAAAATGGACGATTATATCAACATGGGGTTTTCACCAAAATACTTCTTTATTCTCAATGGCAATCATACATCAGATATGGTTGCCACTTCAGCTGTTTTGGAAACCTTGTTGATTGGGTTTTCACCAAAAGACTTGGAATGATGTCTGCTTGGTCCTAGATGAAAATAGTGCCAATCTGACATCCAGTATGTTCACCAGAGCAGCTAATTTGAATATCTTGTTATTGCTGAAGAAATATCAGAGTTGGTTTCAACTCACAGTTCTTAAAAGAAAGTATGTTCATATCTTTAATTCCAGAAAATCTTTTCTCCCAGTAGTGCATTATTCCCTTCAAGAGACTTTCGTTCAAAAATGTATTCCAATAAAAACCATTTCAGAAATGGTTAGTTAAATATAATTAGAAGTGTACATGGATTCCAGTTTATAATTTATGAGCCATGACAGTGCCATTCATATATCTAAAATTAGAATCATACTGAATATTTCCTTGCGCATTATTTCTGTGTAAGTATCCTTTCTCTGTACGATTATGCCATGGATCCTGAAATTCTAATGGCTCCTTTGGGACATTTTTTCTCGAATATTAATGTAGTATCCTTATTGAAGTTGTAACAAGAAATAAAGTTTTGATAATGCCTAATTAACACATCTGACAGAATATGTCATTTTCGTTTCATGATTTGTGCCTGATTTAGTATTAGCATTACCAGATTACCCTTCCATGACTAACTGGACTCCTTTGAAAAAAATATCTTTTTTTCTTTTAAACAACTATATTATACACCCAGGAGATAAGCTTTCCATTGAGTTATAAGGCTTTTGATTTGCCTAGGAGATAAGCTTTCATACTTTGTTTGTGTTATGGCTGTTGAGTGTTTTAACCATTTGAAAACTTGATCAGAATGATTAGTTGTCAACACATAGGTTCATTTCTGACAAAGAATTTAGCTTAATTTCCAACATCTTCATTCATAGTTTCACAAGTTATAGAAGAATGTTAAAATAAGAATTTATGATCATTACAGTTGTATCCAGATATTGGGTGATTATGTTTTGCTGAAATCCAGCTTTTCATATAAGATTCAGTGGTCAAGGAAACAGACTAACTTTTCAAGGTTAACTCACTTTATTCTACACACATTGTTCATACAAAAGGACTGTGTGATCATTCTTTTTCTGGAACGTTATAGCTAGCATAATCTGGAAACATCATCCAAGAAATAAAAATGCAGTGAAGGCAAAGATGACAGTCATGGAAAGTACAGCAAATAGTTTCAAGTATGAAAAATAGAATATTCAGTTACCCATCCTATTTTTTTTTTTAAAGTGTGTTTGGTGATAGTTGTGTTTGTTGCCCATTATTTCGTGTCAATTTATGTACTGCTCATGGCAAGTTAGATGATTGCTAGCTTGAATTAAAACAATAATATATAAAGATTATGTTGATTTATGATTAAGCATGAAGTCACTGACCACCATTGGCATTGGAACAACAATTTCTGAAACTTAACTAGAATCATTAACTAATTAAACCCAGGTACCATGTTTATGCAGCAGGAAATAGTATCTTGCTTCCAAGCTCAGAAGCATCAAGGTCATTTAAGATACACCAAAATAGATGGTAGTAAAGAAAATTCAACAGACATAGCTCTACAAAGGTACCGAATAATCAGGATTTTCTATTTACTTTACGACCGCTCCAGTGGTCTAGTGGTTAGAGCATCTGCCTTGGATGTGGGAGGTTGTGGGTTCAATTCTCAGCAGAGTAATACCAAAGACTTACAAAAATGGTACTAACAGCTTACTTGCTTGGCACTCAGCATTAAGAGGTTAGTGTTAGGACTGGTCTTCCTGGTTTCAGGATAATGTGACTGGGTGAGACAAAATGCTACATGTTTGCAGCATGATGCCCCAGTGCTAAGTATCACTATAAATTGCCACACTGCAGACATCATAGTGATATGACTGAAAAGTGTTAAAGCTACATTTTAAAATAAAATCACATACACAACAAACTACACACCTTACAAAATACAGAGGAAAAATACATATTTTTGAGACCCAATTTTTTTAAACCAAAAATTCGCCTGTCATTGGAATCTGATAATTTTGTGTTGACTTTAGACTTTTTGGCCTCAGTTCTAGGGTAGACTGGTCTGAATCGCACACAGACCTTCAAGAAAAAGTATGCTAAGTTGGGAATTTCAAGTAGAATGTGGACAGGACACGAAATGATTGGTCCAATAAGCAAAACAAAACTTTTTTCCTTCTGCACATGTAGCTAATGAAAGATGAAATTTATAACAAAACTAGGCACCAGGCCAATCACTTGGATGCAGATTTTTTAGAAGCAGCCCCCAAAATTTATTTCTTACTTGTATTTCAGGCAAAAATGACAAAAATCTCCAGGGGTTTTAAGAGATAATGCCAAAGCATACTGCATGAAAAGTTTAGTTAAAAATGTTTATGTCTTTATTAGTTTAGACCACACTTTTAAATGTTTCCACATATTTTCTGAGTAAAACTAACACAGTGCAGGATGATTTATTATACCTTACTAAAATTGGTCTAACTGATGAAAAACTACACATGCCATACTGAAGTATTTTTAGGGTTTGCTGTGTTATACAGAATACACCATTCATTTCAACATTGGTTTCTATCTTCTTTCATAATGAGGTCTTTTTCAGATTTGTAAAGTTATACGTAATACACACTTCATTTCATCATTGGTTTTTATCATCTGTCATATTGAGGTCTTTTTAGGATTTGAAAGGTTATATATAATATATCATTCATTTCATCATTGGCTTCTATCATGCCATATTCAGGTCTTTCAGGTTTGCAGTCTTATGTAAAACATTCTATTCATTTCACTATGGAGGAATTGAACATTAAACTCAAAATAGTACAAATCTTGGTATCACACATATGCACCAAGTCATTTTCTTTGTTGCTGTGGTAACTATTTTCCCCAGTATGTATTGATTGTTGATATTTAAAGCTCATGGAAATATCAAAATAATTTGTACTGCATTTTTTGTTTTTCATCTGCTGAGATCAACCATAACTAATGGATGTATTTCAGAATACAGACAGGTAGAATTCTATTCGTGTTTGATTTTTACTGAAGTTATTTGTGATTTTTTTTGGAATTAGCAATGTTTCTTTGGATAAGGGATTGTATAACAGGAATGATGGTGAAGCCATTTCTTCAAATGCTGTATAACAGGAATGATGGCAAAGTGAAAACAATTTTTATAAAAGGTTGTGTCCAAAAAGATGGTGTAGTCATTTCATCAAAAGATTGTAGAACAGAAATGATGACAAAGTGACACATTTTTATTAAAGGTAGTGTAACAGAAATGACAGTGAAGTGATTTCTTCACAATGTTACAGCAGGAATGATGGTTAAGTGATACCATTTCTATAAAAAGTTATATAATAGGACTGATTTTTAAGTAAAGAAATTGTGTGTATTCACTGAGTATTCTTTTGCAGCATTTTGTTCCCTCCCCAAAGAGGATGACTAACTGAAACATTAGCTTTTCAAATGCCCGTTTTCTAAGAAAGAAAACAATTACCGTACTCCAAATTGAGCTTTAAAGCATAGATACCAGTCACATGGTATTCAAGATGTGCTATTACTTTAACAGTAGCTAGAATAATGGTCAAGCAGTAGATTTTTCTTACAAGAAATAAAAAGAATTGTTAAATTTGTTTTCAGCTTGTCCAGCTCAAAATCAAAGTGGCGATGTCACACCAAAAACAAATATAACATATGGTTGTCAATACAGGAATGGTGAACAAGTACTGAAATATTTTAGTTTTGATGAGGTAGGTAGCTCTCAGCAGGGTTGAAACAATATGCCTGTTTCCTGTTCCATATATATATATATATATATATATATATATATATATATATATATATATATATATATATATATTATTAGTTACTGTATGATACATACTGCTGAACATATCAATTTGAAGGCAGAATTAAAGTAATGTATTTTAGTTACTCATGTGAATATAAAGTTATGAATAATATTTTCAAGTCAGATTATTTTTTTAAAATATGTACCTTGTTGCTTGTCTGATTCATGTAGCAGTGCATTGCAAAGTATATCCGGTGTAACATAAAAATAAAACAGAAATTTTAAATAATTGGGTTCTTTGTGCATTTCATTTTGATATTTTTCAAACATCCTTTTAGTTCATACCATGTATCATATGCTGATGTGCCATAAAGTAGTACTGCAGACAAACAATTCATTCATTCCATTCTGATTTCAGGACAACTGGAACTTGGACTTTGCTCTCCTTGCAACATTGCTGGTTGCTTTTCGTGTCCTGGCATTTATTATTCTCTTCATCAAGGCTCGTAGATCCACAGCCTAGAATGGGGATTAATGCTTAAAAAGGGATTAATGCTTGCAAGAGCTTTCTGAGATGTTTTACATAACTTGTATATAGTGTGTGAGTATAGCTGATGTGAAGAAAATTGATACAGTGCTCTGTTTCATGCAAGGCCCTTCTTAGAAATAAGTATCATTCATTGGAGGCAATACCATTCTGTATCATAAACTTAGAACATTTTATCTGTATTGTGAACATATATATCCCTGTGTACATAGATGTAACTTCTACCAAAGAATCTATAAAATCCTTAATTTCAGGTATCTTTTACTTTTATCAGACATAATTTGAACTACAATGTAGATTTGTGAATAGAAGGGACACGATGTAAAACAGTTTCATGAAGATAAAGTGATAAGCTGCAATATCATTCTTTGTTTTAATTATCCCAGACTGTTTTAATTATCCCAGACACATCAGTAGAGATGTAAGTTTTGACACAAGTATAACTATACAAATAATTAAAAAAAAGGGAAAGAGAGAGAGAGAAAATGTATTGTGTGGATTAATATGAAAATACATGTATAATTATTTTCAATACCCCTATAACATTATGGTCAGGGTCCACAAAACTCTGCCGTGTTATACATGTATAAGATATATTTATGCTATTATGTTATATATGTTGTTGTTGTTTTAGAGTTTCACGCCATTTTTCAGCACACGATAGGCTATACATGGCGACCAGTATCATTGGTGGAGGAAGAACCTGGAAAGAACCACCGACCTACGAGAAGCTACTGGCAAGCTTTCTCACATAACTACATTAGCCGAATCTTAGACTTGAACCCACACAGAGGTGAGACAGCAATGATCCATAACAAAAAGCCCTTTAGACCACTCGGCCACTCAGGGCCCCTCATGTTATGTAAGATATATTTATGCTACCATGTTATATAAGATATATTTATGCTACCATGTTATATAAGATATATTTATGCTACCATGTTATATAAGATATATTTATGCTACCATGTTATATATAATATATTTATGCTGGCACCCTGACAAAAGAGCACACAACAAAAAAGCGCCAACAAATGAGCGCAAGACAAAATAGCTCAGTACCGAAAGAGCACCGACGAAAGAGCACAAGACAAAATAGCGCACATAATTTTAGTAACTGAAAGTCTTAAATGCTTAAAATGAAGTGTATTACAATTTAAATTAGAAATCACTTCTGCATAAATTAGGTAAATGTTTAAATTATAATTATTACTTAAAATGACTTAAAAGGAACTCAATTGTTTTGATGTAAAGTTTTGTACAACTATTACACTATAATTTTATAAATTTTGTAAAACTGCAGAACATGGTGAACTTAAATAGGAATTTGTAACTATTTATACACGTCCAACATATTCTTTGATCGCTAGTCTTTTTGTACCAACGTATATAGATCAAAGCTTCCATCATTTGAAAATTTTCTATATTAATATTTGATCTCTTATACTTGATAGTATAGTTGCAAACATGTTTCTTTTGCTCAATAATGTTTGAAAACTTCTCTACTTGATCTCTTCTCTACTTGTTAGCATAATTTCATCGGCGCTGTTTTGTCGGCGCTCTTTTGGTATTAAGCTCTTTTGTCTTGTGCTCATTTGTCGGCGCTTTTATGTCGGCACGCTTTTGTCATGCACTCTTTTGTTGGGTCACCATTTATGCTACCATGTTATATAAAATATATTTATGCTACCATGTTATATAAAATATATTTATGCTACCATGTTATATAAAATATATTTATGCCACCATGTTATATAAAATATATTTATGCCACCATGTTATATAAAATATATTCCAATATTGAGACCAGTCAGATGACTGTATTTTCTTGACCCTACAGGACATGGAGGTGGGTGGGTGAGAACAAATCAATTGGTTTCATTTCTGCAGTTACCAACTTAAACTGATGCTCATCAATCTACATACAACAGTAATTACATGTATAATCATTTTTCAGAGAACAGTGAATTGGTACAATATGTATACATGATTAAGAAAATCGGCAACTCCAACCAGTCTTATTATATCCTTGATAGGAAATCTCTTGCAAATTTTAAATATGAAACATAATTTATAGAATTTCTCTGGTAAATTCTGTTCAAATCCAAATAATTAATTTCTTGCTAATACACACTAATGTAAGCGACACTGTATTTTTGGAAACCTATGCATATGTTGGGTATATCTGTTTCTAATAAGAAATGTATGTTTACGCTTGAAAATATTTTAACTGAAACTTAAGTATGAGGAAATGATTTGTTGTTGTTGTTGGGTTTAATGCCATTTTTTAGCACATGATAGGCTATACAATTGGCAGCCAGTATTAATGGTGGAGGAAGAACCCGGGAAACCCCCAGAAAGAACCACTGACCCACGAAAAGCTACTGGCATGCTTTCTCACATACCTACATTGGCCGAATTAAGACTCGAACCCATGCAGATAGAGGTGAGATGGCAGTAATCCATAATGGAAAGTGCTTTAGACCACTTGACCACTTGGGGCCCATGGAAATGATTTGATTTCATGGGTTGAGACTGATTAACAAAAAACACAAAAAATAGTTTAGTCATTGTTTAAAAGACAGAAGAAAGAATACAAAAAAATTATCTCAATATTGATTGAGACATTTTTTTGATTACTATGAATTTGCAATACTGGAGCACAGAAACATTACAACATTAAATCATTCCAACACTTCAACTTAAATGGCTGTGTTCCAGTCTAAAGTACTTGTAACATTAGCATTGCAATTACAAGTAGCCTACATACAGTATATCAGAGTGATTGGAACCTGATGTCTGCATTTTCAAATGCACTTTAAGAAAATAATAAAGTATTGAATTGGAATTTTAGCCAATAAGTATAGCTAAATAATGACTGTGAAACTCACATTTCTTCTCAAAAATGAGGAAAGTGTGAAATAGGGCAAGCAATTAAGTCCCTCTTTGGGGCCAATTTCTAAGGTACATATTAAATATAAATTATAATGCAACTGGTTTTTCAACTGTTTTTATAGTGCACATCAATGATTAAAAAATTCTGCTATCAGTCAATTGACCTAATAAAAGACAAAGAAAATCTCAGATGCATAGAAAGATATTGGATTAATATGTTGCACTCCATAACATACTTTGATTTTTTTCTTCAAGAAGAAATTGAATAAGTCCTCACTTGCTTCACTTACTACAATACAAAAGCAGCAAATGCAGTTCATTTGTTTTTAAAAGAGTCACTTACACAAAAGTTGAAAAAACTTATTTGAACTTTCTTGGCATAAACTAGAGACCATATATTGTCATAACAAGAATTTAAGTGATATTCTTTTTAGGATTTATAAAGATGTAACCAATATTTTGGATGCTAAAAATGCCCAAAATATAACAAAATGTAATGGTACTTTGTTTCATCCCATATTGCAAACAAATTTTAGCATATAATGTATGAACAAATAAGACTGAAAATATTAATTTCAGTAAGATTCCAAATTAGCAATTCAACAAATCTTCTAATGACAATATAAGTATACCATATTTCAAGCATTTATCTTGGGACAGTTTTTGAGCTTAGAGCATAAAGGAAAAAATGTGACTGAAAGACTATTGACCTTGACCTCAATAATTGGACCCCAAGTGTAATAGATGTGACTTTCATTCTACTGGTTATGAATAAATATGCAAACAATTGTCACAATTCATCTCTTAGTCTCAGATAATTGAAAGTTGTAGTACACAAAGAAAATGTGTAAAGGAAAACTTAAAAGATTTACCCATGGCCTTGACCTTGCTGTTAGGACTACAATGTGGTTACTGACCCACCTTCTAATATGGATGTATTTACATATATTAAAGTTTTATCATCTAATCTCAAATGGATGTAAAGTTATTAAGCGGAAATTATAATGGAAAAACAAAACATTCTGGTTACCTTGACATTTAAGACTGGACCACCAATGCAGCATGCCAAATTATGTTGTTGATGTTTATTATTCCAAGTTTTATCCCTTAATCTTGAAAGTCTGTAGTTAAAGAGTGGAAACAAATGTGACCATGGTTGATGGACAAATGGATTTGTAGAATGTACATACTTAAGATAGACATCACATATAATGATAATATAATGACACAATTTAATAATGATAGAACAGAATTTATATTGGAAATTTAAACATAAATTTAAAATTGCCAATAATTGATAAGGAGGATTGTTCCATTCAAATAGATATGGTATCTATGGAAGGCAGTTTTGCTAATTAAACAAATGTTTGTTGTGATGAAAATAATCAAAATTTTACATTGCATCTATGAGTGAATACTTAATATTGAAAATGCCTTCCTTGTATCCATTGTATGTTTTTCTGAAACATCAAAAAGAAATTAAAAAAATATTTTGTGTTTAAATAAAATTGGCATTTAGTTCTTGACAAGTATTTGTTTGAGATATAATGCTGTTTCTTACAAGGAATTGAAACTTAAGAGTCAATTAATATTTTTCAGTTGAATCATAAATTATGATAAAAAGTTATGTTAAATATGCTTTAAGTAAAAAAAAAGTTGATAATGGTTTTTTTTACCTTTTTTAAGTTGGCAGTAAATTTGTATTAAGGTATGACTGTACTCTGTATGAATATATGTATGTATACCATATTTCATGTTATTTTTCATACATAAAAATATTATTATTAATTTTAATGTGCGAAAAATTATATGTAAATTAAATAATTATCATTTGCGGTACTGACCATGTACAAAAAAATAAAGGCATTGTACCTGAACAAGTTCTATGAAACACAAAGTACTCGACATCCTAATGGTACAAACGTCCAAAATAAATATATATTTTCTGTCTCATTGTGCTCTCAACTCAAGAATCAAATTACAATTAAATAAAAGTACTGAAAGTTTTTTTGTTATGAGAGAGAGAGAGAGGATTATATCACAGTGTGCATGCTTGTCTGCATTTAGAGCATATGTAGTTGTTATGTTGTGTAATGTTGAATATGTATTTGTTATGGGTATTATTTATTGGTAAATTGTATGCAATGATACGAGTCCACATTGTCAAGTGCAACTTGTATTCTTACAGCAACAATAATCTCATTATCAAATTACAGTAAAAATTAAGAACTTGAAATCATGTTTTAGTTAATGCACATGAGCGAGCATGTTTGTATGTGTGTGTGATTCTGTGTAAGAGAGAGAGAGAGAGAGAGAGAGAGAGAGATGAAACAAAATTTTTTCAGTGTACAAGACCATATTTATTCAGGGTGGGTTTTACTAATTGTTATGTTTGCAAAGAGACAAAATGACTGTGCCCTGATAGTTGTGATAATTCTCATGTATTATGACCCTACTATATTCTATTATCAATAAACACAGCTAAATTAACAATTTATTCTTGTTTTAATTACGAGGTACATTGTCACAACAACCACATGGCTATGCAATGTTATTTACATGGTAATTAAACATGCTTAGTGCTTTTGGGTTATTCTTGTTGAAACCAGATTGAGTGCAAGAATCAAGAGAAGAGGTCAAATCAGCGAGGCTGCCAGTAGAGAAATCCGGTTCTCTTTAGGAAAATTAAAATCTGTCAATGTGCTATTGAAGCCATAATCTGTCAATGTTCTATTATGAGGACAAATGATCACACACATTACTTGTTATTCAAACTCATAAATAAAGATAACAATATAGGTGTGTATCATAGAATAGATTTGCAATAAAATGTTAATTATATCCAAGTAAAAACAGTACAAGCACTTAAAAGATAGCATGTGCATATATATACAAAATGATTTAATTGAGTCAGTGACTTTTAAATTTAAGATAGAAAATGACAGGGTTTTACTATTTTATGTTTGTGTGACTATAATGAAACAATAAGACTAGTTGACCAATGGTCTGTGGTCTTCACTTTAGCATGTACTGAGATGTAATTTTTGTTGGATATGAAAACATCAAAGGTCTTCTGAACTCATTTTAAAATGCACGTTTTTTTCTGTTATGGTGATGGGTTTAAAAGGAGAGCTAATTAATGATAATATTTAAAGCTATTGTCTGTGAAGTCCTTTGTCCATTAGTAGATATTGTAATGGCATTAAGAGAGCTTATGCACATGTGTGTATGCAGAATTTTGTGCATGGATGGGGGTCTGTCAGTCACGGCCAGGAGATTTAATATAGTAAGCAGTCTGAAGCTAAATCATATATTTACTAAGCGTTATGAACAGAATCTTGTGACATATTTTCAGCTTCATTTGCATCATTAAACTTGTCAGAATTTATATATAGGCGCCCATGCTTATGCATCAATCATTTTATTTTCTCACCAATTATTTATTAATTTTTGTAAAAACAAATTGGCAATATGGTATTATGGATCATTTTTGCAAACAAATCTTCTTAGAAATTTTATGTCTGATGATTTAATGAAATGTTTTGAAAACTACAAAGTGATATACACGAAAAAATTATAACTGGATTGTGTATGAAAAATTAAAGGGTGTGAAAAATACATGAAATACAGTATATTATCATTCAGTTTAGAGAATTTATAATTTATACGCAACAGAGATACATTCTGGGTATATAGGTAAATGGCAACCATCTTTTGCCTGTAAACACCAACCCCTATACCATCTCGACCATGCATATATCACCAAAATAGGATGTCTCAGATTCAGTGGTATAGGCCTCCATGTATAACAGACACACCCATTGGTGACCTAGTTACGATATCTCTTCAGACCTGGCTCAAAATCAGCATGGAGTACAAATTAAAATTCACTAACTTATTTAGTGCTATTTATTTATTTATATTTATAAAAATTATTTTAGTATTGCCAAGAATTCTCTTGTAGAATCTAGAGAGAGCATGACTTTCTGTTCATTTAGTGTATATTTTTAATCAAGATTATGATGATGAAAATATGTGTCAATTACAGAGGATGAATTATTTAGTCAGAGACTTATCTCCCTTGAGGATCTACTTCTTCTTACAATTATACATATAGAAGTTCAAACAATAACAATATTTTGTGCAATTCTACTGCTTTGAGAAATGAATCATTGATAGCAACAAGTGGGGACATACAGCTTTGGGAAATCCATGCTAACTTTCCAGGCAGAGTTGGGGGTTGGGGAGGTGTTCACTCATAAGTCTATTGAGGTGCCATGGAGAGTCAGTGTTCATGACCAAAAAATAATGCAGTGTTTTACAATTGAGAATAAATGATCTGCTTATAAAAAATTCAAATTTGAATAAAAGAATATAAAATATGTTGTATCTGAGGCACTGAATACACTTTAAAAGAAATTGGTACACTAAGCATTGTCAAATATCTTTATTACACACACACACATTCGATACACAAGTATGCATATTCACATAATCACAACAACTCGGACATTAATTAAAAATACATCAGGTTCTATCTTTAAAATCCACTGGACAGTGGAATAGAGTCTATTACATTAATTATCAGTCGTTGATGCTTTGGAAACTACAAAATGTCAGATAGCTCCATGCAACAAATAAATGCAGAAAATTACTGAAGCTTTTTTGATAAGGTCCTATAATGATTGTTTTATTTTAATTTGATACTTTGTAGATTTTTGGAGATTAAGCTCTGCATTCATACATTGCCTCAATGTTTCATATTGTTGCTGTGTTAATAACACACACTCCAGAATAACTAAATATTGATATGGCATTCACACTACATGTATATGCAAAACGTAAAAGTTTCACCATCACAAAGTCAAGGTAATTCAACGAGGAGTTTTGAAATTTTATTTTGCTGTGGCTTTGGTTGCCTCACAGATGGTTCATCCTTCACTGTATCACAGCTGTGCTTTGACATTTTGCTGCCATACATGCATTTAGCAGTTCAATGGATACAGAAATCAAAGACAATTTGAGATAATGATATTTTAGAGCTCCCATGACCAATGTATGGTTGTTTTGAGTGAATGCTAGTCAAATCCTCTGATCTACTTGACATGTCTAGCAAATAAAGGGATTTCAGAAACTTGGGCATGTATCTATGTATGTCATAATACAAAATAATAAAGAATAAAAAAGGACACTTGACATGTGTTTAGTGTTAGGTATTATTAGGTAGTTCCTTGCTCAATATACATTTTCTTAATATCTTTAAACTTTCTGACAATTTTCACATGCTTCCTGTTCGTACATAAAAAGTAATGGAAAATCTTTGAAATTTTAAGATAAAATTACGAGTTTCCCTTGTGTAGTAGTTGATCCATTGTGTTTACCTACTCATTGTAAAGGGGGGGGGGGGCATATGATCTCAATCAGCTGATTTAACTTGTTTGATGTACAAAAGCCTATCACACATTAGGGCTAAGTGTGAAGACCATTTAAAATTATCCACCCCTCCATAAGAATATCATTTCAGATAAAAAAAAAATAGTAATGTTGTTTCACCCAATACACACATGCTGCAAGTTGTAGAGCAATTCTTTTAGGTGCTGTCCTGAAAAGTGCTAAACACAGCAGCATTCCCAGGCACTAACGATGTTAGAAATCTGATAATGATAGTGGATACAGCAGCAGCACATATAAATGAACGATATATCAAATCTAATGATGTAAGGCATGACTTGTGTACAATACCTGATGTTGATACAGTGACATTTATACATCCCATCCAACATTACTCGACTGCTCCAGTAGCATAATGGTTACATTGTCCACTTCAGATGTGGGAGGTCGTGGGTTCAATCATCGGCTGAGTCATACCAAAGACTTATAAAGATGGTACTAACAGCTGCCTTGCTTGGTGCTCAGCATTAAGAGGTTAGTGTTAGGACTGGTGGACCTGGTATCAGGATAATACCAAACAGGATGCCCAAGTGGGAATGAGTTCACTCGCCTGGGTGTCTTGTCTAATAGCCAAATACAAGAACAATTACCGAAATAATTGGTTTTGAAGCATTTTGTATGAAAATGTCTTAATATTATGTTGGTTATGATGAAAGGTTGTTTCAAAAAGATGGTAAAGTGTTGCTATTATTAGAGTGTACAGACATATGTGATAATGGATCTGTATCACTATAGGAAAGATAATGCCTTCATACGGGGACATTTTGTTTTGTACAAGTTTTATCAAGTCTGCTGGAGATGTTTTATTTTAGTTGAAAAAATCGTAATTCAATTTCACTTGAAAGGCCGTAATGCCAGGGTTTCTTCTTTTTAATTTTGCTGAATTTGTTCAAATTATATTGAGGGGTTTATGAAATAAATTTTAAAAATATAATTGCCGCCGTACGAATGACATTTTTTTGATCGATTTTTGTTTAAACTTGGAATATAATCCTATATCTTAAAGACATCCGACAGAAGAGTTTGATAATGGGTAAGAACTATGCATATTACGGAGGTAATATTGCATCTGGTTGCCAGATTTTGTTATGAATCTGGAGACTGTAATTCAGTTTTATTTAAACTTAGTAAATATACTAAAATCATCAAGATCTCAGATAAGAACATCAAGATCTCGGATGAGAACATCAAGATCTCGGATGTGAACATCAAGACCGCGGTTAAGAACAACAAGATCTCCGATGAGAACATCAGGAACTCGGATGAAAACAAATTTGTAGGCAAAATTCATGTAAATTAAGGAAATGATCTTGCATACGATTTGCTGAGCTTGTCAGAACTTTCGCAAATCTTTCTGTTTCGACATTTACTAGACTTAGTGCAGTATTTGCATCGTCAATGAGTTGACTTTACTTAAAACCGTATATATTACTGATGTTATTATGTGGTCATGGCAAGGTTGCACTAAAACTAACTCATTTTCAGACCTTCCAGTTTATAATTTTTGCTTAATTTCGGTTTGCAATCAAGATAAATCTGTGCCTTATTTATTCATCGCTTCAAACATGGTCCTGATAAGAGTTAAAATTGTTGCTCAAAACATTGTATTACTATATTGAATCACGAGTTTTCTCTGTGAAAACTGTTTACCATTGTTCGTAAAGTAATACAGATATACAGTACTTATGTGTGACACATAGCAACAATGATGTATTTTTTTCAGTGACTGCTTCCATGATTCACGTAGACAACTGATTATAATAAAAGTTAATATTTGAAGTCTTTTTGTCTGCTGTTTGGAGTTCGTTTATTGGCATCTCTTGGTGGGGCTTCATTGATTGCATACATGTACGAGAGAGAGAGAGAGAGAGAGAGAGAGAGAGAGAGAGAGAGAGAGAGAGAGATAATAAAATTTAAATAGGCCGCAAATCTGATTTAATTTTTTTTTATCAATTATCCTGATGGATAACAAAGCATTTCAAAAAGTGATATCACCAGTAACGATATGAGTGACATCGACAATGTGGCGGCATCGTTTTTCTCCATCTTAAATATTTCAGTATTTCGCAAAGAGATATATAATAAATAGATTTATATGATCAAGAAATAGGTGAATTTGAGTAAAAGCATTGGTCTATGTATGATAATCATGCCATTTTATGCTAGGAAATACTCGTGCTCATACTAAAAAAAGTATATACAGTCGACATGAAGTCAAGTTTGGGAGATACTTTGCAAAGAGTTTGATTCTGATAATTCTTATGCCCGCGTATGGACTGTAATACCTTGTTTTTAATGTATTTTGATTTGGACCCATCTTTCATATTTTGTAGTTTGGAATGTGTTTGTGTGTGTGTGTGTGTGTGTTTGTTTGTAGTTTTTTCAGCCATTTGTCCATCTGTATATCCTTCCCCCATAGGCCCATCCATCCATCCATCCACTCATGGACGCATGTATATACATACATACCAGAACATATATATTCAATCCTGCCAGTCATATTTGCAACCATAGACACATCCATCCAAACAACCATTTCTTGGGAAAGGGGTGTTCATCGACACACGCGCATGTAGACACAAATTCGGGGTATTCATATGCTACCCGTATGAGTGCCTCAAGATATCAGAGAGTCACTGAACTGCAGGTTTTGATTTTGACCTTATGAAATAGAGTGCATACGTTATCTTGGAGAGATATCAAATATGTTATCTATGTGATATATGTAGACTATACCCTACTGTACCATAGCTTGAATGACTTGCGATAGTTTATATGGTGTAAAGAGCGTTGTATGATGTAGAACACTCGATGCCAAGAGGTTTGTTCTTGTTAATCGTACGAACGGCACATAGTTTGATACGTAATTTATCCCTAACGAAGCTATTAGGTGTGACACATAGCTACTTGTCTTATTAGAAGTGAATAACTTCTAGGAGTATTTACTGTTGACAAAAAGGAGAATTTGTGTTTAAAGGATATTTAACTAAATGGAGGACAAAAAACCTTTCTTACGGACAAATAAAACGAATGAGTCGACCTACGTAAGTTTCAACGTCAGCTTCGATGCTACAACCAGTTTTGATGAACGGTGGGCCATAGCACACTCAAAGGACCCAGGACATAAGCGGGACGATGGAGCAACGTATAGACGTTTCAAGTCTGTTGACGATGATCTAGACAACATTTCACGTAGCAGCTACGAAAATGTATCCACTCGTGTTAACCTAGAATCTCAAATGTCTTCTATTGATAGCAACGGAATCAAAAGCGGTGACGGCATGATTTCTTCCCCATCCGATGTTATGTCGACAAAAGATGCAAATGGAAGTACCAGAAAACTTGATTCGCTTCAAAATGAAGAACATGAAAATATTCTAGCCGTACGTGACAGACTTTACCGCAACAAAAGTCCTAGCGTGATTGAGTCTCATAACGTAACGCTCACGTGGAGAGGCGTCAACGTGTTCGTAAAACCCCCAAGCAGAAGTTGTCTTCGTGGTCCCGATCCTTCGATAAAACCTAAACAAGTACTACACAATGGTGAGTAACACAAGGGCTACACAAAAATGGTGAGTAACACAATGGTGAGTAATACAAGTACTACGCAATGGTGAGTAACACAAGGACTACACAAAAATGGTGAGTAACACAAGGACTACACAAAAATGGTGAGTAACACAAGGACTACACAAAAATGGCGAGTAACACAATGGTGAGTAATACAAGTACTACGCAATGGTGAGTAATAGAGTAATATCAAAACCACAGAATAATCACTAATATAAGTCGTACACAATGGTAACACTGTTTCTCATCTCTTAATACTAATTTTATCACTAAAAGGAAAATACAACTTTAATGTTTCATTTTACAAATCGAACACTGGAAACAAATCCAGAATAGCAAAATATTTATAAAAGATAATAAATAAACGAGGATGTAAAACGATACATCAAAATATAAATGTATCAGATCTGAGTTGCTTGCATCGCTGTATATATCAGATATACACCTTTCACAATAGCATATTAATTATTATTCTATGAGAAAGACGTGTAAGTAACCTTGATCTGTAGAGATAATCTGTGATTAAAGACGTGTAAGTAACCTTGATCTCTATGGATAATCTGTGATTAAAGACGTGTAAGTAACCTTGATCTGTATGGATAATCTGTGATTAAAGACGTGTAAGTAACCTTGATCTGCAGGGATAATCTGTGATTAAAGACGTGGATCTGCATGGATAATCTATGATTAAAGACGTGTAAGTAACCTTGATTTGTATGGATAATCTGTGATTAAAGACGTGTAAGTAACCTTGATTTGTATGGATAATCTGTAATTAAAAACGCGGAAGTAACCTTGATCTGTAGGGAAAATCTGTGATTTCTATATAAGCTTTGTAACGGTTATTTATTTCTTGAAAACGCTCGACTTTATTTTTGTTGATGCTAGTGTTACTGTAATAATATGTAGGCAAATTGTTTGAACTGATCTTCTAATATAGTGAAACTTAAGCTTAAACATAATACTGTATCTTATTCTACCTCACACGTATATGTCAAAGAGAAAATGGTTTTATACCTAAAATCAGCTAATAATATAGAATAAAAAATAAATGCTAAAGTGCTTTTACACTTCGCCCGGTACATTGAGGAAAATGAATTATCATTTCCAACGTGTTCGGATTCGACTTTCCATCCTTTTTCTTTTCTTTCTTTGTTTTTCTCTTTCTTATAACATATATTTTTATATTACGTAAAAGAGAAAATGTCACATACACTACAGAGAATATTTAAACATCGCGAATTGAGTGTAATCCCAAATAAATTCTGTATTTTGCAGGTATTGCTGTCTTATTTTCCATTTTAAAATATAAAACGGACAAATTAAATTATTTTCAGTTCACGGTCTGGTGAAGTATGGGACACTTCTAGCAGTTCTCGGTGCCAGGTCAGTACTACCTCTCTTGTCATGTATAATCTTTCTGTCTTATTGATTCTTCCACGCGGTTAATAACTCTTAGAAACTTACTATAGCTGTGTTCCTGGTCGGTTCTCCCTCATTTATTCTGTGTGTCGTTTTATTCTTTATTTTCATATTCTATATTTCCATTATATTTAGGAGAATGAAATATTTTTTCCATGCGTTCATATTCGTTCTTCCTTCGTTTCTTCTCAACTGGTATTTCAATAATAATAATAATAATAATAATAATAATAATAATAATAATAATAATAATAATAATAATAATTTTTATAAATGGATAATGCATTACAATTGGATAAAATCATGAATGGCCATTAATTTCTATTTGCATCATTTAATTAGCCAAAAAATAATTCTGGACGTACTTTGGCATGATCTACATAATAAAAAAAATCTTAAAGAACATTCTGAACGCCGTATGGCCACCGCTCCTTGGTTATGGGATGGCATTATAACGGAATATATCAAGAGTTCAGTGATGCAAAAAAAAAATAGCTTAGAAGACAACAATATTTACATTACTGTGTGCAAGTTATGCATTAAACTGCTTTGTAGACTAAAATTAAATTACAAAGAAACTTAATTGTTATTTAGACAACGTTTATATTCGATCTATTCACGAACTAGTTTTCTCTTTGTACACAGCGGTTCAGGGAAGACAACTCTATTGAACTCGCTAACACTCCGAAATCAAAAGACTCTCGACGTAACAGGGGATATTAGAGTCAATGGAGTGAATGTCGGTAGGGGTATTCGGAACATCTCAGCGTACGTACAACAAGACGATATGTTCATTGCCACGATGACAGTGAGAGAGCATCTTTTATTCAGGGTACATGAAATGGCTGTATAATATTCCCTTTTGAAAAATGCTTTACTATCTATAAAATAGTTCTAATAACTTGGAAATTATTCCTGGATATGTTTCCCAAACGTTTTAGTAATTTTTTCTGAACCAATATACAATTTTATTACGTCCGTCACATTATCCTCTGTGAAGAAGGTATCTTCAATCTTACCGAACACATGTGCTTTATTTTCTGTACCTAAATTTAAAAAAGAAAAAATCCAACTTCTTCCAAACAAACAAACAAAACAAATATAAAACGTACAGTTGAATAATTATGCAGGGTAAATTGTATCTACAATTTTGACATAACTTTTTCTAAATATCTTTAATGTATACATTTCCTTTCTATAAAGGTAAATAACATGTATGTATTTTTGCAATTCCTAAAATATTTAAGTTTGAGGTAATTCAAAAAATGACGTGATTAAATATACTTTAACGGTATCCTATTTACAAACATAACATTGTCTTTATATTTTACCGATGTAACGTATTTTTATTTTAATTAACAATACGTTTCAACAAAATGTCGTCTTAGTAATTCGAAAAGAAACTTGATATTCCAGAATCGATTTGTTTTATCGTAACTTTCATTTTGCATACATTTATTATTAACAGGCGTTGCTAAGAATGGAGAAGACTATCACTACTCAGGCAAGACTTGCTCGAGTAGAGGAAGTTATTCGTGAGGTAATGTTCACTTGTCCCTATTGAATTTGAATGGTAAACTTCTTGCAAAAATTAAGACGATTCTAGAACATACTTTTCGAGACCTAATAGCGCAGGATGTTTGGTTACCAGAGTAACAATATGCCTTTTAATGTATTTTAGTTGGGGAATAGCACAATTTAAACGTTATTTACGTAGGAGAGAAATGAAACTGCGCTAATGGAGGATACGAAACCAAATATGTATTGACCGAATGGTTAAGCAAACCTAATTATTTTCTCTAAACAAGAATAATACATATTGTGCCGTATGTAATTTTAATTGCTTTGTGTTTTCTTTTCCTTCCAAAGAGTGATCTTTAATTTAATACAAAAATTAGTATATGTTCTTTGCTTATTTCTTCTTCTTCTACACAGTTGTATAACATCTCTAAAAGCTGCGTGAAAAGTATTTTTTAAACTTTTCCACTCGTTATTTCAAGATAGTTATTTGTGTCGATATATTTCAGCTTGGCTTGTCCAAGTGTGTTGACAACGTCATAGGATGGCCTGGAAGAACAAAGGGGATTTCTGGAGGTGAAATGAGGAGGCTCTCCTTTGCCTCTGAGGTTAGCGGGACTTTATTAAAATATTTTATGCCAAAACTAAATGTTGCTCTGTGAAAATATAGACTTAGCATTTACTGAATTAAATCATAACCAGATAAAGTACTTGAAGGGAATGTATTTTTTGTATACAAAAAAGTTGGAGAAAAAAAAACTACATTCCTTTTTTTATATTAAATTGCATTTTATTTTGACTATTTATAGTCGCAAGCAGTTATATCAACGCTTTAGCCCCTGTAATGCATGTTTAGTAAAACTCTAAGTGATGGCTTCTGGTCTCGTCCAATTGTATTATATTTAACTATAATGTGAAAATGCTTGAGCAGATTTGCACCACGTCGTTTTCAAATCGTTAATGTCTCGTTTCTCATATATGATTTCAGTAGGTCTTATTTTTTATTAAACTGCAGGTTCTGACCAATCCACCATTGTTATTCTGTGACGAGCCAACGTCAGGGCTGGACTCCTTCATGGCTGAAAATATAGTGCAAACACTGCAGGGAATGGCAAAAGGCGGGAGAACAATTTTGTGTACCATTCACCAGCCTTCGTCAGAGATATACGCTCTTTTTGATCAGTAATTACTTCTTTCTCAAATCCTTTTTTTCCCCTCCTATCTTTGCGTGTCCAAACTAGGCTATTTTAAAATTCTAAAATAATCCTAAAAAGTTCTGTTCCAATAAAATTATTGAAGGAATAAACATTTATTCGGTTAATATTATAAAGCACATACATCTTATTGTCCTCATAAGAAAATCCCGAAATTATGCTTTGAACATTTTCTTCATATGCAACTACAACTGAAACAAAATGAAATTTATATCGCTAAACGAGCTACTGTGCATAATTCAGAATGTAATAGATGTACAAGTTACATAGAGAGCCCGAATGTGCAAGAAATAGCTAAAAAAATATTTCAAATAATGGCTAAAAATATTGCCATATAGACAGATTTGAGAGAGAGAGAGAGAGAGAGAGAGAGAGAGAGAGAGAGAGAGAGAGAGAGAGAGAGAGAGAGAGAGAGAGAGATGACATACTTTTAGCATTCACAGCACCATCCCTGACTTGCTTCTCCTGTTTCTTTTGTAACAGAGTATTGCTGATGGCAGAAGGCAGAGTGGCCTTTCTTGGCTCATCCCAAAACGCATTAAACTTCTTCCAACAGTGAGTTTGTTTGTAATATTTTCTAAGCCATCGCTCAGGAAATAATTTAAGAAAGTAGAAGATTTGTTGATTTTCATCTTATATCCGATTGGATTTATGTCAAATGATGTGTGTTTAACAGTTCTAAAATTTTAGTCTTTGCGGCTTTATTTTGCTATAGTTGTCTACAGAAGTAGCTTCCAAAATACCATACAAAAGATAATTACTATATTTCCATCCAAAATAACATACAAAAAGATAATTATTGTATTTCCATCATTAAATTGGAGTATCAAGGTGATAATAAAAATAATGCACATTGTATATTTCTTTCACGAACGAAAACTAAGGATTAAAGATTCATTTTAAGAAATAACACAGATCATGCTCGATATTGCATTGTTATTGAATGTAACGCTAATATAAAAAAATAAGTATTACAAATTACGGAAAGGATTTATTTCGATTTGTAATAATCTCAGATTTGGTGGATTAGATATGCATTTGGAGGATGTATGTGCTCTAGAAATTTGCCACACTCGACAGGGGAGCATTGCTGATAATTCATGTTCAATATCTGATGAAAAGAATTCTCGATTATCTAATATGCCCTCTTTCCAGTAATTTGATTTGCCCTATTTTAAGAGCACACAAACATAAATTTTAATACAAACATAACAATAAAAAAATTCTGAAACATGTTTTAAATGATATTTTACTTCACTTATGTACATAACTATGGGGTCGTCCATTGATTATGTCAACAAAATGGGGGAGGGGGAGGGATTTGAAGAAGTTTGACAATTGTTGACATGGAGGGGGGGGAGTTCGAAATAAATTGACGTCAACAATGTTATTTTTTTACAATAAATTTAATTTAAAAATAATAGGAAATAGGAAAATGAGAAGATGATTGAAGCTAGAATTTAAAGTCTCGATTTTTTCATGAATTCAAACTATTATAGTCGATTTGAAATATGTTAAACAAGTAAAATAAATGTATTAAAATTTATTTGTAGACCTTTTAATTTCAATAATTCTATTTTTAGTTTAAAAGCCAGCCGTATAAAATATTGTTAGTTTGTAGACCGGGGGGGGGGGAGTTTAAAACAAAATTGACATAATTTTATTAGGGGGGGGGGGTCACTGAAAGTTTGACAATTGTTGACAAGGTGGGGAGGGGGATGTTGTATAAAACTGCCTAAAATTGTTGACATAATTAATGAACGTTCCCTATATTTTTTATGTTAGAACCCGGCATACTCGAATGAAAGTCAATCCTGATGATATATTCGTCCCCTCCTACCCGTTCCCCGCTTGTGCAAGAACTGAATAAACCCATTAACCAAGATCCGCAGGTTAAATATTATTTATACGACGCTTTGTTTTCATCGTTAAGTTAAACAAACACTGAGCAGCATTCTAAGATAGCATAAGGCATATTGTTTGACACGTGTACCAAGTTTGGTTGAAAAAATATACCTTTAAGGCAGTGCTGTCCAACATGCGGCACGCGGACTGATTTTAAATGGCAGCGCTATAGCTCAAGCAATTTTTTTGTGCATTTATGTAAAAAAAACAAAAAAAAAAAACAACAACACAACGTCCATGACCTACTTGCATAGTAGATCTTCATAACTAAGTAAACAATTGTGAATATTTTTTTTAAAATAGTCGTTACTTTTTAAGTTTTCTGCTGTGGTCCTCGGTTTCAATTTTTGTTAGTGGTCCGTGGTGTCATAAAGGCTGGACAGCATTGCTTAGGGATTTGTAAGGTACACATATTTATAAACATACAGACATACAGACATACAAATTTCGGATACACTGACGAACGTGTGTTATCCTATATTGTTATTGGGGTAATTTGGGTGGGATGTATGAGGGGTTTAATATGTAAAACTTTTGATATAATTACGAATACTTAACGATAGATATATTTAATATTACTTCTGTATTCAAAATCTTTTTTTTATTTTTTTTTTACAAGTTTTTCTCTTCTAATTTTACCAATGTTGCATCTACTACAGACAAGGTTACTTTTGCCCTGTGAACTACAACCCAGCAGACTATTTCATAATGACACTAGCTGTGGCCCCAGATAGGCGTGCAGAATGTAACGATAGGATACACGTATGTATATGATGATGATGATGATGATGATGATGATGATAGTGGTGGTGGTTTTCGTGGTGGTGGTTAGCATTTGTCATTGCTATTTTTGGAGTGCATATTTGTGATAATTTTGTTGTAACTGTCATAGTTTGTTATTAACTTTGTGACTATATTTTCGATCAGCATAATTCCTACATCTGTCAAAATTATTGCTATCTTAATTACTTTAATTGAAGTCAGCAGTAGCCGCTAATGTTATTATCTTTATGACTGTCATCATAATTCCTACATCTGTCACCGTTGTTACTATCTTTATGACTGTAATTCAGGCTAGCACAATTCCTAAATCTGTCAACGTTGTTACCAGTATTATAACTGTAATTCAGACCAGCACGATTCCTAAATCTGTCAACGTTGTTAATAATACTATGATTGTAATTCAGGCCAGCACGATTCCTAAATCTGTCAACGTTGTTAATAATACTATGATTGTAATTCAGGCCAGCACGATTCCTAAATCTGTCAACGTTGTTACTAGTATTATGACTAATTCAGACCAGCATTCTTCATAAATCTGTCACCGTTGTTACTATCTTTATAACTGTAATTCAGGCCAGCACGATTCCTAAATCTGTCAACGTTGTTAATAGTGCTATGACTGTAGTTCAGGCCAGCACGATTTCTACATCTGTCACCGTTGTTACTACTATCTTTATGAATGTTATTCAGGCCAGCACGATGCCTAAATCTGTCAACGTTGTTACTAGTATTATAACTGTAATTCAGGCCAGCATAATTTCTACATCTGGCATCGTTGTTACTACCGTTCTGAGACAGCAAAGCACAAATCAGTAAAACCAAAATGATTTTTTCTTCTTTAGGAATTGCCTATTTTACTAATTAAACGTTACGCAATTTTTCTGAGACATTAAATGAATTAGTTAATTTTAAAAGAAAGTTTAATTACTTTTTCCCAACTTTACATTTAATATATCGTTTATTTTAAAAGAGGTGTCATATATTTCATATTATAATTTATCGACTTAGAGGATCTGCGATGCATTTCAAGAAACGAGGGAAGCAAAGGAGATGGAAGCAGAGACAAATGTGTTGCGAAGCTGTGTCAAAAAGGCCAGCCCGGTGGTAAGGAGAAAGAGAGAGAGAGAGAGAGAGAGAGAGAGAGAGAGAGAGAGAGAGAGAGAGAGAGAGACTCACACATGTATTTTATTTAGTAAAGTAGAAGCGACTATTTAATCGTCATTTATTTGTGACTATTTAATCGTCATTTTTTTTCTCTCTTGTTCCTACACTAAACTACATATGCGTATAAAGAGGTTTAGTATCTAACTGTAACCCATGGTGATTAAGTGTTCTAGAAAAGAAATATGCCAGGAAACGAAGATACGAATAAACTTATTTTGATTTTATTTACAGTTTAACGAAGCTTTCAGCGAAACATCTAGGTATGGAATTACTTCATTTAATTAACCAATAATAATAATAATAATAATAATAATAATAATAATAATAATAATAATAATAATAATAATAATGATGATGATGATGATGATGATGATAATAATAATAATAAGGGTCAAATCGAACTATTATTACTCGTATTATTCAGTAGCATGCATTTGGTATATCTGTGAAAAGGGCGTTTCGCCGTTGTTTTTCAGCATATTACTAATATGTAGTTTATATATTCAGTAATACTACTGCCACTACTACTACTACTACTACTACTACTACTACTACTACTACTACTACTACTACTACTATTAATAATAATAATGATAACAATAATAATATTTTTTAGTAATAATAATAAAAATTATTATTATTGATATTATTATTATTGTTATTAACAACAGTAATAAGGCATCAACAGTGTTAGTAGTAGTAGTGGTGGTGGTGTCGAGATGTCATACAGTTTTGGCTAGAAGTCATACAAGGACATTTAATTGCAGGAATTCTCGCTTTGGAAATATATTCCTTTTATTGCAGATATTACAAACTTTGCATTGATGACTGACTTCTAGTTACAACAAGTGTATTGCCAATAGTTGAAAATGTGGCTTTGAAAACAGCTAAAGTTCTAAAATACATTTGGTTAATGTTACGTGTGGTACTGGAAATGGACTATATGTTGTACAAATATAATTGCCAATATTACCATGGTGGCACTGTAAATGGGCTACAAGTTAGAAATACGAGTTTTTCCCCTTACAACAATTGATACACAGCTGGCGGCAACATGTCAGTTGTAATTATAGCTAGAAATTGGTGATAATACAAAAAACGAAATCATGACATCATTTGTACAAAACTGTGGCTTCAAAATGTATGGTAGCAAGTTGTTACGTTCTTAGGCTCGAATAAACAGTAACATAGAAAGAGTGAAAACAACAAGTTTATTAAACTTAATAAACAATTTATTGAGCACAAATATTTTCCAAAAAAAGAAAAATAAACTTACGGTTTTAAGAATCAATTCCAAACTTAATCCAAAAATAATTCAAAATATTATCCACTAGAGAAATTGCAAAAGTCCTGGTAATAAAATGATCAAATGATTCTAAGTTCGAATCCCAGCGAAGTATCCCATATGGAAGACGATGTCACTTGTTGAAGTCAGTTTTTGTTAATAAAATTCTATGAGCACAATTCTTTTCCAGATAAGTAACAAAATAAATCCTCTTGAATCCAAACGAATTGAAATAATTTCCAATACAAGGTAACTCAAAACGACACAACTTAATATTCTAACAGCCCAATTACTACTGAATAGCTCGCTCCAAAACATAGTTTATATACCTGTTTTTACGTAAACAAGAAAGTTGTCACATGATCTTCTAGAAACTCTTAAAACAAATTTACGTTCAAATCTCACGTATCCACCACATGACCCAACTAAAGTAGAAAGATGTTTATATAAAGCTCCATTTTGTCCTTGGAACGAACCAATCATTTTAAAAGCTTGTTTTCAACTCTGAAGCCAGGTCAGAAATGAGGTCAACACCTGGTGTTTATTCTGTAAAGTACAGGTCACCATCCCCAATGAACGAATCTTTAAACTTAAATGCCAAATTTGAATCTAACAAACAAACAATAAAAATAAATATAAATGACTTCAAATATACGTAACAAAGTGAGAAATACAACAACGCAAAAGCTGCTTAAGAGGGAGAAAATAAAGGAACCAATGATGAACAAAAATAATTTATTAATTCATAATGTATAAAAGGACTTCAGAATTATGTGCTATAGTTTTATTAAACCATATAGAATGGTTTTTGTATAAATACAGTAAATTCGAATTTCTGTTTTCAGATATGAAGCTTCCTGGTGTAGACAATTTTCATGCGTCTTCAAAAGATGTTGGTTAACTAGCATTCGAGAACCGAATATAATCAGAGTCCGATTTTTGCAAACAATGGTAATATTTACGTTTTCTGTGTCGAATTATAAGAGCACATAAACGTATAAGATTTTGATTATTCTGGATTTTATTCGAAACCAATTTCAATAATCATATAGAATCATGTCTGGAGAGAGAGAGAGAGAGAGAGAGAGAGAGAGAGAGAGAGAGAGAGAGAGAGAGAGAGAGAGAGAGAGAGAGAGAGAGAGAGAGATTTCTTTGTTGTAATTAATTTTACGCAAACATGTAAGTGGACAAATGGTAATTTTTATTCTTTTCTATATGTTTCTATGTTGCATTATTAAGAACCAGAACCCGTTTATCCATTATATTTTATATATATATTTCTTTCAGACATAAATAGTAAACGGTTGTTCTTTTTTAAAAAAAATTATCCCACCCGCTCCCTGACAAAAAAAAAAAAACAACAACAAAACAAATCACACACTCCAATTTAAAAAAAAAAATTAGTACGCTAAACAATTTTTTTCTTCTATACAATTAGCCATGCCCTATAACAGTCGGTATACTTCTTCTGTGGGACGTGAATAAAGATTAATGAATAACGAATAGTGTAGTAATTTATTCGTACATTTTGGATCAGCATTCAACTCATTTCTCCCACCTGTCTTGAAGAAAGTATACATCTACTTTATGGAATGAAAAGGTAGATGTATCCTCTTGATTGTGTTTTTATCTACCTTACAGATACTAGGTTCGATGTTTGTGTTTTCGTTTACCTTTGAGGTAATATGTAAGATGGTCACGTTTTCATCAACCTTTACAGATAATAGATACGATGACTGTGTTTTTATCTACAATTTACAGGTAATAAGTACAATTGTTGGGTTAATTTTCTTTAACCTAACCGTTGACCAGCCTGGAGTACAGAACTTCAATGGAGTTATGTTCATCCTTATCACTGAGATGACTGCTTCAACTATGTTTTCTGCTGTAACAGTACGTAACAAAATTTTATTCTTCACACTATTTTCCACTAACTGTAGAAAGGAATACCATAAGCTGACGTTTGAAAATCTTTATAATGTCCCCTTTATTAATCAGTTATATGCGAATTAAGATCACCCAAATTTTCCAGTCAACTATATATTTAAAATATTCGAATTTACTTTGCTTTTTCCTACAAAACGTTTAATATAATATAAGGAGATATTTGAAGAAACATAAGATAATTCGGAAAACAAAATTCCCCACATGGTTTCATCGTTCTATTAACTTATGTGACACTTTCATAATTGGATTAACTTTATGTTACAGACACATTTTTCACCGTAAGCTGGAAACATTTCTAATTATTTGAATTTTCAATATATATATATATAAAATAGTTTTTAGTAAAGTGGCCTTTTTTTGACAAAAGAGTATTAGCATATGACTATTCAAAGCTTCAATATTCACTCTAAATTAAGAAGTCTGGATATTATCTTTCTTTTATACAGTTTTTAAAAAATAATTCATCCAAAAATATTCGCTTAGCTTATTTTTATTTCCGTAAAACAGACGTTCCCTCTAGAGCTTCCAATTTTCTTGAGGGAATATGGGATCGGTCTCTACAGGACAGATGTGTATTTTCTGAGCAAATCATTGTCTGAGGTAATATATATACACAAACAAAGAGAAATGCCAAGGAAAAAACTTTCCTATGCAAATTCTGAGTTGCAAAAAGACAACTACTCGAAACAGACAGATTATAAAAAATACATGTTTTGTCATCCAGTACGATGTTGATTTTTCGAACGGAATGAATGTCACAAACCTTGCTTATGTCCTATTTGTGTTTGCGTCTTTCGTTTACAGTTTTGATAGAGCTTAGCAAATATGTGTTCAACTGTGGGGAGTCAGTGTTAGGAATATATTTCTCATTCGGAATAATAAGCCAATTATTAGGACCAGAGGTCATTATATACAGTATTCTCGAGACTTTTTGGTCGAATGGATTAGTTTTGTAAAATGGACCCTACCCTATTTCTTAACATAGAGAATTTTCGTGATATTTTCACAAACAAATGTTTAGTACGTTGATACAGGAATGCTTCTTTGTAGTTAGGTCACGTTTTGTAGCATGTGGCACTAAATACATATCTTTGGCTGAGATAAACGTACTGATAAATCATACCAAATGTGCAGCAAGAAACCGTGCAAGTGTGAAATTATTCTCTTGAATGTTTGGTAGTTTCATAAAAGAATGATCTTCGACATCAGGAAATTTAAACACCATATAGCTGGCAACGACTGACTTTCGAAAAGATTCGAGTTGTTCTGATTGACTCCTTGCTCTGTCATTTAGAACATCTTTAATTTTTTATCCCATTCAGCTCTCCTTTTAGGGTCCTTTGGGAATGTAAAAAAACCTAATATTCTGTGTGGAACTTCTATTGTTCACACATTTTTTGGGGTGGGGGTGGTGTGGGGTAGAGTGAGGTGGCGGGCACCAGAAAGAACCCCGCCGCTATTTTTGAAAACAAAGGAACAAAGTTTTCAGATGTTGGTGTGTTCCTCACGATATGTAGTTTAGTGGGGGGTTTTAAATATAATTTTCTCCCCTTTCTAAAATTTCTGTTTATGTAGTTAAACTTTGATAGGGTATTGTATCCTTAGTGTTTCTATAGGGTTGATCATCTGAGTAGGTTTAATTCATCCAATCTCAATATTCCTTCCCTAGTTCATTTTGTCGACCTTGACTAGAGGTCACATGTACCTCATGTATGATATTGTAATAAATTTGGAGTATGTGTATTTGACAGCATCCTGTTTTTAAGCAATTCTTAGATTTATTTGTGTGAGTGTTTAAGTCTTAGGTGCCATGGCAATATTACTAGCCTGAAATAGTTAGCCAATTGGTAGAAGCAAACGTCACAGAGCCGAGTGTTAGTGAATTTGAACCATGCTGGGGTCGTTAGTAGTGAATTTAGGTACAAGCCGAATGACTGTCCCTTTTTGTAACATAGTACATATTGAAATTCAGCGGTGTATAAAAGTATTGTGATTGAAAAGGCAGTATTTATGGTTGGAAATCAGTAAATTATAGAATGGAATCAATAAGTTGGAACTTGGTAGGTACCGTTTATGTGTCCATAGTGGAAAATGGGCGTATGTATATGAGCGTGATACGGCGGAAATTATGAGGATTGACTGGTCTAGGGTCGCGCAGTTAAATAATTCCCAGTTAGTAAGGGAATACTAGTGTAATTTCTACGGCATGACAAGCTATCTGTACGGAAATCGGATAATAATGAAGAAAAACCATGCAAAGGTGCAGTTAATGGACTTTTGGGCAAGTTGTCTCATCTGAGTCGCCAATTAATTAGAGCAAAGGTTATTAAATATAGCAGACACGTCTCTCTTTCCATTTTACAACTCAAGTTGTATGGAAGTCTTTTGAAATTTGGGGAAAACATATGACTTCCAGCGTGACTCGCGCCAGGGTTTGACACCGCTCGGTCAAGTGAATACCCCTGTGCGTGTAACAATATTTATGCTGGTACTATATGTATATTTTGTTTCTTCTAGTCATTTATTTGATTTTTAATTTTGAAAGAAGTAAGGTGTACTATCTTTGTTTAGTCAGAAAAAAGAAACTTATTTTTGTATGGCTTGCATTTTTTCCGTGTAGTTCTTCGCATTGTCTATTTATTTCATATTGAGTTCGACTGTGCTCGAGTAGGGGTCCATACATTTAAAAAAAAATTAAATTGTTTTTCTCCAGACTCGAGTTTATTTATTAGTCCTTTCAAAGATTTTCCCAAATTGTTTAAGGTACCTTTCCAAATGGGTTTCTTTGTGCAATACAGGAGCTGCCCAGCGTAGTATAGAAGAAGAATAAAGTATTCTATATGTTCCTTGTTTTGTTTTTTTCTTCCTAAAAGATTAATTCGCAATGCATATTTAGAGACACTTAACTTGTATATTTTATTCACACAATTTAGAGCTGCGTATAGAAACAACGTGTTTCTACTTGTCACTTGGCTGCACAAACTGAATGCGACTCGTATACGTTAATCGTCTCAAATGACGTCACATCCTGTGTATATGGAAGGAAGCTAACACATTCGCGGCAGTGTCTTCCAGTTTGATCTCCGAAAACAAGACAGTATTCTTTTATAAAATTGAAGGGCAAATACATAAAATGCAAATAAACAAATAGTTGAGATAGATTAAATACACAAACTACTAAATATCCTTCTATTGACAATAAAATTATGCAGGTCCGGGTTTTTGTCCCCTTTAAGGTTGTTGTAGGAAAAGATACATTAAAATATCCCACTGATACAAGAATCAGTCGTATGAAGAAATTTAGTTAGATATGCATGGGCCAAAGTAGCATTTGCTGTTTGGAGATTTTCCCTCTTTCATTTATATAAAAACATATTTCTAATGTCTTGTAAAGCGTGAATGGCGGTCCTTTTTAAGTTTCCTTAATATAAGTCAGTTATAGCCTTTGCCCGATCTTGTAAAGAAGCATTATAAGTATTATTTTTAGAGAGAGTACTCTTTTGAGAATACCAATTTATTTATTTTCAATTAATAAGATATGTTATTATATAACTTTCCTGTGTTTGTTTCATTTTAAACTTTATCCCGGGTGGCGTAGGCGTCGTTGATATGTTGTGTCATGTAAGGTTTGTGAAACAATATTTCCATTATTTGCTTTATTTTCATACTTCAAATTTTGACTGGTTTTCCTTCTCGACTTTCGTTTTGTTTTATATGGTGATCTTATATGACTTCTTCGTAATGTCTAATTGTATTGTGGGTCGATCATACTATGTCACAGTTCCGTATTGTCACAGTTCACAGTTCCGTATTGTCACAGTTCCCTATTGTCACTGTTCCGTATTGTCATAGTTCTATATTAATCATGTTATCCTTCTTAAATCGTGCTAATACGTCCTTAGAAGACATCTCATTAGTGTTGAGTCTTACAAATAAGGTTAGACAGATATCATTTAAGACTGATTAACATATGTGTTATTTCACATAAGTTTAAAATGTTTTTATCTGGAATAATTGTATTATTCTCAATTAAGCACATTCATTTTACACATTCATCTTTACTAAATTATTTTCTATATTTATTTTTTCACTTTAAAAGGAATTATTATTTATCTTAAATAAATTATGTTAGAATTTTTAAAATATTTTCTTTTCAAGCATACTTCGTTACAAAATTGTAAAAGATAATTTTCTCTCTTTTTCCAGCTTCCTTCTTTCATAATTATACCATCCTTTTTTATCGCAATTGTCTACTGGATGTCAGGTTAGTGTCCACGTTAACTTTCCTTTTTTTAAATGCTCAGTTTTAGTTATCCGAGTTTTGGCGACGATATCGCATCCGTTATTTTGCGCACATACGTCGTCCGTCAGTCGTAGGCAATTGTTTGTTATTGATATTCTTCCTAAGATTCTGTGATGAAAGTCACGATATATTTTTGTGTGTGTGTGTGTGTGTGTGTGTGTGTGTGAGAGAGAGAGAGAGAGAGAGAGAGAGAGAGAGAGAGAGAGAGAGAGAGAGAGAGAGAGAGAGAGAGAGAGAGAGAGAGGAAGTAGGTTTTAAATGAAAATCGCAACCCTTGGACATTCACGGTGATTGTTTTATATATCGCTCATTCTCTGTAACAAATGGTCATATCGACAGAAAGTTTATATTAAGAGGCTTCTCATGATCATACTGAAACTTTTTCTGAATTGATGGTTATGTCAACATATCGTTTCTACTCAAATATTTGTAATGATACTCAGTTTATCCAAACGAAAAATGGACATGATATCATCTCATCAAATAACTGCCCTGTTGGCGTCTTCAAAACGTCGAAATACCAAACGTAACTAAAAAATTAAGCCATAGACGCCATTGTATGTCCGAGTATTAAGATTATTATTAATAATTCTCAAGACATCTATTTTATAGATCGTACACAATTTGTATTCTTTACAGAGTCAGATCTTAAATTAGCATAATTTGTATCGGCGCGTGTATTAGGTTTTGTTTTAACCTCACGTGACCACTGGGGCATTTTCCAGGTCTTCGTTTCACATATAAGCTTTCTTTAGTAGTTACTAACTGAAGTTAATGTTACAACACGTGCCATGCAATTAACAGCTAAAATGCATTTTTAAGTTTTACGTGAGTACCGTTGTATTTCTTTTTTTTCTACAGCTTAAAATTGACATTTATGCTTAATTTTGTGTTCAGTAGTCGGAGTTGAGAGGTTAGGGTTTACTGGGGAAAATTCGGGACACCCCCACCCCCAAATTTTGCTTTCGGTTTTGAGGAATTTCACATCCACACCCACACTTATACACGCACACAAACACACACACACACACTAATATATATATATATATATATATATATATATATATATATATATATATATATATATATATATATATATATATATATATATATATATATATATATATATATAAACACACACACACACACTGAGGATCAATAAGCGAATGTAGTAAACCAAAGACATATGTTATAGTAATGACTGATATTTATAGTCCGAGTGTGTGTTCCTGAAATTTTATGACTTAAAGAATGTTACCAATCTTTTTAGGTCTGTATGGAACAGCCAAGGCATTTTTTATCTGCTATGGAATACTGATTCTGGTTGTCAATACTAGTGTTTCATTTGGTAAGTCATCGACCTTGATTCTCAGTAACGTCTTTCTCCTCCTCATCTGCATCATCATCTTCATGGTAGTCGACTTCGTCTAAGACGATCTCATTATCGTCATCGACGTGAGTATTATTGCCGTGTTTGCAGTTTCTTTATGTGTATCACCATCGTCTCTTCTATTTCCTTTGTTTCTTTTCCGTATTTGTCTTATTATTCTTCCTTGTTTTTCTATATTCAAGATAATCTTTCTTAATATACCCTCTTTCTCGCGTAAAAAACAAAAATATTCTTTTAGTAACACGGTTTGTCCGTCAAACTATATATGGCTTGATACGAAATCATGTTTACTCCGTGGATATGTCAAAACAGTTTTAAATATATCTTTTATTGTTACTATGCTCTGAATTTTAGAAAATGCACACGTTTTTTTTTATCAATTTGTTTATGTTTTAAATGACAAACCATTCCTATTAAGTACATAACTTAGTACAGGTGCAAATATTATTTACGATAATATTTATAAACCATTAAATAGTATGTGAGGGCAATTCAAACCTGATACAGTTACCTATAGTTAGCATAATGCAATACAATATATCATTGCCATGTACAAGTAAACTATTAATTTGAACATCTCCATGTTACATCTCCATGTTACATCTCCATGTTACATTTTGTCTTCCAGGTTTGATTGTGTCCTGTATGTCTTATAGCATTGATATGGCACTTGCATTAGCTCCACCAATGATGATTCCGCTGTTCTTATTAGGTGGTTTGCTTATTAATGTCGAGTAAGTTTGTATGATATTTTATTAGCTTATTAATGTCGAGTACGTTTGTACGCACGTTTACTAAAGAATGCGTGAATGAATAAATGAATAACTATATTAATTCATTTATCCATATCTTTCTATCTAAGTATTTATTTTGTCGACTAGAAACTGACAAACAATCTCAGCAAACTTTAGATGTCTGTTTCAATTTACATAGTTTCTAGATATTTTTTGTATTTAAAGCCAATATTTCATCTCAAATTATTATCTTTTCTTTCTGACATTTGAATAATATTTTTGTTTCCTATCGGTTTTAACTGCATTTATGGATTAGAAAAACAACATAGTCTTGTTTAAGCAAAATAGAAGTAATTTTCCCAAAAACTTGATGTGTTTATATAACTAAAAGCATGACGATACCGGATTTTTGTTTAATTAATTGTTTCAGAAGAACCATGGCAGCATTTAGTCATATTTTAATATATATGTCTTTTTCTTTAGTTCGATTCCTGTTTATTTAAATTGGCTTCAGTACCTTTCGTGGTTTAAGTACGCCTTTGAACTGATAGCACTTAATCAGTGGGAGAACATCGACAACATAGGGGGTAAGTCAACTCTGTTGACAAGTTAAGTTTTATTTTAATTTTAATTTTGGGTGGTTGTTTGATCAAAATTAATAATGTATATTTTAAAGACAGTTTAACATTTCAAGTGCAGGGATTTACGAATCCACTTGCCCGACTCCGGCGACATGTTCAAATTCGGTTTGGGCAAGCTCATTGCTGGAAGGGGCAAGTCTAAAAGTTGAGAGGGATACAAAATACAAGAAATTTGTTTTCAACGTTGATGGTTGGGATAAAATCAATTAACTCATGTGAGCTAATTTGCCGACAAGGGGCCGTGTTTAGTTCATAATGCTTTATGTTCTACTCGTTTTAAACCCTGCAATCTTGTAACAAGACGTGTATAAACACCTTTATTACTCTTCTTACCTGGCTACTGTTTCATCTATTCTATGTGACATTTCCATTATGTAGTCAATGTCTAGCTCAGTCTCATACATACATACATACATACATACATACATACATACATACATACATACATACATACAAAAAGAAAAATATGCAGGTGCGCTTGCGCTCTCAAGAACCAAATCAGTGCAACACAAACTTTAAAATATTACGTGAAAATACAGAACTGACTATCAGATACATTATTCAGCTGTAGTATTCTGCAAGCTGTTAAAGTTTAAAAAGGGTTTTGTTCCCCAACGTGTAAATTTTATTATATAGCTATGCTGAGTATTTTTTCTACTTTGTATTCTATAACACCATAATTTTGCAATTTATACAATCTGGGGGATTTTATTAGTGAGGGCACAGGAGACTTATTTAGAAGATATTTTGCAATCAACATTTTTAAAAATATTAAATAACTGGATCACCAAATTTATTATTTGCAAAGAAAAACTGCTTGTTTTCAAAACATCATATTTGGTATGGAACTATTAATTACTGCAATGAAGGATTTTTAAATTTAACAGAAAAAGCTTCAACACTTGCGATCGATTTACACATGTTATTGGCTACGTCTGCCATCTGAGCTACTTTGTCACTTTTCTTGTAATATATTTAGGACTGTGTTGTACTGATTATAGTTACAGACTGTAGCTAGAGTAAGGAATCGGTCGTTATTAAGACTGAAATATGGTCCTTGTGTTTCGTTTGTGAGCATGTATAAATCAGAACACGTCTTCATAAGTTAATTGTATACTTCATGTCTAATATTCTTGAAATTATCATTAAAATTTCATAATTCCCATATGTACGGTTAAACACTACAACGTATTCATCTCAGTATAACATACATTTTCAAAAGAATTTAAATATTTACATATTATCTTTTGAAACATTCCCATAGAAAGTAAAATCGCAAGGAAATGCTCTAGTTTTCAGGGAGGAAACAAAAGTAGTTTCAATCTGGCTATGTTAACCGGAAATACAGACTGAGCGTCAGATTAAGCGTGTTAGATTAGATGGATATATGATATAATGGAATTAATGGCATCATGTGTGTTATTGGTGAATTCTTCTTCTTCTTCTATTATTATATATTATTGTTATTACATTTTCATTTAATCAGAAGAAAAAAACCGCATCTCATTTATAAAGCTATTGCTTGAAATCGAGATAATATACGTAACGCTGTGAGAGGGATTATTCATTTTCTCGGCATTCCTTTAACTGTGGAATGATGACGTTGATTTAATTAAGTGTCAGTGTTCCCTGAATGAGGTAAGCTATTTAAATATTCTTTAACAAATAATGCAGCCATATTGCAGTTTATGATTTGACACTTGCAAAGAGTATTTGCGATTGGACCAAAGATAAACGCCATACATCAAGAAATAATGTAATGAAAACCTATTTTCACAAGGACGGTGTTTGTAAATTGACTAACTGAACTTGTGAGGGTGTAAGGGAATTCTGCAAGATGCGGTGTACTATTCTAGCAACTATTCTCCAAGAGCAAACAAAAGCAACCCAGTCTATACTTCTGTATTCAATCTTAAGGGAAGAAGAAACATATAATGATTAGAAGAAACCAAATGGTTATTATTAAGGAGATATCTCAAACTGTACATGTCTTCTTTAAGGTTGTGAAGGACTGAATTCCAGTGACTGCGTATTTCCAAATGGACACGTAGTTATGGAGTACTTTGGACTAGTAGAGGTACAAAAGCGCAAATATTAGACGAATTAGCCGTGTCAGACTCTTTACACACACATACGCAAACAATATCTATCTGACTGGTCACTCGTACTCAAGCAAAACCTAAAAATGATAGATAATCTCGATTCTGTCCGAAGGTCGTCAAATAGATAAAACTGAGTCTATTGCATCTTTTAACTTATCTGGCGGATGACCTTGACTAGGACTTAATCACCTAAAACATACTTACCATTATAGTTAATAGCAGTTCAGCTAATTACCTTGTATTTACCATTATAGTCAATAGCAGTTCAGCTAATTACCTTGTATTTACCATTATAGTCAATAGCAGTTCAGCTAATTACCTTGTGCTTACCATTATAGTCAATAGCAGTTCAGCTAATTACCTTGTGCTTACCATTATAGTCAATAGCAGTTCAGCTAATTACCTTGTATTTACCATTATAGTCAATAGCAGTTCAGCTAATTACCTTGTATTTACCATTATAGTCAATAGCAGTTCAGCTAATTACCTTGTATTTACCATTATAGTCAATAGCATTTCAGCTAATTACCTTGTATTTACCATTATAGCCAATAGCAGTTCAGCTAATTACCTTGTATTTACCATTATAGTCAATAGCAGTTCAGCTAATTACCTTGTATTTACCATTATAGTCAATAGCAGTTCAGCTAATTACCTTGTATTTACCATTATAGTCAATAGCAGTTCAGCTAATTACCTTGTATTTACCATTATAGTCAATAGCAGTTCAGCTAATTACCTTGTATTTACCATTATAGTCAATAGCAGTTCAGCTAATTACCTTGTGCTTACCATTATAGTCAATAGCAGTTCAGCTAATAACCTTGTGCTTACCATTATAGTCAATAGCAGTTCAGCTAATTACCTTGTATTTACCATTATAGTCAATAGCAGTTCAGCTGATTACCTTGTATTTACCATTATAGTCAATAGCAGTTCAGCTAATTACCTTGTGCTTACCATTATAGTCAATAGCAGTTCAGCTAATAACCTTGTGCTTACCATTATAGTCAATAGCAGTTCAGCTAATTACCTTGTATTTACCATTATAGTCAATAGCAGTTCAGCTGATTACCTTGTATTTACCATTATAGTCAATAGCAGTTCAGCTGATTACCTTGTGCTTACCATTATAGTCAATAGCAGTTCAGCTAATAACCTTGTGCTTACCATTATAGTCAATAGCAGTTCAGCTTATAACCTTGTGCTTACCATTATAGTCAATAGCAGTTCAGCTAATTACCTTGTACTTACTATTATAGTCAATAGCAGTTCAGCTAATTACCTTGTGCTTCACCCACTTTCATCTGCAAATCATTGTTAATTGCACAACTTGTCAAACTTGCAAACCTATTGCTTTAAATAAAGCAATCATGATTTCAATAATTGAAAATAAATTCAATTGATGATTTTGGATTGCTCAAACGCAACGTTACTATATATTTTCTATAGTTGTATATACGTTTTTGAATCTTGATAGTATGTTATCTACATTTTATCTGCGTAATACAGTCAATCACTGACTCTAGGTTATAGCTGGTGACCTGAGTATATGTCTTAAGTAAATTCGATTGTTATGCTGAAACATTCAAATCTGAAACGGATTTGTAAGTATACAATGTAATGAACTCTGATTTTTTGCTATAGCCACATATTTGGAATCATACCCGTTGAATAAAAATATAAATACACGTGGATATGAAAGTACAAGAACACTTCATACATTATGGAGGCTATAGTCACGAGTTCTTCGATGAACTATTCTCTTCTGAGTTATGTATTGTGTTATTTTGTGTTTAGCAATGACACAATCAAGAGGTAGCCGTCAAACTATGTTTAAAAATATATTAAAGAGTCGTCTTTCAAAAACGATCAAAGTTTCGATAAGACAGACTGAATGACATCCAGTATTTCACTTGAATACCTTACTGCATACATGATGGACACCTCCTGTGGCTTCAGTGGTTAGAGCCTCCGCATCGGATGCGGGCGGTCGCGGGTTCGAACTTTGGTATAGTCATACCAAAGTCATACCAATGACTTACATAAATGGTACTAGCTGATGTCTCGCTTGGCGCTCAGTATAAAGAGGCCAGTGTAAGGACTGGTCGGCCTTGGGTCAGGATAATGCAACTGAGTGGGACATGATGCTACTTGTCTGCGGCATGATGTCCGAGTGCTAGACATCACTGCAAACTATATCACTGCAGACGTCGTAGCGTTATGACTGGGAAATTGTTCAAGATACGATACAAATCCAGATCTCTCTCTCTCTCTCTCTCTTTCTCTCTCTCTCTCTCTCTCTCTTACACACACACACACACACACATACACACATTCCCCCACAGTGATGTATAAGATAGGCAAATCATGCTGAAGGTGTCATCTTGTAATACAACGAGACACATTGTTTTTACTCAAAAGATGGTTTCGAAGGTTTTCGATAGTTCCATAAATTGTCTCAATTCTTTCAATGCATATGGGTATTCATATTTCTATCTTTTTACATTTCAGAGTAATTGGAGCCTTGATATATCCCTCTTGGTGACACTGATGATTGGATACCGTATTATTGCATTTGTTATACTTTTCATTCGAGCCAGACGTTCGGTTGCATAGCAACACTAACATTCAAGGATAAACGTATCACGTCGGCTGCTAAATCTGCAAAACAATTGTTGCGAGAGTAAAAGTATATCTCATTATATTTCAAATTTATGATCACAATCTCTTGGAACAGCCACCAAAATGCATTGGAGTTGGAGTGAAGATGACGTGGTTTACGTTAAGAGATACTCCATAATATTCTGTGATAATACTCACCAATAATTCTCAAGTTCACATAACACAACGGACCATCAAGCATGTATCGTGCTATCCTTACAACCATATCTCAGTCTGAATGAAATATTAAAGCGTATCTAACTAACGTAATCACCGGTTCTTTTCCAGGCATTTTTTATGCACTCATTTCATAAATGATAGATAACACACGAGTTTATTTTAAACCCTTATTCAGGTCACTAAATCTTCCATACAAAAATTAAATTGCAAACTTTTTTAATTTCCGAGTCTTTACTCATTTTCGAAGTTATTGCTTTAACTGGATATTTGTAATCCATTATAAGGATGTAGTTTGTAAAACAATATTGCTTGGGGTTCATTCAGATCGACAACTTGGGTAGAATGATCATGTATGTCTAGTTTGAAGTCACTTTTTCATGGCCGAACATTAACGTGTGAAGAAATCAGATAACATACAGGTGTATTTCCTGACAAAGTATTCCGAAAAACTTACATTTTCGTCAGATTGGTATAGGTATAGTTTAAGTTGTTCAACATTATGAACTGCATGAATATGACACCGACTCTCTCTCTCTCTCTCTCTCTCTCTCTCTCTCTCTCTCTCTCTCTCTCTCTCTCCATGATTGCAAGCATTTATTTTCTGCGTGGCAGTTACAGCTCAGAAATACATAAAAGGAGAAGGATGGCTAGCTTCCGGTATTGGGTTGAATATCAATCCTGAAGATAAAGACAATAAACTACTGATTTATCTAATCATGATATACTTACAATTGTTTATCTGTGCAGAGAGGAAGAAAAAAATAATTTGATGGGAACCATTGTAATTCATTAAACAAAACTAAGTAAATGACTCACAGAGTATGCTTTCAGTTCTACTGTTCAATGAACAGAAACGTCTATATGATTGTTGGTCATTCATTTGCCCTCACTTGTCCGCCTTAACAATTGGATTGCACTGAATCAATAAACAGGTATTTGGCACTTATAGCCGTCACTGTGATTCTCTTGAAAATAATGTTATCGCGTCTCATTCTTTCGAACGGATGCGGCCCCAAGTGGCCGAGTGGTCTTAAACAGCATACCGTGCCGGATTACTGTCATCTCACCTTTGTCTGCATGATTTCGAGTCTCAGGCTCGGCTTTTGTGGGGTACCTGAGAAATCTTGTCAATAGCTTCTCGTGGGTCGGACGTTCTTTCCGTTTTTTTTTTTCCCTGCTTCGTTCTCCACCAGTTATACTGGCCGCCATTGTAGCCAGCCTATCGTGTACTAAAAGATGGCTTTAAATCCTACAACAATTACAATTACTATCTTTCAAACGGATAGCCAGATCAATATAGAATATTAGCAAAAATTCTTAAATGTTTTGTTATGCTTATCAAAATCATGAAAAAGAAAATCGTGTGCTCGAGACCAAATGTGACAATTTAGACGCGAGTTTTCTTGCTAGTTTATAGATTTATTCATGAAACAAGGAAACAAAAAAGTTTCAGAAAATCTGGAGGTGTTAAGTTAATCGCTAATGTGTTTGATTAGTAGCTATGAACATCAATTGACAAAGCATGTATGCCTCTGATACCTTTAAGGTGATAGTTTGGATTTTAATCATACAGTTATAGATTATTTTATCAAATTTTCTTTGTTTCAAAGAAGGATCAAATTGCGTCAAGAAAAATGTTTGAATAAGCAAAAAAGAAAACTGCATGACATTTGTAATTTTTATATGTTGCATTTCAAAATTGTATATTTGTAATCCCTTTGTAGTAAAAGGCATTCTTCATTGGCCTTTCCATCTCTATCGATGGTGCAGTTTTACATAATCCACGCCAGACACTTAACGAATATATACAACATTGGGATGACGCTAGAAGAAAAAAAACACATTTTGCGTCAATATAGATTACATCGCTTTGAAGGAATTATTGTAATATACTAAACCAAACAAGGAATTATTATTTCAGTAAAACATAAACTGATTCAACTATTATAATGGAGCATATATCATCCAGACTGTTAACTAGTAAACAGTTTGAAAACCTTCATACATATTACTAGTATTACTATTACTACCATTGTATGCCTTTCTTTGGTTGTGAATGTCATAAGTTAAGAATATGATAAAATAATTAATTTACATATACTCAACACAGATAAATTTGGAACAAAAAGAAATAAGAGAGTAGATATATAAGAAAACTATGAAGAAATTTATTAGTATTCACAATGATATTACCACAAATAAGGGTAAAATACTTGGCTCGTGTAAACCAGGAGATTATGGAAGATGGTGGACAAGTGAGAAACGAACAGGATAATTCAAAAAAAAAATTAAAGAGATGTATGATTTTTTTTTAAAAAAACGATATTAAACACAACCCCCAGCATCAAATGAAATTTGCGAAATAGGTTTTAATATCAGTTAAGTTACTGAAATCCTAAACGTATGCATTGCAGGTAAAGTAATTACATCATTTGTTAAGAAACTTAATGTGCTGGGTATTCTTTGACTGAATATTCTAAATACATGTTCGTGAAATATGTTTAACATGTGGCTTGCTAGTTACATTTGATCTAAGGAGATGTCTAGCTTTAAATTTGGGTCTCTTACTCAGTCCTGGAGATAAAGACAATGAGCTGCAAGTTCTAGATGCCTTCATATTGCAAATTGACTCTAACCCTAAGGTTATTTGTACTGAAAAAAAGCAAATGTTTTTATATAAAGAAAAAGTGAGTAAAATCTCGCTCAGCGCATGATTGGAGTTCTAATAATGAACCATAGTAAATAAATTAGCAACAAGAAATATAAACCCTGTCTGCATAAGATCAAAGAGACCAAGTTGATAAGATTTACGCCCCGTATTATTAATTACAAGTGACATAAAGCTTCACAATCAATGCTTATCGAATTGTAATTAACGATGGGGTTAACCGGTAGCACAATACCTGATTCTCAAGTAACAAATGAAATTTCTCTTGTTAATTTCAAAAAGGTTTATATGTTAAGTTTAGCGGAGGTAAGAACATTTTCTTGAATATTTTATTTCACACAGTGGTTTTAACATCAAACAAACCTCGTAAATGTTTTTTTTTTATAACTAAAGAAACTATGCAAAGTAACATAAAGATGTTACTGACGCTATGATATGATGTTATTTTATTCATTATACTTAAATTATCTGGGCCTGGGCCTGCCATTTAGTGGCCAGTGGCGTAGCTGGAGGGGGGGGGGGGGAGGGTGCAGAGGGTGAAAGTTGCACCGGGGGGGGGGGGGGGGAAAGACGATTGGAGAATTTAGTGTTTACTTTTACAAAGTATGGTTCAGAAGAAACAACTAGGTAAACAATATAGTCTGTGCCAGAATGTCTGGATAATTGAGATTAACTCTGGTTCAGACTCGGGGGGGGGGGGGGGGGGAGGAGCGAAGAATATGAACCTAGCATTGGGCGCCGAACACCCTCGCTAAGCCACTGTTGGTGGCATAGACACCTTGCGACTAAAAGGTTCAGCGGATCAAGTCGGTTGCTGGATGCAAACAAGTTAATCTGAGAGTGAAACCATATCTGCAATTCGAGATAATACACAAAGAGTTATCGAACAACCCAAAACCATTAAAGTGGGACTCGTGGATACCATCATTTCTTAATTTTAAGCATTTTGTAAATACGCAATATTTTATCCAAGGTTCTGGAGATTGTTGCTTCCTCAGCTTTAAGCGTTATGAGAACGCGCGAGTTTTCTTCAAGCAGTTGTCGAATTTCTTGAACTTTACATGCAAATTCATATTTTTATTAACATGACTTTGTCGAATCGACATTAAGGGTTGCACTATATTGTTTCTCGAGGTTGCAGTTAATAAGATAAGACATATTTCAAAGCATGACCTTGAATGTGAGTGTTAGAGGGAGAGAGGATATTTTAATATATTGTTTATGGTTAAATTATTGAAAGATATTTTCCAAATGTTTGCAAATAAGGAAAGCTCAAACACAGTTTAAAACTAGCAACGAAAATACCTGCTGATGACAGAAAATAGTAAAAGGATTTTAACGCGTAGTTATGGAAAGTAAGATATAATCCGTTTTATCATTATTTGTATTATATAGTAATTTCAAATAGGTTAAGTAGAAATATGTTTCTCATATATATATATATATATATATATATATATATATATATATATATATATATATATATAGCGAACTTACTGAACTCTGAAAAGAAGCTTAGGGTTATCAGTGGTGGTAGGGTTGTATTAGTACATCCGCATAAATGCGGATTCGTCACGGAATGCCATTTAAGGTCAAAATTTTAGACGCATTATAAATGTACCTGGTGGCTTTAAATGTGAACTGTGCATTAATGGAGAATTTTTATTTAGTTAGATAGCGATTATATCATTGTCGTAAATTTTTTAATAAAAGGAGTATCTAGAGTACAAAGAAAATGCGGGAATAATTTTGGAAATGAAATTTGTATACAGTAAAAGAAGGGTCACTTTATTTCACTGTCAAAATTCATTACATTTGCACAATTTTTATAACGTATATAATATACGTTTTTCTGTAAAATAATTCAATCAATATCACTAGAATTTGTATTTTATTCTATTGATTTAAAATCTTAAAAAGGATTATATAGAAAAATTTCCGTTCGTCAAAGATTATGCTGTATATTTTAAAGTCATACTCATCATCAGAAACAGATTATATTCTAAACAATGCTTAGATCTGGAGATTCTCACACGAACCCAGAAACACAATTATCTCTGTAATGTCATTGGTTAACAAATGTTTTAGAGGCAACTCTCGATTTACTGTTGGGTTACATATTTGATAAAACTTATTAACCAATAAAACATTTTGAAAATTTCTGTTCATTTAATGCCTGACATTAGAATACAACCTATATATATATATATATATATATATATATATATATATATATATATATATATATATATATATATATATATATATATATATATATATATATATATATCCAAGAATCTTTTCCATAACTTTTCAAAAGAAATAATCACTCGAAACGGTGTAGATAGGCTAGATCTTGGGGACATTGGCTCTGCGAGAGGTTCCAGAGATCTGTAACATTCTCCATCACTTGTTATGTAAGAAGAGATGTTGTTATTGTAATAAAGGTTCTAATAATGGTTGTAGTACGGCTACATCTTTGAGAGAGAGAGAGAGAGAAAGAGAGAAAGCTCTCTTAAACAAGTGCCGCCATGATGTTAAATCAGCTACATCTGTATATCTGTAATAAGAAGACAAAACATCTATTTCTTCTGTCGGTATGGAACTGACCTTTATTTAATTAAACAACACAAATATATTGACTACATTCTAGAAACACATCTAAAAACTTTATAATAAAAGTTCATGCAATACATATTATATTTTCCCTTTTTCAAGCTTTCCAACTTCATTTATTCGTATAACTTCTGCATTTTAGAATAGTATACAAATAGTTAATTCTCAATCAATTTCAAGATAACCAAAAGTGTAAGATGTAATTACTATAGTTAATGTAACAATTAATTTAAAGAAATGCATTTTACTTATTTTAAAATAGAATATTGATTTAGAATATATTGCTAGATAATATTCTTTCTTACTTAAAGAATACTTTATTTCAATATTAAATCTAACATGAAGTTGGTAGCAATCTTAACCTTACAATAAAAAGTACATAAATATAATTAAATAACAATTCCCTAGAACATTTAAACATTCCGTTACAATATATTATAAATAAAAGTATTAAGTGAATAATGTTGCTAACATAACAATGTTACTATTAAAATAACAAACATTACAAATACTTATTTCTAAAGAAGTTACGAATATATCATTATTTTACCTGTAATAAGAAGACAAAACATCTATTTCTTCTGTCGGTACGGAACTGACCTGACCCTTAAATGCGTGGTCTTTTATATGCATCCTGTGTCAGGTTAACGTACCCTTGGAAATAGATGTTTTATTCTCAACAAGTAAAAATCAGTTTTTCCTGGTCTAAACCGGCTTAATTTGACGTCATCTGACATAAGGTACAACTCAGATTTGTAGTTCGTTTGGCATTAGTTACATCCGAACACGATAATCCCTAAATATTCTAAATCAGGAACATGTTTAATATATTTAAGCCAGCAGCAATGTCCGTCAATCTTTAGATAAGAACCATTTTGTAGAAACGACTGTCCATCATTAGTTAAAAACCATTCTGTATTTACGTTAACACGGAAGCCTGCTCTATGCTTTACCGATAAGACTTAGGGGTTGACTGACTTTCAGTAAGATTTCTTGCTAATGCCTGGTTTTACAAAATATATATCTGACTGATAAACTTAAGAGCTGACTGACTTTTGTTTTATAACCTATTTTCACTCGATAATGTATATTCGTATAGCTAACGATTTGCGTTGCCAACTTATGCTTCGTATATCAACTATTTTCCTTCAATTAATATATAGTTGTGCTTTGGAAATAAATGAAATTAATCTTAACACACTTTTAGAACTTACTTAATATAAATGAATAAAACATTACTCTAATACAATTTAAAGAAAATATCAATCTTATTAATTTTACTGAAAATTGAATCCTAACATATATATATATATATATATATATATATATATATATATATATATATATATATATATATATATATATATATATAACGTCAATTTGAGAGAATACATGTGTACATGGGTATAATGGGGTCAACAGTTGTTTGACTTGTGACAGAGATGGATTGTACAATTATTATAGAACACACAAACACACACACACACACACACACACACACACACACACACACACTCACACATATATATGTGTGTGTATGTGTGTGTGTATGTGTGTGTGTGTATGTGTGTGTGTGTGTGTGTGTGTGCGTGTAATAGTTCAATCATACATGAAACCTGTTTAATATTTGTATTTACTTAAAAGTTGCACTAACAACGTATATTCATTCCGTCTCCAATAGCAAAACATCAGATTCGAGGCCGCTTAATAAAAGTTAATAATTCTTTACTTTTCTGTGTTAAAGTTCTTATAATCATTTATACAAAAGAATGCAGCAAATATGTTAAAATAATAAGCAGACAAATAAACGTTTTCATAAATGGCTAAACTGCAACTGTTTCATTATTATCAATTTGCCTTAAAAGCTTATCTTCAGTTTGGTACATAGAGTTGTGAATAGCATCCTGCAACCCTAATATACGCCAACGAGCGTGTACAGTGTATATGTGTTTGCAACCGATGTATCTTTGAGACATGTCACTGTTATTGACCACAGGCATAAACCTTCTACAATATTTACTGACCGTAAATAATCTCTTTCAGCGTGTATCAGCTGTGTTTAGCTGAACTTATGACCACCGACAGCTGTTTGGGACCAGACATTGAAATATATTATTGTATTTACCAGCTAACATAATGTTTCAAGTTTGACATGAACTGAGGTTTAATGTGTAGTCTCAGATTGAAAATTTTAACCGAAAATATCAAGAGAGAGAGAGAGAGAGAGAGAGAGAGAGAGAGAGAGAGAGAGAGAGAGAGAGATTAATCTCCAACCCATAACACAAATCATAACTCTTTTTTCATTGCAACTTTAAATGTCATATTTTATGCATCAGAAAATACTGGGACATAGTATTATGAATGTATTGCTATTTAAAAATCTTTCTGAATGGTCAAGTGATTATTTTTACTTGAAGAAAGGAGAAGATGCCAGTGAAAACATTTATTCAACACATTCACGATTCATTTATTTTAATCTTGACTCTTGAACCACGCAAATAGGTAATGACGAGTCGAACAGTCAACATACATTTTTGTATTATTGGCTCTTGAACCACGCAAATATTTAATGACGAGTCCAACAGTCAACATAAATTTATTTTAATCTTGGTTCTTGAACCACGTAAATATGTAATGACGAGTCAAACAGTCAACATACATTCTTTTATTATTGTCTCTTGAACCACGCAAATAGGTAAGGACGAGTGAAACTAGCACTAGCGCTGGACAGCATATTGAAAAATATATCAGTCTGCTTGCAACGTTCAATGTTTTGGACAGCTCGTAGACAACGACTTAACACCAATAAAATGTTTAAATTTTCTTGTCCATAGAAACTAAACTTCCCTGATAACCAAACTCTGATTTGTATTCGTTTATGTGAAATGTATACAGTATACATGGTTACAGGTAATGCATCCTATGCAGCCTTTTTATATAGTGAAGCAGTTATAATAATTTATTTATAAATTATACGTTTTGGGAAATTCTGCCCTAAAAATGCGATCAATAAAAATCTAATACTACTTCCATGTCAGTGAGGACAGTTTGCTACAAAATATACACTAATGTAATTTGCTCTCATCCGTTATTGATCAATTCCGATTGTTAATTTCATCCAACTTATCCAATGATAAAGACTAGTTCGCAATTTAGCTGAACCTCCAACTCCAAGATGTTAGAGCAGTATCATGTAATTTATTCAGAAAACAAAATTCTTAAAATAAATTCCAGAAAGTAATTGGTGTGTACTATAATTGTAAATTAAGCAAAGGAGACAAAAATGTCCCATGTATCTTTTCTCTGCTGGAACCTGCTTGCAGGGTGGCTGTTCCTTACGATATAAATGAAATTGTGAGTAATTCTAATAATGGAAGGTCGGACATATGATGGAAAGTGGTGTGTGGGGGATTTGATTTGTCGTGTTTCGAGAAGTAATCATTTTTTAAATAGCCTTTTTTAATTGGTAAGTTTTTATTTAATTTATTAATCCATTTACAGTGATACATTAAGATCCAAAGAAGTTAGCATGGGCGATATATAAATGTTTATTGAATACGAACTAAACAATAACATGTCTCAGTCTCACCCGTGAATGGAAAAACCGAAATTATAAATTCAAAGCTTATTCTTCATGAAAACTAAACTTTGAGATGCGTGGTAGGCTAAAATAATGGTTTTACATGTGCTAATAAACTTCAATGAATATATTTAACGACGAAGGAGAGTGGGATTGGTCTCTATTAGAGATTTCTCAAGAGAGATAGATATATATGCAAAATTTACCCCTCAACGAAATCACTGCTTAGATATCAAGAAAAGAAACGCATCCATTCTACCATCACCAACACCATGCATCACCTCAGAAAACGTAGTCGAACATGAATATAGTGGTTTATAAGGAAGGTGAAAATTTGATTGAAATTATTGGATCAAAATGCAAGGTTTGGAATGAAAATTAACACACTTTATGAAAAAGGGAAAGTTGTCCATAAACTGAATGCATGCATGTTTCCGGAATATTTCAAGAATGTATATGGTGTCGATAGTTTTGAATGATATATGCTTCATTAAAACTTGCGGATACTTGTAAATGTAATTTTATCGTTTTTAATGCAGATATCACGTCGGCTTCACTACAAGACTCGGGTAAGTATTCGTAAAGGAATAATTCTGCAGGGCTTGAGAAGATAATATTTGATAATATAATATTTGATAATAAAATAAATGAAATGGTTGTAAGTACGAATTATATAATGACATCTTGTTATTTTGCATAACGGATTAAAATGATGATTGTAACAATGTATTGGTAATGTAGTGTTATAATGTAGATCTTAATTAGAGAAATAACATTAATAACTGTTTAGCAAATATTTCTTCAAATATTCCTAATGAACAACAAAATAATTATTAAAAATATAAATTTTGATTTTGAAAAAAGAAAGGTATTGTATTTTGTTCTTCAGTAGCTTCTAATCTCAAAGCAATTGTTTTAACAATGAGAAGGTATCTGATATCATTTGGAGCAACTTATTGTTTTCATATATATATATATATATATACACACACATACATATACATATACATATATAATATATACATATATATACATATATGACCTACCTATGCATTAAGATCTGTATACGAATCGGTAAATTTTTATTTCAGGCTAACGACATGTGACTTTTTAAAAAAAAATATCATGCATCGTTTTTGGACAAGGTGTGCTCCTGTATCACCACTGGATATGCTGTTATGCTTAACATTTAACAGTGCCCTACCAAAGCAAATGCTTTAGAGTTTAGCGTTACTTTTTCAAAAGGGAATGTGTTCTAGCAGAGGAATAGTGTTCTCACAGGGCCAATAAAATCCAACACTGTGGATAAAGTGAATTGGTAATTAGTATGCTGTATGGTAACTGCTACGTTATTCTCGTTTGTGCATCGATGAAAATAGATTATTTATCTACGCAGTTTAATATACTTGCCCCTAAGTTCAAGGTATATGCTTTACTCGTCATATATGATATATATTAAGCTTAACAATTCTCTACAGTGATTATTTCTCAAAAGATCTTAGAAGTTAACTCTTGCGATTCGCTGAAGAACATTGATATTGCATACTTCAGATGACTATGAGCGCGAGCCGCACTGGAAATATATGAAGCAAATACAATGTACCGTATCGAGTTATTCACTATAGAAACTACATTTCATTTTTGTTTGTTTTTCTTAATTTAAATATGTACATCTTTAGTACGTATTTGGGTTCTGCTATCACAGTTTCAATTGCTCATGTATGTGGAAACCATTGAGCGAAACACTTGGGATTCGTAGAACCTCAAAATCAGATATACCTATGACCCTTATATGCACATCTATGGATCTTAAACAATGGGAACCAGTTTCACTTATTCTGCTCATATTTAAAAAATAATAATATCGTTACGGGTTTACAATATTATGCAGGGGATGTTTCGTCATTGGTTTATCTGTTAGTATTTATTTTACTTTTTGCAGAGGATAGTGTGATAATTGAAGAAAGAAAATTCTGAGCAGAATATGTTAAATAATTGGGAACACATACAAACGAAAAGACTTGAAAAGAAAAATATTATATTTCACAACTAATTATCTAAAACTGTCAAGACAATGAGAGCTTGGTTTATAAGTCCACATAAATATAATTCAAGCAAAATCAAAGGTTAACATTTGATACAAAAATCATGCATTACACATCAGAAATGAATATATGTATTTTGATATGGTGACTGATTTTATACAAATACATGATCAAAACAACACTGGTGTCCGATACTATCCGAATTTGGAGGAATGACAATCAGTCTCTTTAAACTACTGCCTCAACCTTGAATCAGTAAAACCAGCTCTTAAGTTTCAAATCGCCAGATAGCTTACAAAACGCTGTTGTCTGGTTCTTAGTCACCAAGGCTTATTCCAATATCTATAATCATTTGACTTGGCCGCAAATTAAAAGTGATATTTATAAATCATAATGATCTTGTCATGCTTGTCAACTGGCAGAACAACTCAATCAGAAGATACCCAAAGCTAATCTGTCATCTATTCCAGCGTTTGATGAACAATTTAGCCGAATAATGGTATATTGTGTAGGCCCTTTACCTAGGGCCAAGATAATCCACTAATGCTTGTTGATAAATTACCTAAAACCAAGATAGGCCACCAATACTTGTTGATAAATTACCTAAAACCTCAATAGGCCACAAATGCTTGTTGATGACTTACCTATAACCTCAATAGGCCACCACTGCTTGTTCATGAATTACCTAAATCCTCGATAGGCCACCAACGCTTGTTGCTGATTTACCTAAATCCTCGATAGGCCACCAATGCTTGTTGCTGAATTACCTAAGACCAAGATAGGCCACCAATGCTTGTTGATGAATTACCTAAGACCATGAAAGGCCACTAATGTTTGTTGATAAATTACCTAAAACTTCGATAGGCCACCAATGCTTGTTGATGAATTACCTAAGACCAAGATAAACCACTAATGCTTGTTGATAAATTACCTAAAACCTCGATAGGCCACAAAAAATGCTTGTTGATGAATTATCTAAGACCAAGAAATTATCTTAAGAGTATGTATTTTAGTCCGTATAAAGTTAGGAAGAAAGTAAGATGTTAAAAATACACTATTCATACACCTGAGTGGCAAGATAGGAATACTCTTGTCAGAGCACTATATTAGGTGTATGTTAACAAGATAGGAATACTCTTGTCAGAGCACTATTTCAGGCGTATGTTAACAAGATAGGAATACTCTTGTCAGATCTTGTCAGAGCACTATGTCAGGCGTATATTAACAAGATAGGAATAATTTTGTCAGAGCACTATGTTAGGCGTATGTTAACAAGATAGGAATAATTTTGTCAGAACACTATGTTAGGTGTGTATGTTAACAAGATAGGAATAATTTTGTCAGAGCACTATGTTAGGTGTGTATGTTAACAAGATAGGAATAATTTTGTCAGAGCACTATGTTAGGCGTATGTTAACAAGATAGGAATAATTTTGTCAGAACACTATGTTAGGTGTGTATGTTAACAAGATAGGAATAATTTTGTCAGAGCACTATCTTAGGTGTGTATGTTAACAAGATAGGAATAATTTTAGTCAGAGCACTGTATTAGGTATATGTTAACAAGATATGAATACTTTTGTCAGAGCACTATGTTAGGTGTATGTTAACAAGATAAGAATACTTTTGTCAGAGCATTATGTTAAGTGTATGTTAACAAGATAGGATTACTTTTGTATTGTACGATGTCACAGTAACAGTGTTAAAACACATTTTGTATTGTACAATGTCACAATAACAGTCTTAAAAACTTTTTACTTTCAGACTGCATGCCTTAGTAGAGTGCGTAGAAAAAAGCGTTCCCTTGAGCAAGAGCATTATCAAGACAATGATTTAGATGACATTAGTCTGTTTGTTTCTTTAAAAAAATATTCTGCTTATCTGAGTTAACCTAAACTGCAAGAAGCTCAATAAGTTTGAGCATCTGAGACCATCGACGTGCTTCAAGCACTTGGACCAAAGTGAGGATAAACCATGTGGCCGTCTTACTTAATGGAGGAACGGGGGGAGATCACAGAAAGAACAAATTTATTGGAATGCTACCTATGAAGAAAAGAGGCATCAACTTAACAACTTTAGATGATTTACCAAAATGATTATTATGAAATAAATTAATTATTGCATAGTATTACAAAACTCTGTAATTAAACTGTTCATAAATTGTGCTGTTCTTAAGTTTTATAGGAGCATTTTGTGGTTCACCCATACTTCTTTCACTAAAATATTTGCCCTCCAATAGCTGTCTTCATTCTAGAGAGATGTCCACCACTATAGGTACATACTCCAAAGGTGTCTTTGCTGTACAAATACGCGTTAGAACGACTTGTTTACAATCAAATACGCGTTAGAACGACTTGTTTACTGTAGAAATACGCGTTAGAATGACTTGTTTACTGTAGAAATACGCGTTAGAATGACTTGTTTACTGTAGAAATACGCGTTAGAATGACTTGTTTACTGTAGAAATACGCGTTAGAATGACTTGTTTACTGTAGAAATACGCGTTAGAATGACTTGTTTACTGTACACTGAATTATTAGACATTTCATGTAGCTGCTGCTCTAATACCTCGAAGTTTCCGGGACGTCCCAGATTTGTCCTCCCTTGTAACAGGATTCTCTGGCTAGCACTGCGTACCTTTTGCAATCTCTTACCTATTATAAAAACCTGGCCTTCACTCTTCAGTCTTGGAAGAGGCAAAAAAAAAAAAAAAAATGAAAGGTTATCTGTGTCGTCCTATGAAGTATATTTACATAGTGTCAACATGTTCTGTTCTATACAAATACAATCTCCATCTCACGTCTGAAATTAATTCTATCTTACTAACATAAAGAAATCCTACCATTTTATAAATGTATAACAATGAATATATTAAACATGTACGATGCTGATAATCATTTCAGATAGGTTACAGGATACCAACATAGTATACACACTTCAGCGTCAATTGCTAATAGGGTCAAAAAAGTACTCCCGTTTATCATCAGTGACACCCAAAAGGGTTTTATGAAAGGGAGATTCATGGTGAAAATACACGACTTTTGTATGACCTGATGCAATACCTTGAGGAAAAAAATGAATTTGGTCTTCTGCAATTGATAGACTTTGAAAAAGCTTTTGACTCAGTTGAATGGGACTTTCTGGAAACTGCTCTGAAGTCTTTATACTTTGGAGAATCAATTTGTCACTGGTTCAGGCTATTTTGCAATAAATCAAAACGTTGTGTTATTAATAATGGACATTTATCCCCATTCTTTAATTTGGAGAGAGGTTGTCGCCAGGGAGACCCTTTATCACCCTACTTTTTTATAATAGGAATTGAACTTCTTGCAACAGAACTAAAGAAAAACACAGATGTTACAGACATTTTTTAATAATGAAATGGAGTTCAAATTAGGGCAGTACGCTGATGATGCTTTTCTATTATTAGATGGTTCTCATTTGTCCTTGAGGACAACCATGCAGATTTTAAATGATTTTGCTTTGGTGTCAGGTCTGCACTGCAATGTTTTGAAATCGAAAGCAATTTGGATTGGAAACAAAAAAGATTCTAATGAAAAAATATGTCCAGAAATTGATATTAACTGGTCAATGTCCAATTTTAGATTGCTTGGAGTATATTTCTCTTTGAACTTGGAGGATATGGTAGAGCTTAATTATTCGATGAAGTTAAAGGAAGTTAAGAAACTGCTTGGCTGGTGGAGTAGAAGAAATTTATCCCTTATTGGAAAAATTACTTTGATAAAGTCCTTGCTTTTGCAGCTTTGCCAAATCCTCCGCCCCATATAGAAAAGGAACTGAATACATTATTTTTCCAGTTTATTTGGGGCAGTAAAACTGAGAGAGTTAAAAGAGACACACTTATAGCTTCTTTTGAGGAATGAGGATTAAATATGATTCACTTGCATTCATTTGTGTGTTATATAAAACTTTCCTGGATTAGGCGCCTCTTAATAAACGAAGATGGCTTATGGCAAAAACTGGTTTCTGAACAAATATTTGGAAAATTTGGAGGTATGCTGTTACTTTCATTAGGAAAAACTAAATCAAAAGTAATTTCTAAATTAATTAAAAATATTTTTGGCGTGATGTTATTTATGCGTTATCTCAATGGAAAAATGAACCATCTACTGTCAATGAATACTTGTCTCAAGATATCCTTAATTTAGTGACTGTAGATAATTTTAAATCATGCACAGGGTGGAGAACAAACGGTATTGTAATTATTCAACATCTTTTGATGCACAAGGGTCTCTATTAAGTTTTGATGAAATAAAATAAAAAAACAAAAACAAAAAATTTCATGCAATACTTTTCTCTTATTTCAAAGATCTCAGTGATGTGGAAAAAGAAAATTAAAGCTTTCTTTGAAAGTGGAAATAGTTTTCTTGTAGCTTTGGACAAAACATCTCTCCTTAGGGTAAGAGCAAAGAATAAATGTACCTATAAAGACCTGATAAGAACCAAAAAAATAAAGCCAAATGGTAAACATGAAACTTGGTCCAGACAGCTAGAGTGTGCGATTGGTACAAATGAATTGACCAACTCTTTTGTTTCGGCTAGATTTTGTACAAAAGACACAAAACTGATTAGCTTTAACTTTAGATTTCTCCACAGAAATATTGCCACAAACCAGTTTCTAAAAAAGATTAATTTAAGTGATAATGATAAATGTACAATTTTGTAATGAGGGAATAGAAGAAATTGAGCACTTATTTTATGACTGTTTAGTTACTGAAAACTTTTGGAAACTGTTGGTAGAATGGATCCAAACTTATGACCCAAATTTTAGAATTACACGAAAAGATGTCTTTATAGGAAATAACAACTTTGATGATCTTATTAACTTCCTAATTTTGCTTGCAAATATGTTATATACAGATCACGTTGTGCATCAAAAAGCCCAAATCTCGCCTATTATAAAAATTGTGTTTTATCATATAAAACGCTGGAAAAATATGCCGCTAAAGTGAATAACCGAAGTGACGAGTTTAAAAGAAAGTGGACCCTATTATCAACTTTTGGTACATGAATTATTATTATTATTACTAGTATTTTTACTTTTAAAAATCTTTATATTATTTATATATTATTTTTTTTAATGCAATTTCAAACATCTTGGGGTTTGTATGCGAGTATGACTTTGTGTACAATAATTGTGAATGTAATTAAGTGTCTGTGTGTGCATGTGTGTGCGTGTTGTGTAGGGAACACATGTAGAGATCAGGACACAAAAGAATTTAAGATCATGCCCCATACGCCAGGTCAGGTGGTGATGTAGGGGAATATGTAAAATCCTGATACCTTGTAATCAACAAAAAAAAAAAATAAAAAAAAAAATAAAAAAAAATAAAAACATAGTATACACGCATAGTTTGCATATTTGAAGAAAAAAATTCCTTCGATATATGTGACAAGCATAATTGTATGTAGGGTAATTTATGTATAATAAATACTTTAAGTAGCAAAATTAATTCAGTAATTAAGTAACATTAATTAAGTAAAAATAATTAAGTAAAATTATTTAAGTAAAATTAATTGTGATAAATGAAATGGAATTAAAAACCCAACTCGTATGCTATATAATTTCAGGTGTAGAATTCTAAACTGCACGCAGTTACAACATTTTTCTAGATATTATTCAAAATGATTTAAAGAAGTCCCGAGTGGCCGAGTGGTCTAAACTGCTCACCGTTACGGATCACTGCCATCTCACCTCTGTCTTCGTAGGTTTGAGTCACAGGCTCGGCCAATGTGGGTAAGTGAGAAAGTCTGCCTTTAGCTTCTCGTGAGTCGCTGGGTAAGTGAGAAAGTCTGCCTTTAGCTTCTCGTGAGTCGGTGGTGGGTTTTGCTGGGTTTTTCCACCAATAATACTGTCCGCCATGTATAGCCTAACTTGTGCTGAAAAAGGGCGTTAAACCCTACAACAACAATAACAACAAAATGCTTTAAATATATCAAAAATTGTCAGAGCCTAATATAGCTTGGTAAATGTCCTCTTTTAGCTTCTGTCCTTAGTATGCGAGTGCCACAGTTGTCCCCCTTGCATGTCTTTACTTTATATAGACCTTTTTATATGCAGAATCAATTATTCTAGTAGAAATAGTAGTTGTAGTAGTAGTAGCAGTATAAATTCTAACATGTTTGTTGTAGAAGCAATACTTCTAGTAGTAGTAGTAGTAGTAGTAGCAGTAGTAGTAGTAGTATAGAAGCAAGAATAGTAGTAGTAGTAGTAGTAGTAGTAGTAGTAGTAGTAGTAGTAGTATCAATTCTAGCATTTGCTGTTGTGGAATCAATTGTTCTAGTAGTAGTAGTAGTAGTAGTAGTAGTAGTAGTAGTAGTAGTAGTATAGAAGCAGGAATAGTAGTAGTAGTAGTAGTAGTAGTAGTAGTATAGAAGCAGGAATAGTAGTAGTATTTGTTCTATGAGTAGTAGTTGTAATAGTAGTTATAACAGTATTAGCAGTAGTTGTAGTATTAGTAGTTGTAGTGGTAGTAGTAATTGTTTTGATATTAGTACCAGTTGTAGTAGTAGTTGATGTAGCAATAGTAGTTGTAGTAGTATTAGTTGTAGTAGTAATTGTTTTGGTAGTAGCAGAAGTAGTAGTAGTAGTTGTTGTTGTTGTTGTTGTAGCAGCAGTAGTAGTAGTAGTAGTAGTAGTAGTAGTAGTAGTTTTTATAAAATGTGTAATTAGTTTATCTGATTTGTATTTTGTTTGCTTGTAAAACGGTATTGTTGATCGCAATTATTTCATCATATTTTGGAGTCACAGCTTGAGTTTGCAACATTCCGTTAATCGGTCTGTATTAACAGCTGTACCCCATGCCTTACCTCCTCTGTAATCTGTTATTATGACTATCATACTTCGAAATAAATTTAACTGACATATTGCACCACATGTCACTATCCAAATGGCAGTGGCATTACAAAGCTAGTCATACGTTATCTATATAAAAGCACCTGTCCGATCAAGTTTGCCTCACTGAAAACACGAAGCTGAACGCATTCCAATTCAAGGAAAATCAAGGTAGGTCGGCAAAAAAACATCACAATAGTTCTGGACTCTTTCTTTAGCTTTACGATGACACATTTTCTTATATGATTATATATCAACAACTTAATGTGCAACTTTCTTCAACCACACATATTATCGATATCAGTATATCCAACATAATATAGGACTGAAACCTAATTCCGTACAAATCTCAAATTACCCTCAGTCCACATATAACTGACTAAAACGAAGGCATACCAAGCATAAGCGATGTGTCATTGGTGTCCTGCTTGCACTAAGTAGATCATTGGTATGCATGTACCAACACATCGAGAGCAGTGTGATACAGAATAACAACAGAACGGCATTCCAAATTGTGAAAGTTGTTGTTGTTGTAGGGTTTAACGCCATTTTCCAGCACACGATAGGTTATACATGGCGGCCAGTATTATTGGTGGAGGAAGAACCCGTGAGAACCCCCAGAAAGGACCACCTACCCACGAGAACCTACTGGCAAGCTTTCCCACATAACTACATTAGCTGAATCTTAGACTCGAACCCAAGCAGACAGTTGTTAGATGGCAGTGATCCGTAGCGGAAAGCGCTTTAGACCACTTGGCCAATCGGGGCCCCAAATTAGGAAAGACCTCAACAGACAGAAGTAACCAAGAGCTAGTTCCATTCATGACGAAAATGGAAAATGTCTCACAGAAACGAGTGACATTGCAAAAAGATGGACTGAATATTGTAAAGGACTCTACAACCATCAGTCCACAGAAGACCAAGAGGTGCTTGAAGTTCCAAACTCCACAAATTATTATGATTTCCCCATTCTCAAAGAAGTGGAGTCAGCAATAAGGGCACTGAAGAATGGGAAAGCAGCTGGAAAATACATCAAAGCTTAACTTACCAATAATGGGAGGGGTTCAGTGATAGAGCTACTAACAAACATCTGCAACAAAATCTGGCAAACAGGTAAATTGTCAACACAGTTGACTCAGTCACTAATCTGATTATAACACTCCTCCCCCCCAAAAAAGAACCTCCAGCTGTGCAAACAATTACATAACAATCAGCTTGATCAGCCATGCTAGTAAGGTGATACTGAAGATCATCTTGAACAGACTGAAACCACAAGCATACGAAATAATTGCTGAAGAACAGGCAGGTATCTGGAGTAAAAGAATCACAACTATTCAAGAGTTCTGTGTGAAAAGTGTTCACAAAATCAACAATACAGCAGCAGAGGGGGTGAACAGACCAACTTTTATAGGCGTTTGTTTGGCAAACTGATGCTTCCTCAGAGGGGTGAACAGACCAACTTTTTAGACGTTAGATAGACTTCCTTCTCGTTAATATTTACTAGAAAGGTTTATTTGACAAAGTGAGGCTTCCTAGTAAATATATAATAACGGGGTCGATTAATCAAACTAAGGCTTCCTTGTAGGGTCCATCTGGCCAAAAAAAAGACGCCCTGGTAGTTGGAATTCACCCCCTCTGCTGCTATGGTTAACAATTTTTTTTACGATGAAAATCACTACGATGAAAATCATTTAGGACTTCACAAACAGACTAATTTGTAGAACCTCGCCTTGTAAATTAATTAGATTATTAGACTGGTCAGTGAGTCTGAAATTAATTCTCGTTAGTGAATCATTATGACATCGCATATAGACTGGATTAGTTGGATCCTCGATTATTAAAAATCCAGGAGGAGCTATTGGTGCAAATGAATACAAAATATATCCCTGCTGAGCTTGATTTGATCGCTCAAGATTTATTTGATAGCTTCCTTCGATAACATCACATACTAAATTCAATGCTATCACCGAGTTTATATTCAAGTTGAACGGAGCGATATGTCTGCCGCCTCCGTCTGGGTCATTATTATGTCTGAGGATTGTTATTTGTGGTTGTGGCAATTTCTTCCATGCGTCATGGATTTTTTTGAAACCTTCATCGATGGCATCATTGAGAGATTTTTTTTTAATCACTGGGACGTTATATCCGCGTAGTTTGAGCGTAGGAATATCTTCTATGCGTATATTACTTTCCATCGCAAACTCTATTCTCGCTTTAGGACTATCGTCATCTAATACCTCTTGAATAATTTTCAAATTATATGTTTACATGTCGTCGATGATTTTGTTACATGTTTCTACGACGCTGATAAATTCATCTCGGGTGAGAGTACCGGATTTAAGAGATATTAACAACAGCGGAAAATCATTATTCATCGCTGTGAAATTTTCGATGATTTCATTCCATTTAGCAAAGTGATGTCTTTGGTTGTTGTCTTTTTCCATTATACCGAAAAAAAATCCCACTTATTGTATTCTCTATAGCTTTTTACTGGATTATCAGATTTTATCCTGTCGGTGGTATAATCAGATTTTTTCGGTTCAGGTGGTATGTTAACCTGTCGAGGTGGGATTTCAGGCCAACCTAGTATTGTTCTTATTGAACTCTGATAAATATCTACGACATAATTAGGCGAGTTTATCTCGATCGCAGATGATAACGTCGGCTCGTGAACCGTTATAGCGATTTTCGATTCTGCTCCAGTAATAGATTTTGTTCTACGCTCTAATTCAGCATTGATTTGTTCGATTTGATATGACCCAGATGGTATCGAAACAACGTTCCAGTCTGGAGTTCTTTCGGGTTTATTCTTATTCGCAAACATCAATGAATTATTCGGTTGTTGACCGCCAAATGCTACCGATCTGATATTAGGCCAGCTATGGTACATTCGTAGTTTTGCTAACGCTATTTCCTTCACGGGAATCGGAATCGGGAAATTCACACTGAATTCAGGATTCGTTGAGGTTATTGATATCATGCTGGTCTTCATCGGTGTGGTATTTTCCGTTATTTGTTAAATTGGTCCTGTATTCTTTACTATTCGTTGAAGTAGTTCATGTGGTGTCGTCATCGTTATTATATTCATGTTGTCGCTCTAGTTTTGATATCGCGGAATTATAAATACTTACTATCGCTGAGAACTCACTATCTGATATTAATGTATCATCGAGCGACGACGATATCATCGAGGATAATTGCGAGTACGCTGTTGATACAACATGAAATTTAATTATGTAATCTTGCATTTTACGCTGACTGCATGATGATATTTTTTTTGTTATAATCGAAATAATTCCCGCGATTGTTGTCGCCGCGGATATGCAAATTGGAACAGCTATCGGAGCAATCATTATCACCGAAGATAGTATAATTCCGGCTCCGGTGATTACACCACTCACCGAGTACACGGTAACATCAATTGCAGTGATTCTTCGTCGGTATTTTTTATTTTTATTTGATACTCCTCGGCGAGGGTTTTGAGTCTATTTTGAAATTCTCTGACTTGATCATAGCGGTATTGAGATACTGAAGGTACCGTTGATGACGACATTTTATTTCCAAATCAGTTTACGATTTCAATTGAAGCCTCTAGTGAAATTGCTTTGAAAATTCCAATCGAAGATTTTCAGTTTAATTGTCCACTTAAATCCGCTACAAATTCCACATACCATGATACCGAAATTCTAACCAAATTTTTATCAGTGGATGCTATCGTGAACTGTTCAGTTGTATCCTTGTCGATGATCGTTGATATTATATTGTTGACCCCAGATGAACTCGACGATGATATATTAAATTGAGTCGGTGTCACTAGTGTTAATCGATAAATACCTTTGACGGTTGCAGTGATATCTAATTTGTTGTTTTTGGGTGTCCACGCAAATGATCCGTGTTGGATCGTGCATACTACGTTGTTGGTTTTCGCATAAGGGATTTTTGTTTTTCCAACGATTGTTATCATCCTGGTTGCATCTTCCCTGATTGCCTCGATGGTGTTTTTCATCTCATCGATGGATTTTTTAATATCAGGAAGTTTTATATCAATTTTATCCAGCGTGGTTGCAAAAAATTTCTCAATGATATTTTTACGAAATGATGTAAATTTTTCAACGTGATCTGCATATTTGCTTTGAAGTGTTGCTAGTTCCATCATAGAATCTTTTATCGTTGTGAGCTTCGGTATGGTCACTGGAGGATTTCCAAGGAAATCTAGTAACGGCTTGTCAATATTGTTAATTCTATCAACAATAGTTGAAACAAGTACACCTGGTTTGAGTTTACCCTGATCGGAAAATAACGCGATAGTGCCTTCGGTTGCGTCTCGTTGTTTAACTAAAATATCATCCAGGGAAACATTACTAGATTTCAATTTACCCTGATCGGAAAACAACGCGATAGTGCCTTCGGTTGCGTCTCGTTGTTTAACTAAAATATCATCCAGGGAAACATTACTAGATTTCAATTTACCCTGACGATCTTGAAATACAACTGTTTCATTGGGATCAACACTTGTTAAGTTCAACGTCTCAGCGATTTCATCTTCGATTATTTTTTTATATCACCGGTCGCAGATGTTTCTGTGGTTGGTTTCTTCAGCGCTGATAGAGGTCTTCCCCAAATATCAATCATGTTATTGTAAAACTCTCTCTCTCTCTCTCTCTGAAAAGCGATTGCTGGTGTATTCATTTACGACGACATGTGGTGGTTTTCCAGATGTTGAAATAGCATCAAGAACATTCAATACTTCGCTGCCGCATATTGGTGGATCATTCATTTGTTGTGTTGGTAGCGTAGAATACCAATGAGGGGTGTTTAATTGTTGTATATAACGGTTAAATTCCTTCGGCGGCGCTACTCCATATGAATCAAAATAAACAATTGCACGTGGATCAATCGCGTATGCAACCCAGTGGGTTCCGGGTCCGGTGCTGTTATCGAGATTAATGATGCCGGTTTCAACGCTGTTTGGTTGTTCCGGCAACTGATCTTTCATAAAGACACCTCTGAAGTTTTTAATCGCGAGTTTTTTTAGCAGCATCGAGTAAATCAAAATTGGACATGGGAACCATAGGTTTGGAAATCGAAGATTTCTGGGTTAATAAACCGTTCCTGGTAGTCTTAGACCCTTTCCGCTGTACCATGAATACGGGGTTCCTGGTAGTCTTAGACCCTTTCCCTTTTTTATATCATCACCCAGTTGCTTTCTTTAGTGCCATTCCTGTCGCGGTACCAACGGCTCCTAACGCCGCCGCTTTAGCTACCGCTGGGGCAGCCACATCAATCAATGCTGGTAACGCAGCTAACAACGGGAATATACCGCCTGATTTTTTCCTGTCACTGATCGCAGCTGCAGAGAGAGTGATCTGAACGCCTTTTTTATCTTTGAAAGCATCATTGAAGTATTTTACTTGACAAGTTGTCAGTGACAATTTATTGTGACCACCAGTCATCTGATTGGGTTTCAGTGTTATTGTGGTTCCGCATTTTTTATCTGATTCCGATTGCAATTTCTTGAGTTGACCGGTAGTTAACGCAACACTAATATAACTGTATTTCATTATACAATAGCAGATTGATCTAATTGTTACATGTTTTCTACTGGTGCATCTATCATTCTCATTCTTCCACCAACACCTTCGAGTAGCATTAATTTATCGCTGAGAATGACAGCAACCGCTCTATAATTAACACCGGCAGGTGGTTTTACACGAGCTCTAAAGTGTATATCAACAACGGACTGTCTTGTTAAATCAAGATGTTCCAACGAAAAGTAATAGATCGGATACAGATTTTTAAAATCCAACTGTGATATTTGTAGACCAGTATCAACATTTTGATCGCGTCCCATATATATCAACAACAGATGATACACGCGTGCAATATAATTGTTGTCGTAATCAAGTTGTATATCCTCGGATGGTTCCTGTTGGCCATTTATTCTCAGCGAGACTTCTTCAACACCTAACTTATCAAATATCATATGGCTACGTGTTTGTCTAATCGCGCTCTATTTTGTAGCGCAATAAATATATGATGCGGACTTGAAACACCTTGTCGCGCTGCCAGGTGCCATGTAAATGTACCATTAATATCAGAATCTATGGCATCTGTGGACACCGATGACCAACTCATCAACGACTTTCCTCCTTGGTCCATAAATGATAGTAGTTGCTTTTCTGTGGTAATTGATGGAGTCAACACTGGCATCCACAGTGATAGTTTTGATAATTTAACTTTACCAGCATCAACATTTGGATGTGCTGGATCTGCTGGTATCCTCCAGATTGCATTATCATCAATACCCCTTCGCATGAGTACTACTGTATGCTTTGCTCCATAGATAACTTTTCGGACATTTCTGCAGAATCCAAATATATGATGTAGTGGAATTGCTCATGAGAATCGTCGACGTTCTCCTTGTAGCATTGTTTTGCGTGTTGCAAATCCTAGATTGTAATCTGTATTAATATGTCGTATAATATAAAACGCAGCTCCTGGTCTAGATCTGTATTCAGGAGAGTTAGCTGGTGGGGCTTCTGCAGTAGCCGCCGCTGTCCGTATTTTAATATGCTGGATGTGATCAGCGTTATCAGTAATATCCTTAGCGAACATAATAGATGGACCTGCCGATCTTGTATAATCGTCAGAATATCTTGCTAATTCTATTATTGTTGTGGCAACATCAACATCATTCTCAATGTTTTCAATTTCTTTTCCATCAATGAGATATCAAGCGCTAGTAAATAACGCCATGATCCCATTATTGACAAAACCCACTCGGATATTTGGGTCATCTCCGTATGGTGTATTAGCAGCATCATTTGTTACGAGTTCTCCTTCCACTTCGATAAATGCTTCACAAGGCAAAAAGTATTTATTGGTATCATGAACCTGAAGTTCAATTCTTGATCAAATATCTGATTGTATTGCGTGATAGGCATAACATTTATAATCTTGTATAGAATCATCTTTACGCACTGGGGCTTCCATATCAAACGCTAGATCAGGTGACGGTTTGAACATTTTATTATATTTATCAGCGTCTAAATCATCGACGTCGTCGTGGTTTTTTTAAAGCCATTTCCCGCTATCATATTTGCGGTTATGTTATCTTGGGCGTTAGTCACCAGCGACGCTAGTTTTTTATCTACTGCGTTATTTACTATTTTACTAACACTCGCGGTCATTTCCGCTGTAGATGGTAACGGTCCCGGTTTCCTTCGCCGTCGAACTAGCGCTGTTAGTTTATCCCGATCGGCTGAAAACGCTTTTCCGGCAGCATCTCCAACAGCGCTAATACCCTTATCACGAATAACATCAATGGCTTTCATTGATAGTTGTTTTGCTAGCGGCGCCACTTTTGAAGCCATTCTTGCAAATAACCCTGCAATGGTATTACCGAGACCATCACCATAGTACTCTCTATAAACTGGAAACCGCGAGTTTACTACATAGACGCTCATTGGTTATCATGGTTGTAGTGTATGATCATCTTATTTAAATGGTATTTATCTAATGTAGAAATGATTTCCAATCCAAAGGATTTTCAGTTATGGTGATTAATCACTATGGTGATCCGTATGATTTTCCACTAACTCATCATCTCGATATGTTGCAATGTTCATGATACCACCTTGAAATAACCGCATGCAGATATCAGCTGCTTCATTAATTATTTCCGGTGAGTTATTTCCGGCTCGTTTCCCTCCGATGAGAATCTCTAATCGTGCTATATTACCAGGACATTGAATAAGACCTGAAAATCTTCGCTTTTCCCCTGAAATCCCTCTTGGGCTCTGGAATATCCATGTCCTGATTGTTTTTTTTTTCGCCTGTGATACCAGTCGCACCTTGTGTTATATCAAGAAATTTTGATTGTTGTGGTAAATGGAGAAATCCAGGATCTTCTTCTGTTTTTGTTTCAATCTTTTCTATTGCTTTGATATGATCCTTATATATATCATCTTTATCCTTATCTCTTATTTGTTCTTTTTTTGTAAACACACGGTATAATCCTTCTCCCCATGTATTCTTGTCTACGGTTTTATAATAGTCGTCGATATATTGTTGTCTGTAATTAACACTACCAACGACGAATTTAGCCAATTCTTCCAAATTGGAAAATCTTTTATTTTTTAATTCATTGAGTTTATCCGGAATAAATTTATCTTTGAATGAAACTCTTTTTTTTTTTACCCTTTTGTTCTTCTTGTTGAAATTCAGGTGGTGGGATAAGTGGTGGTCTACTAGTAAGTTCTTCTTCAAGTTCTTCAAAAAGTTCTCGTTCTTGTTGTTCTCGTTCTTGTTGAAGTTCTCGTTCTTGTTGTTCTTGTCGTTTTGTAGCGGTTATTATATCACCAGGAAGTGTTTTTAAAGATTTTTTTGTTTGTTTTAATCTTTTTGCTATTTTTTCAAGTTCACCAATAAGAGGCTTTTCTTTTCTTGGTTCGTCCTTGGGAACATCCCCCCATATAGCTCGCTCAGTAGCTGATATTACTCCTTTTGCTGCTTCCTTTGTTGCTATAGTAATCGGTTGAAATAACTGTTCAGATCCCACGGAAAGGTCAGTCTGAAGACTCTGCCGATTTTGTAATTAACCCCTGACAGAATCACGGACGGGTATATATTTTTTTATATTCGCCAGTCTCTCTCTCGCTAATCGAGTGGTTAATGCTTCATTTACCATTTTTGAAATCGTAAACAATCTTCCAATTTGAATCTCGAAGAGATTTTCATATAGTGATTTTATCATCATACACGAGAATCGAAAGGATTTCAAATGGAAAGAGTCTAATTGATTCATTTAAAAAGAATTGACTATTTAACCCGACATGTGTCAATGAAAAAAAAAAAAAAAAAAAAAACTACTCGCTAAAATGTTTTTCACCGTGGTAATTTACTCCCGTGTTGTTTAATCAAGCCGGTATTGATTGAGCGTACATGTCTTTCCGTGGCAACATCTGTTCCACTGTATTGAGAGAGAGAATGATGTGTTTTAAGTGATTCGTCCCGAAGGCTCTTGTCACTGGTTTATCCGTCAATGGACGGTTATTTAATTTATCCTGAGGGTGGGAATGAGCCACCGCCCTGCAGGCGTTTATGTGTTCATAGTGGAACACTTATTTAATTTGGCCGTCACATCTGATTAGCTATTGAGCTAATACTGTGTGATTGTAGGGCCTCATGCCATATGAGTGGGAATAGTTCCAGCACACACTCATATTAATTCATCTGGTGGTATTTGGTTATTTCTGGACGTGCTAAGCACGTGTAGTTGCTGCTGCAGAGGTAGCGGGCGAGTTGCGAGTGCCTGGCAAGGGCGACTTTGGTTGTGGGGACCTATCCCTATTCTGATACCCTGTGCTGTTCTTGGGGTGTACAACGTTTGAGATACAGTGTTTGTTGTGTGTGGTGCTCAGTGTGTGTTTATTTATTATTGTTTTCCTATTGTTTTTTGTGCAACATTGTGTTGCTGTGTCTGATGATCTTGGGGTTTGATCACCTTATATACACTATTTGAGGTCCTAATTGAGCCTTATTGTCTTAGTTATATGGTTATACTTGCAGCCTTGTGCCGCTGGGCCTGATAGTCTTGGATTTTTGACTACCTTATAATAGCTAATTTTGAAGGCCTACGTAATTTCTACCTTATAATTTTGGTTTGCAACCTTGTGTCGCTGGGCCTGATAGTCTTGGTCTTTTGAGACTACCTTATATGTGCTAATTTGGGTTTTCTATCTTGATTCTATCTAGTTATGGTCCACCGGTCTCGGTGCACCGTTGGTTCTACTTAATTTTTCTGGTTATTAATATGATATTTTAACACTGTACACTTGGTTGTTTTCCTAGAGAGAAAGTTGAATAGATACGAGATAAGAGAGAGTAGGAGAGGTTGAGAGATTGATGTTGATCCTATGTCCTTACTTGTCTACTGTACTTTTATTTTTCCTTGTGCTTATGTCCCCCTACTATTGCGATGTTATTTATGTGTTATTAGTTATTCTTCTATTTATGGGGTCAGGTGTGTGGTTTGGTCAACTTAGATGATGACTAGTGGGTCCTTGCAGGAAATATCCTGGGCCGTTAAGCGACACGGTCAAGGGTTTTTCACTGTCACACCCAGAAGACCGCCCCTTTTTGTTTACCTTATGCTTATGTCCCTTACTCTTGCGATGTTATTTATGTGTTGTTTATTTATGACCTTATTTGTTTAGTATATTATTTTCCTTAATGATGGGTCCCTATGTGTGTGGTTTAGATTCCGTTTAATTGGCTATCCCTCTTTTTATGGGGTCAGGTGTGTGGTTTGGTCAGCTAGGTGATGACTAGTGGGTCCTTGCAGGAAATATCCTGGGGCGTTAAGCGACACGGTCAAGGGTTTATCACTGTCACACCCAGAAGACCGCCCCCGGATCAGGGATCTTATTGTTATTGTGGTTTTATATTTTATCTAATTTTCCTATGTTTTTAAGAAATTCTAATATATTTTTATGTGTCCCTGCTAAGTTTGTATTTGAGTTTAGTAAAAATTCTGGGTATGTATATGGGGCTTTAATTTCTAGTTGAATTGATCTGAATTTGTCCCTTTCTTGTTTGGTTTTGGTACAATTGTTGAAGATGTGATGGAGATCTTCAGGGGTGTTACAATTGTAGCAGTTTATGTTATGGGGAAAGGGTCCTATGTATTTGCCCAGGCTGTTTGCCAGCATGGTTTTGCCTACAGTTATTCTGTTTATGATTGTTTGTTCTGTAGGTAAGCCCTTTGGTGGTTTTCTATTTCTATTTACTTCCTTAACAGTAGTGTACAACACTCTCCCTTTTGTACTAGTTTCCCAATCATTTTGCCATTTTCTATCTATTTGGGTATTTATTAAGCTGTATAGTTCTGATGTACTATATTGTAGTGGCTCGAAATTTGGTTCGTTTAGTTTTTCTTTGGCTAATTTGTCTGCCATTTCGTTGCCCTTGATTTCAATGTGGGAGGGTATCCACATGAATTCTATGGTAATATTTTCGTTATTTAGTTGTTTTAATTTGGCATTTATTTTATTGAGAAATTCTTCCCTACTTTTAGTGGTGTTTGTTTGGATTGAAGAGAGGACGCTTAGCGAGTCACTAATAATCACTGTCTTATTGGGTTTTGATTCTTCAATCCACTGTAGTGCTTTTAGGATGGCCCAGAATTCAGCTGTGTAAATAGAACAGTAGTCTGGGAGACGGCTGCCTATTTGTATGTTATGTTCTGGTATGACTAGAGCAGCAGCTGTTTTGTATGGATTGGTAATTTTGGAGCCATCCGTGTAAATTTTGGTATATTGATGGTACTTTGAGTTTATAATTTCTAAGGCATCTGCTTTGAGTTTTATTTCTTGATTTTGTTTGTTGCCTTTTTGAATTAGGGAGGTGTTGACTTTAGATTGTACGTTGTTCCAAGGTTCGTGTGCGTACACTACGTTATATTCTAATGGAAACAGTTCCACTGGTAATGTTGATTTTAATAGATGGACTTGTTTTCCCATAGGTAGTTTTTGTTTTAGGCCTTTTCTAAATGGGATGTTGGTTTTATTAATAGCCAAGAGCGTGGGGTGCGTTTTGGGGTGGGTGGACAGCCGCGCTGCATATTTTAAGATGAGTTCTTGCCGCCGTAGATGTAGGGGCAATTCTCCCGTTATAACATGCAGTGCGGCGGTCGATGTTCCTTTCAGAGCTCCGGTGCTCTTTACTAAGGCCGATCGTTGGATGTGATCCAATTTTTGAAGTTGTGTTTTGGAAGCCGATGAGTATATTTGGCAACCATAATCTATTTTAGATCTTATTAGGGCTCTATATAATTTTATTGATGTTTCTTGATCCGCACCCCACTTGGTGCCTTTAAGGCTTTGTATTAAGTTTAGGTCTCTGCTGCACCTTTTAACTAAGTCATCTATGTGATATGCCCATTTTAGGTGTTGGTCATAGTACATTCCCAGAAATTTGGCTACTTTTACGAATTTGATTTCCTTATCTTGTATTGTTAGTTTGGGATATTTGATATTTTTCCTGTGTGGGGTGAACAGTACAGCTACCGTTTTTTGGTGCGATAGTTTAAATCCCCATTGATTTGCCCAGTTTCCGATATTATTTAGGCTAGTTTGTATTTCAGAGATGATTTTGCGGTTGGAGGGGTTTCCTGGTCTCCATAGGCCACCATCATCAGCAAATTGTGATAGTTCAACTTTGGTAGTTGCCATATTTTTATCTAGGTCGTTTATCATAATGTTGAAGAGGGTGGGGCTGAGAACACTTCCTTGTGGAGTTCCGTTTTCAAGGGAGTGTTTCTCAGAGAAAGTTGCCCCTACCCGAGTTGTTATCGTGCGGTTTGTTAGAAAATCTTGTATAAAGTTAAACATTCGTCCAGTAATGCCATAGTTATTGAGTTTGGCTATAAGGCCTTTGGTCCATACTAGATCGAATGCCTTCTCGAGATCGAGAAATACCGCAATGAGGTTTCTGCTTGCTTTTTGTTTGGCGTTAAATGCTAGCTTAATAGCAGTTTCAAGTCTTACTAGTTGGTCAGTGGTGGAGCGCCGGTTTCTGAATCCACACTGATTTTCAGATAGTAGGTTATTTTTAGTAAGGTGTGACTTGAGTCTATTGTTGATGATTGTTTCCATGATTTTACATATGTTATTTGTTAGAGATATTGGCCTATATGAGTTGATATCATGGCTGTCTTTATTAGGTTTTAGGATGGGTATTACTATCGCATGTTTCCATTTTATTGGTAGCCTTCCCGTGTCCCATATTTTATTAAGGAATTTTATTATTATATTAACTATGTTAAGAGGTAGGTGCTTGTATATTATGTACCCTATTTTATCCTCCCCAGGAGAGGTTTCTTTTTTTGTTTTAAGTGCCTGGTCCCATTCATATTTAGTTATTTCGTTATTTAGTGGGGAATCTTTAGGACCCAGGTCTTGGAATATTTGCGTATTAGCTCTCTCTTCAATTGCCCTATGTAGTTGAAATTCTTTGGTGTGGTTGCTGTTTTTGCTCATGTTTGTAAAGTGTTGGACTAATAAGTCAGCTTGTTCTTTATCGCTGGAGGTGTTACTTATTTTGGGAGTATTGTTTGTGTTTCTTCCCCTGATTTTTCTTATTTTGTCCCATACTTGTTTAGTGTTTGTTTTTCGGTTTAGAGTGCCACAGTATGTTTGCCAGGTTGCTAACTTTGCATCTTTGATTAGCTGTTTCAGTTTATTAGCAAGGATTTTATATTCCAAAAAGTGGGCAGTTACATGAGATCGCTTAAATTTGTATAGTGCTTTGATTTTTGCTTGTTTGGTCGTTTTGATTTCATTATTCCACCACGGTACACTTAGTTTAGATGCTTTGGATTTAGTGGTGGGGATGCTGTTAGTTGCAGCATTATTAATGACATTAGTTAGGTTTTCGTAATATTGATTTATGTCATTAGATTCTAACTGTGTTGTATCTTCGTTAATTAGGATATGTTGGAATAATTCCCAATCTGCTTTATTATAATTCCACCTGGGGATGGTTATATGCACCTGTGCCTGCACAGTCATCTGCAGGGTGGTGATAACTAGGAAGTGGTCACTGCCCAAGGGGTCAGACTGATCCACTTCCCATTTAGCCACTTGTGCCAGTTTTTGTGTACAGAGGGTGAGGTCGATGGCTGTCAGGGCGCCGTTTTCCGGGTTTATTCGGGTCCCGGCGCCATCATTCAGTATGGTTAGGGTTGATGTATTGGCCCAGGCCTCAATCAACCTGCCCCTTTTGTTCGTCGACCTCCCCCCCATAGTTGGTTATGTGCATTGAAGTCTCCGCATACGACTGTGCATTCATTGGTAATTAGGGTACTTATTGTTAATAAGATTTGTTCGTTATTTATGGCGCTGGTAGTGCCTGGGTCATAAATATTAATTATTTGTAATTCACATTGTCCAATTTTAATCTTTAATGATAGTACCTCTATATGTGAATTGGTTATGACTTCTGATGTGATGGGTACTATTGCTATGGATGTTATGTTGGCTTTTACATATATGGCTAATCCCCCTCCCGCTCCCTGCTTTCTTTGTTGGTGGTAGCCAGGGGCATAGCCCTTTATATTTGGCAATGATTTGTTTTTATTTGTTAACCTTGTTTCTTGAATGCAGAGGATATCAGGTTTAGTTTTGGAATTAATTATTTTAAGCTTTAATTCGTTTAAGTTATTGTATAGTCCTCTAGCATTCCATTGCCATATAGAAACATTTCCATTAGATGTGTTAGCCATTTCTAATGAGGTCATTTGCTACAATTAGTGCCTTAATTTGGGTTTTGGTGTGTTTTAAGGTTTTTGTTAAGCCTTGAGTTTTACTGGTTTTGTTAGCTTCATTCATGATATTGTCAATCGCTTTTATGATTTTGTTTATTTCTATTTCGATTTTCTCTCCTATGGTATTCTTCTTTATGTGTTCCTGGTTATTTATTTTTCTTAATGGGTGTTTTTTCCTAGCTGTTCTATAGTCAACCAGGTTGTTATCCATATAGTCTATAATTTGTTTTTCCCTAATGGTGGCCGGGCATAGTGGGGATTTTGTTGGGTGGGTACCTTTACATTGTGCGCATTTGGGTATTTGTTTTCTGCATTGTCCCTTATGTTGGCCCCCACAGTTGGAGCATTTGGCTGTCTTGTTACATTTGGTAGTAAAGTGTCCCCAGTGATTGCAATTGGAACAGAACCTTGGTTTGTTAGAATAGGGTTCTGCCCTGTATTTTGACCCAGTTTTACCAATGTTAATAAGTGACTGTATTGGTTTTTCTGATTCTATTACTGTTACAGTGCACTTTGGGGTCCTAGTTCCTATTCTGTATGTTTTTGTAATACTATTGCCACCTTCTTTTAGTTTTGAATTAAGGGTATTTGAGTCCCACTCAGACATTGCGCCTGTTAATTTTAGTACCGCTTTGAATTTTGTTGTTTGCGGTGTTGCGGGGGTGGGTATGGTTTCGCCTAAAGGTGCGTTAATACCTGTCGTGGCATTGTTCTTTTGCGGGCTTTTCATTTGAAACGGTTTCGTTACTTTAACTGGGATCCCGCCTATGTTATTTATTTCTAGAAATTTGGCCGTTTGTTGACTGGTGCTACAATGTAGTATAATGTAGTTTGTATTTGGCCTAATTATTTTACAGGAGCCTTGATGTATTCTTGTTAGCGCTCCTGTTAGACTATTTGTGGATAAGTTTACTAGTTTACTGGAATTACTTTGGATGTATAGAGTTAATTCCGGCCTGTGGTATCTTGGTTTGGGCCCTAAGCTAGCTGGTTTGGTTTGTGATTTAGCCTTTGTTTCTATTTCCTTTGTTCCTATTTGTGTTGTCACTGACTGTTTTACTGTTTTGTGTTTACTTAAGTTTTTTCCGCTAGTTTTGGCGGCCTGTGCGTATGTTAAATTGCCTTTAGTTTGAGTTTTGGAAGTTCGGGTGGGGGTGTTTTCCACCACGTCCGTCAAGTTAAAATCTTGGTTCCCTACTTGGATTTTGGAAGTTCGGGTTGGGGTGTTTTCCACCACGTCCGCCAAGTTTGAATCTTTGGTCCCTAAATGATTTTTGGAGTTTTGGTTTGGGGTGTTTTCCACCACGTTCGCCAATTTCGTGATGGGACTTGCTGTTTGATTAGGGGTGGGTGTTGATATTTGAGGTAGTGTGGATTCGCCGATATCCAATGTGGCGTCCATATCCTCGATTTGTGTAGTTACATCATGAAAGTTGAAGCTAATTGGGGATAGCGGATCCAGTTTTGTCGCTTCTATCTTTAATGCGTTTAGTTCTGGGGTTGAATAAACTCTAGATTTGTTGTCTTTATTTGATTTTAGTGGCTTATCTGAGCATTCCTGTGTTCTTTTTAGTGCATTGTTTCTACGCCGTGCCTCCCCTTGCCTTTGTTGCATGGCCTGCTTGTTAGTTTTGGCGGCTGTTTTGGTTTGGGTGGCGGCCATATTGTCTTTGTTCTGATTATTTAGCTGGGTGGCGGCCATTTTGCCTTTGTTCTTATTTTCTACTTGGTCAGCCATATTGTTTTGATTAAAGGATAATAAGTTTGACTGTTTTAGCTGTTAAGTTACAATTGATCAGTGATAGATTTAGATAGAAAGAGGGTTATATATTTAATTGAATTGAATTATTGTTGATGATTGCAAGGCTCGAATTAGAGGCAGGACTAACCTTTCTCAATTGCGAGTGCAACCCAAGCTTGTTGTAGTATGATTCCTACGCTTGTGAATAACAATAATTGTTCGATTAAATGTATTTTAGAGTTTGAGGGAGGATAGTTTTGAGAGAAAGTAATAGTGGTTATGAGAGATATTTGAAGGTAACTTAGTTTTTCAGCACAGGGTATAATTTTTAGGTCTAAACGACTTACAGTTAATCTTAGTAATGCTGCTGTACGAGTCCTGGCTGCCTTTGCTGGAGTAGTGGCTGGTGGTAGTGGACTTTTCGTTAGCTGCTGGGTCCTTTAGCGTAGAAAGGAGGAGGTTGGTGGTGGTGGTGGTAGCAGGCGTCTTGTTGCTGGTGTTTGCTGGTGGCGATGGTGGTGGTACACTAGCAGCTGGCACAGAATACATCCACTCTAACACGCTGTGGGGCAAAACCTTGGTTTATTCTGGTGCTATAAACCAAGTAAAATCCCCTCCCTTACTCTAGTGCTTGAGTAAGAGAATAGTTCGTATTGCGTGAGAGAGTATTGTGGTTGTGGTCAAATCTGGGAACAGGTGGCTTCGGTCCGGAGTGGTCCAACACGTCTGTTCTTCGTTATAGTTCTTGCAGGAATGATGATATCGTTCCACTGTATTACAGTCCATGGAGTATTTATAGTACAAATTTTACCTTGCAGTTAGAAGCTTATAGCGGGAATGCTTCGTTTACCGTTATTGAAACAGTCTCGAAGAGATTTTCATGTAGTGATTTTGTCATCATAAAATGATTTTACGTTTCAACCAGACTCAAATATGCAAACATTAATGAAATATAATAACAACAAAAAACCTCTCGCTGAAAGGTTTTTCACCATGGCAATTTACTCCTGTGCAAGTTGTTATTGATTATACAATTGAGCGCACATACCTTTCCATTGTATTTGCAACAGTCAGTAGTGTATTTATAGTGAGAATTTTACTACGCGTTATACAACTAGGGGTGAGGAAAACATGGAAATTCATGCATGGACGTTATCTAGCGGTTTTTGTTCATTTATTAATGCCCGTATATTTATAATTTTTGCATTAACCTGCTTTTTGATCTCATATTGTTGGCCTAGTTCTAAATAACGGGACAAACACATTAATTTCGTGACATTGTGTAAGGGTATTACGGAGAGAATTCCGGATCTTTTTTATCAAAGAATATTTCTTTGGTAATATGTATTTATTATGCATAGAAGCGAAACAAATATCCTGATAATCAGAGAGGATTTTATCACAATCTAAACCATCTGACAATGGTATTTTTAGGGATTTTAGATTAGACATTTCATTTATAATTTCATCAATATCTTCAGAGTTCATATATAATTATATAATATATGTCTAATACAAAAAACATTGATATATTTTTTCAAAAATAAACAGTAATCGTGATTGGGATAAAATGAATGATGGGCGGATCTACATTCATACGGACCTAATTCATTCAACCCAGAACAAAATTCCCAGGTTGTATGGATACAAAAAATACCCACACACCGGGGAATAGTGTGTGAGTTGTATTAATTGGTCACATATGGGCTTCGACGCTAAAGCCCAGTAATAACACAGACGATATAGTATATAAGCTGGTTATAGATGAAAGTTGAACATAAAGGTGTGTGATCGCTATATCCGCTGTGTGCTTAATAATGATTATTAACGGCATTTAAGCAAGACTGAATGTTTGAAAAACACTAAAAAAAAATATAGCTGTTTGTAAATAGTTCCTATTTGATTCGTTTATCTATAAAAACCTATAATTGATTATCTCCGTTGAGAATTATGATAATTATAACAGCTAATCAAAAGATAGCCCATCAAAATCGGAGACACAATCTAACGGAGATAACTATTTCATAGGCCGATATACCCTGACGAGTTATCTCCGTTTTTACCAAAATATAATCAGACATACGAAAGTCATTTTTCGTGAAAAAGTCTACCAGAAATTCCATGCAAAATCGACTACTTTACCCGACTGAGACCACCGCGATATTTTGATGTTTTTTAACTGACTTTTGTCTGTTTTTGTTGTTTTTTTTGTCTGATTTTCAACGATAAAATGAAAATAATATTGCAAAAAATGATTTTCATGCAAAAGTCTACGAGAAATCCCATGCAAAATTGACTATTTTACCCGACTGAAACCACTGAAAATCGCCCAAAATCAGTCAAAACCGACCAAAATCAGTCAAAAATCGACTAAAATCAGTCCAAAAAAATAGTAAATTTTTTTTTTGTAAACCAATCAGAAGATAGCCCATCAAAATCGGTGGCACAATCTAACGAAGATAACTATTTCATAGGCCGATATGCCCGACGAGATATTTCCGTTAGTGTTATAACGAATAATACAAAATGGAATTCAAGTGTATGTAAACTTAATGTTGTTCTTAAAACGATTTGAAAAAGCGGAATTTTGTATTCGTTCTGCTACTCTTCGTACTGAGGGTGTACAAATATCAAAATATTTTCCGGCTTCATTCATAGATGGAAATACAATTTCTTCATTAGTTGCTGTATTAAATGATTTTACAGGTCTCCTTGTAACTATTTAACAAGTACCAGTTCTTCCTCGTTTGGAATTCTCACTTGGTGTAACAGCTTGAAGGTTATTCAAGGAATTATCAGTCTTAATATTATTTAAGTGACCAATAACAAAACCATTCTTGATCAATCCATTATGACATTCGTATACAAAACGATGATTAAGATATTCCTTCTTCCCAACAGTAAACCTCAAATATCCCATATTATTTACAACACCGACTGGCTTCTTTGATCTGCAGTGTCTGATAATACCATCAGGGGAAGCTTCATAGTTTGGAATCTCGGGATGTGGTTGAAATTCTTGGTTTATTTATATACTATATTATTGTTTGTCTAATTCATTGTTTGGTTGAATTATTACATTTGGAAATCTCTCGATGTAACATTGAGGGGTTCTAATGACTTTATCCTTGACGGAGTCAAGGACGCTGTCAGGGGTACAGTCATAAATGGAGTTTATGATTTTCTTATCATAATAACGCTTCAACTCTCTGTATCTCTTACCACCACAACCGAGACATAATTGTGATATTCCTCTCACCCCTACCCCACATTGTAAGCAGGGTAGCGGTCCATAACTCCCACCACGGACACTTTGCATATGATACCCACAGAATTCCTTTCTGCATGATTTGTTACACGGGGTTACTTATCCAATCATAAGCCATTTGCAATGATTCATTATATAATAAATTCTCTATTTAAATACTTGTTTTAATTATAACATGAAGGAGTTCGAGAGATTATCGAAAATTAAGCTCTGGAAAAATACTGAATTCAATCTCGATAGAGTCTCTGATAAACCAAAGAGTCTAATAAGTGATAGAACCATGATAATTAAAATCAGCGATTGTTTTAATGAATTCAAGCGTGATGGAGCATCTCACTGTTGGTCAACATTTCGAATTCATGGCAGCGTTGATGCTACCATGAACGACGAAAACGCAGCCAAGATAATCTCACATCTTACGCGGAAAAAGTATTTTTTAGAGTGAAATTTATTATCCGTTCAGACACGGGAGATTGGATTATCAGGGATAAATTTGAACCCATCTTGAAGGATAAAAGAACCGTCGTTGTGAGTCGAGATTCCAAACCAGGAATTTTGACTGGAATTGACAAACCGTACTACGAAAGATCTTATCCTGTAACAGCAGTTGTTTATGGGATATATTTGTTAAATGATAAACCGAGTATTGAAAAACTAAAACCCATGAAACTATCATCGCTGACTTCATCGTCGTCAAGGGTGAATTGTGTAGCAGAACGAATAATAGAACACTTCACAAATGCATCCCGGGGAAACAAATTGACTGATTTAAGACTCAAAAAAATAAATGAATAGGGATTAACAATGAAACAGCGTGGGGCGACAATTCAAAATGTGGCAGAGTTAGAACGAATACTAAAATTTCCTATATCGGTAACGACAATAACAGGAGAAGTATTATACGAACCAAAAATTGCCGGCACCTAACATCAATTTACCTTTCATAGCCGATTTTACTAACCATGAATCCAATTTTTCTTTGAATGATTTATCAGTGATAGAATTCAACGCGTGAATCAATTTTACATCTGCGATATGTCTGTTTTGCAGATTGCTGCTTTCATAAGCGACATCATGAGCATGACACGCCTTATCAATGGCGTTTATTGGATATTCACTCGGTCGCGGTTGGTTTTGATCATCGAGTCTGATATCGAGTCTGGTTCCGGGTCCACAGTAACTATACCCTGTAAGGTGTTTTTCTCCTGGATACTTCGCCCATGGTGTCCCTGGAAGTTTAGTTAACATAGCTGCAATATCATCTCCTCGTTTTTTTTAATCCCTTTGATTTATCAAGGGAAACAAATCTAAATTTCTTTGTACTACATTGTACGCATTTACCGGAAAGTGCTGATCGATTATTTTAAGTTGTAATTGTCGTCATGTCGTTTGTACCAGTACGCGCCTTACATTTCACACAATATAGATCCATAATTTATATATAATAACATGAATGTAATTGATTATTCAGCTACCCGACGACGGGAACCTATCAAACATCATGCGATGTTGCCGAATTCAATTAGAATGATTATAATCGGACAATCTGGAAGTGGCAAAACACAACTACTACTTAATTTAATAACAAGATGGATGAAATGGGACAAGTTGTATTTGATAGTTCCTAGTGTAGACGATCAACGATGTTACAATGTTCTAAAAGATTTTAATGACAGCGCGGTTGAAAAATCCGGTGAGGGTATTATTGAGTTTATAACCGATATCGATGAAGCACCGAGCATTGATGATATTGATGGAGATATTAATAATTTAGTCGTATACGACGATATCATGTTAGACAATCAAAAGAATCCCGTTAGGATATTTTCCAGAGGTAGGCATAAAAACACCGACGTGATATATGTCACTCAACGGTACACACAAATTCTGAAGGTGATCAGAGATAACTGCAATTTGTTATGTGTGTTTAACGGAGTTGATACTCATACTCTTAGAAATATTTGGCAAACTTGGTGCTGCGGTGATATGGATTATAATCAATTTAGAAATTTCTTTAGTCGCGTTCAGTCAATCCAACATGGATTCGTGATGATAAATTTAGCAGATCCTCGAACGCGATATCGTGTCGGACTTGATAAAATATTCGGTTAAAATCATTTACTGAATCTCGTAAAAAAAATTGTTAACCATAGCAGCAGAGGGGTGAATTTCAACTACCAGGGCGTCTTTTTTTGGCCAAATGGACCCTACAAGGAAGCCTTAGTTTGATGAATCGACCCCGTTATTATATATTTACTGGGAAGCCTCAATTTGTCAAATAAACCTTTCTAGTAAATATTAACGAGAAGGAAGTCTATCTAACGCCTAAAAAGTTGTGTCTGTTCACCCCTCTGAGGAATCATCAGTTTGCCAAACAAACGCCTATAAAAGTTGGTCTGTTCACCCCCTCTGCTGCTAAGACATACATCAGGTGTTCATAGATTTCACAAAGGTCTTTGATCATGTGTTGCATGAGGCATTGTGGGCCACAATGAAGAAGTACAACATGGGTCAAAATTGACCAATACCATCAAACTGCTGTACGCCAAGGCTACTGCTGCCGCAATTGCTCAAGGTTATGTGGGGCACTGCTTCCAGACAACGCTTTTCAACATCTACTTAGAGTGCATCATGAGCGAAGCCCTGGAAAACCAATGTGGGACAATCAGCATTGGAGGGCGTACCATCACCAACCTCCGCTTTGCAGATGACATTGATGGGCTGGCAGACAGTGAAAACGAGCTTGCCACCTTAGTGAAGAACCTGGATGACACATCTTCCAGATTTGACATAAAGATAAACGCTGAAAACACAGAGCTGATGACAGATAGTGCTAAACAAATATCAGCCACGATTAAAGTCAGAGGACAGGAACTGGTCACTGTAGGCCAGTTCAAATATCTTGGTTCCATAATCACCGAAGAGGGATCAAAGCAAACATTTTGTCACAAGCAGCACAAACAACGCAGGCTATGTTTAAGCTAAGACCTATCTAGAGATACAAACATATTCGCCGTCTGAAAACATAAATCAGACTATTGAGAGCACTAGTCATCTCAATCGTTTTGTATTCAAGTGAGGCCTGGACTTTGGCAGCAGAATTACAACGAAGAATCCAGCCACTTGATATGAGATACTACATAACCATCCTTGGCATATCTTACGTAGACCACATCAAAAATAAAGAATTGCGTAACACCATTAGACACGAAGTAGGCCAAAATGAAGGCCTCCTCACCACTGTCGAAAAGAGAAAGCTGAAATGGTATGGCCATATCAATAGAGCCAACACTCTATCCACAACAGTTCTGCTGGGCAGCGTCAACGGTGGCAGAAAGAGATGTAGACAGAGAAGAAAGTGGACTGACAACATCACAGAACGGATCAGAAATCGTCTTTCGGAGACGCAGGCATTGACGCATGATCGAGACAAGTGGAGGGAACTGATCAGAAGCACTGTGCATCGACGACCACATTAGGTCAGGAAACTGATGATGATGATGATGATGATGATGATGATGATGATGATGATGATGATGAACAACACTTTATCGTCAGTGAATGAAACCGATACTATTGTATTCTTTATTCAGCAAATATACAGGACTCACAATAACGAAAACAGCTAAAAAGTGGATACATTTACAGAATTGCTTGAGCCTCAAGTGAGGCTTGCCACAATGCGATAAATATGCTAAATGCCTGACATGATCGTTAGCATTCTTAAATAACAAAGTGGAAAACAAAAAATTAATTTGCTTATTGTTTTTCGTTATATTTTCAACCGACCACATACAATATATTTTGACAATACGAAAGACTGTGAAACGAACTTAGTACATTAATGTGTGTATGTGTGTGTGTTTATCATTATTGCCTATGCGATATAAAGTTCTAATCAGCTAAGAAACTGATATATTTCATTCCTGGGAAATAAGAAAAAAAGTCAATGTGAAATATATAAACCAGAAATCTACATTTTTTTTCCCAGAGGAAGTCGGCTAAAAAGATGCAAGAACTGTTCATTCTTCTTGTCAACGTGTCAATGCTTGGTTTAATCCTAGCACAACAAGGTAAGTTTAACAATAACGCCCTTCCTTCCCGTCCGTCTTTGTAACAGATCCTACTCACTGTCGCAAAGAATAGACGCAATTTGAAAACAGGATTTCTTATGCTGACTCCACAGTTTATATCACATGGACTTCGAAGGAACTTTATCAAATTTTCTTCGTGTTACTGTTGCAGTGTATACCGTCTGCTGCAAGGGTTTATCCTCTCTCTCTCTCTCTCTCTCTCTCTCTCTCTCTCTCTCTCTCTCTCTCTCTCTCTCAATCTTGGGGTCACAATTCTTAAGTAAATATACTATTTAAAAAAATATATCTTTTGTAGCAAGCGACCGTTCTTGCCTCGTATCTCCATTACAAGAGAACTTCTTCGCATTATACTTTGGGATATATGCTTTCCTCTTTATTTGGTCTAAAGTCATTAATATACAATTATAATTTCATTTATATATATCGTGTTTCTAAAAAAAAATTACACAAACTGTGTGCATTTAGCTAAATATAAAATTCGTCTTTCATAATCTGTGACCCCATGCCATTAATTCTTCTACAGCCTCCTCTAACTGATGAGAAAATGGACGTCAAGGTTTATGTTCTGACATGAGGCATTCCAACTGTTTGCAACACACATACAGACATATGTAATTCTATGACATGTGAGAAATGAATTAATTTAACATTTTTTCATGGAAGGTATCTAAAATAACGAATCTAACCTTGAGCTGTGTAAAATGTGTTTACCTTTTTCATTTTTGAATTTTAGATCAGTGTGTTGTACCTACAAGAAAACCCGCATCGCAGTGTAACTCACCCAAAACACCGAAAATCGTCTTCTACTATGAAGCCGCTCCTGATTATTGCGGACAGCTCTCAGGGTGCTATCCGGATGGTGATCCCGGTGTGTTCAGAACCGAAGCGGATTGCGATTCTAAATGTAAACGCAATATTCCTTCAACCGAAAGCCGACGAGGCCCTCCTGGTTTTCCTGGTTTTTCTGGTCTTAAAGGAGAGCCTGGAGTTCCAGGTTTGAAAGGTGAAATGGGAAATTATGGTTTACCAGGTAAAGATGGTGAGGATGGTGATACAGGTCTGCCTGGTCCTCCTGGAACTCGAGCTAGGGGGGATGGACTATGAAATCCATTGCTTCTTTAGCTAAACTGTCAATGGTAATTATATTCGTTATTTGAACATTGCTCGAAATAAATTCAACTGCCCTAATAATATAAATATAAGGAATTTCTAGTCATAACTCCGCTTGTATATTTAAATTTAAACAGTCGAGAACAGAATGAAGTTTTCTCCCCTTCAGCAATTTCCAGATCGATGATCATTTTATTTGAAATTTAGATGAAACAATGTGTGCCTCACAAATATATAACAATATAAAACATAACCGTCAATTTCATTTCAAAACCACAAATGTATAGAATGGTCTTCATGAATTCCAATAGTTTAAAATGTCATTACACAATGCTGGCATCGAAAACGCTCTTGAATAAATGCAAAATATACGTATGGATGTATCTATGGTTGTATATATCTATGTATATATGTATGTATCTATATATCTATGTATTTATGTATGTATGTGTGTATGCATGTATCTAATTATATATCACTGGACAACAAATTTTTACAAAAGTCATGTTACTGAAATAAAATTAGTCAATTCTTATCAATTTTTATGTGATGAACACGAATATGACAGTCAAATTGCAAAATTGGCTCTAGTTTTTTTTGTAATCTGCAAGAAATTAATGTTTACATAACGAAATGCATTCCAATAGTAAAAGGTCAACTGTAATAGCCTACCTATAAAAAATCAAGTCATTGACTACATCTTAGGTTTCTTCGCCTGTCTCTTGTACAGCTGTTCGGGAGCAGCTCTGAGGAGTGTCCAGCAGTAGTCAGCCAGCATTGTAGTGGACCATTTTCCTTGGTATCTTTGTTCCATTGTTGCGATATCTTGATGAAAACGTTCGCCGTGTTCATCACTAACAATACCACAGTTGCTAGGAAAGAAATCCAAATGAGAATGAAGGAAGTGAATCTTGAGAGACATATTGCAGCCAAGTTTCTTATACTTCATCAACATGTCTTCTACTAGTTTCTTATAGTTTTCTGCCCTAACATTTCCGAGGAAGTTTGTAGAAACTAGGCGAAAAGCATTCCATGCTTGTTTCGCGTCACCTTCCAGCAAGTTGTTGAACCGGTCATCTTTGAAAAGCTCTCGAATCTGAGGACCCACAAAAACTCCTTCTTTAATCTTTGCTTCGCTGAGTCGAGGGAATTTTTCATGCAGGTATCAGAATGCTGGCAAAGTCCGGTCAATGGCTTTCACGAAGTTCTTCATCAAACCTAGTTTGATGTGAAGGGGTGGTAGCAAGATTTTCTGAGCCTCAACCAGAGCTGGGTGTTGGATATTCTTCTCTCCAATGGCTACATTCTGCCTGTGAGTCCATTCCTTCCTCATGTAGTGCATTTCCCTTGCTCGGCTATCCCACTCGCATAAGAAACACATGTATTTTGTATATCCTTGCTGCAGTCCCATTAAAAGGGCAACTACCTTCAAATCACCACAGAGGTGCCAGCTGTACTTGTTATACTCAATGGAATTCAGTAGCTGCCTTAAGTTATCGTATGTCTCTTTCATGTGGACAGCATACGCTACTGGAATAGATGGAATAATGTTTCCATTGTGCAAAAGCACAGCCTTGAGACTCAGTTTCGAAGAGTCCACAAATAGTCTCCATTCTTGTGGGTCATGAGTGATTTTTAAAGCATTCATGAGGTCCTCAATATCGGAACAGAATATCAGATTACTTTTCTTTCTGAAGAAAGGCTCCAATTGCTGGTGGCGCTTTCGATATACAGTAATTGTGACATCTTCTTCTAGAAGATTCCATTGTTGGAGTCTTGATCCTAGCAATTCTGCCTTGTTCTTTGATAAGTCCAAATCACGAATCAGGTCATTTAGTTCTTCCTGTGTTATTCTGTGTGGGGTTGATGATGCACCACAGTGAAAATCTGGATCACTGCATGCTGATGGACCAGGAGAAGAACAGGTCGACTCACCTTTGTCTTCGTCAGATGAATCAAGAGAATATTCTGCTGGAGGTTCTGGAATAGGAAGTCCCTCACCATGTGGAACTGGTCTCAATGCAGACGGAATGTTTGGGTAGACTATTCTCGACTTCTTTCGCTTCGTTATTCCGCCGGAAAGAGGAAGAACCAAGCAGAAGTAACAGTCATTTAGGTGGTTGCTTGGCTCTCTCCACACCATTGGGACTGCAAACGGCATTGATGACCTTTTGCAATTCAACCACTGTGAAAGCTGTGTTGTACATGTAGCACAGCATATATGCGGAGCCCAAGGCTTGTCTTGGTCACCAACCTTGCATCCGAAGTAAAGATGATATGCCTTCTTCACTTGAGAATTGATACTTTTCTTCTGGTTGACAAATGTCACTTCCCCACAAATATAGCAAAAATTGTCCGCCGTATTAACACACTTTCGAGGCATTACTGTTCTTCATTGTACGTAAATGGATAAAATAATAAGTTTTATGTAACAGTAGCTTGAACGTCTAAAATATTTTAAATGCTGAACCTATCTGAGTGGGCTTTATATAGTACACTGCTTACGTCAGCTTCAGCAGCCGCCTGGCATTAGTATAATAGGCCTACACATGTATAGTACACAGCTGACGTCAACTTACTTTAGCAGCCGCATGGCATTAGTATTGCATTGCATCAGAAAATGATGCAATCAACTGTGGATGATGTGAGCATGATGGTATTATGCAATGTTACATCATTATTCCGGATGTTGCTGCAGTCCAACTGGAGAAATTTACACAGTGAAACATAGAAAATGAGGTATATGAATATCTTCAAAACGAGAGCCAATAAACATTTTTCACGGTTATATTCGTGTTCGGCACACCAAAATACTACAGATTAGGGCCTTTTCAAGTCAGTAATGATTTCACTGTTGACCAGTGTTATGTATGTATATATGCTGGTATCCATCTCTATATGCATATATGTATCTATGTATTTATCTATGCATGTATCCATGTATCTTTCTATCCATCCATGTATGTATGTATGTATGTATGTATGTATGTATGTATGTATGTATGTATGTATGCATGCATGCATGCATGCATGCATGTATGTATGTATGTATGTATGTATGCATGTATGTATCTATGTATGTATGTATGTATGTATGTATGTCACACAAACTACGTAACGTTTATGATTTAATTCGGCCTTGTAATCCACAATCCAATTTACTGTAGAATCGTAGAAAATAGGTAAATTATTGGTCGACATTAACTTAATCTGTAAAAAAAACAACAAAAAGAACACCAATCTGAAGCGCTGTCTGCAATTAGTATATTAACACCGATGTTGAATTATGGAATCTCTGATATTTTCCGTAAAGCACAACAATGGACAAATGTCAACATAAGTACAATTTGATAATTTTATGACAGGATAATCTTAATTTTCTATTACATCATGGAACGTTGTTCAAGATGCCAAGATATTACAAAATAACATTTTATAAAACTAGAACCATGTGTCCGAAAATGTGGCATGCGATTCCAACCTAACAATACAGCATATGCATATTGACAAGAAAGAAAACCACGAAACCAATATTTTCTATTTAATGGAAAGAACTACGTTAAACAATCACAATCAAATAAAATAGTGGCAAAAGTACTCTTGATCTGAAACGGAAACTTTTAAAATCAACTCGTAATTTAGACCTATTAAGACGAACCATGTCATCCCGCCAATACATGTACAATGCGAAAGAACTATATATTAGAGTACGCTTGTTCAGTTAGGATCCCCATTGCCAGTGTTTAGAAGTAGAATTCAAGAGAGAAAAATCCCCAAACCCTGCAAAAAACTTGTTTTGTTCTAATTAAGGCTAAACGACAAGAAGTATGATCTGAAAAAATATTTAATAGTTTGTCTTTGTAACCATAATAATGACATAATTAAGGAATTTAGATTATAATTTTATACAAAGGTCTAAAAGCAAAGTATAACTATTCTATCATATTTTAATCAAGTCACACAAAAACAGTTTATATTTAGTACAATTTACTTATATGATTTAAAACGCACACACTGATAGATACTAATTCAGCTTTCTTCCTCAAAAAAATAACCACAACTGCAAAATTCTCAGAAACCAAATCGAAAACTGTAAAAACAATGTGTACACTGATTATTTCTAAAATACATTCTCATTGTAATGGATGAAACAGCGTTGGACATACGTGTCGTTGTAATTTAACACCGAACGTTTCATGACAGATAGAAAACGTACTTAATGAGACTCGGAGTTTTGCATCAAATCTGTGAACCTATCACTTGTCACTACAAGAGAACATTGTATAATTGGTTACATACAATTATAAGATAAATCATAAAGTTTATTCGAAATACTGCTAAGACGTTTTCTGGTTTAAATAAATCTTAATTTAATCCAAATTTAATCTATATTTTACAAGAACGATCAAATTCAATGTCTTCCTCTGGCATTCTTGAAATTCAGTCCATTATCTTGTGTATGATATATTATACTATTTGACTCGTGGTACTAATTCTAATCAAACTTACGGAGCAGTATAGAAATTGGTGATCAATGATTCGGTTATGTAGTTATAATGGCTCGTTATTAGATGTAATGGAAAGTTTTTGTTAACAGAGACTTCATACTATTGACACTAGAGTTTGGGACGAGTTTTGGCTCGAGCTCGAGGCTAGATAACTTGGGAGCATTTTCGGGGGCTCGAAGCTCTTCGAGCTTACGCCTAGAAAAATTCTCCGCTTTTTGATATTATCGGACAGGATAAACCCGTGCGATAATTAATTGACCTTACGCCAGAAGGTAGATCGCTCCGCCTACCGAACACGTGACATGACAACCGCTTAACCTCCGACAAACATTGTGTGAAAATGGCGGGCGTGATAACATTAAAAAATATATCAGACTATATTGGTGAGCAATATTTGCCATATGAAACAACACTGAGACAAAAACAGAAAGCAAGAGCATTTATCCATCGCTTGCACTTCTCTAAGTTACGTCGGTATGCGGACCCCACGTATCTGTAGAAGTCCCCCCCCCCCCCAGTGGTTGGAGAAGTCGCCCCAATTGGTTGGAGAAGTCATCCCAAAACTTCTCACCCAAATAACCTTTTTATAACTTAATTAAGTCATCTTTTACGTGATTCATATATATATATATATATATATATATATATATATATATATATATATATATATATATATATATATATATATATATATATATACGCGATCACAAAATATATTAACTAAATTAAAGCAATATCATTGTAATATTTATAAGGACGAAATTAAGTCTGTATGTAATCTAATAAATGACGACAGTATAGTGATTTAAAAGGATGATAAGTCAAACATTCTTATTATTGTGAATCAAGATGATTATGTTAAAGAAGTTGAACGTCAATTAGAAATTAAATTTAAAAAATTCAACATGCATTAATGAGATCGCTAAAAAAAAAATTCAATATGTGAGTAATTTGATAGTTTCCCGCTTAACATACGTACACCTCAAAATAATCTGATAATTTCAATCCTGGTATCATTGGATGTAACATCACTATATACCAACATTCCGCATGCAGATGGTATTGAAGCGTGCAAATATTTTCTTGATAACAATCCTAATAATAGCACACTATCTAGTGAAGATATTTGTAAAATAATAAAAGCTTATCTTGGAAAATAATTATTTTCAATTTAATAATACGAATTACATACAAATAATGGGTACCTCAATGGGTATTAATACGGCTCCTTCATGCTCTTTCCTTAAATGTGTGAATTAGAAAAGGATTTCATTCAAAACGAAAAGTTTAATCCATCTCTTTGGTTCAGAGTTTTAAATGACAGATTTATGATCTGGAAGCATTCAAATGAAGAACTGACACCTGACAATTAAATTTACTTGTACTGCATCTAGTACGCATGATTCATTTTTAGATGTAATTGTAATAAAAATAATATTGATAACACTATCTCTACAAATATTATTGAAATGATTTGAAGATCAGAGCAAAAGGGACATATAACATTTTTTTTCGTTACGTACAGAAGCAGAGTTGATCAAATGGAAAAGTTAAAAAAAATTGCAAATTTGATAAATTTAATAAGTTATTAAGTTGAGCGAATTCTCCCAGGGCGAGTTCTCTATGGGGCGAGTTTTTCACTATTCAGTTACGTCTTGGTTTCGGGAGGGGAATACACTTAACTCCTCCATTTTGACGATATGGGTAACAACTATCAGAAATTCACTGCCCCCATTGCATTGTGAGGCGAAAAATTGCCGAACCGTTGCCAAATATGTAAATACATGGGGGTTGGGGGTTGGTCCTCGGTACTCTCCCCAGCACAACAGCTGGTTCGAGTTGATTGAGGAAACACCGTCGGTATATACAATAGCAGAGTCGATATCGACAGAAGCAGCTTCTCGGAGGAAAATGGCGGACGTAAACAGTACTTGGAGGTGTGTATAATAGCGCTCGCTGATTGGTCAAACGAGAAGAATGATTGACAACTGGCGATAGGTCAATTAACTGTGGGAATGAGCCGCTTTACAGCTTCACACATCCTACGCTTCCCCATGTGTTGGTTGACCAGTGGGCGATCGTTGCCTTGCATTGGTCATCGTTGGGGGCTCCTAGGATAATAATTCGACTATTATGATTGCGGCTGACGGGACGAAGGATTTTTTTCAACTTCTGCAAGCGAGAGAACCGGTGAACTTCTAAAGCGTTTGGCCTAGCGTTACGAAACACCCAAATCCACCCAAATCCACACCCAAATCCACTAAAATCACCCCCAAATCCACCCCAATCCACTTAAATGAACCCCAAATCCACCCAAAATCACCCCAAATCCACTAAAATCAACCCCAAATCCACTAAAATGAACCCCAAATCCACCCAAATCCACTAAAATGAACCCCAAATCCACCCAAATTAACTAAAATGAACCCCAAATCCACCCAAAATCCACCCCAAATCCACCCAAATAACACTAAAATCCACTTAAATCCCAACAAGAATCTTTGCCAATATAATTTGAAAACTTACAATTGTTCTAAATAGGGTTCCAAAGACTGACATCTTGAATCAAATTCCGTTATCATCTGAGGCTATTATTCCATCATTTTTTCCAAAAATGATTTGGAGTATTCGTTTACGGCCAAATCAAGGCACTGAAAAGCACACTTATTTGAAAGTACTAGTTTTGATGATGGTTGTTGTTGTAGGATTTAACACCATTTTTCAGCACATGGCAGCCAGTATTAATGGTATAAATCGTAATTACACATGAATAAAGCAATTACTTGTGTAGTAAATAAGTGTGTATAGTTGATATATGATCTAGAAATGAGTATATATGTTTGTTTTATCAAAATTTGTAGTAACAGTGAAGATAAAAATGACGTGGGTTGCGGGCAGTTTCATAACTGCCCGCAACCCTTTCAACTGCCCACTACACGAGTACAAGGACGACGAAACTGCCTACAACCCACCTAAAATAGTATATGTCTGTGTGTGTGTGTGTGGCTGACCAGTCAAAAGAGCGCACAACAAAAGAGCGCCGACATAAGAGCGCAGACATAAGAGCGCCGACAAAAGAGTGCAGACAATTGGGCGCACTTAAACAAATACGATGTACGATAAACGAATATGGCAGGGTTAGAAAGGAACTTTAATTTGTGATCGCTAAGGCTAATACTTGTTTAGATTGAAACAATCGGAGGTACGATCAAACGATATCACATCTATTTGTGGTTACCTATACGATTATACCAGTTTTTTAGTTAAAGGGACTGAACAATTAATTTTTTTTCGCCAATACTTGTTTTTAATGAAGCATAAAAAGAGTTACCATCAAACGATGCCGTCTGATCTGAGTTAATTTTCTTGTTTCTATTTTTTTTAAATATTTGTTTCCGATCTTTAGTTTGCGCTCTTATGTCGGCGCTCTTTTGTCGGCAAATTAGTGCACTCTTATGTCTGCGCTCTTATATCCGCGCTCTTTTGTCGGCGCTCTTTTGACGGGGTGCCGTGTGTGTGTGTAGAGGGTAGCCTTGGGTGGCCCTAAAGTAAATATTACATATGCTGGAAGGTCATAATGCAAGAAATCTCATATCTATGACTAACATAAACTTCATGTTCACTTCTTACTATATATATATATATATATATACACCCACACACACAGTGTGACCCCGCTATAAGGAGGTAGTTGAGAGCCAAAGAACCCGACCGCGTCATAGGCCGTTAGTACATGACTTTCTTTAATTGGTCATTTATAATATTTTTTAGTCCGTTCTGATGCTGGCCGTTTCCGCTGGCCTGGCTTTTTCCCAACATTTTCGGAAGCCTTTAGACACTTAAATACTATGTTGCTGGCACTGATATATCTCAATTTTGTTGCTGTTGGTGGTTTTGCCAGCATAATTTTTTTTATATGCCTGTCTTTCTCCATTTGTGACATACCATGCCATGCTAGTTGTGGAATAACATGTTGTTCCATTGAAGGTGCTAGACGCCAGTCTCCTTTGCTATAAATAGCACTTCCGAGAAACAGAATTTGGTTTTTATAAATTGTTCCAATCACTTCAATAAGTTCGGGGAATTTGTTTCTGTCCCAATTAACTGCCGCTTTTAACTTAAGGTTCATGGACTCGCTGTTGTTATTTGTCCATGGTACACTGATTACTCCGTCGCGTAATGGGCGGAAAACATAAGTGTTGATTTTGCCCAGCACGAATCTTTGCCAATATAATTTGAAAGCTGGCAATTGTTCTAAATAGGGTTCCGAATTCTGACCTCTTGAATCAAATTCCGTATCATCGGAGGTAAATATTATTCCATCATGTCTTCCAAAAATGATTTGGAGTATTCGTTTACGGGCCAGTAAACATGCCCCATTTTCGTAAAGATGTCGTCGGATATTGTCATTAATGTTTCTGGTACATAACACAAATTTTGCTTGCGGAAATTTGGCTTTGAGGGCGTTCGTCGTGCTCTTTTCTTCGTCACTTCCAATGGTTAATCGCGCTTTATGTCCAAATCGATCGCTGACGTGTGAGAAAAATTTCCCGTAAGTTTCCTCTTCGGCATCAAAATGTATCATGCACGGCCCAAACATTACCGGAAAATCCTTGGTTCTATCGCTTATCACACATCGGTTTTTGTTGGAAAAGACTGACATAAAAATTTCCCAAGTTGAAAGTTCTATCAACACCTAGAACACTCCCGTCATCTCCTTCACAGTTTCTGATCATAACATCCATCTGTTGGTTGCTATAAACAAGGACAACAGGTTTCTTCTGTTTTGTCAAAATTATTTCTTGGATGACTGGATTACTGTGAAGCTCGCTTAAAACACTGACCACATCGTCAGCTATATTTATTCTGGAGTTCATATTTACTTCACGTTTTCGTTTGCGGTATCTGAATTTTTATCGTTTATTTGTTGCGTAGATTTTGGAGCAGATAACTGTTTTCTTCCATACGTTTTGTCATAACGTTGCTGACTTTCTCGTGCTCTGCCATTTCAGTAGCTCTCTGAATAATTTTTGGGTCTGTTCTTATATATGGCTCCGATTTCTTCGAATTTCCGTGCTTTCTCAAGTTGGTGGGCATTGTGCCGCAGTATTCCACAATGGCCAGCATTTTAGTCTCTACAGGACAAAAATCGGGCAGTCCAGCAATTGTTGTTATTCTTTTCTTGAATGATTTGTCCTCCATCAATTTAGTATAATATCTATGCAATGTTAAAACACTCGACGGCTAAGGAAATAATGGTTCATATATGATCGCGCCATTGACCATTTTCTTGACACAGTACTGTTCCTTTTTCATATACACGGTACGTAATTTGTCAACCGAATCGGTGACAACAAAAGTCTGATTAACTGTTGTAGTACTTTTCCAATCCCAAACACCAGTCATCAGGGAAATATTTGGCATCATTATCGTCATCAGATGCTTCAATGACAATGTATGCGTCGCATTTTATTCCGTATGGGATGCTTTTCTCTCCTCCTTCAGTGGACTTGATAACTTTCAGTAATTCCTCGTTGGTCATGAAATTTCCAGGGCTGCTAGCTGGTTTCATCGTTTGCAATGGAGCTGATTTATGGTCAGTATTGACATCTGAAACGTCAGATACGATAGGATTTAGCGATTCACTACATTCGCCCGTGGTTTCCGCTTCCATTATGTAAATGTCTTCTCCATACTCATCGGTTTGTAAAATGTCAGTCTAATCATCTAAGCCCGCACTGAAGTTCAGCGAATCAGGAGTTAATATATTATCGACCTCGCTGTTCTCATATTTTTCATATCCATGGTCAATATCATCCTTATAATATGTCAAAGGGTTCTTTGACTTACATTTCATATCCACTACAGGAACAAAATGGTTTACTGCATACCATGATCCTTGCTTTGGGAGTTGCTCTTGAGCATACCAGAGAATATTGATTGTTGAATGTCCTACTAGTACGTCTGAAGACGGTTCGAAAGTCGTGTTCAACGATGTGTGTGCAGAGTCGTTCACGCCATTGACTGAAGGGTACAAAATCCGCACCGGACGCCGGATAATATCACAGAGAGCCAAACATGTCCATGCAGACGAGAAACCACCAGTTGTAGCACAGTCAATACAGGTAGCTTCAAAAGATGGTGATAAACATTGTATGCGCTTCCTATGGGGATGATTCATGTACGATGTTGAATCGCGTACCATACAAATACAGGTATGATAACGTAACTGTACTGATTTGCTTTCGTCTCCATACAAGAGAAGGGACACTGCATTGAATAGGCAGTTGCTGTTCCCAGTTGTGATTATCGGGTCACCACTGACTTCATCAAAATATTTGATCATCACTTCCTTCGCAATGGCATCAACTATGACGGGAGGGAAAACAATGTCTTTGTCACATACTGGTTTAAACTCGATTTTAAAAAGGGTCTCACGCTTGACTGCTGTTTTTAATTTCGCCAGGACCTTCATATCGGCTGCCTGTAATCAAGAGATAAATTTGTCAGTATGCGTGCACAAGTGATGTACAAGGGACAAACACACTGATAAGTAGATTGAATCATAAAATCAATAATACAGATATGGTCTTATTGAAAAAACAACTTATACAGGTCTCGGTATTGTCTTACTACAAGGGTCATGCATCCACAGGCCTATATATAAATATAAACAATTAAAAGGCCACGAAGTTGCAAAGAATATTTTAGCAGCAGAGAGGGGGAATCCTACAACGTTTTTAGACAAAATTTGATTGAAATCCTAAAACGAGCCGTCTTATAATCTTATTTTAACCAAAAAAAAGGCGAATCCTACAACTTTTTCTAACAAAAAATTGATTGAATCCTACAACTTTTTCCAACAAAAAATTGATTGAATCCTACAACTTTTTCCAACAAAAAATTGATTGAATCCTACAACTTTTTCCAACAAAAAATTGATTGAATCCTACAACGTTTTCAGACAAAATTTGATTGAAATCCTAAAACGAGCCGTCTTATAATCTTATTTTAGCCAAAAAAAGGCGAACCCTACAACGTTTTCAGACAAAAAATTGATTGAAATCTCCCTATGAAATCATTTTAACTAAAAAAAATGAAAACGATTTTTTAATTAATTTTGGTCGCAACTTGTTGTCATCCACCCTCTCTGCTGCTTAGTGATTTCAGTTCTGGTTAACAAAAATAAGAAATGATTTTAACCGAATATTTTATCTAGTCCGATACGATATCGTGTCCGAGGATCATGTAAATTTATTGTTGCGAATCCGTGCGGAGTCGACTGAGCATGACTAAAGAAATCTCTAAATTGATTGAAGTCCATATCAGAACACCATGTCTGCCAAATATTTCGTAGCGTATGAGTATCAACTCCGTTGAATACAGAAAGAATATTGCAGTTATCTCTGATGACTTTTGGAACCTGAGTGTAGCGTTGAGTGACATATATCACGTCAGTGTTTTTGTGACGCCCACGGGAAAATATTCTAGCAGGATTCTTTTGTTTATCCAACATTATATCATCGTATACGACTAAATTGTTAATATCTCCATCAATATCATCAATACTCGGTGCTTCATCGATATCGGTTATAAAATCAATGGCGTTCTCACCCTTAATTTCTGATGCATTCTCGTTAAAATCCTTTAACACTTCATAACATCGTTGATCATCTACGCTAGGGGCAATTAAATACAACTTATCCCACTTCATCCATCTCATTATTAAATTGAGCAACAATTGCGTTTTACCGGATCCAGATGGCCCGATTATAATCATCCGGATAGAGTTTGGTAGCGCTGCATGATGCTTAATTGGTTCTCTTGTTTTAGTCGCTGAAAAATCAATTATATCCATATTTCTATACATAAATTATGGATCTATATTGTGTGAAGTGTAAAACGCGTACTGGCACAGATGATGTGACGACGGTTACAACTAAAAATAACCGATCAGCGCTTTCTGGTAAATGCGTGCAATGTGGTACAAAGAAATTTAGATTTGTGTCTATGAAATCTGATTTTAAAAAAAACGAGGAGGTGATATCGCAGCCAAATTGGCAAAGCTCCCTGGAACCCCATGGGCAAAGTACCCCGGAGAAAAGCACCTTCCAGGATATAGCTACTGTGGACCGGGAACCAGACTTGATATCAGACTCAATAATCAAAATCAACCCAACCCCGGTGAAGAACCAATAAACGCCATTGATAAGGCCTGTCACCTTCATGATGTTGCTTATAAAAGCAGCAATCTGCAACACAGGCATCTAGCAGATGTGAAATTAATTCATGCGTTAAATGCTATTCCTGATAAATCCTTCAAAGAAAAATTGTCTTCATTTTTGATAAAATCGGCTATGAAAAGTAAATTGATGTTAGGTGCTGGTAATTAATAATATGGAATCAATTTATTATTCTCCGAGGGGATACTGGAGGGGTAACGCTGCAATCAATAAACTCGCTAGCGCTGCAAAAGTGAAAAAAAACCCACTGCGGCTAATTGGTTATCCAAACAGGCACTATGGCAAATTTATCTACCACCGCCTAAACAAATTCAATTCTCGCATTTTGATGTGACCGCTCCTAATGAAGTTCATCAGGCTGATATATTATTTCTGCCACATGATCGTGGTTACAAATACGCGCTAACCGTAGTTGATATTGCAAGTCGATACAAAGAAGCAGAACCGTTAAAAACAAAATCAGCCACTGAAGTCGCTTCTGCATTTGAAAGGATTTATCGACGAGGTCCTCTGCACTGGCCAAATCTGTTACAAGTTGATCCTGGCAAGGAATTTCAGGGTGCGGTTCTATCTACAATAAAACATCATAATGTCACCATACGACGAGGGCATACTGCGCTACATCGCAATCAGGCCATTGTAGAACGATTTAATCGGACGATTGCTGAGCGGTTATTTGGATATCAATACGCAAAAGAATTCATTCAAGAAAAGCGATCCAGTGAATGGGTTAAAAGATTACCATCTGTGATTACTGCACTGAATAACGAGATTACTAGAACAATCAACATGAAACCTATCAACGCGATTAAAAAGAAGTCAATACCCGTACAACCACAAAAAGATTTCAAAGAACCAATTCTTGGTAGTAGTGTCATTGTGAGGTACTTATACGAACCAGGAGAGCTTGAAGGGGGTAGAAAAAGGGCTACTGATCCTATTTGGAGCGTCACTACGCATAAGATATCTAGTATAACACGATCAACTGGTAGACCTCCAGTCTATAAACTGGATTCAACTGCCCCTCAGCGGGGTTTTACTCGACAACAACTACAAGTGATTCCCGAGGATACTCAATTGCCACCGCATGGTCTTAACTAGCACCGTTGCGTCTATTGCACTCAAGACAAGTCAACATCACATTATTTCTGACATGACCGAGATTGTTATTTTTTCTGTCTACGGTGAATTGGCGAGGATCCTTATCCGAATACTGCCAACGCATTATACAATTGCAACTCGCGCAGTGATTATTCTGTTGTTTCTTCAAAGTGATTATTAGTTCAGCATCAATATCAAATTCTCGTTGTTTTTTTTTTTGTCTTGTTGTTTGTAACCGGAGAGTTTTTTATTAATGATGCTAACATCAATATCACTTATTGTTGTGTCATTATCATCGAAAACAACTCTTCGAAGTTGATTTATGTTTCGTACTCTGGATACTGCGAGATAGACTAAATTTGACCATTCGATAAGATTATCTACCATCCAAACAATTGTATCCGATATAGTCAATCCCGGTGAAGAGTGTATTGTTGCTGCGTATCCTAGCGTCCACGGGGATTTATTAGCACGCAATGCATCTTCAACGACATTGATATCAACCAGCACAATATCATTTAATACCAGAATTTGTTTTTCATTCTGTCCTGGAATATCAACTTCAATATTCTGTTTTCGTGTATCCGATGGCCTATAACAAAGGGGTACTGGAAGCGTTGCAAATTTTTCTTTATGCAATTCAAATAACTTCATTTGAAGTGTGTCCCTGACTATTTTTCTACTTGCAATGATCAAATCGTTTGGTCTCCATGTTTCCCAGAAATCATTCATTGGAGTTTCTGAAATCACTTCACGCGCTATTTCGCATTGGATTCTATCCGGTTGTAATCTAATTAGCGCTTTGAACTCGCGTAATCGTTCATCAAGTGATCTATAATCAGTGGTGATTTCTTCATAGTAGTCTACAAAACCCTTTAGCCATTCATGTGGAGATGCACCGACAAATGGTGGTGGTTGGCTGTGATCCCCGCACATGACGACTTTTGTGTTTTTGGTTAACAACCACTCAAGAAATGTTTTTAATACATCTAATGACACTGTGCATATTTCATCCCAAATTAAGATTTCAGGAATGAATTTATCACCCATACGCTCAGGAGTCCATTTGTCACCTTTCCATCGAAAAAACTGTGATAAGTGCAAGCATTTACCCCTCGTTGTATCATCTCTCTGGCGAGTCTGTGAGTCGGTGTTAGCACAATCATGTTAGAAACGCTAGCGTTTCCACGACGAAATAATTCAATTGCACGAGTTGTCTTTCCTGACCCACCACAACCGTTTAAATAAACTGTCTTATATCTACATATTGGATCAGATACCGGTGGTGCATTAGAAAATTCTGATTGAATTTCAATACGGTTACAACAAAGATATTTATCATCCATGGCAACGTCTGCGGATTCACAATACTCATGTAGCATCTACTTTTTAAATCGCCAACGCCCCCAATTTTCTTTGGGATCTGTGAATGCCGCTACAGCTGATTTGTACTTATTGTGTATATACATCGAATCAGTGGCCACTCTAACCGCGGTATTAGGAAATCTATTTATCATCGAAAATAGATTAATGCAAGCATAGGCTAGCATTGAACTTCTCAAATGTGTGTACTGGGAATTATATCCATCACAGTAGGTAACAACCGTACCTAATTTCTCACCATTGGATAGAAAAGCATCCTTACGGAATACAAGTTTTCCCTGTTTCATTAAATCCGCTACAATAAAATCGTATTCAGCGACATCTATGATCAACCGCGAAGAGTATTTTGCGTTGTCGTATCGTCCACCCTGGGTAAATTTACCGATTATTCTTCTTCCGAGATCTTTTGCTTGTTCTTTTTTAATTTCAAATAACCTTTTAGACCAATTTATGATTTCTTCTTCACTGAAATCTGGAAACTGTTTTCGTAGTTCGTTGATTATTCTATCTAGATCGGGTTGTGGTAGCCAAACTTCTTTCTGAGCTCGATAGCATATAATAGCCTCGGAAACAATCAACGATATTAGCATACCACAATCAATCATATATCTCAATAGCACTATTGGCATCCAGTGTTTTTCAGATAGGTGTCTACCGAGCCAAACATAACTACACGGATGTAACCCTGTAGCTAATTCGAATGATATCACACGAGCGAATCCGGTTAAATCAAAATCAGGCAATGGTCCATTAATCGCAACACGAGTCATTTCATGCGTGGGGTGTCCAAATCGTTTGAAGTACTCAGCGCATTCCCCATACCCGAGAAAACTTCCGGGATAACACGCGGATATATCAATTGAAATCATACCATCACGTGAGTATTTCGTATTCCACAGTCCTCCATGACCGAATTTGACGCAACTCAATTTAACATCCTCGAGAAAATCATTTCGTGTTGGACGCCATGAGTTTTTTTCTCTTGCGAAGTGAGCTACCACTGATGGAATAGTAAAACTATCCGTGAGTAGTTTTTCATGGGAATTCTCCGGTGAAAAATCACTAGCGATTTTTCTCATTCTGTTATCTAATTCTTCAACGCGATATAATTCACCATTTGGTTTTACAAATTGATCGAATTCTTCATCACTTCTAAGTAACCACACTGACACAGGATCATCCTTACACAACGCATGAATAGCATCGAATAATTTCTCTTCATAGAAAACATCCCCGACGAACTCCTTAGGGATATATTTCACGGTTCGTTCTCGTGGAAATATTGTTACCGCAGGTGTCCACGCGTGTTTGTTATGATCAATAATCTGTATTGGCGCTCCATTTTTGTTATATTTCGGTTCGTATAAAACCTCTCCGGTTATCGTCATAACGGTTATTGGGAATCGTAATGATGTTTCTAATTTAGCTATATCAGAAATCTTTGCACCATGCTGTTTCACTGTCAGTTCCCACTCGGTTATTTTCCTACGTCGCAGATCAGTTAGTTTATTTCCTCGGGATGCATTTGTGAAGTGTTCTATTATTCGTTCTGCTACACAATTAAGCCCTGACGAATATTTCATAGGAGCTAGTTTTGCGATATCGGGTTTATCATTTAACGGATATATCCCATAAACCATTGCTGTTACGGGATAAGATCTTTCGTAGTATGGTTTATCAATGCCGGTTAGAATCCCTGGTTTGGAATCTCTACTCACAATGACAGCTTTTTTATTCTTGAGGATTGGTTCAAATTTATCCTTAATAATCCATTTGCCATCGACTTCGATAATGAATTTGATTCGGAAAAAATGCCGTTTTTCCCCAACACGTGAAATTATCACTGCTGCTTTTTCATCATTCATGGTAGCGTCAACAACACCATCAATTCGAAATGTTGACCAACAATAAGATGCTCCATCACGCTTGAATTCATTAAAACAGTCTCTGATTTTACTAATCATGGCTTTATCAAGAATTGTATTCTTTGGTGTATTAGAAACTATATCAAGATTGAATTGAGCATCTTTCCAGGGTAATTTCTTGGACGTTTTTTTTGGTTTATCGAGATTAAATTTAGGATTGATTTTCAATAATCTCTTAAACTCTTTCATATTTCCGTCTATTGGACGTTTTTTGGGTTTATCGAGATTAAATTTAGGATTGATTTTCAATAATCTCTTGTTACGTCTTTTTGGTTTATCGAGATTAAATTTAGGATTGATTTTCAATAATCTCTTAAACTCTTTCATGTTTCCGTCTCTTGGACGTTTGTTACGTCTTTTTGGTTTATCGAGATTAAATTTAGGATTGATTTTCAATAATCTCTTAAACTTTTTCATGTTTCCGTCTCTTGGACGTTTGTTACGTCTTTTTGGTTTATCGAGATTAAATTTAGGATTGATTTTCAATAATCTCTTAAACTCTTTCATGTTTCCGTCTCTTGGACGTTTTTTGGGTCTATCGAGATTAAATCTAGGATTGATTTTTAATAATCTCTTAAACTCCTTATCAGCATTGAATTCAGCATTTTTCGAAGGCGTTCTCCCTAATTCCTTCATGCTATAATTAAAACAAGCATTTAAATGAAAGATTTTTATATAATGAATCACTGCAAGTGGCTTATGATTGGATCAGTAACCCCGTGTAACAAATCATGCAGAAATGAGTTTTGTGGGTATCATATGCAAAGCTTTCGACGTGGAAGCCTTGGTCCGTTACCCTGTATTCTATGTGGAGTTGGGGTCAGGGGAAAATCTCAGTTGTGTCTAAATTGCGGTGGTAAGCGATACAGGGAGGTGAAGCGATATTATGATAAAAGAATAAAAAATGGACAATCAATCAGAAATTTTGACCCTGACACTGACAAAGTCAGTATTCTTGACGCTGACAAAGTCAGTATCAAGGATAAAATCATAAGAACTCCGCAAGACTACATCGAAAGATTTATCATTAAACCAAACGATGAATTAGACAAACAATAGTATAATATATAAATGAACCAAGAATTCAGACAACACCCTGTGATCACAAATTATGAAGCATCCAGTGATGGTGTTGTAAGAAACCGCAGACTGAAGAAACCAGTTGGGTGGGATAATGGTATGGGGTATTTGATGTTTGGTGCTGGAAGGAAGAAATATCTCAATCATCGTTTCGTGTTAGAGTGTTTCCATGGATTGATCGAGGATGATTTTGTTATTGATCATATCGATTCTAATCCGAAAAACAATTCTTTATCAAATCTGCAGGCTATCACACAAAGTGAAAATTCCGAACGAGGGGGGACTGGGAAATACTCGAAAAAAGCGAGATCTGTGAAATCTTTGAATACGATAACTAACGAAGAAAAAATATTTCAATAAATGAATGAAGCCGGTAGGCACTTCGATATTTGTATATCCTCAGTACGAAAAGTTGCAGAGGGGATTTATCGATCAGCTATTTCAAAAAGGACGAGACAAAAAATTCAATTTAGTTATGTCTAATGCGTCATATTTTTCATTTAGAAATATATAATTGTTATAGAATAATGAATTCTGAAAACATGAATAGCATCATATCCGAGATTTCAAAATTGAAAAGTTGGGATATTGAACTATCAGATGGGTTAAATCCTGATCAAATCATGTCTGATTTTCAGGATATAGAATACGGAGTTAGCACTAACAAGTATATGCTACCAAAGAAGTATGCGCTCATCAAAAGAATTCAGAATTCTATTAAGGACTCTCTCGCATTTTCCAGTGACGTAAGTGTGTTCGCTCCGTTGTATACCATCGTAGAACGAATACGAAAAGAATTGGGGTACGAATACGAATTGAAAAAGGAGGTCAATTCTAAAGTTAGAAACCTACGGGCGTTAATTCAAGAAAATGAACAATTTTGATTGACCAACCATTTATCATTTTTTGATTGTGACCGTCCCTCATAGAGATTTTAACTTTTTTTTAGCATTTTTTGATCAAAACTGTTGAAATCAGTGAATAAAAAATTGATGGCTGGTTCGGATTGATCAATGGAAAAGTGGGGAAAGTGTGATATTATTTATTTTTATAAGGATTTCCACACTTTCCCCATCATTGATAGAGATGTTAAAACACTTCCACGATCGTGTTAGGTCGGATTGAAAAATTGTTTTACAATTGAAAAATTGTTTCTGATTTTAAATAATGGTCAATGAAGCATTAACAACCCGATTGGCTCGTGAACGACTGGATGCAATCAGGAGATTTGTACCAATTCGTGACTCTGTACGGAATAAACTACAACAACGACAGAGTCTTCAGACTGATTTTGCTGCGGGATCTGAAGAATTGTTTAAACCAGTAACCACAGCAACGAAGGGGATAGAGCGTGCTATACTGGGAGATGTTCCCGAGACGGGAAAATCTGTTATTGGTGAACTCGAAAAAATAGCAGCGAAAACTGAACAAACAAAACAAATAGAATCAAAAGAAATAGTAGATGATTTACGCGTGATATTTATCGAGGCGGGGTTAGCAAAAATTAATAAGACTGATCCAACAGGAATTCCTGAGCTTGTTGTTACGAATTATGAAAACAGGAAAGATATGTTGAAACCAGAATATCATAAGTTTGTTAGAAATTTAGATCATTGGGCTGATATATTCTACAAAATCAAAACTGAGAAAACAGGTAGAATTAATAAGAAGAGTGCATCATATATTCAATATAGAAATGCGGTGGATATAGTGTATGAAAAATACGAAGAGTTTAAACAACAACAAAAACCACAAAAATTGCGAGGAAAGCGACAGCAACCTGCAAAGAAAGTAGTCTACTCGCCTAAAAAACAACAACAACTACCACCTGATGATGATGTTGGTCTTGATTATTTACAAAAAGCCGATTTAGACGAAATGGATGAAGCAGCTGGTTATAGCGGAAGTGGATTGCAAAACGCTAGCGTTGGAAACTCTTCGAGGGAAAATCCTTGGATTTCATGTCCTGGTAGTGTTCTCAGTGATATATCGCGATTAGAAGTTCTTGTAGGAGGATTCCGAGCCGGAAATAACTCACCGGAAATAATTAATGAAGCAGCTGATATCTGTAGACGGATATTTCAAGGCGGTATCATGGATATCAAAACATATCGAGATTTCATTGGCGAGTTAGCGGAAAGTGGGTATCACAGTGATTAATCACCGAGACTGAATAAAAACGCTAGCGTTTCCAATTGAAAAATGGTTTCTGATTTCAAATAATGATCATACACTACAATCATGATAAACCAACCCCCGTCTATGTAGTTAATTCACGGTTTCCAGTTTATAGAGCATACTACGGAGATGGTTTAGGCAATACCATTGCAGGGTTATTTGCGAGAATGGCTCCAAAAGTGATGCCGTTGGCTAAACAACTAGGAATGAAAGCAATTGAAGTTATTCGTGATAAGGGTATTGGTGCTGTTGGAGATCTTGCTGGAAAAGCGTTTTCAGCCGCGAAGAATAAAATAACATCATTAGTGAGACGAAAAAAGAAACCGTTACCGTCTACAGCGGAAATGCCTGCAAGTGTTAGTAAAATAATAAATAACGCAGTAGATGAAAAACTAGCATCATTGGTGACTCCCTTGATGAATCAAGGGGACCAAAATAACATGATAGCAAACATGATAGCAGGAAGTGGCTTTAAAAAAACACGACGATGAAATGGAAAATCGCGATTTAGACTCTGATAAATAGAATAAAATGTTCAAAAGGTCACCCGATCCAGCATTTGATATGGATGCCCCAGTTCTCAAGAATGATTCTGTACGCGATTTTCAATTTTATTCTTATCACGCAGTACAACCAGATCTCCGATCACGAATTGAACTTCAAGTTCATGATACCAGTAAATATTTTCTACCGTGTGAGGCATTTATTGAAGTAGAAGGAGAACTTGTAACAAATGTTGCAGCTGATACCCCATATGACATTAACTCAAATGTCCGAGTTGGTTTTGTTAATAACGGCATAATGGCGTTATTTGAAAGCGCTAGATATCTCATTGATGGAAAAGAAATTGAATCCATTGACCGTGAAGTTGATATGGCCACAACAATCATAGGGTTAGCGAGATATTCTGATGATTATACAAGATCAGCGGGTCCATCTATGATGTTTGCAAAGCATACCTCTGATAACGCTGATCACCTTCAATTCATTAAAGTGTTAACAGCAAGAGATAATGCAGAAGCCGATCAACAGGAAGCAGCTAATCCAGAACGTCGAACTAGACCCGGAGCTGCGTTTGATATTCTCGGAGGCGTTAATGGTAATCTCAATTTAGGATTTGCAACACGCGTAGCAATGTTGCATGGGCAGCGTCGACGATTTTCATGTGCGATTCCACTGCATCATATATTTGGATTCTGTAGAAACGTCCGAAAAGTTATTTATGGAGCGAAGCATACAGTAGCACTTGTACGAAAGGGTACTGATGATGATGCAATCTGGCGTAATGCTGGGGTTGCTCCCGGTAAAGTCATTTTAACAAAACTATCATTGTGGATGCCAGTATTATCTCCATCAATCACCGAAGAACAACGACTACTATCATTTATGGACCAAGGAGGAAAGTCGTTGTTAAGTTGGTTATCAGTGACCACGGATATTAAACAAGACAGTGTTGATGGTACATTCACATGGCACCTGGCATCAAAACAAGGTGTTTCAGCTCCACGTCATATATTCGTAGCGTTACAGAATAATGCGCGAGTTGGTAATCAAGAACGAAGCCATATGATATTTGATCAGTTAGGTGTTAATGAAGTCTCGCTGAGAATAAACGGACAGCAGGAACCATCCGAGGATATACAACTTGAGAACGGTCAGAATCATATTGCACGCGTGTATCATAACCTGTTGTCATATATGTCACGTGATCTAAATGTGGATACTGGTTTGCAAATATCACAATTAGATTTCAAAAACCTCTATCCGATTTATTACTTTTCGCTGGAACATCTTGATTTAACAAGACAATCTGTCGTTGATATACACTTTAGAGCCCGTGTAACCCGTCCGACTGGTCCACCAGTTGGTGGGGTACCTCCTATCCTTATCCCGAATTATAGAGCGGTTGCTGTCATTCTCAGTGATAAATCAATGCTACTTGAAGGTGTTGGTGGAAGAATGAGAGTGGTAGATGCACCAGTGGAAAACATGTAATTGAAATTGTAAACGATTTAGAATCAATCAATTATGTATAATGTCATATAGTAATATTAGTGTTGCGTTAACTCCCGGTCAAATCAAAAAATTGCAATCGGAATCAGCTAAAAAATGTGGAACCACAATCACGTTGAAACCCAACCAAATGACTGGTGGTGCAAATAAACTATCGCTGACAACTCGTCAGGTGAAACATTTCAATGATGCACTTGCAGCCAAAAAAGGTGTTCAGATTACTCTCTCTGCGGCTGCTATCAAAAATATGATTAAAACAGGCGGTATATTTCCGTTGTTAGCTGCGATTCCAGCATTGATTGCAGCAGCAGCCCCAGCGGTGGCTAAAGCGGCAGCGTTAGGAGCCGTTGGTACTGCAGCAGGAATGGCACTAAAGAAGGCAACTGGGAAAGGATATAAAAAAAAGGGACGATCCGTTCACGGATTGGGTCTAAGACTACCAGGAACCCCGTATTCGTGGTACAGCGGAAAGGGTCTAAGACTACCAGGAACGATTTATTAATTGAGGAATCGATGGTTCCCATGTCCAATTTTGATTTAATGGATGCGGCTAAAAACTAGTGATTAAAAATTTCAGAGGTGTTTTTATGAAAGATCAATTACCACATCAACCAAACAAAACTGAAACAGGTATTATTAATCTCGATAACAGCACCGGACCTGGAACTCACTGGGTTGCATACGCTATTGATCCACGTGGGATTGTTTATTTCGATTCATATGGATTATCCCCACCAAAAGAATTTATGCGGTATATAAAAACCCTTCCAATGAAGACTTGGTATTCTACGCTACCAACACAAACGATGATTGACCCACCAATATGCGGCAGCGAAGTATTAAATGTCCTTGACGCTATTTCTAACTCCTTGAGTAACCCAAGCGGAAAACCACCACATGTTGTCGTGAATGAATACACTAGTAATCGCTGGCAACGACGAAGTCGTCAAAAACGATTTTAGAGAGAGAAAGAGTTTTACAATAACATGATTGATATTTGGGGGAGATCTTTGAAACCCAAACCCGATGACACTGCACCACCTGATTCTGTCAAGGATGTAAAAAAAACTAATCAAAGATGAAATAGCTGAGACGTTAAATTTAACAAGTGTTGACCCGAACGAAATAGTTGTATTTCAAGACAAACAGGGTAAATTGAAATCTAGTGATGTGTCATTGGATGATATTTTAATTAAACAACGAAACGCAATCGAGAACACCGTTGCGTTATTTTCCGATCAGGGTAAATTGAAAACCAGTAATATTTCTCTGGATGATATTTTGGTTAAACAACAAAACGCAATCGAGGATACTATCGCGTTATTTCCCGATCAGGGTAAACTCAAACCGGGTGTACTCGTTTCGACAATTACAGATCGATTAGAACTTCTCAGCGATGTGGTAAACAATTCTGTGATTGTACTAACAACACTTGAATCTAAAATTGAAGAAAACGGAAATTTTTTTTCAATTTTTCGTAGAAACATCATGGATAAATTTATTGGAACCACGTTGGATAAAATTGAAATAAAACTCCCTGATATTAAAAAATCCATCGATGAGACGAAAAACTTCATCGAAGCCGTCAAAGGTGATTTTTCGAGGATGATAACAATCATTGAAAAAACAAAAATTCCTCATGAGAAAACCAACAACGTGGTATACACAATCCAACACGGATCATTTGCGTGGACACCTACAAACAACAAATTAGATATCACTGCAACCGTTAAGGGTATTTATCGATTAACACTAGTAACACCATTAACTCAATTTAATATATCATCGTCGAGTTCATCCGGGGTCAATAATACGATTTCAACGATCATCGACAAGGATACAACTGAAAAGTTCACTATAACAGCTACTGATAAAAATTTGATTGGGATTTCAGTAACCTGGTATGTTGAATTCGTAGCGGATTTAAGTAAATAACTAAATTGAAAGGATTTCACAATTGAAAACGCTAGTGTTTTTTAAAATAAAAATGATTTCATCAACTCAATGTCGCTATGATCAGGTCAGAGAATTTCAGAATAGACTCAAAACCCTCACTGAGGAGTATCAAATAAAAATGAAAAAATACCGACGAAGAATCACCGCAATTGATGTTATTGTGTACTCTGTGTCAAGCGTTCTCACTGGCGCCGGAATAATACTTGCATCGGTTACAATGATTGCCCCGGTCGTAGTTCCAATTTGCATTTCTGCGGTGGCTACAATCGGGGGTATATCAACCGGGATAGCAAAAAAGATATCATCATGCAGCCAGAGTAAACTGCAGAATTACTTACTTCAATTTCATATTGCATCAACCGCACATTCGCAGTTATCCCTGATGATATCATCGTCACTCGATAATACGATTATATCAGATAGTGAATTCTCAGCGATGGTCAGTATTTTTGATTCTGCGATATCGAAATTAGAGCGACAACATGAGTATAATAACAATGACAACACCGATGGAATCAGAAAACACGAACCCAAAAAACAAAATGATCTCAATAATATCAACATTACCAGATTGTGAGTTCTCAGTGATGGTCAGTATTTATGATTCCTCGATACCAAAATTAGAAATAAATCATGAGTATAATAACAATGACAACACCGCAGGAATTACTTCAACGAATAGTGGAGAACACGAACCCAAAAAACAAAATGATCTCAATAATATCAACATTACCAGATTGTGAGTTCTCAGTGATGGTCAGTATTTATGATTCCTCGATACCAAAATTAGAAATAAATCATGAGTATAATAACAATGACAACACCGCAGGAATTACTTCAACGAATAGTGGAGAACACGAACCCAGTACAAACAAGCATGATATCAATAACATCAACGAATCCAGAATTCAGTGTGAATTTCCCCTCTCCGGTCCCAGTGAAGGAGATAGCGCTTGCAAAACTACGAGTGTATCACAGTTGGCCTAATATCAGATCAAAATCATTTAGTGGTCAACAACCCAATAATTCTTTAGTGTTTGCGAATAAGAATAAACCCGACGGAACCCCAGACTGGAACGTCGTTTCGATACCAACAGGGTCATACCAAATCGAACAAATCAATGATGAATTCGCGCGTAGAATAAAATCGATTACTGGAACAGAGTCAAAAATCGCTATAACAGTTCATGAACCGACGCTATCATCCGCAATTGAGATAAACACAGAAGGATACGTCGTAGATATCTATCAAAGTTCTATTAGAACCGTACTAGGATGGCCTGAATTACCGCCCCAGAGTAAAACTCTGGAGGAAACCGTTGATGTACCAGAACCACAAAAATCTGATTATATCACCGACAGAATAAAACCCGATAATCCAATAAGGAGTTATGAAGATCACAGAATCACTATACAATTTTTTGGTCTTGGATACCAACCAACTGGGAAAGAGAAGCCAGGGGAGGGAATAGAGGGATATCATTTTGTTGACAAACCTAAAATCGTTAAAAATTTCACAGCAATGAATAATGATTTTTCACTGTTGTTAATATCTCTTAAATCCGGCTCTCTCACCCGAGATGAATTTATCAGCGTCGTAGAAACATGCAATAAAATTATCGACGATATGGAAACATTTAACCTAAAAATTATTCAGGATATATTAGATGACGATAATCCCCTATCGAGAACAAGATTTGCATCAGACTATAATATCCCCGTTAAGGATATTCCAACATTTAAACTACCCGGATATAACGTACCAGAACTAAAAAAACTTCTCAGTGATGCCATCGATGTTGGTTTCAAAATAATTCATGATACATGGAAAAAACAGCATCACCGGAAATAAAAATCCTCAAACACAATAATGACCCAGACGGTGGCGGTAGGCATATCGCTCCGTTCAACGTGAATATATCCTCAGTGATTGCGTTTAATTTAGTGTGTGATGTTATCGAAGGAAGCTATCAGATTAATCTAGAGCAATCAAATCAAGCTCAGCAGGGATATATTCTTTATTCGTTTGCACCAACAGCTCCTCCAGGATTCCTAATTATTGAAAACCCAATTAATCCTGTCTACATGCGATGCCATAATAATTCATTAACCAGAATTAATTTCAAACTCACCGACCAGTCAAATAATCTGATTGATTTACAAGAAGAGGTGTTAGCGATTAGTTTGTTTGTGAAATCATAAAGACTCGATCAAATTATTTATTATTTTTTGTTAACCCAGTGATGAAATCACTAAGCAGCAGAGAGGGTGGATGACAACAAGTTGCGACCAAAATTAATTAAAAAATCGTTTTCATTTTTTTAGTTAAAATGATTTCATAGGGAGATTTCAATCAATTTTTTGTCTGAAAACGTTGTAGGGTTCGCCTTTTTTTGGCTAAAATAAGATTATAAGACGGCTCGTCTTAGGATTTCAATCAAATTTTGTCTGAAAACGTAGGATTCAATCAATTTTTTGTTGGAAAAAGTTGTAGGATTCAATCAATTTTTTGTTGGAAAAAGTTGTAGGATTCAATCAATTTTTTGTTGGAAAAAGTTGTAGGATTCAATCAATTTTTTGTTGGAAAAAGTTGTAGGATTCGCCTTTTTTTGGTTAAAATAAGATTATCAGACGGCTCGTTTTAGGATTTCAATCAAATTTTGTCTAAAAACGTTGTTGGATTCACCCTCTCTGCTGCTATTTTTAAAAAAGTAGCATTAAGAATACATTGTGGTTTGCCTTTCTAATATCTTGCCCTCTGTCTGCGTGGATTCGAGTTTAAGATTAGGCTTATGTAGTTATGTGAGAAAGCCTGCCAGTAGCTTCTCATGGATCGGTGTTTCTTTCCGTTGTTTTCCCTGGTTATTCCTCGGCCAATAATACTGGCCACCATGTATAGCCTATCGTGTGCTGTTAAACCTTACAACTAATATCTTGCCTGTTCACTTCCCTTTAGTTCTTTCATGACATATTTACTTTCAATATTGATTTTATTGAAAACACCACAAGCCCAAAATAATATCCATTGGGTTATCTGGTATGTTTTGCACTGTATATAATCATTTTGCATAATTATAATGTAATTCCTCAATTTTTGTCTCATGTCCCCTGTTGTATTTCTGTTATTTAATTCCTATTCTCGTCGTACTCTTTAAAAAGTTTCGAAATTTTTATATGAATGTTTTTCAAAAAATCCATACTACACTACCTGTAGCCGTTGAAGATACATAACTTCTACAAATCCGCGTGGTTGAACACTCGAGCTTGAGCTTAATCCGATTACAATTACGTAACACCTTTTGAAAATGATGACGTTTGATTTAATTAGGTGCTGCTTCAAATCATTTTTACTTTTTATGGTAGCGCTGTAATTTATAGATGAGATGGCATACACAATGCGATTTGGGTGGATATGGGGTGTTTTTTGGGTGGATTTGGGATTGATTTTAGTGGATTTTAGTGGATTTCGGTGGATTTGGGTGGATTTTAATGGATTTGGGTGGATTTGGGGGAATTTGGAGTGGATTTGATGTTGATTTTAGTGGATTTGGGGTTGATTTTAGTGGATTTGGGTAGATTTTGGGTGATTTTGGGTGGATTTGGGGTTGATTTTAGTGGATTTGGGTGGATTTGGGTGTTTCGTAACACCGAGCGAAGAGTGGTACTTGAGGGGCAGTAGGCGCTCAACTGACGCCCGAGGGATTTCTTTTAAACTGATTTTTTAACAGTTCAGACAACATAAACGTGTTATCAGCGATTTTTCATATTGTATCTGCTCTTTGTTTGTTAATTTTTACTTATATTTTTTTTTCTAAAGCAGTAGCGATGTAAAAAAAATAAGAAATCGGTTGTTTGGATTTATTTTAATAAGCGCGAAAAGGATAATTTCGCAGCTTGCAATGAAGTAAGCAGACAATTTCATGTCCACAAGGAAACACTTCAACAATGTGTCAATATCTGCTTAGCAGTCATCATATTTATCACTACTCAAGCTCGAAAAATTTATCGCGCTCGAGCTCGAACTCGAGCTTGCACGAGCTTCAAATCCTCGAGCTATCCTATACTCTAATTGACACACATTTAATTTGTATATACTTGACTTACGGACATTTGATATCGGACATAGCACTTGACTTGCTGATATTTTATATTGGACATAGCACTTGACTTACGGACATTTGATATCGGACATAGCACTTGACTTACGGACATTTGATAGTGGACATAGCACTTGACTTACGGAATTTGATATCGGACATAGCACTTGACTTACGGACATCTGATATCGGACATAGCGCTTGATTCGCTTTGCACAGTATGTATGACGCATTTCATGCAGATGCAGACGAATATTATCGTGCTGAAATATGTTTTCCATTTGAATTAGTTTATTGGGCACTCATTAATAATGCAGGTGTAAACGTATAAGGCTATTTTCCATTCAAGGAAAATGAAGAAGGGTAAAAACCCAAAGCAAACAAGAAATGATTACACGATATAAAATGTGTGTCTTCTGCGATCTCGCCCCTCCTCCTCCCCCACTTTCATGAATAAAACGAACAAAATTATAGGAATTCAAGATTGATACAATGTAATCTGAAGTTTTGATCATATAACGTCGATGTCAGGCGCGTCAAACGAAAAGAAAATTGATAGAAGACACGTACTTTCTCGTCCATAGACGTTCAGCACTGTATTGTTTTGCACACATTATTGTATCATTCATATTCTTAATGATATCTGTATTTGATGTTTGATAGAAGAATGTTAAGTGGCACCACTCTGTCTTCTCTTTAAGCAAGATAGTATTACATATATCTGTATCTCGTCTTTTAGTTTTAATTTTATGCAAGATAGTATTACAGATATCTGTATCTCGTCTTTTAGTTTTAATTTTAGCAAGATAGTATTACAGATATCTGTATCTCGTCTTTAAGCAAGATAGTATTACAGATATCTGTATCTCGTCTTTAAGCAAGATAATATTACAGATATCTGTATCTCGTCTTTAAGCAAGATAGTATTACAGATATCTGTATCTCGTCTTTAAGCAAGATAGTATTACAGATATCTGTATCTCGTATTTAAGCAAGATAGTATTACAGATATCTGTATCTCGTCTTTAAGCAAGATAGTATTACAGATATCTGTATCTCGTCTTTAAGCAAGATAGTATTACAGATATCTGTATCTCGTCTTTTAGTTTTAATTTTAAGCAAGATAGTATTACAGATATCTGTATCTCGTCTTTCAGTTTTAATTTTAGGCAAGGTTAATAACTATTTCGGTCAAATACACCAGGCATTTATTTGTGAGTGGATGTCAAGAAAACATCACGTGACATTAGAAGGGCGTTTCGCCCTTGAAAGTACCATGCACAACTTAAGTGTTGTTTGGATTAAATAGAATCAGATGATGGATTTACTACAGTTACGAAATTTAAGAATATAAAGATTCAATTTTAGAAATATAATCTGAAATCTTTCAGTGATATAGAGTTTGTTGATTTGGTGCGTACATAGAGACTTATAAGCTAATGCAAACACCATGGATGCTATAATATAGTTTATTGCAGCTTTTTAGAGAGAAAATCGTCATTTATTTATGACTGTTCATTGGAATAGCAGGGTGGAAAACATTTATGTTTCTACAGTTAACTTCCTTTGGATTATTTTAATAGATTGAAGAATTTGATCATTATGTTGTAATATTAGAACATTTCGAGGAATCAAGGGCGTAAGTTTTATTCTACTTTCACGGAATAACTGTAAGTAAAAATTGGAATTTAAAATTGACTATTCGGTAGTGGAATCAAATTTGGACATAAACCCATTTTATTCAGAATACATTTCCGGACTAGTGTGATATTGATAGAGTAATTTAAGATGTTTAAGGAATTTATACATTGTAATCTATTTTTATTCTTTCACTTTGTTTAATGTTATTGTTTTGGAAAATAAATTTATATTTTAGAAAATCAAATGTTTGCTATTATTTAAACCACTATGCATAACATGTGCCAGTAATCAATCCCGTAGCAAGATAATATTTAATGACTTAGAAGCGACATAAGCTGTTCTGAAGTTACAGTAGCATCTGGAACCCTCTGAAAACATTTTTGCTTGACTATGCAAACAACGATATTGTACATGAACATCACAATATGTGGTCGTATCAAAAGTAAGACAGAATTGCCACATTTAGAGCACTTCAGGCAAACGCTTACTGATTTTACATTAAAGTACGCTTAACTTTACACAAAATTTGGAATCTCCACGTCAGCAAAAGATGGTCTCGATGTGACGGAAATTACAATCACATCTTCCATTATAACTACACCATTGCTCTTAGGCTATTGCTATATTAACTTATTTTTGAGATTTCGCGGCAGCACAAAACAAAATGATTAATAACTCACCTCAGTGGCTATTGAGGAATAAAGTATTAGCATGGCCTAGTTTAATATTATTAGCATGACCTAGTTTAATATTATGTTGATAGAATAAGAAAACCCACCCGTGACTCATAGCACATATAGGAAACCCAGATGTGGTGTACTAGTATGTGTACAGATAGTGACAGTCACGTTTTTGCAGATTGTAACAGTAACAAGATAGAGATAGATAGATAGATAGATAGATAGATAGATAGATAGATAGATAGATAGATAGATAGATAGATAGACAGACAGACAGACAGACAGACAGACAGATAGATAGATAGATAGATAGATAGATAGATAGATAGATAGATAGATAGATAGATATAGCAAAAACAAGCGCCGTGCATTGTATCTGTAACAATCTCCAAGACAACAAGAAAAGTTTAAAAGTAGAGCGGTAATAATGGCTTTTTTGTTGGTTACTGATTTAGGCTACATTCATGTACCTTACATGACTATCGTCTCCCTCCCATGGGTGCCTTTTGGTAATCTTCACGAATTATAAACCACAGGATCGCATGCATACAAGTGTGATATCCTCTGATATGAGGACAAAGTTATGTTTGTAGAAGGCTGTCACCTTTTTCAGTAACCAAAATTAGAAACAGCAATTATCACTTTACTAGTTGTGTGTATGCAAGTATAGAGCGTGTGTAAAAGACTCCAACACTTTCCTCTGAATAGCAGGGTTACTGCATTTAGGTAGGGATTTATTGGACTGCAATGAAAAGAAAAATTGGGGATTTGACGTGTGCGGAATAAAAATTTCATCAAGACAATTCTCATTTTCCGTTTGGCTATATAGAAAAAACCCACAACTATAATGTTAGAATATAGATTCACTAGGTATTGAGTAATCAAAGGTCAATACTGCAAACAAGATTTATATACCTGCCCGCTAAGTAAAACACGAATAAGGTTAACAAATAATTATACATATTGAATTTGAACATATACATAGTTATTGTATGAGATAAGGCACTAAAATATATAACTTTTGATTTGAAAGTTATATTAGAACACTGCCTTCCCGTTACCCCACTTTGGGGATGAAATCCCATATATATATATATATATATATATATATATATATATATATATATATATATATATATATATATATATATATATATATATATATATATATATATATATATATATATGTATGTATGTATGTATGTGTGTGTGTGTGTGTGTGTGTGTGTGTGTGTGTGTGTGTGTGTGTTCGTGAAATATGTTATTTTACATAAGCACAGTGTCCGTCACAACACTGTCAAATTTCAATAATATAGAGCAGACTTGTTTGTCTAAATGCCAAAAGACAACGTTATAATATACCATATTAAGGTGAAAGTAATTGTATCATTAAATTTTTTAAATATATATTCATGCATATTATTACGTAGAATTGAACGAAACGGACGGACAAGTAAATTTTGATGTGAATGGAGTCCATTATAAATAGTCACTATCAAATGCATACTATTTTCCACATTAAAGTAAAAACAAAACCAAGTTCTACATAACCAAGAACATGTAATAATGAACAGTAACATTATTTTTAACTTACAGTCCAGCAAAAGTCTGACAAGAGAAATGTGATTCTTCGTCTGGGCACATTGATTCCATTACTATCCTGCATCTCCGCGGCTCTGGTAAGAAAACTCCACCGGATGGTCGGAGGCACTAATGTATTGTCTAACACCATTTTTCTGGCTTTGATATTCCAAAAATAATGGAAGGTAAGTTAATTCATTTCTTAAAGTAACCATGTGTAATTCCAGCATGACACACGCATGATCCAACATCGAAATGAATATGGCACAATAACTGCAAACATGCGAACTTCTTTCTACTTAATTTTGGTGTCCCGGGGCTTGTAGAATTGTTGATGTCTTTAGACGAACTCTTTGATTATTTCATTAATACTCATGAGAAAAACGTCACATTACGAAGACAAGAGTAGGGTTTTATACGCATATTTAGTATAAAACACAAAGTACACATTTATGAGGGATGCCGATGGCAATCTAAATAATAGTGATAGGGTGGCATATGTTCAGAAACGGAAGATGTATTTCACACATGGTAAATGTTTTTAGTGACATATAAAATGACATGATCAAATATGCCAAAGTCTCATAGTTCAAACATAATCTCACAGCTCAACGTTAAACATCATATAATCTTCACACATTCATTAGACAATGTTTGTGCACAAACTCCATTCACAATACTATTAGCAGCAGAGAGGGTGAGCAGACTAATTCGAAACGTCACCTTTTTTGATTACCAAATTGACTAATGGTGACTAACATAGAAGTCAATGACTACACCTAGCTTGACCCAAACAAATGTTGTAGTCGACCCCTCTCTGCTGCTCTCTCCATGTGTTAAATTGTCAATCTGAGGATAAAAAAAGATCTTGACATAGATAAAAAAAAATGAGATTAGCTCGAGAACGCCAGGAAGCAAACAAAAATGTATTCCTTTGAGAGATTCGCTTCGAAGAAAACTTCAAGAACGCCAAGAGTCACAAGTTGATGACGTAGAAGGTACAGAAAGATTATTTAAACCTATTACTGCAACAACTTCGAAAGTTGTATGGGGAGATATCACTAATCCAGAAAAAAAAGAAACCTCTTCTTGGGACGATACAATAGAATACCTCAATAAGATATTGATAAAATTTACACTAAAATTGCTGATGTAAAAGAAAAAACTTGCATCTAAACCTAAAGCAAAAAGAGATGTTAAATTGATTAGTAAATTTAACGATGGTGTTATTGAAGTAATAAAAAATGTTTAGGAAAAAGATTTTTTCTCGTGCTGCATATAAGTCTTCTCGAAGGTCTAAAATTTTAAAACCTGAGTATGTTAATATAAATGCTGATAAATATTTTAAATGGCTATATCGTGTGTATTACAATTTAACTCGAAGTGATGACCCAGTATATAGTGATTATATTAACGATATAAAAAGATTTTATTCAGAGGAAACTCAACAACAAATAGAACAACAACATCCCCAGTATCAACTTCCTCCACCTTTGCAAAAAATAGAACAACAACCTCCTCAGTATAAACTCACTTCATCTCCAGAACAAATAGAACAACAAAGGATGACGTTGGAAGCTAAAAAACTTAGAAGTGGTCAAATAAAAGAAAAGGCGAAACAAAATAAGGAAGGGATGGAAGAAACAATAGAAATGGTAAAACAAATGGACAAGAGAGAGAGAGAGAGAGAGAGAGAGAGAGAGAGAGAGAGAGAGAGAGAGAGAGAGAGAGAGAGAACAAAAAGAAACCAAACGGCCGGAGAAATTACGCTCTTCACTAGGTACGGAAAAAGATCTAGGTGGTGATTCTTCTGGCGCTACTACAGGAAGTGGTCTAGGAAAAAATCCTATCACTTGGCCTGACAGCGTCATCGCTGACGTGGATAAACTAGAAATTCTCATAGGACGAACACGCGCTGGAAATATTTCTCATGAAATTATCAACGAAATCTCTGATATCTGTCGACAATTATTTGCCGGTGGTATCATGGATATCAATATCAATGGGGATTTTATTCATGAAATCACAGATAACTAAATCCCTTGACATATAACTTCGATCATGGTGAATAATTAAAATAAATGATCGTACACAATACGTATCGTAGACCAAGAATGATCAGAATAGTAAACTCACGATTACCAGTTTATAAAATAACCTACGGAGATGGACTTGGTGATGTTGTTCGGGGTATATTAACCAAGATAGCTCCAAAAGCAATGCCAATTGCAAAACAACTATCAATGAAAGCTATCGATGCTATTCGCGACAAAGCTAATAGCGCAATTGGTGATCTTACCGATAAAGCGTTTTCTGCGATCAAAGACAGAATGTACGGTTATTACGACGAAAAAAAAAAAAACAACTAAAATTACCATCTACCCAAGTTATGCCTGCAAATGAAACTAAAATAATTAATCAGGCCGCAACCCAAAGATTAATGGATCTGGCTGATGCATCGTTAGAAGAAAAAGAAGATAACATAAACGCTAGTCTGATAGCAGGAAGTCGTCTTCGTGGATAATTTTAATTTAGATGATAGTAATTACACAAAAATGTTTCAGCGTAAAATTGATACAGCGTTAGACATGGGTGAACCAGTTCGTAAAAATGATTCCCTGCGCGATTATCAAGATTATTCTTACGATGCGGTACAATCAACGTGGAAGAAATGAATTACAAGTGCAAGATACAAGTCGGTATTTCTTAACCGCTGAGGCATTTATCGAAGTCGAAGGTCGACTTATAAAAGTAGACGATACAAATTATGAAGCTGCTACTAAAATTGCTTTTGTCAATATTGACATTGTGGCATTATTCAGTAGTACTACATACACCATCGATGGAAAACATATAGAATCATGTCTGCAACATGTTGATGTTGCTACGACGATACTTGGTCTAGCAAGATACTCTGATGACTATTCAAGATCAGCTGGTCCATTAATGATGTTTGCAAAGGATATCACCGATCATTGGTTTGGGTCAAGCTAGGTGTAGTCATTGAACTGACTTCTATGTTAGTCACCATTAGTCGATTTGGTAATCAGAAAGGGTGACGTTTCGAATTAGTCTGTTCACCCTTTCTGCTGCTCTATTATGGTATGACAACATAGTGAACTGCCTCGTTTTTCTAACTTTGTGTCATGTTTTTACATTATCATTATTAGTAATACTATTTAAAAAGTGGAAAAGGAATGTAGTTCTTAATAGCGCCATGTACTTGGGTTTGATGAGTTGGAATTTATTTTTTATTTCACTTTCAAAGGAACAAATTAGTATGTATTTCTTGCATTTGGATCTTCATCGGGACGTACTCTATGAATCAGGTCATCATTTCGAAAACTATTTAATGTCTGTTATTAACACTTTGCATAGCCAGTGTAAGTGAACATATTTTGGTCTATGTGTTATAGTTGCTGATTATATATGATCAACAGACGAAATATGCTATTTAGTGCAACGTTCAAGAATAATAACGGTATTATTTATTTCATATGGATTTCATACGCTTTACACCGATGCAGATTCGCATTAAAAACCAATATGCTTAAAACTGAAACTAGAACTATCGTTCAAATGCTTACGGAATCTTAGGGAACTGAGGGAGAATGTTTGTAGAAAGTACAATAAAGGAACGAAGATGTTTCACTAGTGGCGATCTCAAGTGCAACGTTTAACTATATAAAATCTCTAGATCTTTTGAGACGTCTGCTTATTAATGTCATAAAATTGTATTGTTGTTGTTGTTGTTGTATACTTTAACGCCATTTTTCAGCACACGATAGGCTATACAAGAAAATGTTATAAGTAGAATGTGTTGTAACAAAGATAGCATTGCACTCGGGTATATATATATATATATATATATATATATATATATATATATATATATATATATATATATATATATATATATATATATATATATATATATAAATATATATATATATCCTTCTTGTCTCATCCCCGCTTTATTATGTGTTGTTTCTGTACTTCAACGAGGAGTGCGAAGACTAGTCATTGTCGAGAGTCCATGCCCAAATTTGTGTCTTTCTTTCCCTCATGATCTCGGAATATTAATAGTTTTTATGTTTCTGCATTTCTTTTACTATTTCCTCAGGTATTTAATATTACCAACACGGAACAGAAAGAACGCCCGTAATACAAGTATAACAGTTACTGGAATCTGAAATGATGCAAGATCAACGGATACGATGTAATATGAGAGGTTTAACTCGAACATTCGATTACAGATCCACTTATTCAGATATATTCGATTTGGAATTTGAATTTCCTTATATTACACTGGCGGTAACCATTCCAGTCTTACAAATGACCTCCGTGTTTGGATATTCTTCAGTGTGCAAAATGTAGCTTTTATAAATCCCGATATGCTTTGATTAATATCAGAAATATTTGGCTAAATGTATAATAAATGAGTAACGTCTGATTAAAAAATTTCCAAACCCAATAAAAACTCAAGAAAGACAAAATAAAAGAAAACACAATAAGTCTAATTAATGGTTTGTTCAGAATTGGGGTAATAAACTATGTGATATAAGACAGTAATAAGTCTAATTAATGTTTTGTTCCGAATTGGGGTAATAAAATTATGTGATATAAGACAGTAAGAAGTCTAATTAATGTTATGTTCCGAATTGGGGTAATAAAACTAATGTGATATAAGACAGTAATAAGTCTAATTAGTGTTTTGTTATGAATTGTGGTTATAAAACTATGTGCTATAAGAGAAGAAGAATTTCCACCCAATCCTGAATAACTGTACATCTTTTATATCAATCTCTTTCTTATAGTCCACATGAGGCACAATTTATAGGCATGACTATTTCTAAAGCTGCATTATTGTAATGACTTGTTCCTTTATAAAAAGGGTACTGTGTTTGTATCATGGTACTACGTAACAAATAAAGGTTGTGATGTATGTATATTTATTTATGCGGTAATAGAAATACTATAATAGAAATATAATGTGTATACTCTGTGAATGCAAATTGAATCAACATGCGTGATATCTATCTGGTTATTTATCTTGAAATATGCACGCTGGGTTACGAAATATAATGTATTTATGAATAGTATCAGCCCTAAGAGTATTCAGAAGATACCACACGGTCTGCTTCGGGTGGGTGTTGTCAAAGGTATGAACTGTAGAATACATGAAACCATTCCAGCTGGACAACGTATGCAAATTTATTTCATTTAGTTTCTTAAGGATCCAAAAATGCATAGAGGATTAAGAAATCTTACTCTAAATACGTTATGAGCTATCGGACTCGTCCAAGATTGAATTATGTACCACAAACGAGAATCAAACTACGTCTCGTAGAGACTACAAATGACAATAAACAACAAACTTTAGCTTTCATCACTGCATTATTTCAATTGTTATGTTGTTTAGGAAACTCCAGGGGCCACGTTTTATTTATTGTTAATAATGGTCAGCTTTTCTTAACATTGTTCTGCTTGATACCCTTAAGGTATTCACTTACTCGTACTGTTTATGTGTACCACCGCCGATTTTAAAACTAAAAGCATAAAGGATATAAAACTGTGCAAACATGAGTCATTTAATTTAGCAATTTATAATTTCCAACCTGATTGTCGGCAGAGAGTCTATACTATTATCACCCTGTTGGCTTTTCAAACAAACCGAAGCTTCTTTAGTAATACGTCACACTATCTGCATGGGAGAGTCTATTTGTTTAGGCAACATATGTCATGTTGTTCGATAAGCTCTGAATAATTTTTCTGACACTCGCAACCATTTAAATGTATGTATACAAGTGTTTCAACGTTTTATTTGTCAGATATGGTCAGATACATTAAAACTGGGCATTACGAACATTGTATTCAGACGACAAAGCACAAAATGAAAATAGACTGTTCTAAAGGCTGATAAGAACACTGAACAGTCTGTTTGTTTACATCGAGATGTATGTATGTATGTATGTATGTATGTATGTATGTATGTATGTATGTATGTATGTATGTATGTATGTATGTATCCATGCATGCATGCATGCATGCATGCCTGTCTGTCTGTATGTATTTGTGTGTATGCGTGCGTGCGTTCGTGCATGGATGCGTGCGTGTGTTTGTGATTGGATTTTTAACATACCTTAAAATACAACATTTTAACTTAACTACATTTTCAGTCATGTCACTACGATGTGTGCAGTTTGACAGTTTGTAGTGATGTCTAGCCCTGGGGCATCACACCGCAGACATGTAGCTACATTTCCCATCCAGTCACATTATCTTGACACCAGGCCTACCAGTTCTAACACTAACTTCTTAATGCTGAGCGCCAAGCGAGGCAACTGTTAGTACCATTCTAGTTAAATCTTTGGTATGACCCGGCCAGGGTAACACGACCTCCCGTATCCGAGGCGGACGCTCTAACCACTAGTATGTATGTATGTATGTATGTATGTATGTATGTATGTATGTATGCTGCTAATAAAAGATACGCTTATTCTACATCGCTTTTATCAACAGTTGATTTAAAATATCATAAAATGGAAGAAAGACAGCCAACTTCTTTGGGAAATTAGTGTTTAATCGGTTATGTAATAGTTCTAGCACGCTTAAAGAAGCCGCAAGACGTCTCAAAACTTTAACGACTGAATTTACTAAACGGGTTTAGATCTAATGTATTTGTTATACTTCTAACTCATAAAGTGTTGTATTTGGTGCATTTGTACGAAGTGGCAAGACATTTTTGTACATTCCTTAAATGCATTGACAAATCTCTCTAAAGAATTAGCAGAACGGGGGAAATATCATATGTTACTAGCACCGGTGGTTGCCATGGTAATTATAGATGTGATGAAGGCATGATCTTTCTATCCATGTGTAGATTGATTTTGAAAAAAAAGAATTAAACAGATTGCGATTCCTTATGAATTTTATTTACTTTGGTATACACGTATGTATTGAATGATGTCACTACAGTGTCACAATTTTACCCGACTGTGCCGGTCTGTGGCACAATGTTGAATCTGTGGAGTAAGGACTGGAATCTGAAATTATTTACGCAAGAGGAAGATGTAAGATGTAATATAAAAAGTTAAGCTTTAAAATTAAAATCCATTTATTCATCAATATTCAAAACGAATATTGCATATGTAGTTCAGTATCGAGAACAAAGGTAACCATTCCAGTGTTATCAATAATGTCCGGACCTGGATATTTTTCAGTGTATTCAGTTCAACGTTTATCAGTCCCAGTGTGCTTTGATTTGTATTAAAACTGTTTTGTCTAACTGTATAAGGAATGAGTAAGTATTGAATACCTACAACATTTCCCCTCCACATTAAATCATCTCAATTTAACAGAACAAAGCACACCAAATAAAATTAGTGTTTTGTTCCGAATCAGAGTCAATTCATGTTTGATTTAAAAGAGGAATAATCTACAACCTCATTCGAACAAAGGTTATATCAAAATATTAATTCGTATTCACATAAGGGAACGTTTTTTTTTTTGCATGTCTATTTCTGTATATACATTTATATAAATATTTGTTCCTTGATGAATACGTACTACATTGGAAAAAAGATGCTACTTAATAATTTTTTTTGATATTTTTGGTAAATCTTACATTGTTTGCTTCTTCATAATCGTATATTACTACACTATCGTCAGTTTCATTTGTGAAAATAAGCTTAACTAACAGAGCAGTGCTCATTCGAATGAAAAACATATATCTATACTAAAGCATTTCGCTGACATTGATGAAGTATTTCAAGATCATTGAATAAGAGAAAAAAGATGATTCATCTTGTCAGACATATTGGAATATAGATGTTAAGTTAGGAAATATTATGAATTTGACTTTATAAAAATTACGTGACATAATTTGAAAAAGAGTAAGGTACCATGTTAGTAGTATTAGTAACGGCAGCGACCTCAAAAATCAAAATGTTACCTTTCATTGGAACATTACATTGGATGTCATGCATACTAGCAGGATATTCTGTGTAATAAATGCATGCCTCGAACAGACGATACGCTAATCAATAATACGAATGTAGTCACAGTTGGAACCAGTTGTAATTACATGTATAATGATAAAAGGTTTCTTAACAGCATATGGACTCGATATTAATGTATTATTTGCCTCTGGAGCTATGCAATATTTGACGTTAAAACAGAGGCCCAATAAGAGGTGTCAAATCCAAGGTCAGTGGTAGGATTTCCGATTATAAAATTTACTATGGATGTAAGTATGGACTCACGCATGACAAACAAGTGGACAGCTGTAATGCAGAAGATGTGTTGGATCCGTCAGAAGAGTGTGGCATTCTTTCTCGCAGAGCTGCTCGGTGGTATCAGTCCCCAATGTATTGACAAGTGTCTGCAGGGTCTGTTTTAAGTGCGTGGTGTCAAAGCTAGTTACTGTAGTATACCAAAAAAAATAATCTTACTGGACAACGTAAGCAAAACGTTTTAGCTAGAATTTTAGGATTTATAAATATATATAATTTACTCTCAGGGTCGCGGACAGGGCAGAACAGTTAGGACTAAATTCCGTGGGAAGGTAACGGTCAGAGTGCCAACCGCCGCGCCAACTTGTAATTCACAGAGGTCTACAACTGAATGTTTCCTTGGGCCCATAAAACCTGGCCGCTGTACTCATAATACGTTATGAACAAAGTTTGATCATCTAGCACAAACAAGAATTCAACCAAATCCCTTAGGTACTATGAAGGACCGATGAATAATATCGACAAGAAGCCTTGATTGTGGTCTTTGAATCATTTCAATTATTACGTTTCTTTTGGAAGACCAAGGACCATGTTTTCTTTACCCTCATTCAAATGCCGCTGTGTTTTCTAACAAATATTCGCTGATGTATGATGATAAGCGTTTCACATATGCACTATTATGTACATGAGCACGTTACGTATAAAATAACAGGCTACCAAAGACTTTGGCTATTTAAATTGATCTTATTTCGTGAAATCTCTTTACATACAAATCTTACATCAGTATCCTCCATCGATAGATAGTACAGTACAGCTCCTCACGTTTCGACCATACGTATTAGTAAACGTAATTACTTATTTGGTTTGAAACATGAAGGCTTTTTTTTTTATCGAATATTAACACGTTTTCTTTTATGTGGTTCCATAATAATTAATTGGAATTTGTAAAATATGTAAACCATTCTATCAACCATTTATCTCTGACTGGCACAATAAACTGAATATGCAAGAAGCATAGAAGTATATCTTGAATCCGTTGTGTATTGTTCTCATACATGAATACCTTTAGGCTAACTGACTTTCTTGCTTCCTTAGTCCCTTAGAGTTGCTATTAACAGACTCGCATCTAACCTAGCAGATGATTGGGCGACTGAGTAGATAAATGGTTTCTTTCTTAATTACACCTTAGGTTATCATTTTACATAAAGGTACTTAAGACTGGCATAAATAAATGGAAGGTTCTTCAAAGAAGCAAATATAACATCCTTACAATAGTTAACCGCGTGATGGGTCTAAAAGTTAAAGAAATTGATTGGAATTAAATTTTCTGTAATTTCCATTTTTTAAATTCCTTGATTTGTCTAATAAATACTTATAAAATTCTGAGATAACCTTCTCCGTGTATGTTATTAAATTCAATTTTCCATTTTTTTCCTTAGCAGTATTCCTGTGATGAACGTTATAGTATTCATAAGAATGAAATTAAAAATTTCATTTTTCAAAAGTCTTGAATGACGTCACTTACGAGAATCTAGCAATACTCTCTTTTCCGGTGCGCCGAAAACAGCACAGGCACAGATGAGGAGAACGAAGGCAACTTTCATCTTTGCTGCTGACAGGATGTCAGTTCTGAAAATAAATACAAGAAATAATTTATATATCTATGCAAATTTCTTTGAATTGACGCAGTTGTTTTGTACAGTGGTGTACAATTATACTCATAAATAAAATCATTTGCTATTCGAGAAAATTTAAATCCCAAATGTTAGGTAAACATTTGCTACAAGATGTAAGACAAATCTATACAGAATGTGTGATTTTTCAAGCCCGAAGAAGTTAGCAACATGCACGTTATGATGTAAATATCTACCTGCAGACTGACTACCATCTAATTCACTAAGTAAATTACCATTTCTCCACACCTTCAAATCTAGAAGCAGACGAAGTAGATAACAATAATTTGGTAAGCGTGTAACGACACTGCATCGCATTAAATAGCTGCCTTTTTTCCTGAGTTATTAGGAAACAAGTGCCTTCTGGATAAATGCGCCACAACATTCAACCCAGGATGATCTGGGCAAGATTCAGACCAGCGATACCCTGAGCACACGTCCTGCGATTAAATTTCCGACCCATCGCAGGTTGGGTAATTATGACAATTGGGATAAACAAACGATAAACAACTTACCAAGTTAGTAGAGAATGCAATAGTGTAGAGGTACAGACAGGCTTTTATACTCCTCGACTGAGCATTCGTCACGAAATATCACTTAGGGTCATCATTGTGGAGGTATAGTTCTGTATGGAAGTCCTTCGGACGCACTAATGTATCTTTATTACACCCACATAGCTCTGAAACAACAATAGTTGGTGCTCTCAAGAAAATATCGAGATTCTGATACGTATTTATTGTGTCAAACAACGGCAAATTTGTCATTGGTTATAATATATATATATATATATATATATATATATATATATATATATATATATATATATATATATATATATATATTTCTTTAAGTTACTTCATTGAAACATTATGAGTGAATTTAAATGAATAATTTGTTTCGCAACCTGACATAAGATTTCAAATTGCATTGAATCGATATCATTCATGGAAATGTAATGTCTTTATTTCGTCTCATCTGGATGTATACGATACACTAATCTAACACATTTCGACGATTTTCGATTCTAAACCGCGTATACATCTGGAATTTCACATATTAACAAAATCAAACAATTGGCTTCATTCTATGTATTTGCCCAATTTATATAATCACAATAAAGCTTATTATCATAAAATCACCTCGCGAGAAAAGACTGACATTTCTGGGAGAATAACTATATGAGTGAAATTTTATGATCTTTCGTAATTGTTTCAAAAAAAATATCCGTAGGAACATTTCTAGTGAAAGGAAAACCATTTCTTTTGTTTAGGAGGTAGATATCTGTAAACTGTAATAGGGATTCCATAAGATAATTACAAACGACGGCGACGAAGACGACAACCACAACAATACAAATACAATTACCTTAAAAGACTTAAGGCAAATCATGCTTTGACCTATTGGTCATAGTAAATGAAATATAGTTATTTCTGATTACGGAAAATATAGTACATGTCTATATATATATATATATATATATATATATATATATATATATATATATATATATATATATATATATATATATATATATATATTCATATATATATATACTTCATAGTCGTGTGTGTGTGTGTGTGTGTGTGTGTGTGAGAGAGAGAGAGAGAGAGAGAGAGAGAGAGAGAGAGCGTTTGTCGAGGTAACGTTGATGAATAATCATAATTTAACTTATTTCAAAGGAAACATCTAAGCCATAGGTCTTTAGTCGTATCAATAGCATAAGGGGTATCTAATCACTTCACTATCTACATCGATTGATTTGTATTTCCTTGAAATCCATGAATATACTTAAATTTACTCATTCTGTCCTTTCTATGGCAAAATAGCAGATTTTCCCGTTATAGACAAGAAGGTAAACATTATATGCAATGCTTGTGTTTCAGCTTCAACCATTGTATTACTGACAATGTACATTTCAATTCGATTTTAATTTCACTTTTGATTCAATTATTTGCATTTTAAGATCGAAATCTGAAGAAAAATTATTCTTTTAAGCTATAAAGCTAAGTGTTGGCTCTCCAAACCGTGTCGTTAAATTACATTGTATTTAGTTAGGTATGATATTGATTTATTTTATGAAATCGGATATGATCTCTCTCTCTCTCTCTCTCTCTCTCTCTCTCTCTCTCTCTCTCTCTCAGGCACACATACCCAAACCCACTTCATCTATTATGAAAAATAAATAGGATCATGTTAAGTTAACTGCATATCTAACTAATATGTTTTAACTATTTCACAAATTTTTAAAAAATATTTTATTCAGTAAATGAGACATTAATGCAATGACATACAAGTCAATAAACTATTTGATTTATTTCTCAGATCATAAGATTGAGATCCATATTAACAATGACTAGTTTTATCTTCAGTCTTTTATATCCACTCGCTTTTTAGACATTTTTATCTGAATAGAATGGCGACAGTAACTAAATAAGTGAATGTAACACATATACCCACATCGATCTCGACGCTTTTATGTTTCTTTGACATAATCATTTCATTTTTCTGATTTTAAAAGCATTTGAATACGCCAAATGCACGTTCTTTCCTTTGATAGAACATTATTTTGTTCACTAGAACGTCATTAAAGTTGCATTTTTTCTTTTATTTTGTGTTTTTGGTAACATATTCCTTTGTAAATTCCCCCACTTTACACATTATTATCAAATGTCATATTAAAGCTCCATGATTTAAGGAAGGGTAAAGTAGAGTAGTTTCGAGACGTCTAAATGTCGTAATTGATAAATTTTAGAATTAAGTTATGGATTTAAAAATCATAAAGACTTGCACCAAAATATTCAAATTTGTGCAGTAAATGAGGCAAGCAAAATAACAATTATGTCGGAAACAATAACAGTACAATTCATCTACAGACAGCTACAAATTCAAACTAGAAGCCCCAAGATCAGTTAAGTAAGCTTTCAATATAATTAGAACTTTCATTTTGACATCTTAAATTCTAGGATAACTGCAATTTCCCGCCACTGTTAGTGATTATCCCTCTGTAGGATAATCATGTATTGCAGAGTTAGATGAGTGAGCAGAAATCTGATTAGAAGTGGTTCCAATGAATTATTCTTCAGGCACTGTTTTCTATGGTCAAATTTTACCTGATGTATACAGACCGCTTATAATTTTCTATACTAACACTTTTCTTGGGTTTTCATTGATGCAGTAATGTTTCTGGTACATTATTGCACAAAAAATCTGTTACAATGGAAATCAATATACATCACTGGGCCTAGGATGTGCGGGGCAGAGTCAGCATGCGGCGCAAAGTTCCAAATTATCGACATATTGATAATTCAAAGAAAAGATGACCAGACTGAGTGACTTATGCAATAAGTTGATTTTATTCTTGGCATGCAGACATGAAGCTACAATTTGTATCCAAAATGATTTTTGATTATGTCCTTTCTAAATATTATATGCTATTGGTTGACCATCCGGGGTCGATCAAGTCTATCCTGCGATGTTCGTCGCTGATGAGTCCCTCCTATGGCTGATGAGTCCGATACGAGATGCACATATCCTGGAGCAAAAAGTACATTGAATGAATTGGTTGGTTCTTGACGTAGAGGCCTGTCTGCGTTCCCTGCTTCAGCGATTGTCGTTCTGCGGGCATCCTCGAAGGTTTTTCAACCCTTACTAACAGCTGCACGCCAACCAGGTCTATCCATGGCGCAGAACCCGAGGTCTGTAACAGATATCTGACATCATCTCAGGCTGTCCTTGATGGAGTCTTTGAATCTTTTCTTCGGGTGACCACTGGATAGAGCTCCATACAAAATCTGACATGACCCGTTCAGCCGCATTGGGATCTAATGATCCTCGCGTTGGTACTGATTAAGCCTGCTCTATGCATCACTTCTAGGTTCGTTGCTCTGTCTTGCCATCTGACACCCATAATCCAGTTCAGGTCTCTTTTGTATAAGCGCTCAAGTTGCTTGATGTGCTTCTTGTATATTGTCCATGTCTCACATCCATATAGTAGGCTTGTTAGCACAAGTGCTTTATACACCTTTATATTGGTGGACAGTTTGATATTTGTGTGACTTAAGCTATGGTGCTTGGGACAGGTTAGTGAAGTACCTCTGTCTTGCTCAGACTGATAGTGAATCCGAAGAGTCTCAAGGCCTCCGCGAAGCGAGCAACGATGATCTATATATCTCCTTCTGAGTGTGTCATGGGAGCACAGTCATCCTCGAAAAGTGCTTCAAGACTAAGTTTTTCTATAGTTTTGTACCAGGTATTCAGTCAGCGAAGGTCGAAGAGAGAGCCATCTAGGTCGTTACTTTATGTATACTCCTTTCCGACTGCGGACACTATCGAAACATATCACTCCTGTCGATTTCAGGCACGAATATGGCACGCATCCTTCTCAACCGTCTGGTCGATAATGTCTCGGAAGCCATACTACCAAAGGTCCAATGTGGTAATTTTAACAACGAGTTCTTAATTACGTGGAAAATCAAACTTTTAAAGCGTGAAATAATCTGCAGACAATCATAATCAAGCACGTACTGACACTAACCCATAGCTATGAACTTATTGGAATGAAAGGAATGGATCAAGGTATAAAGTAATGACTTGGGATGCTGTGTGAAGAGCTAGCTATAAGGTATCCAGTCTGTACGTTAAGTAACAGCACCCCTACTAATATGTGTTTATTCCCTGAACATTTGAAACAATTTCGAAGTTTAGGATTCTCGATGCACTGGAACTCAGTGGTTGTCGGGAATGCAACACTTGGTTATATGCAAAAAGCTACAAGATATATGTTTCAAACGGTAATGCAGGCTTCTGAATATAAAAACATCTTAAGAGATGCCGAGCAAGCTTATTCCTGATGCCACATGATCTATTTGTTACATGTAGTTTTGTCATGATAGCAATAACAACCGATGAGGTTAGTGCGTTATGATTCGAACCAAACATTTATCCAACCAGTACAGCGAGGAAACATACGTATCGCCTAGCTCGCATGTACCAGAAGCCTAATCCACCCACCCCTCCTAAATGAAACATGGTCGAAGGTGTGTATGTGTGTGTGTGTGTGTGTGTGTGTGTGTGTGATTAGGATTTTAACGTAGCTTTAACAATGTTTCAGTCATATCGTTTCGATGTGTTCAGAATGACAGTTTATAGTAATGTCTATCACTGGAGGCATCAAAGCGTAGACATGTAGCATGATGTCCCACCCATTCACATTATCCTGACAGCAGGCCGAAGATAAGGACTTGAACAGTATTTAGATATCCAATGAATTTACATGAAACTATAATTATAATTGTACTCTACCAATCAGAGAGGATACTAAATTAATGGCTGGATGCATGATTATATGAGATAAAAATATATAGAATGACGTGAAAATATGCAAGCATTGCAGAAGTTTACAATTCGTTCCAATTAAGAAGGCGACCCGTGCCATGATAAATGTCGCCTCCGAACTTGAAAAGGAAGGACTCGACAAGTACCTAACTCACTAGCTAGACAAGCTGGTTTAAAACCCCACACATATGCACACATGCGTTGGATTTCTAATGAGAAATACAAGGTCTACACATAAAATTGTGATCGTAAATTTACACAAAGGGAAGAAGAATATTTGAGTACTCAGTCCTAGATACAACGTTATATGCTTGCACATTTGACCATAAATTCATATTAAATGAAACCTCTATAATCAAACAGTTCCCATTTCTAGATGTAACACACACACACACACACACACACACACACACACACACGCATGGAACTGTGTCGAAGGTAAGGACACGATGTTTGTGAGAAGCATAGCAATCGACCATCCACCAACAATCTCTGGATTACTATGTTGAAATAAAATTCTAAGGATAAATTCACACGCTCACGCACGCACACACACACACACACACACACACACACTATATATATATATATATATATATATATATATATATATATATATATATATATATATATATATATATATATATATATATATATATATATATATATATATATATATATATATTTATATATATATATATATATATATATATATATATATATATATTTATATATATATAGAGAGAGAGAGACAGACAGACAGACAGAGACGGACAGACAGACAGAGAATAACAGTTATTAAAAGTGCTATGGGTCTAGTAAGGGATCGATTGTGTTATGGAGTAATTAAGATAAATGGAAAACTTGTTTTAACTACCAGAAGCCCTTTTGATTCTTGTCGAGTCTCTGTCCAAACTAAAACAGACAAGACAATCAACAGCGCACAACAAGCAAGCAGTGAAATGACAAGTCATGCATATTATATATATATATATATATATATATATATATATATATATATATATATATATATATATATATATATATATATATATATATATATATATATATATATATATATACATATACATATATATATATATATATATATATATATATATATATATATATATATATATATATATATATATATATATATATATATATATATGCATGCACGCAGATACACATCTCTTTGTGTCCTTTACCACATTCAAGTAGAATGTAAAAGTGATTGCCTACCCAAAATTCGCCACGTTCTTAATGAAGCAATAACAAATGTGAAACAATTATAAATAATCCAGATTCTTCAATTTCGTCTCTGTATGGATTCTAATATCAGTTTTTTTTTTTTAAAATAGTGTGTACTACGGAAGTGAATCGGTATACATAGATTTGATCTTGCGTGTACATATATGTAATATATGCTGGTTTTGGAATTTGGGGGTTGGGTGGGATGTTGGGGGGTGTTCAACGATTGTTTCAGATTATGCTACACTTAATATCCTGACTGTGAAGCTAATTAAATTGATCTGCGTCTCCAAAATTACTGCAGTTTCTATACATTAACCATGAACCTGATTTCTATTTACACATACATGATTGTACATTATATATATATATATATATATATATATATATATATATATATATATATATATATATATATATATATATATAATCCTATGCAAATTAAAATACCGTTCATATATTCGATACAACGCATAATTGAAAACAAAAATGTTATATAATTATTATGAATGTAGACATAACACACACACACACACAAACACACACACACACACACACACCTGAAGTCATTCCAGAATCTGAATGAAAATTAAATTCGAGTGAAGGAAAACATTAAATAAAGTTATTATCCAGTTGTCGCTGTTGGCAATGCACTTCCATCTTTACTATATGTTTTTAAGAAAGGTGTATTGCTAGTTTATAATATAAATATAAGAAACGTGCATGTGTGTTAATACATTTCTTAAAACAAAGTGTATACCAATATAAACAGTTACACTTAAATTGTATTTTTGAGAATTCGATTTACGAAGCTATATTCATTGAGAATTCAATTTACGAAGCTATATTCATTGGCGATTTAAATCTAAAGCACATTCACTAGATCAGTTTTTGATTGACAATATAATTGATTGCTGATTATTTGAACACTGACACGCTGTCACGTATATTGTTGGAAGTCCTTTAACGCGTTGCCCTCGTGGATGAATCACTTGTCATTATCACCCTATATTACAGAAGAATCTTCTCACCCCATCGAAGCATTGACAAATACATTAGAATTGTCACATCTCACAGAGATGGGAGCGTTATTCCGATTCCCTTATCTAACTTATTAACGTGCAAGAAGGGCCGAATGTAAAAGGTATCGGGTCACGATTTGGAGATAAGTGATCAGCTGTTACGCAAAAGGAGGGATGGGTCGGTCAGAAGCGTGCGGTATTCTTTCTCGCAGAGTTTCTGGCTGAGTTCGTTTTCGATACCATCCTGAATTCTCTGAAGGGTCCGTTCAAATGGTTAGAATAGATTATTTATGCCGATATCGTGTATATAGAACAAGTATAATTAGATAGTCTTAACAAATTAACTGTCTCTGCAAAATTAGGTCATAAAACCACCGAGGATAGAACTCTGGTTAATTAACACCATAAAATAGATTGGTGATTGGTATGATAGTAATATGAAAACCTGCTAATTAGGACCATTAGTTTGCCGGTTGCCAATGTAGTAATACTCATTTAGAGAGAAATGATTTTTAAACTTCTCCACTGGGGTTGGCTGATGGTCGTTTGCATAGAAATTTGAAATACATTAAAGTTTCATTGAACTCAAATAATATATGCAAAACTTGGCATTACAATAACATTTTGAATTCGTGAAAGTCCTACATCCAAAAACTACAGAAATATTTTGTATTATGTTATCGGAAAATTTCTCTATGCACTTTTTTTTTGCAGGACAACGTATTATTAATATAACATATTTTGAGGTATGGATGCTAGGTTTCAATTTAAAGGAGATAGTGGCAGGTTGTGGGTTTTGGGTTCGGTAGTGAGGTTTTTGCCAAGGCGAACTATAACATTAGCTTTATTACTTATAGGTTAATATATCATATTACTGCTACTCATAAACGTTACGTGTGTTCGATTTCGCTATATTCCCGTTCTTGGTTCCATTTCGCTATATTCCGTTCTTGGTTCCATTTCGCTATATTCCCGTTCTTGGTTCCATTTCGCTATATTCCCGTTCTTGGTTCCATTTCGCTATATTCCCGTTCTTGGTTCCATTTCGCTATATTCCCGTTCTTGGTTCCATTTCGCTATATTCCCGTTCTTGGTTCCATTTCGCTATATTCCCGTTCTTGGTTCCATTTCGTTATATTCCCGTTCTTGGTTCCATTTCGCTATATTCCCGTTCTTGGTTCCATTTCATTATATTCCCGTTCTTGGTTCCATTTCGTTATGTTCCCGTTCTTGGTTCCATTTCGCTATATTCCCGTTCTTGGTTCCATTTCGCTATATTCCCGTTCGTGGACTTCAAATAATATTTGCACCAGATTTTGATCTGTGTTATTTCATTTCGTAACCATTTTCTCTGCAGTTCTATACATGTGTCACGGTAATGTCCTATTTATAATATTGGCAATGGTTTGAGACGCAAGATGAAATTATTGAACTAAGACTAACATGTCAGATGTAAACGAGGATATGATCAAACCTAATAAATTATTACACACGAAATTATCGTACCTCTTCGATATAGCTTTCGGTATGGAAGTTTTATTTGTATTTTTGCATCTTCGATTTAAGCTACAACATTTTTGGTGATTTTTTTTATTGCCTTGTACGCGATGATATTCTTATACATATATGCTGTTTAAAGTCTGTATAGGTTTTACATTGTACTGAAAACTTTTAGTTGGTATATGCGGAAAAAGGAAAAAAAGTGTATGTACTAAAGTCACATCTTTTCACTTTTGTTTTCGGAAGAAGAAAATAAAAGATTCGTTTAATACAATAACCTGGAAGTATATCTACTTACATCAAGCTGTTTAACTTTGTATTTGAACCAAATATGTCTTGTTTTCCATAAATATATAATACTACTTCTACTACTACTACTACTACTACTACTACTGCTCTTTATAAAATACTGCATCGATTACTGGACATTATTTATGTATTCACATGATGATCACCATATATAACTTCTTTAAACACACATTGCATTTACTTGTATTGTATTTTACAATATGGACCGATGGCCTAAATTACTGAAACAATTAATAATAATAATAATAATAATAATAATAATAATAATAATAATAATAATAATAATAGGTTGTTGCAGTTGTGTGAGAAAATATGAATTAGTTTTTTTTCTGAGAAAAACTGCATGGTCTTGGGGTGACCTATATGGAGTGTATATTTAGCTATCGTCATCTTGGTTTCTAGACTTGTTTGGAGAAGTAAATACAATTATCGGAAATAATGATTATCTTTTTGCCAATTCATCACGACTACATATACTCAGATAGCTCGAGAGTTGTGAACAATTCTTTCAGGATTTGTGTTCGTATTTCCCATCAAGAGAGACTTTGCAATCCGCCTTACATTGGATTTTTTCTAAGATAATTCATTTTGTAAAATAAATGAGGTGGCATATTCTTGTAATTGCGATATATTTTTCCATATTAAGCATGTAAGACATGTACATGATAGTAACATGCTGGGTCAGTTGAACGTAAAAGGGATTCTATTTAATAACGTGTAAAACGTTTATAGTTGAAATAAATAGAGATAAGATAAATTAAATTGTTCATATATTTCACATGATAAGTCTGGTTAGAACATGTAACATGATGGGTCTGTATAGTAGGAAATGTAACATCATAACATGATGGGTCTGTATAGCAGGAAATGTAACGTAGTAACGTGATGGGTCTGTATAGCAGGAAATGTAACATCGTAACGTGATGGGTCAGTACAGGAGGGTAATATCGTAACGTGATGGGTATGTATATCAGGAAATGTAACATCGTAACATAATTGGTCTGTATAGCAGGAAATGTAACATTGTAACGTGATAGGTCTGTACAGCAGGAAATGTAATATGGTTTAACGTTATTTCAAAGCTGGCCAGCGTAGAACAGGAAGAATAATTTCAGTTGTCTCCATTTCCGATCTTTCCAAATAAATAATTTAAAAATTCGGCCGTTAATTTTGATAACCTGGTGCACATTCGTCTTAAATCGTCAACCGTTGTGTCATCTGTCGAAGAGATACCATTGCACATTGCATTATTCAACGCCCAATCAGTAAGACCACCGGAAATGCGCACAGAAATAGTTAAGTTTATCAACAACCAGAATATCGACTTCTTTTTACTGACAGAAACATTTCTAAAACACCAGGCGATGAGCCCAAGTGGGTGGATTTAACATCCACTGCTTACTCCTTCAAGTCGTTCCCCCGCAACTCTCGCGGAGGTGGAATTGCTGTCATCACAAAGAATTCCATTATAAAATGTCTTAAGTACAATACAACACAGCCTTCAAGTTCTGACAAACATCGTTTGAACTAGTACAAACACTACCCACACACACTGGAACAAAGGTCGGTCCATTTTTGTCTCTGTCTCTACCGCCCTTCCCCTAGTAGTAAAAACAAGCTGACTGAATCTCTCTTTTTGGTGCAGTTTCCGAATCTTCTAGATTTCAACTTTCACTTTCATTGTCATGGAAACCCATACACGTCAAAACTCCTAGATTCTATTCATGTTTTCAACCATAAACAGTCAGTTAACCAACCCAACAATAACTTGGTCACATTTTAAACTGCATTCTTCATTGACCTGATGATAATATTCTGCAATCCACCCTTGTATCCCACGAAGCAGCAGAGGGGGCGAATCCTACATTTGCTCGAGACATCATTTATCTTAAATTTCCACAAAAAAAACTAGAGATTTTATACGAAGCCCTCTTTTTCAACCAAAAAAAAAAATAAGTCCCTGGTGGGAACTTATTGATTTCTTGCTCAAAACATGAATTTGCGCGAAATTATACTCAGTACGCGTTTTCATCGTTTGATCGAAAAACGTCTCATCTCGATGTCATCGCCCCCTCTGCTGCTATGGGTTAATAATGAAAATCACTACGATGAAAATCCTTTTAGGACTTTACAAACAGACTAATTTGTAGAACCTCACCTTGTAGATCAATTAGAATATTGGACTGGTCAGTGAGTTTAAAATTGATTCTGGTTAATGAATCATTATGACACCGCATATATACTGGATTAACCGGAGACTCAATAATTAGAAATCCTGGAGGAGCTGTTGGTGCAAATGAATACAGAATATATCACTGCTGAGCTTGATTTGATCGTTCGAGATTTATTTGATAGCTTCCTTCGATAACATCACATACTAAATTGAGCGCAATCACCGATGAAATATTCACATTGAACGGAGCGATATGTCTGCCGCCGCCTTCTGGGTCATTATTATGTTTGAGGATTTTTATTTCCGGTGATGATGTTTTTTTCCCCGTATCATGAATTATTTTAAAACCAATATCGATGGCATCATTGAGAAGTTTTTTTAGTTCCGGTACGTTATATCCTGGTATTTTAAATACTGGAATATCTTTGACGGGGATTTTATAGTTTGTTGCAAATGTTGTTCTCGATATGGGATTATTATCATCTAATATATCCTGAATAATTTTCAAATTAAATGTTTCCATATCGTTGATAATTTTATTGCATGTTTCTACGACGCTGATAAATTCATCCCGGGTGAGAGAGCCGGATTTAAGAGATATTAACAACAGTGAAAAATCATTATTCATTGCTGTGAAATTTTCGATAATTTTAGGTTCCTTAACAAAATGATGTTCTTTTAGGTCCTCCTTCCTTCCCCCCTCAGGTAGTTCGTATCCGATATCGAAAAAATCTCAAGCAATCCTGTAATCGAAATAACTATTTATTGGATTATCAGATTTTATCCTGTCTGTGATATAATCATTTTTTTGGGGTTCTGGTAAATTAACGGTTTCCCCCCCCCCCCCCCCCCCCGGTGTTAATTCAGGCCATCCTAGTACGGTTCTAATAGAGCTTTGATAGATATCTGCGACGTATCCTTCTGTGCTTATTTCAATGGCAGATGATAGTGTTGGCTCATGAACCGTTATAGCTATTTTTGATTCTTTTCCAGTAATCGATTTTATTCTACGCTGCAATTCAGCATTGATTTGTTCAATTTGGTATGATCCGGTTGGTATGGAAACAACGTTCCAGTCTGGGGTACCATCGTCTTTATTCTTATACGAGAACACCAGTGAATTATTGGGTTGTTGACCATCAAATGATTTTGATCTGATATTAGGCCAACTGTGATACGCTCGTAATTTTGCTAACGCGATTTCCTTCACGGGGACTGGGGTAGGGAAATTCACACTGAATTCTGGATTCGTTGATGTTATTGAGATCATGCTTGTTTGTACTGGGTTTGTGTTCTCCACTATTTGTTGAAGTAATTCCATCGGTGTTGTCATTATACTGTTGTTGTCGCTCTAATTTTGACACCGCGGAATCATAAATACTGACCATTGCTGAGAACTCACTCTCTGATATAATTGTATTATCGAGCGATGACGATATCAACGAGGATAATTGCGAGTATGCGGTTGATACAACATTAAATTGAATTATGTAGTCTTGTAGTTTGCGTTGGCTGCATGATGATATTTTTTTTATAATTGAAATTATTCCCACGATTATTGTTGCCGCAGAAATGCAAATTGGAACAGCTATCAGGGCCATCATTGTTACCGAGGATAGTATAATACCAGCTCCGGTGATTACACCACTCACAGCGTACACAGTAACATCAATTGCGGTAATTCTTCGTTGGTATTTTTTTATTTTTATTTGATACTCTTCAGTGAGGGTTTTGAGTCTATTTTGAAATTCTCTGACCTGATCATAGCGATATTGCGATGATGAAATCGTTTTATTTTTAAATCAGTTTACGATTTCAATTGAAACCGTTATTTACTTAAGTCCGCTACAAATTCAACATACCACGTTGTTGAAACCCTAACCAAATTTTTATCAATAGATGTTATCTTGAACTTTTCAGTTGTATCCTTGTCGATGATCGTTGAAATCGTATTGTTGACCCCAGATGAACTCGACAATGAAATATTAAATTCAGTCGTTGTCACTAGTGATAATCGATAAATACCCTTGACGGTTGCAGTGATATCTAATTTGTTGTTTGTAGGTGTCCACGCAAATGATCCGTGTTGGATTGTGTATACTACGTTGTTGGTTTTCTCATGAGGAATTTTTGTTTTTTCAATGACTGTTATCATTCTCGAAAAATCATTTTTGATGGCTTCGATGAAGTTTTTCGTCTCATTGATGGATTTTTTTTTAATATCAGGGAGTTTTATTTCAATTTTATCCAACGGGGTTCCAATAAATTTATCAATGATATTTCTACGGAATGATGTAAACTGTTTTCCATGTTCTTCAGTTTTAGATTGAAGTGTTGTTAGTTCCAACACACAATTTTTCAACTCATCGTTGAGAGTTTTTAATCTATCTGTAATCGTCGAAAAAAGTACACCCGGTTTGAGTGTACCCTGATCGGAAAATAACGCAATAGTATCCTCGATTGCGTTTCGTTGTTTAACTAAAATATCATCCAACGACACATTACTAGTTTTCAATTTACCCTGACGATCTTGAAATACAACTATTTCCCCGGGATCAACACTTGTTAAGTTCAACGTCTCAGCTATTTCATCTTTGATTATTTTTTTATATCACCGGTCGCAACGCCATCGGGTTCGGGTTTCTTCAGCTTTGATAAAGATCTCCCCCAAATATCAATCATGTTATTTTATACATCTCTTTCTAAAAAGCGGTTACTAGTGTATTCATTTACGACAATGTGTGGTGGTTTTCCAGATGCTGAAATAGCGTCAAGGACATTTAATACTTCACTGCCGCATATTGGTGGATCATTTATTTGTTGTGTTGGTAGCGTAGAATACCAAGTCTTCATTGGAAATTTTTTTATATAACGCATAAACTCTTTAGGCGGCGCTAATCCATATGAATCAAAATAGACGATTGCACGTGGATCAATAGCGTATGCAACCCAGTTCCAGGTCCGGTGCTGTTATCTAAATTAATAATACCGGTTTCAACATTATTGGGTTGTGCCGGTAACTGATCTTTCATAAAAACACCTCTGAAATTTTTAATCGCCAATTTTTTAGCAGCATCAATTAAATCAAAACTGGACATAGGAATCGAAGACTCTCCAACTAGTAAACCGGTCCTAGTCTTAGAACCTTTCCGCTGTACCATGAATACGGGGTTCCTGGTAGTCTTAGACCCCTTCCCTTTTTTTTATACAATCGTCCCGTCTTCGGTTCATATGATTCAGTAATGCCTTGTTTCGCTTTTGCCCCCGATGCGGCAGCTTTTGCAACCGCTTTTATAAATCCTGGTAACGCACCTAGTCTAAAACCCTTTCCCTTTTTTTATACACTCGTCCCTTCTTCGGTTCATATGATTCAGTAATGCCTTGTATCGCTTTTGCTCCCAAGCCTCCAGCTGCCCTTAATGCGACAGCTTTTGCAACTGCTGGTGCAGCCGCTGCAATTAATCCTGGTAACGCAGCAAATAACGAGAATATACCGCCGGTTTTAATCATATTTTTGATAGCAGCCGAAGAAATAGTAATCTGAACACCTTTTTTTGCTACAAGTGCATCATTGAAATGTTTTATTTGACGAGTTGTCAGCGATAATTTATTTGCACCACCAGTCATTTAATTGGGTTTCAGCGTGATTGTGGTTCCACATTTTTTAGCTGATTCCGATTGCAATTTCTTGATTTGACCAGGAGTTAACGCAACACCAATATTACTATACGACATTATACATAATAGATTGATTCTAAATCGTTTACGATTTCAATCATAGATTTTCCACTGGTGCATCAATGATTCTCATTCTTCCACCAACACCTTCAAGTAGCATTGATTTATCACTGAGAATGACAGCAACTGCTCTATAATTAGCAATACCACCAGGACGGGTTACACGGGCTCTAAAGTGTATATCAACGACAGATTGTCTCATCAAATCAAGATGTTCAAGTGAAAAGTAATAAATCGGATAGAGACTTTTAAAATCAAGTTGCGATATTTGCAAACCAGTATCCACATTTTGATCACGTGCCATATATGACAACAGGTTATGATATACACGTGCAATATGATTTTGACCGTAATCAAGTTGTATATCCTCGGATGGTTCCTGTTGGCCGTTTATTCTCAGCGAGACTTCTCTAACACCTAATTGATCAAATATCATATGGCTTCGTTCTTGATTACCAACCCGCACATTATTCTGTAACGCTACAAATAAATATATGATGTGGAGCTGAAACACCTTGTTTTGATGCCAGATGCCAAGTAAATATATCATCAACATTATCCTGTTTAATATCCGTAGTCACTGATAACCAACTCAACAACGACTTTCCTCCTTGATCCATAAATGATAGTAGTCGCTGTTCTTCTGTGATTGATGGAGTTAATACTTGCATCCATAATGCTAGATTTGATAAAATGACTTTACCCTCGGCAACACCAACATCACGCCAGATTGCATCATTATCAGTACCCTTTCTCACGAGTGCTATTGTGTGTTTGGCTCCATAAATAACTTTTCGGACGTTTCTACAGAATCCAAATATGTGATGCAGTGGAATCGCACATGAAAATTGTCGACGCTGTCCTTGTAATGTTGCTACGCGTGTTGCAAACCCTAGGTTGTAATAAGTAATATTATTTATGACATCAAAATCACCAGCTGGTCTTACATATCCGGCTGGTGCTGGATTAACTGAAGAAGCATGTGTTGCCTTGACACTAGAATACTGGACGTGTTCAGGGTGATCAGTAATATCCTTAGAAAACATCATAGATGGACCCGCTGATCTTGTATATTCATCAGAATATCTCGCTAACCCTATTATTGTTGTAGCCACATCAACTTCACGGTCAATGGATTCAATTTCTTTTCCATCAATGAGATATCTTGCACTTTCAAATAACGCCATGATACCGTTATTAACAAACCCAACTTTGATAGTTGGGTTATTGTCATATGCGGTATTAGCTACAACATTTGTTACAAGTTCTCCTTCGATTTCAATAAATGCCTCACACGGTAGAAAATATTTACTGGTATCATGAACTTGAAGTTCAATTCGCGATCGGAGATCTGGTTGTACTGCTTGATAAGAATAAAATTGAAAATCGCGTACAGAATCATTCTTGAGCACTGGGGCATCCATATCAAATGCTGGATCAGGTGACCTTTTGAATATTTTATTCTATTTATCAGAGTCTAAATCGTAAAATCGTAAACGATTTTTATCGTAAAAGTTTTTTCATCGTCGTGTTTTTTTAAAGCCACTTCCCGCTATCATGTTTGCTATGTTATTTTGGTCACTCGGAGTCACCAGCGATGCTAATTTTTCATCTACTGCGTTATTTATTATTTTACTAACACTCGCAGGCATTTCCGCTGTAGATGGCAATGGTACCTGTTTCTTTTTTCGTCGTCGCACCAATGATGTTATTTTATCCTTTGCTGCAGAAAATGCCTTTCCGGCAAGATCTCCAACAGCACCAATACCCTTATCACGAATAACATCAGTGGCTTTCATTCCTAATTGTTTTGGGGCCATTCTTGTAAATAACCCTGCAATGGTATCACCGAGACCATCTCCGTAATATGCTCTATAAACAGGCAATCGTGAGTTTACCACATAGACGCTGGTTGGTTTGTCATGGTTGTAGTGTATGATCATCTTATTATAAAAACACTAGTGTTTTCAATTGCTAGCAATTTCCAATCCAAAGAATTTTCGACTTAGTCGCTGTAATAATCAGTATGATTTTCCACTAACTCGCCAATTAAATCTCGATATGTTGCAATATCCATGATACCACCTTGAAATAACCGCCTGCAGATATCAGCTGCTTCATTAATTATTTCTGGAGAGTTATTTCCAGCTCGTTTTCCTCCGATGAGAACTTCTAATCGTGATATATCACTGAGAATATTACCAGGACATGAAACGCTAGCGTTTCCAACCAGACCACTCCCCAGAAATTTCTTCTCATCGTATGGGTCTTGTTTTTGCTGTCTTATTTGGAGTTGAAATTTTCTCTTGAAGTCTCTGTATTTCTTCATCCTTCTATCTAAACTCCCAGTATTTATTTCATACACTATATCAGCCCATTCATTATGTGACATTCTATAATTCGTATAATTGTCCGTGAAAAACTTCTCTTGTGAATCATAGCTGTTAGCAGCAAATTCACCTAAATTGTCTATATCCTCGTTGAGAATTCGTTGTTTAGCGCTATCGGTAAATATAATTGATATATGTAGTTGTCCACTAACTAGTTCTTCCTGAAATCCTTCAAATTTTTGTTCTTATATATCCTGAGGAAGTGTTTTTAATGATTTTTTTTGTTTGTTTAGCTCTTTTTGCTATTTTTTCTAACACAGGGAGAAAAGTCTCTTGTTTTTTTCCTTGTTCAGAGATTGTTGACACTATCTGTTTCGTTGTTGTAGTTATTGGTTTAAACAACTCTTCAGATCCTGCAGCAAAGTCAGTCTGAAGACTCTGTCGTTCCTGCAGTTTATTCCTGACAGAGTCGCGAATTGGTATAAATTTCTTAATTGCATCTAGTCGCTCACGAGCCAATCTAGTTGTTAATGCTTCATTGACCATTATTTGAAGTTGCAAACAATTTTTCAATTTGAATTCCCGTAGCCTATTTCGATTGATAATTGCTGCATTGATTTTATTTTTTATTCACTATGAAATATTTTTTATAAACAGAAATTTTATTTTTTATTCACTGTTTTTGGTGGTTTTTAATTGATTTTCGGTGATTTTTCATTGATTTTTATTGAGTTTTTTACTGTTTTGGTGGTTTTCAGTTGAAAATATCTTTGAGATTTTACGGTCAAGTAGTCGATTTTGCATGGGATTTTCCATAGGGTAAAGCTGTTAGGATTCATTTTTGATGATTTTTGACCAATTTTCATTGATTTTTGACCAATTTTCATTGATTTTTGTCTGTTTTCATTGATTTTTGATAAAAAAAAAAAAAAAAAAAAACGTAGGGTAAAGTAGTCGATTTCCCCATAGGATTTTCCATTTCAAAATCATGATTGCTGCAACTAACAATAAAAAATATTTTTCTCATAGAATTTTTATTGCTGTGAAATATTTTTAATGCATTTTCACTGATTTTTATCAATTTCAGTTGAAAATCTCCTTGAGATTTTACGGTCAAGTAGTCGATTTCGGTCAAAATCGTTCATTTTCTTGAATTAACGCCCGTATATTTCTAATTTTAGAATTAACCTCCTTTTTCAATTCATATTCCCTAACCAATTCTTTTCGTATTCCTTCCACGATAGTATATAACGGGACAAACACACCTACTTCACTGGAAAATGCAAGAGAGTCCCGAATAGAATTCTGAATTTTTTTGATTAACGCATATTTCTTTGGTAGCATATACTTGTTAGTGCTAACACCATATTCTATATCCTGAAAATCTGACATAATTTGATCAGGATTTAACCCATCTGATAGTATAATATCCTGGCTTTTCAATTTTGCAATTTCAACTATAATGCTATTCATATTTTCAGAATTCATATATGATAATACATATTTCTAATTTATTTTTCAAAATAAATGCAGAATTCGTTCTGCATATAAATATAAATTATTTTTCAAAATTCATTCTGTATATAAATATATTTTTCAAAAATAAATGCAGAATTCATTCTGTATATAAATATAAATATATTTTTCTAAATTAATTCTGTATGTAAATATAAATATGTTTTTCAGAATTAATTCTGTATATAAATATATTTTTCAGAATTAATTCTCTATATAAATATAAATATGTTTTTCAGAATTAATTCTGTATATAAATATATTTTTCAAAAATAAATGCAGAATTCATTCTGTATATAAAGATAAATATATTTTTCAGATATCATTCTGTATATAAATATAAATATATTTTTCAGAATTCATTCTGTATATAAATATAAATATATTTTTCATAATTAATTCTGTAAATAAATATAATATATTTTTCAAAAATAAAAATAAATATATTTTTCAAAAATAAATGCAGAATTCATTCTGTATATAAAATATATTTTTCAGAATTAATTCTGTATATAAATATATTTTTTAAAATAAATGCAGACAAAAATAAATAACAACCATGATGAGCGGTTGTCAGTCACTTGGCCCCCTTGATATAGGCCGCTGTGGTTCTTTTAATCTTCGATTTTTAATCTTCGATTTTGATTTTGAACCTTTTTTTTGGCCGGTAATTCATTTTGAACACCATACGGGGCTACCCAAATGTGACGGAGAGCTAATTACATCCATGGTTGTTATTTATTTTAGGTCATTTATATTTACATTCACCGGAAACATATTCCCCTAAGAGTGAATCTAACTCGTCAAATAACGGGTTAGAATCACAAGAGGGTATGTTTACGTGAAAGAGACCTAGAGGTTACATATACGACAACACATCTTTGGAACTCCTTGGATGCCTTCACATCCAAGTAAGCCCAAGGGGGACCCGAAACATACATCTCCGGAAGGGAAGCCTAACGTGGCAAACGCCATCTTAGACCGCCCAGAAGATATGCTTGGGGGTGACGTCACAACATATACTTAATTAACTTAATTAAGGATGGATATATGATGTAATGATGTGGGGACGGCACAAGACAGCACAAACATGAAACGACGGGGCGGATTTTCTACGGCCATCCGACCAATCAAAAGCAACTAATGAAATTAAACCCGGTTGCATGATTGAGAAAAGTCAACCACGCACACGTGTCAATGGCGTGGGTTATTTTTGATCAGTCGGATTGGCTTTCGAAAGCCCCAGCTTTATATCTTTCATATAGTATATAAGGTGACTAATACAGCAGCGTCAATCCACAGGGTGTGTTATTTTATTTTCTTGAATTACTTATTAATGGTGTTTCACAGTATTTAAATGAGACAGAATATTTGAATAAAACACTAAATAAAAGAATATAATTGTTTGAAAACATTTTATATTTGACTTCTTTTTTTACAAAACAGATAATTAATTATACCCGCTGAATCACAATTTAAGGGAGATAACCCATAAACAAGTTGATTTAATCTAAGGGAGATAACTCTCTTGGTTATATTTTATAGTTATGAAAGAGTTATCTCCCTTGGTATTATTAGACATACGAATATCGAATTTTTTGTTCAATTTTTTTAGAAAAAGCCGAATTTTGTACTCGTTCTGCTACTCTTTGTACTGAGGGTAAGCAAATATCAAAATAAATACTGGCTTTATTGAAAGATTGGAATATTTTTTCTTCGTTAGTAACTGTATTAAATGATTTTAAAGGTCTCCTTGCAACTGTTTTACAAGTACCAGTTCCCCCTCGTCTTAAATTCTCACTTTGTGAAATAGCCTGTAGATTTGATAAAGAATTATTCTGAGAATCGGAATCAATATGATCGATAACAAAACCATCCCTGATTATTCCATTAAACACCTCGAAGACGAATCTGTGACAATGATAATGTTTCTTCCCGGCACTAAACATCAAATACCCTCGATTAGTCACAAATCCAACTGGCTTCTTTAATCTGCGGTTTCTGATAATACCATCACGGGATGCTTCATAATTAACAAGCACGGGGTGAGGTCTGAATTCTTGGCTCATTTGTATAATAATACTATTTTTCTAATTTATTATTTGCTTTAATTATAAGTCTCTATATAATCTTGAGGGGTCTTTATGATTTTGTCATCGGTAGGATCAATGACTGTATTTTTTATTCGTTTGTCATAATAGCGTTTTAGTTCCCTGTATCGTTTGAGACATAATTGTGATTTTCCCATTACCCCCACCCCACATCGGAGGCATTGGAGGGGGCCAAGGGAACCGTTGCGAACGCTCTGTAAATGATACCCACAGAATTCTCTTCAGCATGATTTGTTACACGGGGTTGTTGATCCAATCATAAGCTATTTGCAGTGATTCATTATACATAAATTTCTTATTTAAATACTTGTTTTAATTATATGACTGAGAAATTCGAGATTAAGCCCTACAAAAATATTAAATTCAATCTCGATAGAGTATCTGTTAAACCAAAACGTTTAATAGACCATAGCATGAAGGAGTTCAAGAGATTATCGAAAATTAATTCTAGATTTAATCTCGATAGAGTATCTGTTAAACCAAAACGTCTAATAGACCATAGCATGAAGGAGTTCAAGAGATTATCGAAAATTACGCCTTCAAAAATGCTCAATCTCGATAGAGTTTCTGATACACCAAAGAATAAAATTCTTGATAGAGCCATTATTAGTAAAATCAGAGATTGTTTTAATGAATTCAAGCGTGATGGAGCATCTCATTGTTGGTCAACATTTCGAATTGATGGTGTTGTTGATGCCACCATGAACGATGAAAAACGCAGCGTTGATGTTATCACAACTTGGCAACAATAAGTATTTTTTTTAGAGTGAAATTCATTATCCGTGGAGAATCATCCGGTTGGATTATACGAGACAAATTTGAACCAATTCTCAAAGACAAAAAAACAGTCGTTGTTAGCCGTGATTCTAAGCCGGGTCTGTTAACTGGAATTGACAAATCATACTATGAACGAGCATACCCTGAAACGGCGGTTGTTTATGGGATATATCCGTTAAATGAAAAACCTGATATAGGAAAACTTAAATCAATGAAATACTCGTCGTCAATGGCTTTGCCACTCAATTGTGTAGCAGAACGAATAATAGAACATTTCACAAATGCATCCCGGGGAAATAAATTGACCGATCTAAGACGCAAAAAAATTAATGACTGGGAATTAACAGTTAGAAAGAACGGGGCAAGTATTAGTGATATAGCGAAATTAGAAACATCACTGAGATTTCCAATAACCGTTACAACGATAACCGGAAAAGTATTATATGAATCAAAATATAATAAAAATGGAGCCCCAATTAAAATTATTGATCATAACGAACACGCATGGACATCCGCCGCGGTCACAATATTTCCAAGGAACAGAACAATAAAGTATATACCCGAGGAATTCTTGGGAGAAGAATTTTCCAGGGATGGTTTTCTCGTTGAAGAGAAACTATTCGATGCTATTGTGCATTTGACTAAAAACGACCCTGTGTCAGTGTGGTTACTTCGCAGCGCTGAAAATCAAACGGATATTTTTGATTAGTTTGTAAGACCAAATGGTGAATTATACCGCACTGAAGCATTTCACAACAAAATGAAAAAAACAGCTAGTGGGTTTTTAACAATAGGGGAAGCCACCGATGAACAATTATTGACAAACTGTTTTACAATTCCATCGGTTGCAGCTCATTTTGCAAGAAAGAAAAACACATGGAAACCAACTCGAACTGAATTTTTGCCAGATATTGAGGCTAGTTGCCTCGAATTTAATCATGGCGGTTTATACAATAACAAATACGACCGTGAAAGTATCATTTCAGTTGATATGGCTGCTTGTTATCAAGCGAGTTTTCTTGGTTATGGAGAGTGTACTGAGTATTTTAAACGATTTGGACACCCCACCCATGAAATGACTTCTGTTGCGATTAATGGACCACTGCCTGATTTTGATTTAACAGGTTTTGCTCGTGTAGTATCATTTGAATTCGCAGCAGGACTTCATAGCTCTTGTTATATTTGGATTGGTAGACACATGTCTGAAAAGAAGTGGCTGCCAATAGCGTTATTACGGTTCATGATTGATACAAAAATGTTAATTTCGTTGACAGTCAGTGAAGCAATTATATCATATCGGAAACAAACTAATGTCTGGTTACCAGAACCAGAAAGTCTTGATAGTATAATTGACGAATCCAGAAAACATATTCAGGGAGATGAAAAATATATCATTGAATGGTCCAAACGTGTATTTAATCAACGAAACAGTGAAGCAAAAAATCTCGGCAGAAGAATAATTGGAAAATTCACTCAAGGTGGCAAATGTGACTATAAAAGATATTCTTCACGATTGATTATAGATAAAACCGAATATGACTTTGTAATTGCAGATGCAGTATCTAAAAACATATATGTGGATCGCAAGGACGCTTTGTTGTCAAATGGAGCAAAATTGGGTACAATTGTTACTTACAGCAACGGTTACAGTTCTCCGTACACACATTTGAGGTCGTCTATGCTGGGTTATGCTTGTACCAATTTATTTTCAATGATAAAAAGATTTCCTGACACTGCAGTTAGAGTTGCAGTTGATTCATTTTATATTGACAAAAAGTACATCAACGAGGTGACTAAATTTACTAGCGGTAGCAACAAACACTGGGGTACATGGAGAATTAAAAAGGAAACACTGCATGATTATTCTGAATCAGCAGATGTTGAGATTAAAAACAGTTACTTAAAAGGAGATAATTTATCAGAACGGTCTAATGCACCACCGATATCAGATCCGATTTGTAGATATAAAACAGTTTATTTAAACGGCTGTGGCGGGTCGGGAAAGACGACTCGGGCAATTGAATTATATCGAGGGAAAAATGCTACGAATTTCACAAATATGATTGTGCTGACACCAACACATAGATTAGCGCGAGAAGTAAAACAACGAAACGTCGACGCTTGCACTTATCACAGCTTTTTTTGATACAAGGGTGATGAATGGACCCCTGAAAGAATGGGTGAGAAATTTATCCCTAGGGTTATTATTTGGGATGAGATATGTACGGTTTCGGTAAATGTATTAAAAATGTTTCTTGATTGGTTACTGCGCGCGAATACGAAAGTAATAATGTGCGGCGATCATGGCCAACAACCACCGTTTGTTGGTTTATCCCCGCATGATTGGTTGAAAGGGTTTGTTGACTATTATGAAGAAATTGATACTGATTATAGAGCACTTGATGAACAATTGCGTGAGGTCAAGAAATTAATTAGATTACAACCGGATAGAATCCAATGTGAAATAATCAGAGAAATAATTCCTGAAACTCCCATAGAGGAATTTTGGAAAGCATGGAGACCAAATGATTTTGTAGTGGCAAGTAGAAAGATAGTCAGAGACACACTTCAGAGAAAGTTGTTTGAATTACACAAAGAAACATTTCCAACGTGCCCAGTGCCGCTGTGTCATAGACCCTGTGATACACAAAAACAAAATATCGAAGTTGATATTCCAGGACAAAGTGAAAAGAAAATTCTCGTATTAAATGATATTGTGCTGGTTGATATCAGTGTTGTCGAAGACGCATTGCGTGCTGATAAATCGCCATGGACACTGGGTTATGTAACAACAATACATTCCTCACAGGGATTAACCATCGCGGATACAATTGTTTGGATAGTCGATAATCGCATTGAGTGGTCAAATTTAGTCTATCTTGCAGTGTCTAGAATACGGCGAATAAATCAACTTCGAAGAATTGTTTTCGATGATGACACCACAATGGATGATATTGATGTTAAAATTATTGATAAAAAAACTCTCCGGTTACAAACAACAAGACAAAAAAAAACATCGAGAATTTGATATTGATGCTGAATTAATAATCACTTTCAAGCAATAACAGAATAATCACTGCGCAAGTTGCAATTGTATAATGCGTTGGCAGTATTCGGATAAAGATCCTCGCCAATTTACCGTAGAAAGAAAAAATAACAGTCTCGGTCATGTAAAAAACAATGTGATGTTGACTTGTCTTGAGTGCAATAGACGCAACGGCGCTAGTTAAGACCATGCGGTGGCAATTGAGTATCGTCAGGAATCACTTGTAATTGTTCGCGTGTAAAACCCCGCTGAGAGGCAGTTGAATCCAATTTATAGATTGGTGGTCTACCAGTTGATCGTGTTATAGTAGATATTTTATGCGTAGTGACACTCCAAATAGGATCAGTAGCCCTTTTTGTGCCACCTTCAAGCTCTCCTGGTTCATATAAATATCTCACGGTGACATTACTACCAAGAATTGGTTCTTTGAAATATTTTTGTGGTTGTACGGGTATATACTTTTTTTTATTGCGTTGTTAGGTTTCATATTGATTGCTCTGGTAATCTCGTTATTTAGCGCTGCAACTACCCCTGGTAATCTTTTGACCCATTCACGGGATCTTTTTTCTTGGATGAATTCTTTTGCATATTGATATCCAAATAACCGCTCAGCAAGAGTCCGATTAAATCGTTCTACAATTGCCTGATCGCGATGTAGTGCAGTATGTCCTCGTCGTATTGTGACATTGTGATGTTTCATTGTAGATAAAACAGCGCCTTGAAATCCCTTGCCAGGATCAACTTGTAATAGATTTGGCCAGTACAGAAGACCCTTTCGATAAATCTTTTCAAATGCAGAAGCAACTTCAGGTGATGATTTTGTTTTTAGCGGTTCTGCTTGTTTGTATCTACTCGCAATATCAACTACAGTTAACGCATATTTGTAAACACCATCATGTGGCAGAAATAATATATCAGCTTGATGAACTTCATTAGGGACAGTCACATCAAAATGCGAGTAATTAATTTGTTTTGGCGGTGGTAGATAAATTTGCCATAGTGCCTGTTTGGATAACCAATTAGCCGCAGTGGCCTTTTTCACTTTTGCGGCGTTGGCGAGTTTATTAATTGCAGCTTTACCCCTCCAGTATCCTTTTGGAGAATAATAAATAGATTCCATGTTGTTATTAATTACCGGCACCTAACATCAATTTGCCTTTCATAGCTGATTTTACCAACCATGAAGCCAATTTTTCTTTGAAAGATTTATCAGGAAGAGCATTTAATGCATGAATTAATTTCACATCAGCTAGATGCCTGTGTTGCAAATTGCTGCTTTTATATGCAACATCATGAGCATGACACGCCTTATCAATAGCATTTATCAGATACACGCCGGGTTGTGGCTGATTTTGATCATCAAGTCTGATATCTAATCGTGTTCCGGGACCACAGTAGCTATATCCTGGAAGGTGCTTTTCTCCGGGGTATTTTGCCCATGGGGTTCCAGGGAGTTTTGCAAATTTGGCTGCGATATCACCTCCTCGTTTTTTTTAAAAACATTTCCAGATTGTAAAATCTTTGATTTTGTAGAAATAAATCTAAACTTTTTTATACCACATGTTGCACATCTACCAGTTAGTGCAGATCTGTTATTTTTAGTTGTAATCGTCGTCACATCATTTGTGCCAGTACGCGTTTTACACTTCACACAATATAGATCCATAATTTATGTATAGATATATGAATATAATTGATTTTTCAGCGACTAAAACAAAAGAACCAGTTCAGCATCATGCAGCGCTACCAAACTCTATCCGCGCAATTATAATTGAACCATCTGGATCCGGCAAGACGCAATTGTTACTCAATTTAATAATGAGATGGATGAAGTGGGATAAGTTGTATTTAGTTGCTCCTAGTGTAGATGATCAGCGATGCTACGAAGTGCTAAAAGATTTTAATGAAAACGCTTCAGAGATTGAATTTATAACCGATATTGACGAGGCACCATCAGTAGAAGACCTCGATGGAAGTATCAACAATTTAGTTGTATACGATGATGTCATGTTAGATAAACAAAAAAAACTAGCTAGAATATTTTCCCGAGGCAGGCACAAAAACACTGATGTGATATATGTCACTCAACGCTACACTCAGATTCCAAAAGTGATCAGAGATAACTGTAATATTCTTGCTGTATTCAATGGCGTTGATACACATACGCTACGAAATATTTGGCAGACATGGTGCTCTGATATGGACTTCAATCAATTTCGAAATTTCTTTAATCATGCTCAGTCGGCCACACACGGATTTATAACAATAAATTTACATGACCCTCGAACACGATATCGTATCGGACTTGATCAAATATTCGGTTGAAATCGTAAAAGAATTATTAACCCATAGCAGCAGAGGGGGCGATGACATCGAGATGAGACGTTTTTCGATTAAACGATGAAAACGCGTACTGAGTATAATTTCGCGCAAATTCATGTTTTGAGCAAGAAATCAATAAGTTCCCACCAGGGACTTATTTTTTTTGGTTGAAAAAGAGGGCTTCGTATAAAATCTCTAGGTTTTTTTTGGGAAATTTAAGATAAATGATGTCTCGAGCAAATGTAGGATTCGCCCCCTCTGCTGCTTACGAACTTGTATGACGAACTTGTATGACAACACCTCTCCATTATATGCCATCTCGACGTATCAGTCCTTAACCCTCCACCTTTATTTGCCTCTTAGAGAAACCTCCGTATGATAAATAGAACCAAACTAATGCATGAAATCCAAGAAAACCTAACAACTTCAATATCTCCTACAGCATAGCAATTCGATAACTGCCTGCATTCATTGCTTGAAAAACATGTCCCAGCTACCAAATACAGAGCATCAGTTCTTAGCATCAGCTAAGAAGAACGTCACAAACATTGTCCATTTAGCCAAATTATTTCGTCCGTTACAAAGTACAAACCATTAGAGATACGCTTGACAACACAATTTGAATTGACTCGCCACCATAAAGTTATGATACAGAATTTCAGCGACAACCATTATGAGCATTTGAACCTGTCTCTATTGATTTAGTACGGGAAATCATGACGAAGAATTCATCAAAGTCATATGAACTTTATCCAATTACAACATCACTGCTGCTTGAGTGGTTAGACCCAAATTTGCCTTCACTTACTGATGGTATTTATATATCTCTCTCATCTAGGGAATTCACATCATTTTTTCAAAACTGCCATCGTAAAGCCTCTGCTGAAGAAACCAACACTTGACCATAACGAACTACCTAACAAGGTTCTAATCTCCTGTTCATATAAAAAAAATCTTACAAAAAGTTAATCTAACCCAAGTTGTATTTGAATTCAAACAGTCTTTACAGCAATGTACATTTTGCATATCGCCCTTGTCACAGTACTGAAACTACTCTTCTGAAAGAATTTAATGACATTCTCTCTGCTATGGATAGCGGAAAGATTACAGTCCTCAGCCTCCTTTATTTCACTGCAGTATTTGACACAATAGACGATGATATATTACTTCAACGTCACCAGCATGTATTTGGCATTCAGAATACAGCCTTACAGTGGTTCAAGTCCCTCTTAGTCAACAGGACACAAATTGTATATGCAAATTGAATAAACTCCAGTTCAGTTGATCTATGTTGTGGTGTTCCACAGGGGCCTCTTCTTGGACGTGTTCCTTTTATTTTATCAGCCGCTCCCAAGTCTCATAGTTAAACCCCATAGTGTCTCACCAACAGTACGCTGATGACACCCACATGTACAGGTCTAGCCACCCAACTGAAGTGGATGCTGACATCCAAGGAGCAGAGAGGTGCATCTCTGATGTGAAATCACGGATGAGATGTAACAAGCTGCAGATGAATGATGATTAGCCTGAGGCCACTCTGATCACAAATACAAAGACTTTCTCATTCACATCCTTTACCTCAAACAATAAATATCAGCAACACCAACATTAAATTCACACAGTCAGTACGAAACCTAGGTGTTACTCTAGACAGTACTCTCACATTGCACCAACATGTCATGAACATATGCAAGGCTGCATATCTTGAGCTGAGACGCATCAGCTCCATTCGCAAATATCCTTCAATAGATGCCACTAAAACAATTGTGTGTTCATTAGTACTTTCAAGACTGAGCTATTGTAACTCAATTCTGTAACATCGTAACATGGTGGGTCTGTATATTAGGAAATGTAACATCGTAAAGTGAGGTTGGTATAGTAGGAAATGTCACACGTTTACATAATGGGTCTGCAAAGCAGGAAATGTAACATTGTAATGCGATGGGTCTGTATAGCAGGACATGTAACTTTGTAGCGTGATGGGTCTGTATAGTTACTACAGTAAGAAATGTAGTATCGCAACATGATGGGTATGTATATCAGAAAATGTTATATCGTAATGTGATGGGTATTTATATCAGAAAATGTTATATCGTAATCTGATGGGTCTGTATAGTAGGAAATGTAACATCGTAACATAAAGGGTCTGTATAGCAGGAAATGTAACATCGTAACGTGATGGGTCTGTATAGCAGAAAATGCAACATCGTAACATGATGGGTCTGTATAGCAGGACATGTAACACTGAGAGCCTGTGTGAACTCTAATAGAAAGGTCTGTTTTGTTTGTTTGTTTGCTTTTGTAGGGTTTAACGCCATTTGTCCACACACAAGAGGCTAATACATGGCGGCCAGTATTATTGGTAGAGGAAGAACCCGGGAAAACCCCCGAAAGAACACCCGACTCACGATAAGTTACTGGCAAGCTTTCTCACATAAATACATTAGCCAAATCTTAGACTCGATCTCACGCAGACAGTGGTGAGATGGCAGTGATTCGTAACGGAGAGCGCATTAGACCACTCGACCACTTGGGGGGCCCCTAATGGAAAGGCAAAGTTCTTGCTAATTAAACTGCTGCGAGTGTTAAAGACAGTAAGCTTCTGGAAAAAAAGATGGAATTGTTCACTTCTGGTGTCAAAATTGAGCGCTTTAGTGTTGGCAGTAGTGTCTTTGCAAGAATAGATAACCCAATGTCCGATTCCGTATTTTCATTGTTCACGTTTATACAAAATTTAATAAACGCCAAAATAGCTTGATAAACACAGTGACTTGGATAGAAGTCAGTGCGATCACTTGTTACAGAGTGTATTTGAAATTTTAAAACACAATTCCCTTGACACATAGTGTTTTGTTTACATTTAGCCTGGTGAATTTAAGTTTCATCTATTAAAGTTGAAGCAGGTAGATCCAATGTTAGTTAACTTTTTGTGACCCATTCGATAAAATTACCAAAGTTTAACAGGGAGAGAGAAACTTGAACATTTGGATCCCATTTCTGAAACCGTCCGAACTAAAAGGAGATCTAAGTTGTTGATATTACACTTTGGATAGAATATTGGAGAGAGAGAGAGAGAGAGAGAGAGAGAGAGAGAGAGAGAGAGAGAGAGAGAGAGAGAGAGAGAGAGAGAGAGAATAAATTGACCTCTTGTCGGCACGCTATCCTGAAATATGGCGCTTTAGTCTTTAATGTGTATTTGAAATGGAACGTTCACTTTGACATCAAACATGGAACTCTTGACTTAAACCTTATTCTAGCCGCTATTGGCAGGTGCTCCATACAAATATAAATATTTCAACTAGATCAAGCTTGGTACAATTGCTTTGTATATTTCGACATATTCTCATGATCCCCGTATAGATAAACTAATACCAGTGCCTCATTTCAGCCCAATAACATATAGTTAGATATTGTGTAGAGCGGTAGACTTTTCGTTATGACACCAATGTTGTCACTAAAATAGTTTGCCTCCAAAAAAAATCTTTTCCTCCACACTTTTGTATCACTGATCACTACAATGGTTACTTTTATGTTTATGAAAATGCTATACATTTGATTCAAAATCTGGCTTAATATCGTTCAGTTTTTAAATATGAACATCTCTTTATGTAGCGACAATGTCACAGTGGTCTAAACCCATCCACGTCCCTAAGGTTACCGAGTCGTTCGGGCCCCAATCCGCTCGAGTAAAGAAGAGCTAGAGAGTCACTAAATATATGTATCTATCCACCTAGGATCACGATACAATTTTAAAGTTGGAGAAGAAGAAGAAAAAAAATACGCTCTTAAGTGCAATTTTAGCAAGAAGATGAGAAATAAAGTGAAAAATGAACACGATGCTTTTGTTTTATTTTCTTCTTTTATTTTTTAATTCATGCCTTCTTTCGTTACTGTTTAGTGTTTAGTGTTAAATGTTGAATTGTCACTCAGTCTGTACCCATTGCATTTATTGTGTATAATTTAATATGTTTCCTATTAAAAACGTTAACATATCGTTTCATGTGACTCTGATTGGTCCAAAAGGGTCCATGAAATTCTTGCGCAGTTAGTTATCTCTCTACTGTTTAGGTGCAATCGTGGAAATATTTTCTTTACCGCCCTATGTAACGTTTTCTTTTTACTAATACTTTGAATATTATACCTGTGATTTTTCGAATAAAGTGCCCCAAAATGGGATGCGATGTGATGTGATTTGGATTTTTGACAACTCTTTAACAATGTTTTAGTCATATTGCTACGATGTTTGCAGTGTGGCAGTTGAGTGATGTCTAGCACTGGGGCATCATGCTGCAGACATGTGGCATGATGTCACACACAGTCACATTATCATGACACCAGGCCGACCAGTCCCAACACTAACTTCTTAACGCTGAACGCCAAGCGAAGCAGCTGTTAGTACCACTTTTTAAGTCTTTGGCATGACTCGGCTGGGAATCACACCCACGACCTTCTGCATCCGCAAAATTGGGAAAAAGGTCACGTCTTTCTGAATATGGCAAATTTACCCAAACATGTGGTCATTGCACCATTACAGCATATCATGGTATGAAATTCGACGTAATACAAAAAGAAACAGCACCCCAATCAAACAAACAACAGCAAAAACAACCTAGTAACACTTAGAATATTGTTCAGTCGATACCGGGTGTAGATGTAATGGTGAGTTTATACCTATTATACTAAATTCACCTTAAAAACTGGACATTATTCAACTCGTTTCTAAATTCATTATTAAATCATTACTCATTTGAGATCCTCTATATACAAAACTGATGATCCAGTTAGATGACTTGCTCACAAAAACGACATCATTTAGTGGGAGAAAAGATTATTCGAATGTTGTTGAATATGTTTCATGTGAAACATTGTAACACATTGACTTGTAATGGAAATTTTATTTTATACGCGTCATGTAACCAACGCGAGACTTGGTTTGAATATTGATGGATAATATGTTGAATGACTTGAGTCGGTATGATGGCTTCGAAAAGACAGGTAGAAGGATACATTGATGTTTACCTTAACAAAATGCAATCTTTTTGAAAAACTGTTAATTTCCATTGTTTTAGTTTTAGCATCAGCGTACCATTGTAAAACTATTTGAATCAAACAATGTGTTGTCTAGAAACCTCTATCCTACAATAGCGTAGCTCAAATTTATTAAAGAACATCTATATTAAAGGAAACATTTAGAACGAATACAAGAATACGTAAGTCTTTATATAAAGAGAATAACGAATATCCGGGTAAATGAAAGTTATAGAATATTCATCGGCATCAATCAGGTTGGCAGAGAAATCTTAACGGAATCAATTGGAAGGAATGTCTTTACGGAAGCTTTGTGACATAATTACCTATGGACTAAGCGCATAATTAGATCCTAAACATAACCACATATGTTAAACATATGAACCTCCAGATTTTAGTAAATTGCTTTTCACTGATGCTGTAGCACACAATTTAGTGACGAAACTCGCTTTTATGGTCGAAAAATGCAAACACTACACGTGCCATTACATTTTAAAACTATGTACTAATTGCGTAGTTTAAATCCGTTATACCACAGACAAACGTACACCTGTTACATATATTATATATATATATTGTTAAATTCCCGTTAGACCCTTACAGACCCATCCAAGTTAGACATATGAGCTAACAGGCTAATGTTAAATTCTTGAAAGACCGTATATACCCACCTAATCCCAATACATGTTTAACCTATGACTGAAAAGGCATAATGTTCAATCCCCTTTAGACACCATACACATTTACAGATGGTAAACCAGTGAACCCCATATGGACCCCAACATTTGATTGAAAACTAATTTTTACTGTTGCAGAAACATGCAGTTCAGAGAAGAAACCGTCATTGGCTTGCAAAGGATTTAGTGAATATACTATTAGCTGCAGTCGAACAAAATGTAATGAAGGAAGAATGTGTGCTGTGCTAGTAACAGAAATTAGATAGACATGTTTTCCATGACAATTCTTTTTAAACAGGTTTACCTGTTGTTTTTCTTGACTTAACGTCATTTATTAATAGCAATTACATTGGAAGCATGACAAAAGGTTCACCTTGCAAAACCGTTCAACCTTTTTTGGTTTTTGGATATAATATAAATTGGTATTGACTTACCCATATGCGGAAAGCGAATAATTCATATGTAAAAAGAAATATACAAAGCTAGACAAAGATGGATTATTTTGATTCTTCTGCTTTAACTGTCATTGCAGATAATGCAATTGCCATCATGAGAAGAAATGCAGTAATAAATTATTAGTTTAATAATGTGAGATTAGTAGAATACGACAGCTTTAGATTTCAATTATAAGTTGTTCTAATACAAAAAAAGAACCCATCCCCGTGAATAAATTCTGAAATTTCTATCTATCTATCTATCTATCTATCTATCTATCTATCTATCTATCTATCTATCTATCTATCTATCTGTTTGTCTGTCTGTCTCTCTGTTTGTGTGCGTGCTCGCGCGTGTCTATAATAGTTAACTTTTAAATTTGAGAAAGTTCCTTCAGTGTGAAGAAGAAGCGACAAAGGTAGACACGTAACAAACATTGCTATTGGTGTACACTCTTTCTCAATGCTTTGATCATCGAATCATATATCTAATTAGCAATCTGAAGCTTATTTTAGCAGGAAACAAGAGGGAAATAACAAAGAAAAAGAAGAAAGGAGAATGACAAGGAGACTCAGCGTAAATCAACGTGTTTTATTTTCATTTTTAGTTTTCACCGGGGGACGGCGTGGTAGCGGTCTGAGTCGCGGGTACAAGATGGAATATGTGCGTCAAGGACTGTAATCTGTAATTTGCAAAGCTATATTTAAATATGAGATAATTTGCGACGCATCACATAATACTCTTTGATTTGCGAGACTGATTTGCTGCGACACACACAAACACACACACACACACACACAAACACACACACACACACACACACACACACACACATATATATATATATATATATATATATATATATATATATATATATATATATATATATATATATATTCTTCATTGCATTGTATTGCAAATATGTGCACGACTACGATAATTGTATTAATTACTTTATTAACTTCTATTTCTTTATTCTCAGATTGTATAAGAGTATATCAACACATAGAATATACTGCATATTTTAGGTGGAATCCGTTCATAATAATATAAAGAGTAACCTGTCTAGTCAAACATTAAATGAATACAGTGCTGACATCCTCGTCATCGAAAATGTTAGTCCCCCCCCCCCCACAAACGTATTATATCTCAGGGATAATTCTTTCTTCCAGATTGAACATGTGCATATCTGCCACACAAGAAACACATTGATAATTATCGGATTTGCCTAATTAGTGAAAAGTACAAGAAGGCTACCCTTTTATATATAGAATACTGTGTAAAGTCACTAATTTTCGCGCCGTGTCAATTTTCGTTGATTTCATTGTTGCTGCAGGCTATCAATGTAAAAATCCCAAGAGCAGTCATCATGTGTGTGTGTGTGTGTGTGTGTGTGTGTGTGTGTGTGTGTGTGTGTGTGTGTGTGTGTGTGTGCGTGCGTGTATGACAGTCACGTTAAAAGTTTCAAATTTACTTTATTCTCTGGCCTATAATTTAACATTACTTTAAATTATGTCATAGACTTTAACGTACCCATGGCAAAGAAGCGGGCAGCTGTAGTGCAAGAAGTGTGTTGGATCAGTCAGGAGCGCGTGACATTCGTTCTCACACATTGCCTCTGTTCCGTCACTTCCGACAACGTTTAAGAGAGTCTGGGCTGTCTGTTTCAGATGGGAGGTATCAAAGGTTCCACCTGTATCAATAGCAAAACATAAATATTGGATATGACTTTCATACACCATAATATTTTAGCTGTATCAAATAGCAAAACATAAATATTGGATATGACTTTCATACGCCATAATATTAAAACTGTATCAAATAGCAAAACATAAATATTAGATATGACTTTCATACATCATAATATTAATGCTGTATCAAATAGCAAAACGTAAATATTGGATATCACTTTCATACGCCATAATATTAATGATCTATCAAATAGCAAAACATAAATATTGGGCATCACTTTCAAGTATAGTCGATCATAATATAAAAGCTGTATAAATAACAATACAAATATTGGATATCACTTTCATACGCCATAATATTAATGATGTATCAAATAGCAAAACATAAATATTGGATATCCCTTCCATGTATAATAAATCATAATATTAACTTTATTCAAAAACAAAACAAAACATTAAAACATCATTTTCATGTACAGAAACTCACAATTTGGGTTGTTATTTTAAAACTTCATCTAAATTTGCAAAACATTCTGAAGTTGTTACAATTTTTATGTATGCATGGTTATATAATACTAAGTGTCTAGGGCATGCTTTTTAAGGAACACGCGTCCTCTTTGGCAGAGAGAGAGAGAGAGAGAGAGAGAGAGAGAGAGAGAGAGAGAGAGAGAGAGAGAGAGAGAGAGAGAGAGAGAGAGAGAGAGAGAGAGAGAGAGAGAGGGCGGGGTAGGGTTCACTGGAGGAAGCCTAAGAAAGAATAATGCTTTCTTCGTTAAACAAGGGAGGGACCGGGTGTCTGTCTTGCGAGAAACACAAGGTTTAGTTCCGGATGTACAAATTCTCAAGTTAACATCATCAAGGTACGACATGTTAATTTCGCGTAATATTATATCTTTTTAAATTGTTGTTGTATGCAACTTGTTGATATTACTAGGTTCCATATTATGTATCGTTTATCCAATTTCATGGAAATGTGTTGATGATAGAATTCTTATGCAATTTATTTTATTCAATTTCATGGAAATGTGTTGATGCTAGAATTGTTATGCAATTTATTTTATTCAATTTCATGGAAATGTGTTGATGCTAGAATTGTTATGCAATTTATTTTATTCAATTTCATGAAAATGTGTTGATGCTAGAATTGTTATGCAATTTATTTTATTCAATTTCATGGAAATGTGTTGATGCTAGAATTGTTATGCAATTTATTTTATTCAATTTCATGAAAATGTGTTGATGCTAGAGTTGTTATGCAATATATCTTTTAATTGTACATTTACTAGTTCATTTGCAAAATTAATTGCATGCGATCCAAATATTCATATGTGCAAGATTTATAGAGTTATATGAATAAATAAAAAATAGTTTCCTTTATCTGTTAGGACGATACTGATTATCGCGAGCTAACGATAACTATTATATTTGCTTTCGTAATGTGTAAGTAATTTGCAAGTGAGTAAGGATCTGTGAATTGTATGTCATACTAATTGAACACGTTGTAGCATACGGTACATTGTCGACTGGTTACAAGGTAACTTAGGGCAGTGAACTACCATGGGTAGACTTTACCCAGTGTCTGGATGGAGAGTATTCTGAGTAACGTAAATGTAGAAATTGCATATACATCTATATTCATATAGCAATTTAGGGATAATTTTGTCCTTTAAGGAAACAGGTTTCCGAGGGAGAGGGAACTCGACAGTCTGGAGACAGAGTCCGAAGGAAAAAAAGAAAATGGAGAAGTGACGAGTGAAGTACGAAAGGAAAAGGTTGGAACAATGGAGGGGAAAGTGATACAATCAGTCGTGGACATTGCGCTCTTTCCACCACTCGTTATTATGATGTAATAAATCCAAAATAGGATTCTAATAATAAATCATATTGATATAATTTAAGATCAATTGAAATTACCATTATAACTTCGTTTGATTAAGTTTGTTATTTTTCTTGTTTAAGGGGGCTCGTATTGCTATATTTCTTCCTAATAATCTTGCCCAGTTCTCTGTTGTTATTCTATCTTTCACTCACGCCAGGTCATAATATCGAGGGAGGTCATTCTCTAGATAAGAGTTCAATTCAGTTAACTATCCCTCTTACTAAGAGGAAAGGCCTTTTCACGAAATGATAACAGGTTTGAACAGACTCAACGTAGTCGCCTTTACTATCAAGAAAAAATGTTATGAACCTTTATTCACTCAATAGTTATGGGGCTATTTATCAGCGACAAAACCTCTTAACGCGGAGCTTTATTCCATGGAAAGAGACTGATTGTTAACTATTTTTTTGTTGATAATTCGCGGTGACATAATTTTGAAAATCTCTGTTCAGAAGTCTGCGTGGATTTGAATCTCGGGCTCGGCCAATAAGGGTTTGTTCAAAAGCTTCCAGCAGCGTCCAGTGGAGGGAGGGGAGTGGTTCTTACAGCAGTCTTGCCGGGTACTTTCTTCACCAGGTATACTTGCCGCCATTTATAGCCTATCTTCCGCCGAGAAATGGTGTTAAATGACAACGGCATTATCTTCAAAACTGCATTTTAAAGATAATATATCAAAAACATGTAGACCTAATTAAGTAGATTTCCTATGATGATAACATCGGTAGAAACCAATAAATGCAGGATACTCTCTGCAGAAAACAACACATTTTACCGTTAAATATTTTTGTCGCTTTTTACCTATATATTTTTTCATCTTAACTAAAAAAAATGTATTATTTTATTTTGAAAGAAAACATTGAACTTGTGAACTATTTTAAACGATTAGCTTAATGTACCGAAGAGAAATCTCTTTTCTGGTGCACAGAAAACAGCAGTCATACAGACAAAAATGATCAGTAGCTTCATGGCGTAGATGTATGTACTTCAGTTCTGCAACAAGAACACAATAATAAGAAATCGTTCTCAATTTAAATTCACCATTAACGTTTCGTACCGCCTGAACCATAGTCACTTTATCGTTTTGCATGGAGATATATCTTAAATTTGGAATAGATGTTCACGACATTGATTTAACTATATGGGATGTGACAGGTTTATTATTTTAACTATATGGGATATGACTGGTTGCTTTACGTCATGTTTTCTAACTTGAAATTAGCCACCAAAAGTAGAAATTATTCACTTTGTTCATGGCAAGTATAAAACACGTATTGCATTTCTCAAAGTGAATAGCGCATATTTCACTGAAAAAAATATTTGTTGATGTTCATAAATTTAAAATAATAATTAAATTGTCACTTGGATTAATTTTCATTTTAAGAATTACTTTGAGAAAGAAGCAAAATATACCATGTCAAGCTGTCTGCAATAATTAGGTCTTGGTATGAGACATGACTATGGCAAAAATCGCTGAAAACTTCACCATGACTATTTCAACGTGTTTTACTAACCAGACATTTTTTGCCAGGATATAACACTTTACATTAGTAAGTACTAGCATGTGCTGGACATTGGCTATTCACAAAATTGGGATATTTATCAAAGGCTCGTGGGTTAATCGGGTCATTCATTTATTTCATTTCATAATTTAAACAGACTAATAGATCCACATTTTGAAACTAGAAGTTTAAAAGGGGATAATTTCAGGAAATATTTTATTTAAATCTTTCCTTCTTTGGAAACACTAAATGGCAGTCATAGATGTTAATGACTCTGCTTGTCATCGTTCAATTCCTGACATGCATTATATTTCATTACGTGACTATCGTGTAATAGATCATAATACAATAACACTAAAATGACTTACCGTGTTCTCGAACGAATGAGGTGGTTAACAGGAATGTGAAAGCAATATAAATTCTACTAGTGTCCGTAAATCATGTAAGGTCATCGAATGATATCACGATATACGTATTACTTCATGTCTAGAACCTGAAATTAAACCGTACATAACCCATAAACACTAAATCAAATTTACAGCTATCAAATTGCATCATCCCAAAGATACTGGACATTCATTTAGTTAGATTACGCAGCTAATTTAATTAGTATTATATAATAAATTACCTTAATAATATCGTATAGCATTGAATGATAGTGATTTGATATTTTATTGATGTGTTAATTTTATCGCATCTCTCAACGATGAACTTTATAAGAGATCAGACAAAAGTACACATCGATCAATATCCAACCTTTATCCTTCAATTCTTTAACTATTATAATTCCAGTTTTCTTATTTATCGCCATCAACGAAAGATTCACTTATAGAACTATCAATGTTTTCTTTCAGTATCTTTGTCACTGCAACAAAAAATACATAACTCGATCTTTGCTAACACGAGTCCTCGATTCCTTAACTGGTAATATATGTTAGAGTCTCATATAAGGGATCGTGTAATTGTCATTATTTTAAAATATTAAAGATTGGGTGACGCTAATTAAACCAGGTTAATCGTGTTTATTCTAACATTACACCTGCATATGGCACGTGTTGTTACAGCAACCGTTGTTCCTGCTTTCAACATATTTAAATCTTTAAAAAACAAAATCTTGTCCATTACTAGTGAGAACCCTTGATTGACATATGACCCTCACCTTGACACTTTGAATCTAAATACAATAATTTCTTACGATTGGTTTGTAAAGCCTTCCATATGTTTTCATTGGCAAAAGGGGTGAGTGTTCGAACGCAGTTATGGCTGTTTATTTTAACTTATAATTGGCGATTTTGATCAAGGGGTTGCACATTCTGGTTGTAAGTCACAAATATGGGTGGGTGAGGCTTATTATTATTGCGTGAGATGTTGGTTTAGATAAGCATTTACATAAAAGTTTCTGGAAACTGAGAGTTGTTGTTGTTGTTGTTGTTGTTGTTGTTGTTTTGTTGTAGGGTTTAACGCCATTTTTAAGCACACGATAGGCTATACATAGCGGTCAGTATTATTGGTGGAGGAAGAACCCGGGAAAAAACCCGGAAAGAACCACCGACCCAAGAGAAGCTACTGGCAAGTTTTCTCACATAACTACATTAGCCGAATCATAGACTCAAACACACGCAGAGGTGAGGTGGCATTGATCCGTAACGGAAAGCGCTTTAGACCACTCTGCCACTCGGGGCCCCAATGTAACTGAAGAGTCAAAAATATTTCGCAGAATTTAGCGCTGTATAACAAAGTCTTGCTTAGTATCACGTTATATCCAGTCCGATTGCAGAAACTTCGATCCATTCTTAACAATCAAAATTATTTAGAATTATAATGCATAACATTAGCTTAAATAAAGCTTAAGAGGTTTTTCACAAAACATATATATACACAAAGACTTATTGAACAATCTATAACCAGCAACATTTTGTAAAAATCTCTCTTGGCTGTTCTGATTAGAAAACGTCGTCTCTAACATTACATCATAGGTTCTGAGACTATTATTTATTGCTCTAATAACAATGTTTACTCGTAAACACACACACACACACACATATATATATATATATATATATATATATATATATATATATATATATATATATATATATATATATATATATATATATCGTAGTAGTGGTTGGGCGTTTTTTGTAATTGAAAACAGAATGGGACATTAGTTACTATTCAATATAGCTGGGTAAAAAAAGAAACAAAACATAAACGGATGCACGCTTTGCACGTTTCCAACTTTCTTTTGCTGGACTAAATTTTTATCGAGGATACATTTATACGAAGGAAGAACAATCCAGCACGGTAACTTTAGTTGCTGTTGTTGTAGGTTTTAACGCCATTTTTCAGCACACGATAGATTATATATGGCGGCCAGTATTATTGATGGAGGAAGGACCCGTGAAAACACCCGGAAATAACCACCGACCCACGAGAAGTTACTGGCAGGTAACTTTAGTAATGTATACAGTGATTACAATATACCATGTTTCACTTCCTATGTAACGCACTATTTCTAAAGTAGAAAACCTAATAATGTGCTTTGTTTTAGATATTTTGCCAATTAGCTGTAATTTTAAGAATGGTTGTCACTTATTGATGACTTTTTATAAAATGATTTGGATTCTAAGTATTCCCGAAAGTTTAAATGAGATTCTTTCAAATATTCTAACATAACCTAGAGATTTTAAACAGCTTTACTGCATCGACCGTTTCACCAATTGTACATTGATTACCAAGTCAATTGGAGGTGTTCCAACGTTTAAAATGTAATCAGTTGTATGCAGTGACATATAGTACAGAAATATGAAATTTGAAACCCATTGAAACTAGCCTGTTTCTTCAAGGTAATTCAAATTCCGATTACATGAAACTTTCAATTTATCTTTCAGAAAATGAAATCAGATAATTTAGCAAACATGTGTCGATACTTTGATTCTAAAATTAAAATTTTGTATTCGCATCCAGTCAGCAAAAATACAGACACTCACTTCTTCTTCTTATCTAAACACATACGACAAGTCGTTAGAATTTTCCCATTCTACATGCCCAGATACACATGGAGTTTCTCCCATTAAATTAGTCACAGCTCAATCGTGATAAGGGTTTGAACATTTAATTTCCACAGACCCAAAATGTTAGAGATTAGAACCTGCACGAAACCTTCGAAAATCTAACTTATATGCACGTTTTAGTTGTATAAGAATTATATTTGTATATCCAAGGATGATTCATTCCTAAATTATTTCCAGAAAACTATGGGCTGTAAATCATTCATATGTTGTAAAAATTGCTTATTAGCCCAGGGTATGTATCAGAGGCAAGCAACTACAGGTGTATCTGAGTGAAAGGTATTGGTGTTAACACGGACCGCTACTTGAACATAGCTTATTTATCTGTCCATTCAAGTTGTGTGCTTCCTTTGTCTCGATCATCTAGGAACAGCAGTGTTCAAATTCAAAATTTTAATTTGGATTGGATGCGGTAAAAATTCACAGACCTGAAGCACAGAAATATCTGACAGTATCACATCGGAACCTTGGCTAGCGAAGATGAGAGCACGTTATTCCAGATTGTAATCATGGCAAGTTCGCCCTTTATTGTCTGTTTCAGCACCTCAGATGATCACCGGTATTAACCAGAGTGTTAATTTTATCAAATGCATGCCTTTATCTTCTCAGATACGCTAAAAAAAGTGGACATGTCCATCTTCATTTTCTTTCGAACCAATTTGTGCACCACGCGCTAATGTTGTTAATATTAGATTAGTCACTGGCGAAATAATTCGAAAGTATCACATTACTACTTTTGGAGCATTCATGAAAAAGATCGGAATTAAGAGCGACTTCGTTCTCCGAAATAATGTGTGGCACTGGTTAATTCTAAACTTAATAGTTTAATGTTGTTTAAATCTAACTTCTTGATATTTCAAAGAACGGTTTAAGTTGGGTAGTTCTTTTAAATAAAAAACAAATCATTTCCTTCCTTGCAAACCTTAGATTGTGGAATAATGGCGAAAGTTTGATAAACGGTGGTATGGGAGTTTAAACCACAGAAATTGTGCTTTTTGAATTTACTAACATATCAACCGCTCCGGTGGCCTAGTGGTCAGAGCGTCAGCCGCGGAAGGGGGAGGTCGTAGGTTTGATCCCTGGCCGAGTTATACAAAAGGCTTACAAAAATGGTACTAACAACTGCCTCGCTTGGCGCTCAGCATTAAGAGGTTAGCGTTAGGAATGGTCGGCCTGGTGTCAGGATAGTGTGACTGAGTGGGACATCCTGCTACGGATACCATGTATATGTACTCATGTATTGCATTGTATTATGTGCATGCGTCGCTGACCGCCAATCGGTGGAATCTGGTAGTACAATCTACACATAACTGTATTATGTTATGGGCATATGTCACGAATCGCCTATTGTAGTAAGTAGAATATACGCTCTTAGCACTGAGTTACTGTCTGAGTAAAAGCTTACCAATCCGTGCAATCAGGCGTAGCTGGGGGGGGGGGGGGCAAAAGGGACAGATGTCCTCGGGCGCCAGCCTAGTTGGGGGCGCTAAAATGAGCTTTGAAAAATGTTGTATTGGATTATGGGGTGATTTTATTGATGAAAATAATGGGTTTCAGAGTTGAAGGGGGGGGGGGGGGGGGGCGTAAAAATGAATCTTGTCTTCGTAGTGATTTGTTTTCTCCTAATGATATACTGGATAAATATTTTATTTTATTAATGTCTGTAAATTTAAAAACTGAAAATGACAAGAGTAGATTTGAAATTTTTCAATAGAGAATACACTCATGTTATTAAAAAAACAATAACCACAATTAATCTACAAAATATCAACACACACACACACATACACACACACACACACACACACACATATATATATATATATATATATATATATATATATATATATATATATATATATATATATATATATATATATATATATATATATATATATATATAAATATCTATATATATATATATATATATAAATATAAATATATATATATATACTATACTATACTATACTATACTATACTTTACTATACTATACTATACTATACTATACTATACTATACTATACTATACTATATTTAAAAAGTTATTCGAGATAAACGTATCCAGTAATGCGGTATTTTATAAGTAAATAAATGAAAATGAGTTTAGAATATTATTCTGGTAAAGATTCTTACACAAGGTTATTGTTGTAAGAAGGAAAACTAAATTACATTGTATAATTGTTATACATTTTGTTTAATTACATTGTATAATTGTTATACATTTTGTTTAATTTTTTGTAAGTTATACAGTAGGCTTGGCCGGCGAGTTCAACTTCAGCATACCAGAGCACGGGTCTCAAACTCAAATGAAGGCATTTTCGATGGCCCAAGTGCCACACCATCTTTGTTATCTTTCATGACACCTTGTAACGCTATCATTTTGCGAGCCACAGGATACGCATGGCGGGCCGCGTTTTTGAGACCCTTGTATTCGATAGAATCATTTACACTTAATGATGTGGTTGACAACTCCTTCAGAAGGATTATTGGCTTTCGCCAGAGTTATTTCCCTTGTCACACTATCAAGACGGTCATTATGGTTAATTTATGTACCTTGTTTTTTCCAGGATCTCAAATTTCTTCAAATTTGTAATATAAGACAGTTATGGTTAAACTCTAATTTTAGTGTAATCTTGAATATAATTTTGTCTAATTGTTCGAACAGATATGTTAAATATTGTCTCTTTACTTCTATAGTACACTAATATATACTTTGAAATAATTACTTCAGAAGATATTATAATGTGGAATAATATACGGTAGCACGGGGAATAAGTGTAATTGGCTGCAATCGAAGATAACAAGCATCATACTGTAGCGCTGGCCGTAGTGGCTGCACTGGACTGGTTCTCTGATTGCTCTCCAATCCGTTATTTTTCCTTATGTGGGTAAGGTAACGGCCTCCGCCATGTTGTTTTTGCCTTATGTATATGGACATACACCACAATTAATTTTAATATATGTTCTCTACATTTATTTCTTAGTACTGACATTTCCACTGTGTGAAAATCAATACAAATCATATGTTAAATTAAAATACCTTCACGGTGAAGTTTTGTCAAAGGTTTCGAGAGGCTGCACTGTAAACAGAGTAGCATATAAACAGAACACAGATATCACTTCCGGATCATCACCAATGCCTTTTTACTCACTGTGCACTGTCGCCGAAAAACATACATGCGCTCATATTCTCAAGAATAAACAATTATCTTTAAATCTCTTCCAAAAATGCATAAATATGACTCTTCTATCACCACCAAAATGAGAGGAAAAATAGTTCTAAAAATAGACTAGAACTATATTCGTTTGTACTGATCTGGAAGTATTTATTGTGATGCGATTCCATCCATTTGGGATGAACTTCAATAACATGTTTGCGGTAGGGTGTTTATTTTTCTTGTTAGACTGGGCCTTTCACCGTGAAATATTTATGACCAGGACTGATTTTTTTAAACCATTGAATGATTGGGAAGAATGCATTATATATTTTGAGATGGGTGTTATTGTGTCTGTGAAAGTACTGTGGTGGAAGCACACATGTTATGTATAAAATACGGCTAAGAACTATGTTTGTATTGACATATAAATGGAATTATGACCCTAGTATGCTTTACTTTTGCTGTGACTAAAGACTACAGCATATTTCCTGAATACTTAATTTCACACACCGACCCCCACCCCCACCTCACGACGCACACACACACACACACAATCATTTTCCCAGCCCTATATAAAACATTACTAAGTGTAATTGTGACATGTCAGCCGCTACAAGTAATTTCAGGCTGTATGTTTCTATACTGTGTGCTGAAACCACCAACTCACCCACCCTCTTCATTCTCCTCCAGTTTGTCGGAACTATGCTGTAAACATTAAGAACGTTTTAACGTATATTAAAATTATGGGACTTAAAACCTCCACCTTATTCTACTTGATATCACAACATATTAATTATGAATTTGTCAAAGCTCTTCCTGGACTTCCTCAAGTGTTTGGAAACCTTGTTGAAAATGTAAGGTTCACGGATGTCTTAAGAATTAGGCTTTTGCCTGCCTGTAATAACGAAGAGTAACAGCGGAGAGCGAGTAGGGAACCAGACAAATACTGTACAATTTCGTAAACAGAAAGCTCATAGCTGCTACTAATAGACTTGGTAATCCCTGTCATTTATTGTCCATCAACATCCAGTTTTACTAGATGCATGAGCAGCAAAGAGGGTGGACAGACCAAGTTTTCAAACAAAAATAAGGCTTCTACGGAAACCGAAACTATTTCAGACAAACCGAAACTATTTCAAACCGAAAATATTTCACAATAAAAGGCTGCTACAGAGACAGAGTCTCCTTAGCAAAGAGGGTGGACAGACCGAAACTATTTCAGTAAAATCCTAAAGGATTTCAACCGAAACTATTTCAAGCAAACCGAAACTATTTCAGACAAACCGAAACCAATTCAGGCTTCAGGCAGACAGAAAAAAGGAGAAATCATTAAGGATTTTACGCTACAGACCCGGCGCTAATGCCGCTGCGGAGACGAATTGTTTCAACCGAATATTTGATCAAGTCCGATACGTTATCTTGATCTCTGGTCGTGCAAATTTATCGTTGCAAATCCATGTGAAATTGACTGAGCGTGACTAAAGATATTTCTAAAGAGATTATAATCCATATCTCCACTGCACCAAATCTGGTGAATATTTCGTAGCGTATGTGTGTCTACTCCATTAAATACAGCAAGAATATTGCAGTTATCTGATCACTTTTGGTATTTGTGTGTATCGTTGAGTGACATATATCACATTGGTGTTTTTATGCTTATCTCTGGAAAATATCCTAGCGGGATTCTTTTGATTGTCTAGCATGACATCATCATATACGACTAAATTGTTAATACTTCCATCAATATCATCAATGCTCGGTGTTTCTTCGATATCGGTTATAAACTCAATAATATCCTCATCGATTTTCGATTTTGCTTTCTCGTTAAAATCCTTTAACACCTCGTAACATTGCTGATCGTCTACACTCGGGGCTACTAAATTCAACTTATCCCATTTCATCCATCTCGTTATTAAATTAAGTAACAACTGCGTCTTACCGCTTCAAGATGGTCCAATTATAATCATACGAATATAATTTGGTAGCTCTGCAATTTGTTTAACTGGTTCTTGTGTTTTTGTCGCCGAAAAATCAATTACATTCATTTTATTATAAATACATTATGGATCTATATTGTGTGAAATGTAAGAAGCGTACTAGCACAAATGACTTGGCGACGATTACAACTAAAAATAGCAGATCAGCGCTTGCCTGGTAAGTGTGTACAAGGTGGTACAAAAAAATTAGATTTGTTTCCCTTGATAGAATCAAGGATTTAAAAAACGAGGAGATGATATTGCAGCCAAGTTAGTAAAACTCTCAGGAACACCATGGGCAAAATATCCAGGTGAAAAACACCTTCCAGGGTATAGTTATTGTGGACCCGCGCCAGACTGAATATCAGACTCGATGATCAAAACCAACCTCGAAACGGTGAAAACCCAATAAACGCCATTGATAAGGTATGTCATGCTCATGGTGTTGCTTATAAAAGCAGTAATCTGCAACAGAGACATATTGCAGATGTGAAATTAATTCATGCGTTGAATTATATCACTGATAAATCCTTCAAAGAAAAATTGGCTTCATGGTTGATAAAATCGGCGATGAAAAGTAAATTGATGTTAGGTGCTTGTAATAAATAACATCATGGAATCTATTTATTATTCTCCAAGAGGATACTGGAGGGGTAAATCAGCAATCAGTAAACTCGCTAGCGCCGCAAAGGTGAAAAATACTACAGCAGTGGATTCGTTATCCAAACAGGCGATATGGCAAATTTATCTACCACCGCCTAAACAAATTAACTTCTCGCATTTTGATGTCAGCGCACCTAATGAGGTTCATCAGGCTGATATATTATTTCTAATTATCGAAAATCTCTCGAACTCCTCCATATTATAATTAAAACAAGTATTTAAAAAAGAATTTATTATATAATGAATCATTGTAAATGGCGTATGATAGGATCAGTAACCGCTTGTAACAAATCACGCAGAAATTAATTCTGTGGATGTCATTTACAAAGCGTACGTCGTGGAAACTAAGGGCCCTTACCTTGCATACGATGTGGGATAGGTGTGAGGGGTAAGTCGCAGTTATGTCTCAATTGCGGTGGTAAGCGATACAGAGAGCTAAAGCGCTATTATGATAATAGAGTTAAAAACTCCATTAAAGATTCCATCAAAGATTCCGTCAATGACTCTGTCAAAGACAAAAATCATAAGAACACCTCAAGACTACATTGATAGATTCTCAAGTAATAATTAAAGCAAATAATTAATTAGACAAATAATATTATAGTGTATAAATGAACCAAGAATTTCAACCACATCCCGTGATTACCAATTATGAAGCATTTCGTGAAGGTATTGTCAGACACCGCAGGCTGAAGAAACCAGTTGGTTTTCATAATGGTATGGGACAACTTATTTTTGGTGCTGGAAAGAAAAGATATCTCAACCACCGGATAATATATGAATGTTGCAATGGATTGATCAAAGATGGTTTTGTAGTTGATCATATTGATTCTAATCCTAAGAATAATTCTTTATCGAATCTACGAGGTATAACACAAAGTAAAAACACCAAACGAGGAGGGACTGGAAAAAAACTCGAAAAATGCTAAACCTATAAAATCATTTAATATAGAAATTAACGAAGAAATAGTATTCAATAAATGAATGAAGCTGGAAAGTATTTCGATATTTGTATACCCTCAATACAATATGTTGCAGAGAATATCACTAGATCGGCTTATTCTGAAAAAAAAAATAAAAATAGAATTAAATTCGTATATACCTGAAGTATTATATGTAGTATATGTAAGCAAAAAAAAAGACCAAAATTCTACTGAATTGTTCTATCCCAAACAAGTCTATATAACTGTTTTTCTTAAGTAAACAAGTGATCACGTGATTTTCTAGAAATTCATGGAAGGTCACTACCTTCAGCAAGTCACGTATTCTAGATATTTCCTACACCCCAAGAATTAAAAAAAAAAGTTATCCTTGAAATTGACCAATAGTTTTAAAGACCTGTTTATCAATCTGAAGCAAGGTCAGATAAAGAGGTAACCAAGCCAAGGTCAAAAACTTGTTTACAGTTAAAGTGGTCAGCCTGAAATTTCTAGAAAAAAATCTCCCAATAATGAATATTAAACCCTAAATGACAAATTTGGATTTAACAATTAAAAAATAAATGATTTAAATCCAACAGCCGTAACAGGAATAACTCGCTTGGGCTTGTGTATGTAGTTTTGAAACTACGATAACTCCTTTGTTGTAGTCATGGATTTCAATGGAAATAATCAAGTATTCTTATTTATGTATTTTTCAAGTATTTGTTTGGTGAGAAAATGAATCAAATAGGTGTTATTGGTTTTTTTTTTTGGTTTTTTTTGATTTTTTTTCTCAAGTATTTGGTTTCGTTTAGATATTTTCAATAATCATAATTAAGTACACGAAAGAATAAAAATCGCACAACACATTACTGGTTTTCATGTATTAGTTAGCTTATGTACCATGCTGTCTCCTATAGTATTGGGGCTTTAAGCCATTCGAAATTAAAATAGTGAAACCACCATATGTCACACACCGTCACACGGTGTGAATGTGATTTTTCATTCAACCCGGGTGATTTTGTTGGGGGTATGTTGCCTTCAGCCCCGTGTGTGTATGTGCTGTGTGTCCACCTATAATCCATTGTTATATGTTGTATTATCTTGTCCTGTCCTATTTGTATATATCATTGTAAATATCATATCATATCATTTCATTGTGAATACCATTATGTAAATACTTGTAAATACGTAGATAGGTAAATACTTGTAAATATGTAAATATGTATATATCTATATATCTATCTATAAATGTGACGTCCATTCACCAAGCATACCTTCTTGGAGTTCTAACCCGTTATTTGACGAGTTAGATCTCCTCTTGGAGACTATGTTTCGTGGTACCTCTGGGCCCAGTCAGATGTGAATAACACCTGAAGGGTTCCAAATGGGGTTTTTCATATATCTCTCTTGGCGCAATAAGATGTGTGAATAACACCTTCGAGCGAACAGAGTTCATATCATACAAAAATCGGGTAAATTGACCCCCATTTTTTTATTTCATATTAAATACATAGTATATCATATAATGAATTTCGAAAATATGAAGGTCAGATTTCAAATTTGAAGAATCAAGGAATTCAATTGTCAGATAAATTAGATTGTGATCGGATTCTTTCTGATTTTCAAGATATTGATGATAGCGCTCGGAATAATAAATATGTGTTACCGAAATCCTATTCTTTTATAAAGAGAATTCAACACGCTATTCATGACTCCCTCGCATATAACAATGACATCAACAAGTCCGTCCCGTTATTCACTGCTGTCGAAAAGGTCAGAAGTGAATTGGGGCAACAATATAAAATCAAACGCAATTAACTCGCAAATCTAAACAACAAAAGAGATTATCCGCCAAAATGAAAATTCCCCCTTGATTGCCTCAACAGAAGTGAATGTAATTCTCACCATGGATTGACATGTACAATGCCCATACCTGTTTGCAAATATGAGTACAGACAGGTGCGGAACAGAAATTCTATAACCCCCCATCGATAAATAATTCTATAGACAGGTATGCGCTTACTCACCTAGAACAAATTTATATGAGTTGAAATTCTATAAACAGGTAAGATACTGTAATTTGTTTTGCATTGTGATTTATCACTACGCGGAAGTAATGAACACACTGTCGGGTGAGTTTTCACTTACAATTTAGATCGTATATTATATTTATTATGGTAGGTGAAGCCCTATCAACTAAATTAGCACGCGAACGATTAGTTGCGATTAATAAATTTATTCCGATTCGTGATTCCGTTCGAAATAAGCTCCAAACGAGACAAGAATTTCAAACTGTATCATAACAGGAACCGAACAATTATTCAAACCAATAACCACTGCAACGAAGAAAGTCGTATCGACCACTGAACAAGCTATATGGGGATATTTTCCTGAAGAACAACGAGGGAAAAAACCAGCCCTTCTTCCTGTACTTGAAAAAATAGCAAAGAGATCCAAGCAAAGAAATCTTTGAAAACACTTCCTGGTGATATAATAGCCGCTGCACGACTTCAGGAACAACAGGGTGATATTATTGAAGAAGATGATGAATAAGAACAACAACAGGGTGATATTATTGAGAAGATGAAGATATTTCGAGAGAAAGAATATATCCACCTGAAAAGATATTTACGGAAGAAGCGATGAATAAATTTAAAGATTCCACGGATGATGAATTAGCTGATTTTTCTGTTAAAAATTTTAAAAAGGAAACAAGGAAAAAATCTATAAAAAAAACCGTTGACACCTGGCATAAAAAAAATTTGGCAAAATACGGTGGAACTAGAATCTCAAAAGATAATAATAATTTTAATGCATATAAACAAATGATAAAAGAAAACAAGAGTGGTCAACCACCATCTGATCGAAAAGATGATGATGATGATGATGCACAAGGTGCAACTGGTTATAGTAGTGGGAGGGGTTTTCTCAGAGTGAAACCCCAAGGGGTTTATCAGGTAGTGGTCTAGTTGTCCTAGTAATATTCTTGGGGATATATCACGATTAGAAATTCTCGTAGGAGGGAAACGAGCTGGAAATAACTCACCGGGAATAATTAATGAGGCAGATGATATCTGTATACGACTATTTGAGGGTGGTATAATGGATATTGGTGTATATCGAGAGTTTATTGATGAGCTAGCGGACGGTTACCACAGTGATTCTATTACCACATTAGATGAATGTTATTTAAATAAGATGATCATACACTACAACCACAACAAGCCAACCATGGTCTATGTAGTAAATTCACGATTGCCTGTTTATAGAGCGTACTATGGAGATGATCTCGGCAATAACATTGCAGGGTAATTTGAAAGAATGGCTCCAAAAATAGCACCAATCGCAAAACAGTTATCAACGAAAGCTATTGATGTTATTCGTGATAAGGATATTAGCTCCGTTGGTGATGTTGCCGGGAAAGCATTTTTCGCGGCTTAGGAAAAACTACTAGCGTCAGTTCGGCGGTGAAAGAAACCAACAATGACTTCGTCATCAGTGATAAAGTCACCAGTGACGAAGTCACTAGGACCACTACCATCTACGGAAATTATGCCTGCAAGTATTAGCAAAATAATAAATAGCGCAGTGGATAAAAAAATATCACTGAGCAGCGCCCAGGATAATATTACTGCAAATATGATAGCGGGAAGTGGTTTGAAATCGCGAGCGAGATCGCGATTTAGATCAAGAAATATATAATAACATGTTTAACTCGGCTCCTGATACAGCGTTTGAAATGGACGCCCCAGTACCCAAGAATGATTCTATACGCGATTATCAATTCTATTCCTATCATGCAGTACAACCGGATCTTCGATCAAGAATCGAACTTTAGGCCTATGATACCAGCAAATACTTTCTGAAGCGTTTATCGAAGTAGAAGGAGAACTTGTAACAAATGTTGGTGATACACCATATGCAGATGATCAAAATGTCGGAGTTGGTTTTGTCAATAATGGTATCATGGCGCTATTCGAGAGTGCTAGATATATAATTGATGGAAGAGAAATCGAGTCAATAGAGCGTGAGGTTGATGTTGCCACAACAATAGTGGGGTTGGCAAGATATTCGGATGATTATACAAGATCGGCAGGTCCATCTATGTGTTCTCTAAGGATCTCACTGATCACGCTGAACACATTCCATATACTAAATTATGGACACCGCAAGATACCGCATCTGATCCACAACCAGTTGGTTATTTTGTACACGAAGCAAGACTAGTTGCTGCCTTTGATATTATAAAAGTACTAATCCTAATCATAACTTGAGGTTTGCAACACGTGTATCAATGTTGCAAGGACGGCGTCGACATTTTTCATACGCGATTCCACTACATCATATTTTCGGATTTTGCAGAAATGTTAGAAAAGTTATCTATGGAGCGAAGCATACAGTAGCACTCGTGCGAAAGGGTATTGATAATGATGCAATCTGGCGTGGTGCTGATATTGCTGATGGTAAAGTCATTATATCAAAACTATCATTGTGGATGCAAGTAATGACTCCATCAATCACCACAGAGGAAAAATTACTATCATTTATGGACCATGGAGGAAAATCATTGCTAAGTTGGCTAACAACAACAACGGATACCATGGATTATAATATCGATGGTACACTTACATGGCACTTAGCATCAAAACAAGGTGTTTCAGCTCCACGTCATATATTTATTGCGTTACAGGATAGGGCGCGATTAAACTCTCAGGAACGCAGCCATATGATATATGATCAAATAGGTGTTAATGAAGTATCATTGGGAATAAACAGTCAACAGGAACCATCCGAGGATATAACACTTGATTACGGAACCAACCAAATAGCACGCGCGTATCATCGTTTGTTGACATGTATGGGACGCGATAATAATGTAGATACCGGTCTGCAAATATCACAGTTGGATTTTAAAAATCGATATCCCATCTATTACTTTTCGCTGGAACATCTTGAATTAACAAGACAATCCGTAGTCGACATATTTCAGAGCTCGTGTAACTCGCCCTGTTGGTGCTGGTGGTGTTGTCACTATCCCGAATTACAGAGCAGTTGCTGTTATTCTCAGCGACAAACCAATGCTATTCGAAGCTGTTGGTGGACGAATGAGATTAGTTGATGCACCAGTGGAAAACATGCAGACAATTAGATCAATCTCGTATTACATAAAATGTCATATAGCCATGTTAGTGTTACGTTAACTCCTGGTCAAATTAAAAAAAAATTGCAATCGGAATTAGCTAAAAAAAATGTGGAACCACAATATCGCTGAAGGACAATCAGATGTTTGGTGGTCAGAATAAATTGTCACTGACAACTCGTCAGATAAAACACTTCAATGATGCCATCAAAGATAAAAAAAAGGTGTTCAGGTCACTCTCTCTGCTGCCGCAAGTAAGAACATGATAAAATCATAAAATTTCCACTTTTCGCTGCGTTACCAGCGTTGATTGCGGCCGCGGCCCCAGCGGTAGCAAATGCTGCCGCGCTAAGAGCCGTTGGTACAGCGGCAGGGATGGCACTAAAGAAAGCTACCGGACAGGGATAAAAAAACGATCAGGAAAGGGTCTAAGACTACCAGGAACTCCGTATTCATGGTACAGCGGAAACGGCCTGAGACTAGGAACAGTTTACTAACAATAGTTCCCATGTCAAATTTTGATTTACTCGATGCTGCTAAAAAGCTATCGATAAAAAGACTTTGGAGCTGTCTTTATGAGAGATCAATTATCACAACATCCTAATAAAACTGAAACAGGTATCATTAATCTCGATAACATCACCGGACCTGGAACTCACTGGGTTGCATACGCGATTGATCCGCGTGGAACTGTTTATTTCGATTCATATGGATTAGCACCGCCTAAAGAGTTTATGCGTTATATAAACCGCTTAAAAACTCCTATCTGGTATTCTACGCTACCAACACATAAAATGAATGATCCACCAATATGCGGCATAGAAGTATTAAATGTACTCAATGCTATTTCATCATCGGGAAAACCACGACATAAAACCATACACGAATATACGAGTAATTGCTTTTTAGAGAAAAATTATATAAAATAACATGATTGATATTTGTGGGAGATCTTTATCAAGCCTGAGAAAACCCTCCGCGGAAATATCTGCAACCGGTGATTTAAAAAAAAAATCGAAGATGAAATATCCGAGATGTTAAATCTCGCAAGTGTTGATCCCAATGAAATAGTTGTATTACAAGATCGTCAGGGTAAATTGAAAAGTAGTAATGTTTCCCTTGATGATATTTTAGTTAAACAACGCGGTGTAACGGAAAATGCTATCGCGGTTTTTTCCGATCAGGATAAACTCAAACCAGATGTTCTCATTTCAACTATTGTGGATAGAATTAACAATTTAGAACCATTAAAAAAACTACGCGATGAATACGACGACCATATAACTAAATTCGATCAGTTTTCTAAATTACAAAGAAGAATAATTGACGATATGGACAAACCTCTATTAGATTTCTTTGGAAATCCACCGGTGACCACACCGAAACACACGGAGATAAAAACCACTATCGATGTTTTGACAAAACTACGATCCGATTATGACGCTCATATCGAACAATTTACTATGTTACATAAAAACTTTTAAAAAACCGATGATGCCGTCGATAAATGTTTTGGTAAAAATGCTAAACCCGAAGAAATCAAAACAAATCTCGCTGAAGCTTGATGAAATAACAATGATTAATCGGCGAATAGAAATTGTTCGCAAAGATATTAAAACGACCAACGATGTCATCAGGGATGATCTACCGAGGATGATAGAAAAACTTAAAAAAAAATAATCCCTCATGAACAAAAAATATCGTAAATAATGTGTACGCGATCCAACACGGATCATTTACGTGGACACCATCGACTAACATATTAAAAATCACCGCGACCGTCAAAGGTATTTATCGATTAACACTAGTGTCACCGACTCAGTTTAATATTTCATCGACGAGTTCGACCGGGGTCAACAATATGATATCAACGATCATCGACAAGGAAACAACTGAACGATTCACAATAATATCCACTGATAATAATTTTTCTATGGTTTCAGTAACATGGTATGTGGAATTCAAAGCGGATTTAAGTAAACAACTGAATTAAAAATCCATTGGATTTTCAACACTGGCAAATTTAACGCCAGCAATTGGAAATCTATTATAATAAATAAAATGTCATCATTGGCAACTTCACAACAGTATCGCTATGATCAGGTCAGATAATTTCAAACTAAACTCAAAACACTCACTGAGGAGTACCAAAAAAAAAAAAATACCGACGAAGAATCACCGCAGTTGACGTTACTGTGTACTCGGTATCAGGTGGAATCACCGGAGTTGGTATTATACTCTCCTCGGTGACAATGGTTGCCCCGATAGCTGTTCCAATTTGTATATCAGCGGCGACAACAATCGCTGGAATTATTTCAGTAATAACAAATAAAAAACATCGTGCAGCCAGAGCAAACTACAAGACTACGTAGTTAGGTTCCATGTTGCGTCAACCGCGTATTCACAATTATCCTTGATAATATCGTCCTCCCTCGATGACACATTAATCTCAGATAATGAGTTTTCAGCGATGGTACACGTTTATGATTCCGCGATGTCAAAATTAGAAAAGCAACACGAATATAATAACAATGGCAACATTGCAAGAACTGCTTCAACGGATAGCGGAAAATACCACCCCGGTGAAAACCAGCATGATCTCAATAACCTCAACAAACCCTGAATTCAGTGTGAATTTCCCTACTGCGATTCCAGTTAAGGAAATAGCACTAGCAAAATTACGAGAATACAACAGTTGGCCTAATATTAGATCAGTACCATTTGGTGGTCAACATCGAATAATTCCCTGGTGTTTGCGAGTAAGAATAAACAAGACGAGACATCCATTACTGGAAAAGAATCGAAAATCGCTATAACAGTTCACGAGCCGACATTATTATCTGCGATTGAGATAAACTCGCCTGGGTATGTCGTAGATATCTATCAGAGTTCTAAAAGAACAATACTAGGGTGGCTTGAAAAAAATCCACTACCTGAACCACAAAAATCTGATTATATTTCAACGAAGGAGGATTATCATGGTTATAATAAAGCAAAATCGTCCATTTTCCATACTTTTGCTCCTCCTATAATACCACCTCGTCCTGAATTAACATATTTGTTACCATTAGATACTCTTTTTAATCGTTTAAGAGCAGTATCAGAAGCTCATAATACAGGATATTTTACAATAGACGAACCAGATATTACCGGACAGTTCAAAAAAATGAATAGCGATTTTGAGCGAATTAGAAATAAACTTCTAACGGAAATTAGTAAAATTCCTCCCAACCAAAAGAATGTCATCAAGTACATGGAGATATGTAACAAAATTATCGCTGACATGGAATAATTTAATTTGCGAACTATTCAACTTATATTAGGTGCTGATCACCCCCAAATGAGAACAGAATTTGCAAAGAAATATAATATACGCGTAGAGGATATTCCCACGTTTAAGTTTCAAGGATATAATGACTCAGAGATGAAATAATCTCTCAATGATGCCATAGATGATGGTTTCAAAAGGATTCACGACGCATGGAAAAAATAACACAACAACAAACAACTATCCTCAAACATAATAATGACCCAGATGGTGGTGGTAGGCTTATTGCCCCTCAAAACGTCAATATATTCTCGGTGATTGCAGTGAATTAGTATGTGATGTTATCGAAGGAAGTTACCAAATAAATCTCGAAAGATCAAATCAAGGGATTTATTTTATACTCAGTTGCACCAACAGCTCCACCCGGATTTTTAATCATTGAGGATATAACGAAGCCAGTGTATATGCGATGTCATAATGATTCGTTAACGAGAATTAATTTCAAACTCACTGACCAGTCCAATAATTTGATTGACTTACGAGGAGAGGTTTTACAAATTAGCCTGTTTGTGAAATCCTAAATTGCTAGCAATTTCAAGGATTTTCAATTCTTCTCCAAACAACGCAATCAGCGCCGGGTCTGTAGCGTAAAATCCTAAAGGATTTCTCTTTTTTTTTTGTCTGCCTGAATTGGTTTCGGTTTGTCTGAAATAGTTTCGGTTGGCTTGAAATAGTTTCGGTTGAAATCCTTTAGGGTTTTACTGAAATAGTTTCAGTCTGTCCACCCTCTTTGCTAGGGAGACTCTGTCTCTGTAGCAGGCCTTTTTTGTGAAATATTTTCGGTTTGAAATAGTTTCGGTTTGTCTGAAAAATTTACGGTTTCCGTAGAAGCCTTATTTTTGTTTGAAAACTTGGTCTGTCCACCCTCTTTGCTGCAGCATGAAACATCATGATAGCAAAGAACATAAGTTATTAAACGTCCATGTTAAATGTTGTACAATGTAAATTCCCAGGTTTTCTTTAAATAGTTTTAATACATCTTTAAACTTTAAATCCAAATACTGTAAAAAAAAAAAACATTTCTGAGAGAATCAATATAATTCAATTCGATTAGGGAACCTATCCGGTGGCCTATTGGTTAGGGCGTCAGCCTTGGATGCGGAAGGTCACTGATTCGAATCCTGGCCGAGTCCTACCAAATACTTATAAAAATAGTACTAAGAGTTGCCTCGATAGGCGCTTGGCATTAAGAGCCTAGTTTTATGACTTGCGACATGATGCTAAATGTCTGCGGCATCGTGCCCAAGTGCTAGAGATCACTATAAACTGACACACAGCAGACATCAGAGTTGTTGTTCTTGTAGGGTTTAACGCCAGCACACGATAGGCTATACATGGCGGCCAGTAGTAATGGTGGAACCCGGGAAAACCCCCGGAAAGAACTACCGACCCACGAGAAGCTACTGACAAGGTTTCTCACATACCCACATTGGCCAAATCTGAGACTCGAACCCATGCAGACAGAGGTGAGATGGCAGTGATCCGTAACGGAGAGCGCTTTAGACCACTCGGCCACTCAAAGCCCCAGCAGACATCAGAGCAATATGACAAAAATTGTTAAAGCTACCTTACAAATCCAAAGCACACACACACACACACACACACACACACACACACACACACACACACTTACGTCGAGTTATTTGAACATTTCTAGATTTATCTTGCTACATTCACATGTATTCAGCTATATTGGCGGTTAGGGTAGTATTAAACAGACGATATGAGTTAGGATAACTAGATGGGAGATAGTGGTGCATCCAGCAGTCTAAAATGTGCGAGGGCAATACAACATTTTTACACACATGTTCAAAATTATGAAGAACATTTTTACCGCCGAATTTTTTTTTTTCACCTATAAGTAATAGCAAGATCGTATAATGCAATGTATTTGACGCCTGTATCAATGACACATGTATTGGTCTCATAGGAATATAGCATATAAATACCTTATAAACGTCTCGAATTTAGCATAATCTTTAAACACTTTTATCTGAAATTTTTAATAACCAATTTCTTCATAATTAAATGTGGCTCATTGGTGTTTTTTTTTAACAAACTCTTAACTAAAAGCAATCTGGAACTAATTGTTTTAATATCCCAGCTAGTAAGGAAAAACACCTATCACCAAAGATAAATAAAGCAATTAATAAACCTACATGAAATTCGTGATAAAGATTTCTTGACTTCTTCTTTCGTATCATATGGATGCATTTATCATATATCGTTTCACAGTGACCGCTTCGTTTTACTTAGCGGTTAGAGAGTCCACACCGAATGCTGGAGTTCGTGAGTTCGAACTCTGACCGATTAATAGCAAAGACTTCTAAAAAGTATACTAACAGCTGCCTCACGTGGCGCTCAGCATTAAGAGGTTAGTGTAAATACTGGTCAGCCTGTTGTCAGAATGATGCGACTGGATTGGACATGATGATCCCTGTCTACGTCATGATGCCTCAGTGCTAGACATCACTATAAACTGCAAAACTGCATAAATCGTAGCGATGTGACAGAAAAATTGTTAACATTTATCGTACTGAATACACACTCCACTTCTATGCAAATTTCAGGGTAAATTAAAATACTGACAGTAATTTAATGCCTTCATTTATACAGAATGCTCATTAATTTACTGTCATAAAAATCTTTGACTTGTATGTTTTCATTACAAGGAATTAACAACGCGTGTAACTTTAAAGTGATAATTTACGCATTTTTAGCTTAGTATTTTAATAAAATCAGAAAGAAATTCGACCTTTTTCTATCATGCTGACTAAGTTACATTTGTAATAATCATTTGAAAATATTTTAACAGAAAATCCTAAAGATATTCTTTTTTATTTATATTTTCGACTTGATAAGTTACTAGATTTTTTAAAATGTGAATATAAATACAAGTCCTTGCTGTACGCCTGCGATGAAAAAGGTCTGAACAACGTTGAAACAAAAATTTTATTCCATATTATTTCAGCCAAATCTAAGGACTTGGAGTTGTTGAAAATACACTTCAAATTTACTGCTTCATGCAGTTCAGATATATTTTAACAGAAAATCCTAAAAATATTATTTTTTATTTTTATCTTCTATTTGATAAGTTGCTAGATTATTTAAAATATAACTATAATACAAGTCCTTGCTGTACGCCTGCGATGAAAAAAAAAGCCTCAACAATGTTGCAACAAAAATCGTATTTGTTAGAATTTCAGCAAAAGTCTATAGAGTTGCCAATATAAAGACTTGGAGTTGTTGGAAATACACTTCAAATTTACTGCTTCATGCAGCTCAGATAAAATTAAAGAGAAACATCACTTGATATTTTTTTTCAGCCTTTGTGGCAGGGGGTATATTCAGATTATATTTACTGCAACATTTGTAGGGGAAAAATACAAAACGCCAGTGAAAACATTCCTGACATGGTACAATAGTTCACGGGTGCTCTGAGACACCGTCATCATATTTCTTCATATTTAGATTCCGATAAAAATTGCTAAAGTTTGACATTTATTTTCCAAGCATTGACATAAAATAACTTAGCTTCCTCGTCAATTTCTTATTTTCAGCAGTTAGCATGAAATATTTCTGATACGGTGGGATGACATATTGAATTCCTCAAGAAGGTTATCAGTCAAAACGACATTAACAAGTCAAACCATAGTTATATCATTGCATAACATTTTGTGTCTTGCATTTTCTAAATTATTCAAAATGCTGAATGATAGATAACATCAAATAACATTTAAAATGTCAGCGGAATAATGTACTTCACTCGGTTGCGAGATAGCTAATCACTTTCTAAAGAGCCGAACCATAATGATTCTTCTCAGAATTAATATCTAGAAAATTTAGGATATATATATATATATATATATATATATATATATATATATATATATATATATATATATATATATATATATATATATATATGTATGTATGTATGTATGTATGTATGTATGTATGTATGTATGTATGTGTATGTATGTGTATGTATGTATGTACATGCAAAGTTCTCATTATTATTATTATCATAATTTTTAAAATTATATATGCCAGTCAATGAGAAATAAAACTAAATTATATTAAAGAAAATTATGAGTAATGGTCAACACATATGCAAGCATGTTTTATAAAATAATATACACATTAGATCAAGTAAAGAACCAAGTGTTGCACACACACACACACACACACACACGCGCGCGCGCGCGCGCGCGTTTTTATGTGGCACTTTTCCTCAGATAACAAGCCGTTTCGAAGATATGATTTTTTATCTTCTTACATAAATGAAATTTTCAAAGTAACTGGTGAACTCTAGTCATAATGAAACGTGTCGTTTAGTCCTTGATGAGAAGGAAGATAAGTGGATTGAATTAGTCTTTGATTTAAATGAGATGAGAAGGAAGATATGTTGATTAAATCAGGGTAATCTGAGACTTTTCCGCATCATGAGAGCTATTGTTTAGTTCTCACATTAAAGGTCACTGGCCATACTCTGACATTTATATGTATATATCATATTTGCATTACGTGAATAAAGGTAGTCATACTCGCACAAATTTTTTAAAAAAAATTTTGAAGCGTAAATATGATATAATAATTTAATTACTCGAAAATTAAGTATAGAACGCCGTTACCACCCCTTAGATAAGATTTCCCACCTATAGAGGGCGCCAACTGGAATGACGTACATTTATCCCCAGAAGAGAAAGTATACGCTTCTTGTTGATAAATTATTACCTGTGTTATTATTATTATTATTATTATTATTATTATTATTATTATTATTATTATTATTATTATTATTTTTCACATATACGTCAATATTTGTCGTTATTGTATAAAATAATACAATAAAAACATAAGTGTCATTCAAAATTTTTAATTTAAATCGCTTACATATATGTGGTCTTTAGTACATAGAATACAATATAACTTTAGCGGCTTGTCCTGGTTGTACTTGATGTTTTTGTTTTATACTGAGAATTGAAATATGGCGGCATGACACCTTTCATCATGCTAACTTGGTCGGCTATCATCAAGTGTTCCGTATTGTGGTATCTCTATGTCACGTATGTATCGGTAACGTACGTATTATTAAGCATTATTTATGCTAAAATTAGTCGAAATATTACTTGAATTTCCGAAGGGTTTATTAAATCCAATGATTTTGATTTCATATTATTAGGACCAAGTAACGTGTTACCCATATTAAAAATGATATGCATCAGCAATAACCATTTATTTGGTTGTATTATTTATAATTAAACGTACAAGTCAATTTTGAGCGCCTTTTATACTCACAAAACCCCTTGTTTTACTAAAAAAAACGTGCATAAATAGTATTACCTATGTAGCATGACCTTTTTGGAATGATAGGCGTATATTGATAAAGCAAAAATGTATGCATTAAGGAAAGAAACGTATATAATGAGTTAACGTGTCAGCGACATTGATTTGTCCTGTTTCGCCTAAAGGGACTAACTTAGAGACCTTATCATGTATTGTATCGTATATGTTTTCAGCATGTTTTTATATTTTCCAATTTCATTGTTTTTTTATCATTTGTTTTCTGTAGTGTAGTCATATCATTATTGATGGTGTAAAGCGCTTAGAGCTTCGTAAGATTAGGCGCTATACAAAGTCCTCATTATTATTATTATTATTATTATTATTATTATTATTATTATTATTATTATTATTATTATTATTTGTGCCTCATTAGTGTATTTGGGTCTAGTACGCGTGATCATGGTGTTATTATATATTAATAAATAGCGTAATCTTGTTATTTTACATCGGTAATTTAGTAGTGAAATATATTTTAAACTTCTCTTTTAAATTTAAATAGTGTGTTACTATTACGAACTCTGACAAAAAAAGAAGAAATAAACTAAATGATGTAGTACGACTGATCTTTCAGAAACCGTCCGAATTCTGCGCATTAGCCATGATGATTAATTCGATAGCGACTGCATTTCTTGAGTAGGCATCAAAAATGTTTTTTTTTATTATTGAGTTCAAGTATCATTTGTTAATGATAGCAAATCTCAATGAAAAATCAGATTAAATTGTTCACTTACAGAGATAATAACATAACACTTTGGCTTTTTGACCTATCAGCGCCAATTCAGTGGATTTCGGGTTATAAAAGTCAATGTCATAACGTCATCTCAGTATGACTTAGGTTATTATGTTGGAACCAGTTTATATCTAAAACTGCAGACATCTCATCATTCTTACATCCTCTGTTATTTTTTCAAATAAAACGCAACTAATGATTTGAAGAGCAGAGCGAAAGGGACAGATAACACTTATTTTTCGTTAAGTACAGAATCGGAGTTGATCAAATGGAAAAGTTGAAAACAAATTGCAAATTTTAAAGATTTAATAAGTTACTAAGTTGAAAAAAAACAACAATAAATACAGCATTGACAACCATGTGGCGAAATCTCAGAATTAGTATATATTATCTTTTTGGTTACATCCATAAGCAATACAGTGCATGAATGGCTCGGTTGAACCGAAGAGATAAATATATGTCATATCGGTCTTTGGCACGCGGAAATCACCGATTGTGGACGGAGATTTCCAAGTACATTTATTCATTTAAAAAACAGAATTTTTAGTCTATTTAAATATTTGTATTAAGCGTTCTCTTAAATCAACATCTTAGTTATGATTGCCCTTCTATTCCCTGAAAATAATGACCATTTGTATTTTCCCAATAATCTTTCTTCATCCTTTATAATCATTGTAATCTTTAATGTAACCTACTCCCTTTCTGTATTTGCCGGTATCGCGATTCTTCACACAATTCGTTCGCTTTACAAAAGGTTGAAAAAATAAATGATATTAGTGAAACGACTTCCTATTTAGAATTGCCTTTGTCGTCAGAGTTTTCGTATTAATATTATGCTTAATAAACGTGATAATTAAAATATGAGAAAAACATTTTATTTGGACAAAACATTTACCAAATATCTGTGAAGGTATTGAAATACTTTTAATGTATAAATGAAACTTCTAGCAATCAGTCGCTGGAAATGGCGTCTACACACAACTTTGAAAGCCACAGATTAGTTCTTGTTAGTTGTTGTATAGAACCTTATAGAAAAATCTGGTTAGCTTTCGGGAAATCATTACCAATACCATTATTACGTAGTGTAATCAAAAGGATTAGCCCATGGATTGATAATCGAAAGCTGGTATTATTTATAGACGACGTGGAAATGGTAAGAATGTTCAAGGACAGATTCGACCATAATATCAATGCGCAGGCAAATAACGTCCGTTAAGAGATGTAAATACGCTATAGTCGTGAAGTTAGCATTTGCATAACACTGCTCGAACACATGTTGAATGTGTGCTATAACTATGTCATAATGCGTCAAGCAATGCTTGATATAATTAAATTGATATGCGCTGTTTCCTTGTCGTGTACATTTGGTTTATAATCTTTAATCGTTATGAGCTGTATAAAGTTTTCACCCTTAGTCTGACTGGTAAGTCTTACGCTCTTTTAGTTGGACCGGCGATAACTGCTTGCACTTGTGCTGTAGTTACGACGAGTCCTGTACTTTGTAATTTTCGTTGAGAAAACGTTTTAAATTGAACATGCTTCTTTTCTACATGATATACATTGTCAGTAATTTGTTACAGATTGCTTGACCAAACGTTTAGACCTTGCCATTTTCGTTTATATACATTTCTTGTTCAAGGAGCAGCTATGAAGATATTGGTTTCCGTTTTAAATACAGATAAACAAATATAGCTTGCTCTCCTTAAATCATGCACCTGGTGCAAACTAGTCAGATAACGCGTTTATTTTAAATATAATACATTTAATACAGAATTTAGACACGAATTTAACAAATAACCAAATTACTATTTGTTTTCTACAGAATGAAAGGTGTTGTTGGTGGAGATTAAGATGCAAAATCAGCGACTGGCGATGAAATCAACGGTCGTAGTCTGTCATTCTCATTAGATGCTTGACGTATAAAATAATAGTCTGTTCCCAACTCAGTTTAGGCAGCCTTTCCAACGGGTCTGGTCCAGAAGTTCAAAAAACTATAAGGCATATGAACAAACATATGCAAGTATGCTAGAGTATGTCGATGGAAAGAAATTAGGTCAGTATTTTTTCAGGTGGGGTTTTTTTTTTTGCCATCTAATAAAAGTAAATTATTTTGACCTTGGAATTCAAAGGGAAAAAAAGCAACTTTGAGCCACATGAAGTAGTCTCTTATAATTGAAACATAGCATTAATACCAGGTTTTTTTTTTTAAACTAACAGATATTAAACAGCTAAATTTCATGCTGAGTAATCCCATAATAAGCGCAATTAACGTAATAAAAGTATACATCATAACAAGATTCAAGAAAAAAAAGATGATAGTAAATAGTTCTCGAGGACAGATATATAGATTAACAGACAGACACATCGACACACACACACACACACACACACACATATATATATATATATATATATATATATATATATATATATATATATATATATATAATTGTTACGTGTTTTGTCTCTAATAAACAGTAACATAGAAAAAAGTTAAATCAACAAACTTTGAACCATTTAGCACATAATTTATTTCCCTAGAAAAACAACGTAAAAATGAAAAAGAGAATTTACGGTTTTAAGACTTAAATCTAAAAATAATCCAAGAATAATCCACGAATTAAAGTTTAAAAGTCCTTGTAATGAAATGTTCTAATGAATTCAAGTTTTGAGTCCTAACAGAAAATCCAAGATGGAAGACTATGAATTGTGTATATGCTGTAGTCTGTACTGTGCTGTATCAACAGTTCATTGTAGAAACTCAAGGAACAATACTCCGGTGTTGGAAATCCGAAAAAAATTCTGATGAACTGTCTTTGTCCGGGAACTCTGAATGAGCACTCAAATATTTCCAGAGAAACGAATTAATCATTTAAATTAATTTTTTTTTAAAACCTGAAGAAAGTTTAACATATTACTCGAAAACTGGCTACAACAGAAGAAACTGACTTGATATAAAGTATGAAAGCCCAAAACTGAAATTATTTCTCGAAAACAAATCATATCAGTAATGTAAGACGCAGTTTCGAAAATACCCGATTTCATTGATCATGTTTACATGTTAAAGTCAGTAATCATTTTGCTCTAAGAATTAAGCAAAATTTATTTACTTCACCAAAACTATTTACAAGTTTAGAGTCACATATCCAATACAGCCTCGATCTCGCTCTTATTATTTTCACGATCAAAATAAATAAAAACAAAGTAGTTTACGTGGCAATTGCTAATTTTGTATAAAAGCCAGTATCTATAACATCTAAAAGTTTTTACTAAAATTAGCGTCAGGTCAACTGATTTTCCTTAAAATATTATCTCCAGTAATTTTTTTTTTTTTTTACATATAACGATGACCTTGATCTCGAAGTCATAGGATTATCAGACTCATTGCAGAATCAATTTAGATTCCTATCGATTCATGCCAAATACGAATACAGTATATCCTTGGTTTTAAGACATGGAAACAAAATACATTAGGCAAAGTTTTATCGCAAAGTTTTATCGCAAATACTCTATGACTGATCTTAATCCAAGGGTAAAGCCAGCTTGCAAGAGAATACGTTGTCATATCTTCGTAGCAATGAATCCAAATATCACTATAATCTATATGGGAATCTGGAACATACATACCAATACAAATCTTTAGCCAAACTCATAAACTGTTGAAGACGCTGCCACCGTTAATAAACGCTACAGCTATGTCTGGCTTCACACAAAAGAGAATTTTCTTTTAAAAATCGTTCTTTTCCTCGTTTTTGAAATAGCATCACTGGAAATATTTGGATAATATTTATTAAAAATTAACCTTTAAAATGAAATGGACTCGAAATTAAGAGTTTAGTTTACTACCAAAACTGGATCACCAAAATTGAATGTTGTTTTGATCTGATTCATTGATCCTGCTAAACACCAAAAGAAGCCAGTTCAGTTTGTTATTCAGTTTATTATTTGTTAATGCTTTTAACATTAACATATTAATGTCTGGAATTAAAAATTCCTCAATAACATTTGCTTAATAGATACCACGATTTGTTCTCTGCTTGCTGTTATGTTTAGATTTGACGGATACCTCTGCAACTTTGTGCAGTAAGCTCGCAGAGTGTGATTCCATGGATGATGTTTAAAAACTAATGTGTGTGTGATTTTGAATTTTTAAGTAGCTTTAGCATTTTTTTCAGACATATCGCTAACATGTCTGCAGTGTGATTGATTATAGTGTTGTCCAGCACTGGGGCATCATGCCGTAGACATGTAACCAAGTCAGATTATCCGGACACCAAACCGACCCATCCCAGCACTAAGTTCTCAATGCTGAGCGCCAAGCGAGGCAGCTGTTAGTACCATTTTTGTAAGTCTTTGATATGACTTAGCCGGGGATCAAACCCACTCCCATCCGCATCTGAGGCGGACGCTCTAACCACTAGGCTATCGGAGCAATCATAAACGAATAAAGTACCTAGTCTACTTTCGAATTTCTCCAAATATTCAATATGAAATGTACACCGAAACACATCCCATTCTGTGACATATTTCAGCTATTTGTTAAATTGTCTCAGTATTCATGGCACCCTCTCTCTCTCTCTCTCTCTCTCTCTCTCTCTCTCTCTCTCTCTCTCTCTCTCTCTCTCTCTCTCTCTCTCTCTCTCTCTCTCTCTCTCTCTCTTCTAATTTCTGCAGCTTCAGTGACTACTTCTCACCATGCAGATATTTTATGGTTTTCACCGCACAATGTATTGAAAGCTTATCACCAACGATGTGAATATTAAAACGTATTGTTTGATAAAGTTCTGTATCATTTGTTGAATCCGATCGATAGCTAGTGCCCCAGACCCTACACCTTCATCATTAGTAATGATATCATTGATTGAGAGCAGTACACAAGTCTTGTTCAACTTACACGAGGACTGCTTTTACACTTTACACATCGTTAATTGCAAGATGTCGGTAGGTAATCATTTAACACAAGTAACAGATTAATTAACCATGAAAGTGAAATACCCACTCAAAGCTGCTTCTTAATTGGCTGGCGGTAATTTTCACTCATCCAATTGATTAGTGATTTCTGGGTAATACTGATTGGCTGTGAAATCACTAACTGCAGGATGCCAAATCAGCGTTAAGTTCTAGCCAGTTTAAAACGATATAGCTGCAAAAATTGGTCACTAGATTTTTTTCAATGTTTGAACCTCAGTTTGAGAAGAAACTGAATTCATTATTCAAATCCAAGAAGCAAATTGATGGAGCAGCATTGTGAAAATTGTACAAATTATAATATTTGACTCAGTTCAAAATTACAAACTGTTAAAAGTATAAAACTAAACACCTTGAGAATTTCGTTGTCTACATATATGTTTGGTTATTGTTTCAATTGCTTAATCCTTATAATGGACGCGTGGAGGTAATTTGAATGACTTAGCGGCAGAACAAAACGAAACCAGCAAATGATTCGTATGAACGAATGATCACTATTAAATTATTTGAAATATAAATACAAAGGTATTGCAAAAATCAAATAATACAAAAAGACGCAAGTGTAAGAATTGAATTGCATTTATTATTCGATAAGAAACACAAATAATACAGACTGACTCTTTTTATCTTCATTTAATGTCTCTGCTCTGGCTGTCTCTTCATCTTTCAATCATTTGGGTATGTAGGTGATGTCTGTGATGTCTGCTTGTGTGTAAATATGTACATGGCCAAGGAATATACATTGTCTAATTGGACGGAATTTAGTACTAATAAGGTACGCTGAGAAAAAAAAACATGGAATGTCATCGATTTGAGGTCACATATCCTTCACCACATAACTGAAACAGAAAAAGGAATAGGCATGTTATGAACTAGAATGAATGAATGAATGAATGAATGAATGAATGAATGAATGAACTGTAAAAAAAGAAGAAATTATGCTGGAAACAAAATATAGGAAGGAGTTATTGTATAATTGTTGCATTTAGTTTCTTAAAATGTGCAGGGTTCGGGTAACCGAGTGGTTTAAAACACTTGTCTTTACAGCTCCCTCACATCTCCTTCATGTTCGCGCAGGCTCGAGTCTCGGTTCGACTAATGTGGCATGTCAGTAAGCTAGGCAGTAATTACCGTGATTTCATGCTTTATACACTTACCGTATTGTAAAGCCTTTAGCCTATCAAGTACTGAAAATTTTTGCTAAACACCTCGAAAACAAAGCAAAGAAACAAACCTATAAAATGTGCACCTTTTCGCCTTAGTTGTTTTAATGATCAGATAAATGGTGATCTTCTTCACAACGAAACAATTAGATTACATTCTGTATTGTCGTGGCATCTTGTCGATAAAACAGGTGCAAGAACATACTTAAAGACTTAATGTTTCCCACCTTAAACATTTTCAAAATGTTTTTTATGTTTTCTGATTTCATGGTAGTTTTGTTGTTGTTGTTATCATCTCATTATATATGTTTGAAATTGCTTCGAGCTTCTAAACATTAGTCGATATATAAAGTCCTCATTATTATTATTATTATTATTATTATTATTATTAGTAGTAGTAGTAGTAGTAGTAGTAGTAGTAGTAGTAGTATTTCATTGTATCGATAACAGAGACATATTCATGACCACTCTTTTCTATTCATAGTATTTTCTTTTAACTTGAGAAACGTGTATAATAATAGTTTCCGATAGTTTTAACCAGTTACTACATTTACATTCTTAAACAAGTCAGGCAGGATAAATGTAGAATAAACTTACTTTTGACAAAATCTCTAATGCGGATTTGTGTTGACTATACTCTCTGGCCGAGGTGATCAAGACTTTTGTAAGTCCTCTGGAAATCCCACGCTGTACCATCTCCAAGCAAGCATCCTCAAGATCCTTGAATCCAAACTGGACGGCTCCACAGAGCATACCTGGAAAACACAGTAACATCGTAAGAGACCGTCTCAAGAATGAATCTATTTAACCTTCAAAAGGCTTTAGAATTTATTCTTGAACCCTTACCCGCAGCTAACTTAGTAGCATTATAAACGTCGTGAAAAAAGTTAATAAAGTTGAGAAATATTCTCAGGCAGAGACGTCATTTCAATTTGTCAGGTGGGTGGGTGGGAAAACAGGAAAGGGGGGAATCAAAATTGATTTGGGAGGGGTCAACGTATATCGGCTACAGCAATTTTACAGCATAAGCAAATTTGGGGTTGGGTGAAGCTTGTGGGGGGGGAGGGGGCGTCCCTGTTTTCCGGCAGTTTATTTGTTTACGATTGCATACTATGGCACGGTAGAACATTGTAGAGTCTTAAAAATGCTTCGTATGTATCATCGACAAGGATTTCAAGCAGGAATGCAGAGGATTAAGCACAGGATTTTAGTTTTTTTTTCAGTCTGACTAAAATCGAGATCTACGATAAAATAGAGTTCTTTACTTTTGCAATCGACTCTTCTTCATGCATCAAATAAATATGTTTACTTTTCCAAAAACCCACAAAATACCAAAGTATAGGATTAAGTAAGCTGTTATCCTAATTGTTAAACTGAGAGTTATTTATGAAGGAATAAGTGTTACCATCGACAATTTAGAGCAAAATGGAGTCAGGGTATTAATACACTAAAGGAACTTTAGTAATCAGTGCATCTAATACGTCAGGTGTCTGTTAATTCAGTTCTACGCTTTGTCGTACTGTTAAAAAACGTAGAATTTATTTACTGATTTTTAACAAATCGGTGAATGAAAAAGTCGCATCAACCTCAACCGGAACAAAAAAAACTCAGGACGACAAACTCTCACATTAGGATTTAAGAATGATTCAGAAACATTGTGACATAACAAGACTAGAGTAACTTACTTCCTATTAATATAGATTGTTATCATAAAATAAATTGCAATGTGTACGTGCGTGCGTGCGTGCCAGAGAGAGAGAGAGAGAGAGAGAGAGAGAGAGAGAGAGAGAGAGAGAGAGAAAGATGATACTCACCGACGACGGTTTCCATCGTGATATTGACGGACCCAGAGTGAACGAACTGGATCAGCCGACGGAAGACATCTGTGTCGTACCTCCGGATGGGAATCTCTAAATGCTGGGACTCCCTGGAGCACTTTCTATTCTTGCGTGGTGTTAACTTTTTTGACGTGCGGTTCTCCTCAGCATTCTTCATATGTTTCAATATCAAACTGTAGAAGGATCTGAAATAGTAAGACCAGCTTTTCATTGTCTCCTTCTAAAGAATAAATCATGATGCGTTTGTCTTACATAGTATGGTCTCAATTATACCTATAAGCAGTGCATAAGATGTATAATTTGAGGAAGTTAACAAGTCCCTATTCGCCTCATATATGAATTATACGTAAATGATACATGAATTATACGTAAATTATATATGAATTATACACAAATGATATATGAATTATACGTAAATTATATATGAATTATACACAAATGATTTACGAATTATACGTAAATGATATTTGAATCATCCGTAAATGATATATGAATTATACGTAAATGATATATGAATTATACACAAATGATATATGAATTATACGTAAATGATATATGAATTATACGTAAATGACATATGAATTATACGTAAATTATATAAGAATTATACACAAATATGATGAGTTTTATGGTCTAGATATTGAAAACCAAACCTTTCTAAACACTTTGGGCCTTAAATTTAAAGCGCCGATGTATTTAAAACAGGTGGATACAATTGTTGTCAAATTCAAATTATAAAATGTCTCTTTCATTATCTTATCATAGTACCATAGATTGAGTTTTAGATATTGAAAATATGAGCAGTTATTACCAAGCGATCGTACTTTACCTGAACGAAATAATTTTCATTCCCCTCTTTCCCTACCATCGACCCAAAAATATCGCGATCCTTGATTTTTAGGAATTTAATTCAAATACTCAGACGAGTCTAAAATCTGGTATATACCTGCTTCTTGTTCCCATAACGGCCTTGACCCCGTAGACAGGAAACTCGTCATCTCCAACCAAAAATTTGACGTCACATAGCTCTGGGACTTCCGTGATGTAACTCAGGCTGTGCCCTAGCTCGTGCAGGCTCTTGAAATTTGTCATTTCCGATTCATCTGTGGAACATTCTTTGCTCTTAAATGATTTGACAGATTCAGCATCAAACACGCCTGTAGATTCATAACCGGATGATCCTGAAATATATCGACTTTTAGATCAGGCGTATATCGAGTGGGGAAAAAATGGTGCAAGGTTCTTCAAAAAAGAAAATAAGTGAAGTATTTGTTTCTGTATTAACCATTGAGTAATCGAAAACATTTTTAAAATACATTGTAAAAAAAATACAATTTAAGGTATGTACCGATTAGTTCCATCCTGGAAGTTTGGTCTTCAAAAACGTAGAAAGAAAAAGCAATTAAAGCTAAGCCTATGGGTATTATAGAACATTATCCTAAAATTTAATTAATAACAGTGCAATTAACACAATGTTAATACTTATTTATGATATGCTGAGAAATGGAAATGTTCTAATGATTTTAAAATGTAAGAGTTAGCAGAAAATAATGTCTAAAAAAATTAATTTGAACTTCGATGGGGCATAGACTAAAAATAAAAGATTTCGCATAAATTTCATTCGATCTTCATCTTTACTGCTAAACGTATAATAATAATGATAAAGCTTTCTGTAAAAAAATAGAGACAAATTATTAAGACATTTAACATTTTTCAAATATAAACTATTGTTTAATCTGCTACATCTTCAACTGCCACCACTACTATTAAAACAATATTTTACATAACATAAAGCTTTCTGTAAAAATTAGAGACAAATTATTAAGACATTTAACATTTTCCAAATATAAACTATTGTTTAATCTGCTACATCTTCAACTGCCACCACTACTATTAAAACAATATTTTACATAACATAAATGCATTTACCATCAGATGCGACCCACATCTCCATTTGATCAAAGTCCAACAGAACTGCTCTGGAATCATATCTCTCCATAATAAACAATGATCCTTATGAAATACAACTGTATTGATTTTGGAGTCGATGCAAGAAATAAAATCTTTTATTTTGAATCCCATTTTATACTAATATTGATGACATTTACGGTGACAAGGTCTTACAAGGTACTCAGCAAGAACGTTTTCTCAGAAATTATCAAAACATGCATGGCAGTAGTTGGCAGTCTATTAAAATAACGGCGTCATCGCTATTTTGGAACCAGTGAATTGTGTCAATGTCAAGGGTGGTGACAGCTCACAATTTGATGTCAGACTTCTCACAGGTGACCGAGAGGTAAGAACTCATGCATGTCACGGTAATTATAGTAGACAGTAGTTAATCCAGGTAGTGGCTATAATGAAAATTGGTAAATTGTATAATTGTCGAATTCTTGCTAAGTTTTCTTTTCTGATTTTAATGATACAATGTTTAATCTCGATTAGAGTAATCACCTTTACTATTGTTGTTATTATTACCTATTAATCAATTCAATGCAATAATTGATTAGGATAAGCAAGTACATGCTTAGAGAATACATATTACAAATAATGCGTGATTATCTACTGCAATAAGAGCAACTTTAACCAAGAACTCAACACGGTAAGGGCCAAGGATAAAAAGGACAGGTTGAACAAATATCGCAATATATGTAATAAGTTACTATTGAAATAATAAGCTTTCTCGTATTTTAAAAGCTTCGTACGAATTCCGAGACTGAACATATTTTTTTCTTTATTCTAAACGTTAACAGATAAATGTGCTTGTGCATGTACAGTTTACTGCAGAAGTGTGTTTGTGTTTGCGTGCGCGCTTGTGTGTGTGTGTGTGTGTGTGTGTGTGTGTGTGTGTGTGTGATTTGTAACGTGACTTTAATTTTTTTTCTCGTTTATATTGCTATGATGTCTGCAGTGTTGTATTTTATAGTGATGTCTAGCACTGGGGTATCATGTCTCAGACTTGTAGCATCTTGTCCCACCCAGTCACATTATCCTGACACCATGTCGATCAGTAATAACACTGACCTGCTAATGCTGATAGACAAAAGAGGCAGCTGTTAGTATCAATTTTAGATGTCTTTGCTATGAATCGGAGGCGGTTCAAACCCGGGACCTCCCGCATCCGAAGCGGACTCTATAACCACCAGGAACGTTATTCGGGGTGGGGTGGGGGAGGGGATTTGCCCCTGAATATGCATTGCCGTAAAATTACTGTAGATTATATACGACAATTAACAAGCCCGTCAAACCCGCCCCCCCCCCCCCCCCCCCCCCCCCGGCTGAAAAATTGAAATGAAGTCCCTGCTAAGCACTATGTCAGAAAGGCGGTTATTACAGATGTACTTTCAAATGGGATTTAAGCGCAAACTACATGGCATATAATAATAAAATAGTATTAACTTTGCACTTTCAAGGATGCACCTATATAACTTTTTGTAGGTATGTACCTATATAACTTTTTGTTGGTAAGGTTCCTTTCAAGATCATTATTTTCCAAATCAATTTTTCACAAAGGTAAACAAAAAGAGCAATGAAAATTTTTTTTCTAACGGATCTATAGTGGGAAATAACTGAAATAACGACAACCTAAAAGTTCAAAAAATAAAATTAACATTGCCCGTTTTGAAGGGAGTACTTTCGTTTATTAATTGATTAAGAACAAAATATTTGATATTAAGACTAATTATGGATCAATACTTTAAAGTTATTGGCATTGTAATATTACACAACTATAAAGTGCGTCGTAAGGAGGCTCTGGTGCTAGAAGTTTTGTGAACAAACTTGGTATAATCTTAAGACCGCATGCGCGCTTCAGACACAGTCAGACATAAATAAATAAATAGCAGTTTATTAACAGTAACTTTTCTAAAATGTAATAAAGCCTATTTTTAATTTAAAGATTTGGATATTTTTAATAGTTTTTTTAACTTCATTCTGTTGTTTTATTTGGATTTGCAATATAAAAAATATAATCATAAGAACAAAAATTTGAAGCAATGTATTTCGGTAAACGAAAGCGTGTACTCTCAACTTTTGCATATATGTATTCAAATCTCTCTCACGCATGCTCGCGCGCTCGAGCACACGCATATATTATAAAAGTTATATACCCTTCTAGGTGACTGCACGATTAATTAGATGTTTAATATACCTATCGACTATTTAATCAAGAACGTAAAACAGGCGAAGAAAAGCACAGGAAAAGAGCATCTATCCCATCACTATTAAATACTGACTTCAAAAGTATCGAATCGCTTCGTCGAAAAAGGTGTTTTGCTTTTCAAGACGTCCTTGAGAAGAAACTATCATACTAGTTCTGGAAACGGAAAACGGGATTTATACTTGACACATTATACAGTATTTTTATGTCTGTGTTTAACCCATCAACCCATCAGAACATATGTTGAAATCTATACATGTTATATGTTCACCTACAGAAAACACATTCTCTAATGTTTTACGCATTATTATCCTGAATTAAATCTTTAAGTGTTGATAATACACATCAAAGTTTCGACTTTTGTTAAATTCTCGTTTGATCCCATTCATTTTGCAATATAAAACATTTTTTTCAAGTTTACATTACATTTCTGGCATGACCGCTTTAAATTTTAAAGATATCATTTCTCGTATAACGACTCATTAATGCCGCATCTAAACGTAATATTAATTCCCGTTGGAATCTAGATTGACTCATATAATTAATGCTATTGACCGTGATTCAATTAACAAATTTTGTCTGCATACTATTGACCATGATTCATATTACTAATAAGGTCTGCATGCTATTGACCATGATTCATATAACTAATAAGGTCTGCGTGCTATTGACCATGATTCATATAACTAATAAGGTCTGCGTGCTATTCGACCATGATTCATATAACTAATAAGGTCTGCGTGCTATTGACCATGATTCATATAACTAATAAGGTCAGCATGCTATTGACCATGATTCATATAACTAATGAAGTCTGAATGCTATTGACCATGATTCATATAACTAATAAGGTCAGCATGCTATTGACCATGATTCAAATAACTAATAAGGTCAGCATGCTATTGACCATGATTCATATAACTAACAAGGTCTGCATGATATTGACCATGATTCATATAACTAATAAGGTCTGCATGCTATTGACCATGATTCCTATAACTAATGAAGTCTGCATGCTATTTGACCATGATTCAAATAACTAATGAAGTCTGAATTCTATTGACCATGATTCAAATAACTAATAAGGTCAGCATGCTATTGACCATGTTTCATGTAACTAATAATGTCTGAGCGTGTGTCTTTTAGTTTGGTTTTTTAACGTAGCTTTAACGGTTGTTCAGTTATATCGCAATGATATCTGCAGCGTGACAGATTATAGTAATGTCTAGCACTGGGGCATCATGCCGCAGACATGTATCATGATGTCAAACCCAATCACATTATCCTGGCACCAGGCCAACCAATCCTAACACTAACCTCTTAATGCTGAGCGCCAAGTGAAGCAGCTATTAGTACCAGTTTTGTAAGTCTTTGGTATGACTCGGCCGGGGATTGAACCCACGACCATCCGCATCCAATGAGGACGCTATAACCACTAGGCTACCGAAGCAATCATAAAACGAATAAAGTACCCAGCCTACTTCCGAATTTCTCCAAATATTCAATACAAAAGGTACATGGAGTCAAATCCCATTCTGTGATATAGTTCAACAATTTGCTATTTGTTAAATTGTCCTAGTATTTATGGTACCTTTATACTCTCTCTCTCTCTCTCTCTCTCTCTCTCTCTCTCTCTCTCTCTCTCTCTCTCTCTCTCTCTATATATATATATATATATATATATATATATATATCTCTCTCTCTCTCTCTCTCTCTCTCTCTCTCTCTCTCTCTCTCTCTCTCTCGTCAAATTTCTGCAGCTTCAGTGACTACTTCACACCATGCAGATATTTTATGGTTTTCACCGCACAATGTATTGAACGCTTATCACCAACGATGTAAATATGAAAACGTATTTTTTGATAAAGTTCTGTATTATTTGTTGAATCTGATTGATAGCTAGTAGCCCGTGACCCTACACCTTCATCGTTAGTAATGAAATAATTGATTGAGGGCAGTAGACAAGTTTTGTTCTACTTGCACGAAGACTGTGTTTACACTTTATTGTATCTCGTTAATTGTAGGGTGTCGGTAGTCACTCGTTTAACACAAGTAACAGATTAATTAACCATGAAAGGGAAATACCCACTCAAAACTGCTTCTTACTTGGACCCAACTGATTAATGATTTCTGGGTTATAATGATAGCCTGTGAAATCACTAACCGCAGGAAAGCAGGTTAGTGTTAAGTTTAAGTCAGACTAAAACGATTTAGTTGCAAAAAAATGTATCAATAGATTCTTTTCAAAGTGTGAACCTTTGTCTGAGAAGAGACTGAAATCATATTCAAATCCAAGAAGCAAAAGGATGGAGCAGCATTGTGAAAATCATACAAATTATATTATTTGACTCAGTTCAAAATTAAAAACTTTTAAACTTATAAAACTCCGCAGCTTGAGAATGCCGTGGTCAAATATGTTTGGTTATTGTTTCAATTGCTAAGTCCCTATAGCGGACGTTATGATGTAATTTGAATGACTTATCGGCACAACAAAACGAAACCAGCAAATGATTCGTATGAAAGAATGATCTTTATTAAATTATTTTAGAAAATACGAAGGCATCGGAATGTCAAATAATACAAAAAGACGCAAGTGTGAGTGTTCAATTGCATTTATTATTCGAAAAGTAACACAAATAATATAGATCAGATCGACTTTTTTCTCCTACTTCATGGTCTCTGCTCTGGCTGTCGTTTCATCTTTCAATCATTTGGGTATGTAGGTGATGTCTGTGATGTCTGCTTGTGTGTAAATATGTACATGGCCAAGGAATATACAATGTCTAATTGGACGGAATTTAGCACTAATAAGGTACGCTGGGCAAAAAAAAAAAAACATGGAATGTCATCGATTTGAGGTCACATATCCTTCACCACAAAACTGAAACAGAAAATGGAATAGGAATGTTAGGAACATGAATGAATGAATGAATGAATTAATGAATGAATGAATTAATGAATGAATGAATTAATTAATTAATTAATTAATTAATTAATTAATTAATTGTATATAAGAAAGCATTAGGTGGCATCCTCTGCTGCTGAAAAAAAATTATATGAGGGCTTGACTGCTTCTATAAATTTGGCGTTTAGTTTCATAAAATGTGGAGTGCTAGGGTAACCGAGCGGTCTAAAAGACTTGTCTTTACAGCTCACTCACATCTCCTTTATGTTCTCCCAGGCTCGATTCTCGGTTCGACTAACATGGCATTTCAGTAAGCTTGTCAGTAATTACCGTGATTTCATGCTTTATGCATTTACCGTATTGTAAAGCCTTTAGCCTATCATGTACTGAAAATATTTGCTAAACACCTCGAAAACAAAACAAACTAACAAAATGATAAAATGTGCAATTTTTGCCTTAGTTATTTTAATGATCAGTTAAATGGTAACCTTTTCCACAACGTAACAATTACATTACGTTCTTTATTGTCTTGGCACGTTGTCGATAATTGTCTAAAACAGGTGCAAGAACAGGTTACTAAAAATCTTTCGTACCTTAAATATGTTCCTCATATTTTTATGTTTTCAGATTTCACGGCAGTTTTGTAGTTGTTGTTGTTGTTGTTGTTGTTGTTGTCATATCATTATATATGTTTTAAAGCGCTTAGAAGTTCTAAAGATCAGTCGATATACAAAGTCTCATTATTATTATTATTATTATTATTATTATTATTATTATTATTATTATCATATAGATAACAGAGACATATCCAACTTCGTAACTTCAGTCTTTTCTAATCACAGACTTTAATTTTAACTTTAGAAACTTGTATTATAATAAATGTCCAAGAGCTTTAACCAGTTACTGCATTTACATTCTTAAACAAGTCAGGCAGGATAAATGTAGAATAAACTTACTTTTGACAAAATCTCTAATGCGGATTTGTGTTGACTATACTCTCTGGCCGAGGTGATCAAGACTTTTGTAAGTCCTCTGGAAATCCCACGTTGTACCATCTCCAAGCAAGCATCCTCAAGATCCTTGAATCCAAACTGGACGGCTCCACACAGCATACCTGGAAAACACAGTAACATCGTAAGAGACCGTCTCAAGTATGAATCTATTTAACCTTCAAAAGGCTTTAGAATTTATTCTTGAACCCTTACCCGCAACTAACTTAGTAGCATTATAAACGTCGTGAAAAAAGTTAATAAAGTTGAGAAATATTCTCAGGCAGAGACGTCATTTCAATTTGTCAGGGGTAGCGGCAAAACATGAGGGTGATTGGAGCAGAATTTGATTTGGAAGTGGGCAACGTCTGTAGGTTATAGCAGCTTTGCAGCACATGCAAATTCGGGGGCTGTGGCCGAGGGAATGGCCACTCCGTCCCCCTCCCCAATTACGTCCCTGTTTTCCGGAAGATTTTTTGTTTACGAATGCATTGCACACTAAGTCACTGTAGGACTTTTTGCAGAGTCTTAAAAATGCAACCTAAGTATCATCTGTTTCCAAGCAGAAATGTAGAGGATTAAAAACAAGATTTGAGTTTTTTCACTCGGACTACAATCGAGATCTTCGATAAAATCGAAGTCTTTACTTTTGCAATCGACAATTCTTCATGCATAAAATGGATATGTTTTTTTTTATTTAGAAAAAACACACACAAGGCAAAAAACAACTGCATTATGTAAGTTATTAATACTAATTGTTTAAACGTGAGTTATTTATGAACGAATAGGTGTTTAGAGCAATATGGCCTCAGAAAACAATTACAATAAGGAAACCTTAGCAACTTTAGTAATCAGTAGAGGATTGAACACAGGGATTGATTTTTTTATTCTCAATCCGACTAAAATCGAGATCTAAGAAAATATCCAGCTCTTTACATTTGCAATCGAGACTTCTTTATGCATCAAATAAATATGTTTACTTTTTATATATAAAAAAGCACACAAGACCAAAATATTAGAATATGGAAGTTGTTATCCTATTTGTTTACCTGAGAGTTATTTATGAAAGAATAAGTGTTACCATCGACAATTTAGAGCAAATTAATATTGTGACGTAAATATTAATACACTAAAGGAACCTATGCAATTTTAGTAATCAGTGAATCTGAAACGTCAGGTTTCTGTTAAATCAGTTCTACGTTTTGTCGTACTGTTAAAAAAAACGTAGATATCGTAAAATTGCAACGTGTGTATGCGTGCATGAGAGAGAGAGAGAGAGAGAGAGAGAGAGAGAGAGAGAGAGAGAGAGAGAGAGAGAGAGAGAGAGAGAGAGAGATGATACTCACCGACGACGGTGTCCATCGTGATATTGACAGACCCAGAGTGAACGAACTGGATCAGCCGACGGAAGACATCTGTGTCGTACCTCCGGATGGGAATCTCTAAATGCTGGGACTCCCTGGAGCACTTTCTATTCTTGCGTGGTGTTAACTTTTTTGACGTGCGGTTCTCCTCAGCATTCTTCATATGTTTCAATATCAAACTGTAGAAGGATCTGAAATAGTAAGACCAGCTTTTCATTGTCTCTTTCCAACGAATAAATCATGATGCGTTTGTCTTACATAGTATGGTCTCAGTTATGCCTATAAGCAGTGTATAAGATGTATAATTTGAGGAAGTTAACAAGTCCCTATTCGCCTCATATATGAATTATACGTAAATGATATATGAATTATACGTAAATGATATATGAATTATACGTAAATGATACATGAATTATACGTAAATTATATATGAATTATACACAAATGATATATGAATTATACGTAAATGATATATGAATTATATGTAAATTATATATGAATTATACGTAAATTATATATATGAATTATACGTAAATGATACAGGAATTATACGTAAATATGAATTAGACTTAAATTATATATGACTTATACACAGATATAATGAGTACTATGGTCCAGCTATCTATGACCAAACTTTTCTAAACATGTTGGGTCTTAAATTTAAAGCGCCGATGTACTTGAAACAGGTGGATACAATTGTTGTCAAATTAAAATTATAACATTTCTCTTTCATCATCTTATCATATTAACATAGATTAAGTTTTAGATATTTAAAACATAAGCAGTTATTACCAAGCGATCTCATTGAACCTGAATGAAATTAAATTTAAAAAGGAGCATTTTCATTCCCCTTTTTCCTTACCAACGACCCAAAAATATCGCGTTCCTTAATTTTGGCAGTCCAATTCAAACATTCAGACGAGTCTAAAATCTGGTATATACCTGCTTCTTGTTCCCATAACGGCCTTGACCCCGTAGACAGGAACCTCGTCATCTCCAACCAGAAATTTTACGTCACATAGCTCTGGGACTTCTGTGATGTAACTCATGCTGTGACCTAGCTCGTGCAAGCTCTTGAAATTTGTCATTTCCGATTCATCTGTGGAACGTTCTTTGCTCTTCAGTGATTTGACAGATTCAGCATCAAACAGGTCTGTAGACTCGTAACCGGGTGATCCTGAAATATTATTAGATCAAGCTTTTTTTCGAGTGAAAACAAAATTGTGCAAGGTGCTTCGAACAAGAAAATAATAAGTGAAGTATTTGTTTCTGTATTAACCGTTGACTAATCCAAAACATTTTTAAAATACATTGTAAAACAATACAATTTAAGGTATGTACCGATTAGTTCCATCCTGGAAGTTTGGTCTTCGAAAACGTAGAAAGAAAAAGCAATTGAAGCTGAGACTATGGGAATTATAGAACATTATCCTAAAATTTATTTAATAACAGTGTAATTAACACAATGTTAATACTTATTTATGATATGCTGAGAAATGGAAATGTTCTAATAATTTTTAAATGTAAGAGTTAGCAAAAAATACTGTCGAAATTAAATTGAAGTTCGAAGGGGCATAGATTAAAAATAAAACATTTCGTATAAATTTCGTTCGATCCTCTTTACCGCTGAAGGTAGGACATATTAAAAAGAAAGAAAAAAAAAGTTACATTTAATCTCACTGAACACGTCAATAAAGACAGACGAATATATATATATATATATATATATATATATATATATATATATATATATATATATATTATCTCTAATTTTTTATAGAAAGCTTTATCATTATTATTATTATTATTATTATTATTATTATTATTATGATATATATATATATATATATATATATATATATATATATATATATATATATATATATATATATATATATATATATATATATAATACTAATAGTAATACTAGTACTACTACTAATAATAATGATAATAATAATAATAGTAATGATAAAGCTTTCTTAAAAGGAATAAGAAATGAATTATTAAGACATTTAACATTTTCCAAATATAAAACCATTTTTTAAAGTGCTGCATCTTCAACTGCCACCACTACTATTAAAACAATAATTTACACATCATAAATGCAATTACCATCAGATGCGACCCACATCTCCATTTGATCAAAGTCCAACAGAACTACTCTGGAATCATATCTCTCCATAATAAACAATGATCCTTATGAAATACAACTGTATTGATTTTGGAGTCGATGCAAGAAATAAAATATTTTATTTTGAATCCCATTTTATACTAATATTGATGACATTTACGGTGACAAGGTCTTACAAGGTACTCAGCAGGAACGTTCTCTCAGAAGTTATCAAAACATGCATGGCAGTAGTTGGCAGTCTGTTAAAATAACGGCGTCATCGCTATTTTGGAACCAGTGAATTGTGTCAATGTCAAGGGTGGTGACAGCTCACAATTTGATGTCAGATTTCTCACAGGTGACCGACAGGTAAGAACTCATGCTTGTCACGGTAATTAGTAGACGGCAATTATATCAGGCAGTGGCTACAATAAAGACTAATTAAATATATAATTGTCGAATTTTCGCTATGTTTTCTTTTCTGATTTTAATGATAAAATCTTTAATCTCGATTAGAGTTAACACCTTTACTATTGTTGTTATTATTGCCTATTAATCAATTCAATGCAATAATTGATTAGTATAAGCAAGTACATGCTTAGAGAATACATATTACAAATAATGCGTGATTATCTACTGCTATAAGAGCAACTTTAACCAAGAACTCAACACGGTAAGGGCCAAGGATAAAAAGGACAGGTGGAACAAATATCGCAATATATGTAATAAGTTACTATTGAAATAATAGTCTTTCTCGTATTTTAAAATCTTCATACAAATTCCGAGACTGAACATATTTTTATCTTTATCCTGAACGTTAACAGATATATGTGCTTGTGGATGTATAGTTTACTGCAGAAGTGTGTGTGTGTGTGTGTGTGTGTGTGTGTGTGTGTGTGTGTGTGTGTGCATGTGATGGATTTGTAACGTGACTTTATTTTTTTTCGTTTATATTGCTATGATGTCTGCAGTGTTGGGTTTTATAGTGATGTCTAGCACTGGCGTATCATGTCTCAGACTTGCAACATCGTGTTCTACCCAGTCACATTATCCTGACACCAGGCCGACCAGTCCTAACACTGACCTGCTAATGCTAAGAGACAAGAGAGGTTAGTACCATGTTTAGATGTCTTTGCTATGACTCAGACGCGGTTCAAACACTGGACCTCCTGCATCCGAGGCGGACTCTATAGCCACCAGGGACGTTATTCGGAGTGTTGTGGGGTGGGGGCGGGGATTTGCCCCTGAATATGCATTGCCTAAAAATTACTGTAGATTATATACGACAATTAACAAGCCCGTCAAGCCCCCTCTCTCTCTCCCCCCCCCCCCCCACCCCGCACCCCGGCTGAAAAATTTAAATCACGTCCCTGCTAAGGACTAGGTCAGAAAGGCGGTTACTACAGATGTATTTTCAAATTGGGATTTAAACGCAAGCTACATGGCATAAAATAATAAAATAGTATTAATTTTGCACTTTCAAGGATGTACTTATATGCATTTTTGTTGCTAAGGTTCCTTTCAAGATTCATTATTTTCCAAATCTATTGTTTGCAAAGGTAAACAAAGAGACCAGAGAAAATTCTTTTTGTAACGGATCTTTAGTGAGAAATAACTAAAATAACGACAATCTTAAAGTTCAAAAAAAAATAAATTAACATTGCCTGTTTTGAAAGGGATACTTTCGTATATTTATTGATTAAGAACAAAATATATGATACGAGGACTAATTATGGATCAATACTTTAAAGTTATTGGCATTGTAATTTACACAACTATAAAGTGCGTCGGAAGGAGGCTCTGTTGCTAACAAGTTGTGAACAAACTTGGTATTATCTTATGACCGCATGTGCGCTTCAGACGCAGTCAGACAAAAATAAATAAATAAAAAGCAGTTTATTAACAGTAAGTTTTTTAAAATGTAATAAAGCCTATTTATAATTTAAAGATTTTGATATTTTTTAATAGTTCTTTTACTTCATTCAAATGTATTATTTGGATTTGCAATATAAACAGATATAAGCATTAGAACATATATTTGAAGCAATGTATTGCAGTACTAGAGTGTTTGATGCTCAGGTAATTACCGATCTATAAGTACAGTATATGCGAGGAGTAAATGCATACTGAGTATTTAATTTTAGAAGTGCTTTTGGTTTTTGAAATAATCGATAAGTTTAATCTCAATCGAAATATAAAAATCCGTTTGATACAATGATCTCCAGTTATGTGCATTATGTTGCACACCTGCAGATACGCGGTTGTGACATAACACAGGTGACAGTGACGAAAAAATATCCGATAAAAGGGAAGAATTCTTTACTTTCCGTATTTTGTTTTAAATATTCAATATATTCAAAATAATTTGTAGTTCAAGAAAGGTTTACGCAAGATGAATGATTTTGACGACAGACCAAAACGGACTCGGGATGGAATCGCCAAACAATTCTTAGTTAAATACGAAATGAGAGACGGAGACATTTGACTAAGATCTTCACAGGTGATGAAACTTGGATTTACCTTTTATTTTAAATCCCGACTCCATAGAAAATAATAACATTTAGATTGAATAAGAGAAGTAGATACCGCAAATAACAACGCTTCCCATCCCAGATAAAACCTACAAAATGCCACACAATAAATACCAACCACGATTATCCAGGTACCTGTGGCTTAACTAAGCTAGTGACAACGGACATTTGCTTGATAAAAATTCCTTCCAAATGTTGAGGAAAGCTGCGGATCACTTCAGAACCACATATCCACTTACTGGTAATATATATATATATATATATATATATATATATATATATATATATATATATATATATATATACAACTATGGACACCACACCGAATCACAAAAAATATACAGGTGCCATATTTTTGCAAGGAACACTGCATCAGACATTTGCATCATCCTCAATACAGTTTTGATTGAGCTCTAAAAACCACACTTTGTTGAACTCATTAGCAAATATTAGCCGAGGGGTAGGCAATTTAAAAACAAACAAACAATAGGATGGAAGTACAGTTTTCCAGCGTGTGAACACCATACCAAATACAAATACAACTCACTTCTAATAATTGGACAGCCAGACTAATAAAGCATATTAAATCGCATAGGGAGAACATAGATCAGATGGCTCTGGTCGTCTAGTGGTTACAGAGTCCGCCTCGAACACGGGAGGTTGTGGATTCGATCTCCGGCCGAGTCATATATAAGACATATAAGAAATGGTACTAATAACTGCCTCGCTTGTCGCTCTGCATTAAGAGGTTAGCGTTAGGACCGGTCAGTCTGGTGTCAGGATAATGTGACTAGGTGGGATATCATGCTACATGTATGCGGGATGATGCCCCAGTGCTAGGCATCACTATCAACTGCCACACTAACAATATAAGGGACAAAGCTAAAGCTGCGTTAAATATCCAAATCACACACACACACACACACACACACACACACACACACACGCACACACACACACACACACGCGCGCGCGCGTAGAAAAGATGCTCTGTCATACTGCTAATTAAAGGGACACTTGAAGTACGGAGCACTAATTTTTAGAACTTTTAACTGCAACGTTTAATAGCATACAGTCGTAAAAATTAATAAATATTGAATTTCTATCTCTTCAAGGTTAACAGTAGTTATAGGGTCACAGTTGGACCCATATTTTATTCCTTATGAATGGGTGACCCACGCACTAATTCATTTAATAGGAGAATACATCTGTGGTGCTTTCAAGAGATCAGTGAATAAGAACCTTAACCAGATATTTTTAAAATATAAATTAGTTCAAACTATATTTTGTCACCACCTTTATTAGCTAGAAGCATACATAGATGGTTCAAGAGATTCATTTTAAAACATGAGCTCATTAGAGCACCTTTCTACAGCAGAAATAAAGCAAACTGCATCATAAAGCTAGATGTTGGTAAAAGGAGTTAAAAATGATACCAAGATGCAATATAGTAAAATCTTTAAGAAAAGAAAAATCCGTACACGATAACGATCAGACAAAATATTGTAATTTGTCTCTTAATGGAATTTAGCACAGTCAAGAATATTTACGCGTTACTGTATCTAGAGTACATAGGGTTGCCAAGTGATCAAAACGTTTCAGCTGTGAGAGCTAAAGGGGGTGTTCATAAGATGGGATTTCTCAGATCAGTATGTACTGGAGAGTCTAATAATTATATTTGTAATTTTCACTATTAATTTGCGTCAGTTTCAACCGTTTCATAAAAGAAAGTTAACCTTTTTAATCTATTTTATCATGAATAATGAAAACTCGCTGTTAAAGTTGTAACATGATTCCTCAGGAATTTCCATACGATCCTTACTGACGTAAATTGTAATAGTACATACCACTATTGAAAAAATCAGAAACTCCGCCCACATCTAACTTTCTGTTTTAAGTTGTTGTCTTCCTGTTGTATTTTTGTTTGTATACTATTTATAGCTTATTTTAATCTGAGATAAGGTCATTGAAATTCCTCATGGATAAACATGCTGTACCTGATGCTTACCTTTTTCTTTATTATAATTTAGTAAAAAGTTTAATCTTGCCGACAACTAAGAAATTTTTAGAAACGAACTTTTGACTCTCATTATGGTCCTATTATTGTGTCTTTGTTTTTTGATATATAATCTTGTTTACTTAAAATATTCTTTCTCTATAATGTCTGAAGCATAACCAATGTTATTAATCTGTACGTTTTTTTTTAATTTATTCAAATTATTACTCACAAGATTTACAAAGTGCTCAATGATATTCTTGGAGACAAACATTAATTTGGATTTTTTAAATTTCAAACAAGGACATTTTGTTATGTATTATTTTGAAACTGGTTGCACGCCTCCTCGTTTTATACCACTACAGGTAAATCAATATAATCAATGTGGAAGGTCACTCTGGAACATCAATGAAAATTAATTAGAACTTTTTTCCATTAGTACTGGTGGCAAATTTTTTGGGGATTATTTGAAAATTCTTCTTCTTTTATATTCATTTTACATTTAATTCTAGGAAAATAAAACGTTTGATGAATTTTACAAAACATGTTGGATTTCGCTCTTTTCTGTTCTTTTTTTTTTCTTCTCGTTTGATTGTTAAGAAAAGAAATCTTTGCCAACTATTATATGGATACGTCTATTTGAGAATCGTTGTTTATAGAGCAATTAATGAAGTCAATAGCTTACAATTTAAAGCAATTTTTTTAAATAATTGAATTTTCCGCATAGCAAAGAATTTGCAAATGCAGATTAATGTTTGAAGGCAAATTACTAATATTTGAATACTATATTATTTTTAAACAGTAATATGCCTAATAACACAAATCTGATGTTGTACTTTGGAAAACTGGTTTATGTGGTGTTATACAGTTTCTTGTATAGGGTTCGATTTTTAAAGATGTAGAATCTACGTGCGTTTCCTGACTGGTTAGACATGCTATTTAAAAGAAACATTGTAATTCTTAAATATTGTTCAAAGAACATTTAATTCCCTTCATTTTTGGTGTATAATTAATCGGTGTAATATTGCTTATATAATATACAGCTTGGCCTTACTTGTCCACATCTCAAAAACTGCTAGCTCCGTTTTCTCGTTTGGATTTCCTGGATTACAGCGGTAAATGGTGACAAAAACAGAGTCTATAACGTTTTCTTTTAAACAGTTCATATATTTGGCAATTATTTCATTGTACTTTGAGAAGGTGGTATTGTATGCTTTGGCAAAATTCGTTTTCCCTATATTAATAACTGCTAAAAAGAGTGTAGTTGACTAATTCAGGCTGATTTTAATTAGCTGTGTGCTTAGATCATACACAATTTCCACACGTATAATATCTAAAGAAATTATCAACCACAGTACATGAAATTAACATCGTGTATTTTGCAAATGTAGACAATTTCATAATATTTTTAGAGCGCCCACTTCAGTTCTAACACATGGATGGGTCTGTAAGATAACTTTTTGTTACCTCTGTATGTAAAGAACTTTCCATTAGGAGCTCTATGTTGCATTTAAATCAGAAACCCTTTGTGCGAATTAAAAGTCCATATTTCCGGCGAAGAATACCCGTTATATGAAGAGAAATGTTTGCGTGTTCTCAAATTGAATCCATATTATTATTATTATCGGTATTAAAAATATTAACCCATCAAACAGAACTTATCTTATTCAAATTATTATTATTATTATTATTATTATTATTATTATTATTATTATTATTATTATTATTATTATTGTTGTTGTTGTTGGTCGTGATGGTGTTGATGGTGGTAGTGGTGTTGTTGTCATGAAGAAATTGATACGTCGACACCTCATGGTGACTGTTATAGCTTAATTCTATTTGGCCACTTTGATGCTCAAAGTAAAATGATAAACTTTGGGGCTTACTATCAACTATATTCTATAAACGAAAGCGTGTACTCTCAACCTTTGCATCTATATATTCAAATCTCTCTCACGATACAGACCTCAGCTACAGTTCTAGGTTCCATCAGTAAAAATATGTTTCTAACCTAGTTATTGGCATAAATTCAATTCGGTTAATGAAGGTGGAGTAACCTCTATCTAAGAAACTTCTGGACGACACAAAAACAAAATGGCTTCCAACTAACGGATATCCATATTTTGTCTGACGTCGTTAAAACAAATATAAATAACTACAAAGTTAAGTCTTATGACGTAAATAAGGTGGTTTTCACCTGCTGAAACTGGTTCTTACCGGTTGGAGAGTTAGTATTTTTCTGTCTGATGCGTAGAAGGGTATGACCTTGTCTAACCCTGAATCTGGCCGAGTATGTATAAATACAGATGCGCAAATCAGGTCAGATTAGTTCTATGTATCAGCAGAAAATTGACGTCTGGCTCTTCATTTCAGGTAAGGAACTGTATATGTTATAACTTCTTTTAGGAATAAGTATTTTTAATGATTGAGATTTTAATGGTAAAATTGTTTTGTGTGCAACATTGCTACTGAATTCTTTTATTGATAATATATTGTAATGGAATGTTTAAATGTTTTAAAGAATTATTTTTTAATTATATTTATGTAGTTTTTATTATAAAGGTTGAATTCGCTACCAACTTCATGTTTTGATTTAATGATTGAAATAAAGTATTTCTTAAGTAAGAAAGAGTAATATCTAGCAATATATTCTAAATCAATATTCATAATATTCTATTTTAAACTGAGTAGAATGCATTAACTGTTATTACATTTAATACTTTTACTATCTTGAAATCGATTGAGAATTAACTAGTGTATAATATTCTAAGGTGCAGAAGTTATATGAATAAATGAAGTTGGAAAGCTTAATGATGAAAATGTAATATGTATTTCATGAATCTTTATTATAAGTTTTTAGATGTGTAATATATATGTGTGTTGATTATTTAAATAAAGTTCTACGTATCGGCAGAAAATTGACGTCTGGCTCTTCATTTCAGCTTCGATTCCGTACCTGACCTAATTCCCTTGATATTTCATCATCGGGTGACATTCTTTATCTGGGGACTCATCCTTTTTCTTCTTACTATCCTCCTGAGTTCCCAGCCTGTGTTTATGAGACTGATCTATAGAACGTTCCAGCTAAACATCTAATAAAAGTCTCATAAAAATAATAATAATAATAATAATAATAATAATAATAATAATAATAATAATAATAATATTATTATTATTATTATTATTATTATTATTATTATTATTATTATTATTGCGAATAAATTGATATTTGTTTAGTGAAAGTCATATTTGAGGCAAAAATGTGAAAATAAATAATATTTTTACTTTTGCTACTTAATCGGTGTTATATGCACTTGTGTGTGCAGACACTCCCATGATGACCGAAATCTCAACTATCTACACAGTCACTGACGATTCCCGTGAAACAACAGAAGGTCTATACGATAAATTATAGAGAATTGTAAATATACACTATACAAAAACGGGAAGTGCTATCCCTCGATTCATAGGAGAATGAATATTATCTATCTATCTATCTATCTATCTATCTATCTATCTATCTATCTATCTATCTATCTATCTATCTATCTATCTATCTATCTATCTAAGTGGATTCTACAGGAAGTTTACTCCGAGATTTTTGGTGGCTTAACATTCGAAGACTTCAAAAGGCAATATGAATTCGTGGCCGATGTTTGTAATTAATTTGAGTTAATTAGATTGTGCTACCTTCAATAACGGTAATTATGCTTCATTCGAGTTATGAAGTGTATTCGTACTTTCTGAATGATTGTTTCAGGCTGTGAATTTGCATTCATTAGAATGCAACATATGAAACAAGCGTAGATTGATTGGTGTGCAAAGCTTGACTCTGAGATCAATATTTAGATAGTGTGTGTGTTTGTGCGTTACCCTATCTATATAATTCATATAATTTGTACGCAGTAGTTCAGGAAATACATAAGTGATGTAGTGTGACCTGATAAGATTGGTTGCCAATTAGTCAAAGGTGTGTGAAAAAGTAATGTACTAAAGTAATGTACTTCATCGAAGATAGGGTGAAAGAAATTATCTACCTTTGATGTATTCCTTCAGAATTGTCCATGGTGCACACATGAGGTGGCACAATATCAGAAGGAGAAAAGAGAAATGAAGAGTTATCAAAAAAGAAGGAATTAAGAAGAAGCAGAAGAAAAGAGGAAGAGGTACAATGGAAGAAAAAAGGAAGGAATTAAGAGAAATATTGAAGCAGATATGAAAAAGGGACTACACAGATAATATTTACTCAATCACATGTATATCCTGAAATAACAATAGATAACTAACTTGCTAAATGGTAATTGGATCAATCAGGGTCGATTAATATGTTAATTGTATGGACATTAAACTGAATCTTAATTATAAATATATTTATTAATTTAAATCGTTACTTTTTAATAAAATTTGTATATATTGAATCTTGAGATATTTTTATTTAGGGTGTTAGCTTTACTCATTGGGGAGATGGACATTAGCTTTACTCATTGGGGGAGATCGACATTTATTAATGCACATTTTCTGCAATAATGTTTATAATATCGTAGCTGGATTTTAACAGTTTGCCGTTGAATAAAGCAGTGATCTATACATTTTGAATTTTTGTTACAATCGTCTATGTTAACTTTATAAACTGTTATACTGGTAGATTACATGCATTCATAAGATAATGTAAACGTTTGCATATTCAACTTCTATTTTGTATTGTTGTTATTATTGTTTCTCTTGATTGTATCAAATACGCATTTCAGCCCGCCAAGCCGTATTATGTGGCTCGCAAAATAATAGCGTCACAAGGTGTCATGAAAGATAATAAAGATGGTGCGGCCTTTAGGCCATCGAAAATGCCCTCAAGTGGCTCTCTGACTGGTTTGAGTGTGAGAACCCTTCTTAAATTTTTAACAAAGTAGTTTTCCTAAATGCGTTGCCAGACTTTTACATGTATCTTATTCAATCCTTAGCACATGCATTTCTTTGCAGCATCAAGTGAACTTTAAAGACCTGAAATTCGCGCTTATATTCTGTGTATTATTTGGTTTAGTGTTCAAACAAGCGGACAGCTGTAGTGCAAGAAGTGAGTGGGATAAGTCAGAATAGTGTGGCATTCAGTTTCACGTGCAGTTTTGGTGGCGTCAGTTCCAACTACGTCCAGAAGTTTCTGCACTGTCTGTTTCAGATGTGTGATGTCAAAGGTAGTCACTATATAAAAATAAAATAAATATTGAATATCTTCATCATTTGTAGTGAATTGTTCCGCACATTATGTTTCAATGAAATCCGCGCTAATTCATGATAGATTAAACGTATAGCTTTGTTGACGCACTGTCTGTAACGATAATACAAATTCGTAAATAAAATTGCATTGGTGTAAATGATGAATACCTAATTTATGACACCAAAGCACCAAAATAGTTTAACAAACCCGGATTTGTATTAAAACAGAAATACTACCTGTCAAATTCATGTAGATGTTATCCCTGTAAGTTTACACTAAGCAGTTTGTTGCGGATACGACCTAGCACAGAAGCGAAGATAATTATCAAATCGTGATTTCTTGTCTACGAATATCATTCTTGGGAACAATAACACGTATTTGTGTCTTTCAGTACTATATTGCAATACACAGAAACTGGGTATTGAATAAACATGATCAAAAATCAAAATCGATCTTTTCAGCATGATGATTCAAATACTTTCTCACCAAAATTCACATAAATTAATATAGATTTTCGATTTTGATGTAATTGGTAGAAAGCAGATAACTGCATGATAGTGTCGGCAAAAGCATTGCAGTCATTAAAATATTTTAAGCATCTTATCGCGAACCGAACTTAAATCCCCAGTGATGTCAACAGTGTGTAAAAAAAATAGTTTTGTAACTCAAACTAATTACAAAAAAATAAAATGGTTTAAGTTATTTTACTTTCGCGACCCTCATAAAATCTTGTCTGGTGCACAGAAAACAACCGAGATGCAGGCAATAATGATGGCGACCTTCATGGTTACGGTTGTCAATATTTATATCTAGAAGATAAATGAGCACTCCATTAAACAGCAACAATAATGAAAGATATAAAACAGTCCAGTCATAGAAATAAAACACGTTGCTTTCTGTTCACAATGCATTTATCAAATTGTATAGGCACAGCGAAATTATATATATATATATATATATATATATATATATATAGAGAGAGAGAGAGAGAGAGAGAGAGAGAGAGAGAGAGAGAGAGAGAGAGAGAGAGAGAGAGTCGACTTGGTACGTGAGGTAAAGTCATCTCCCATTGGCTTGTAGAAATGATGACAGTTCTTATTCTTGCTTCATCATTCAAGAACTCATAATCAGAGATGTCTGCAGACTCGTACCCGGATGACCTTGAAATATATTTTTATATATCGGTCGTAAGTTAAAGTGATAGAGGGTATTAAAAAAGACGGGGAAGGGGAACACTGAAGCATTGAGTCTTATTTCTAACTATCGAAATATTCTAAACTTTCCAAAACACTGAAGGTCTACTATCTACGATATGGTGAATTACACATTGGTTTAGTCTCAGTAAATAAGAATTATCTATGCTTATCACATTCACTGCATCCTGTTTAATTATTTTTAGTTATTTTATTTTGAGAACGATTTCACGCGCATCTTATGAATATGCTGATTTGTGATCATTTCATTCGTCTTCCTTTATTGTAACGATCATAACCCCTTTTATGTTCCACAAACTGTATGAATACTCGGTAGCATAGCTTTCTACGTAATGTATTGGACCATCACGATTCTACGTTTGAACTGTATAGAAACATGTTGCAGATCTCAGTGGCAGTTTTCCAATCTTTCGATAGTTGAATAGGTGTATAAGATATCTCGCAATATAGTAGATGTAGTTAATTATTCTATTCCCAATAAAATAATAATTCATTTGAGAGATTATCGGTGGATGCCGAATAATATTAGAAAATTCATTCGGCAGCGGGAAACACATCAATTTCTTAGCTAAAATAACCAATCTTTCTTTACACTAAGCCAACTTCAGATATGTTAGAAAAAGAGCTGTAAGTACTGCAAGAAGGCTGAAATAGATGTTTTAATAGGCAATTTAATTATAACTTCACCGTTTTTCGGTCTATTATAAGACTGTCAATTATTGTTGAGGACGCAACCAGTGCTTCTGGTCTTTTGAAAGAAGACCTTCTCAAAATTAATTGATAAGCAAATCAATAGTTAGTCTATTGTAATTCAAACAAAACCAAATCAAAGATTAACCTAATCATTTCGTATAGAACAAGGCCCTCATAATTAAATGAATTACACAATTATTACGAACCTCATCATCTAGCATAAAAACACAGGACTAATTTTCAATGACTCTATTTCTTTGCATACATATACGCCTGAAATAACTACAAAAGCATGGATAAGGTTATAGATACTGCGAAGTTTGAATTTAAAACTTGAGAGAAAGTCATTAAAACCTTTTTATATCACTTCCATAAGAACTCTTTCCAAGTATTGGTGTTATCTGGGATACCTGCACCAAATATGAAATAGAGGAAATAAAAACAGAACTTTTGGAGGAGACGAAATGGGAAAAACATTCAGCCAAGCGTTACAGACATTGAATCATAAATTTTTATAATATATATATATATATATATATATATATATATATATATATATATATATATATATATATATATATATATATATATATATATATATATATATATATATATATATATATATATATATATATATATATATATATATATATAAGATGCATGTGTCCTTTGAGGTCCAGGCGGTAACTGATACACAACTTAGTGATAGTACAAACCTCCAAACGCCGCTAGGACATGCGGTCATTGAGGTCTATGCGGTAATTAATATACAACGTAGTGATAGTACAAACCTCCAAACGCCGCTAGGACATGCGGTCATTGAGGTCTATGCGGTAACTAATATACACCGTCGTGATGGTACAAACCTCCAAATGCCGCTGGGACAAATCAATACCAAAGTCTAGTTTTTACTAATGTCTGCTGCAGAATGGAATCTTCTCCATTTAAAGTTTCGAAACAATCGTGCATTGCATTCTTATAAATCACACCTGATAAGGAATCGAGGAAAAGTCGAAATTATTACTATCAAGGATAAAGGATGGCACAAAATATGCACAGAAGAGCAGAAATTAAAAAGCACGTTCGTTTAGACTGTAACATCGATGTTATTTTCAGCTTTCGAACAATACGAATATTGCTCCATATCACAGATATTATGTATTTTGTAATAAGTAACCTCTTGCAAACAGTTGACGTCAACGAGATGTTCAATGCGGTCCTTAAACACATAATTAGACTCAATAGTTTTGTTTGACCATTAATGATGTCACCACCTTAAACTGTCTTCTGCATACATATATATGGTCCGATTTAACGTTAAAAGTACTTGATCTCCATAAATCCCAACGTCATCGTATATATTTCTTTCTTCTTTTTTTCTTTCTTCTCTTCTTATTCGTTAATTTGCTATATTACAGTAACGTAGATGAGATATCATATATTAGTAAGAAGAGATTATATATACACATGCGTAATTGTCGCTTGTGCATTCATTTGAAAAAAAAATCCTTCTTTTTTGTATAGATAGTAAAATGAGAAGTACAGAGAGAATATCTAACTTGATTTGAAACCAGTTTAAATTTTGTTTTATTACATTCATTAGATATAAACTCACATCGTTTGAGATTTAATTTAATTTAATTTGTTATTGTTTTGAAACATCTCCAGAATCGATGCTGATAGCTCGATGATGATGCGATTTAAAGTAAAATCAACTTCGATGTGATAAATTATTACATCGAAGCTATTACGTTTTTTCAAATCCATTTTATCTCAGTCTCAATAATAACTAATATTCGTACATAAGAAAAGAAACTATTGAGAAAAGAAAACAAAATAATTCTAAATAGTCTAGTTCTCACATAAAATAAAGTTTTTATACTTCTCATTTTTCAATTGTTAGACAGTAATTTGTATATTTTTGAGAATGATAATAATTTGTGTTTAGCAGTTTGAATCTGTGCCTAATGATGCGCATATATCTATTTATATAAAGTTTGATAAAAAAAAAATGATATTTTTAAACGTTTACCTATCCATAGTTAGCTTTTACCTATATCGGAACGTTTATACATTAACTATAGACCTACTGAATGTGAGCATTTCAGATATGAACATTAGACCAACTAAATGTTAACTTTTCATATATTTATATTAAACCTACCATATGTAAGCTTTTCATATATTTACATTATTGTTTTGTATTTTTTATTTTGGGGGACCAGACAGATGCCTCCCCCTCCCACATTTTGAAAAAAAGTAAAAGTGTTTATATTTGAGTGCATTTCCTCCCGATGTGCAGTGTTGTTGTCTTTTTCTTAAATTTCCCATTTAAATTGGTCTCTTTAATTTTTCACATCGGGATTATAATTTAGAGTTTTTAGGGGTATTTTTTCCTAATGTATCTATATAGAGTTTTCGTTCGATATAGGTTTCTTTCACCTTTCATCGACTTCACATCTATAGCTTCTGTTTAGTTTACTCTGGCTAGGTGTCCCCTGTATCCAGTGTTTGCTATTCGTGCTGGCGCTATATGAATGTATGCTATATGTATATAATATGCATGTCTTTTTTGTTTCGATAGCAATTTGTTTCAAATTTCTTTCCCCGTTGTTCTATTTGTGACTTGGACTTTTAAACAGATCGTTACTTTTTTCCTCCATTTTTAATTATTATATTTCTTTCTTTATTTTATAAATTTTGAATTTTGAGCAAAGTCCGTTGTGTTAATTTAAATTTTTTTCCTTACTGGTTTAGTTTTTGTGATTTTTTCGTGTCTTCCTTTGCTGTTTCTTTATAAATTTGTATCTACTGAGTACGATTGATGTCGAGACGGTGTTCATACATTTTTTAACATTAAAATGTGTACTTCTCCCGCCTCAAGTTAGTTCGTATCATTTTATTTATTTCTTACTTATTGTGTTACAAAATTTTTTCGAAAAAGTTTATTTGCCCTATAAACAGGGCGCTCTGTACAGTACGGGAGCTACCAGAGCTGATTTCTTGTCAGATTTTCGCGGGTCATGAGCGTTATTCGTATAATATTGTACAAGCCCACTTGCCAAAGGGTAAGCGTTACGTCCCACTTTGTCAAAGGGTATTGCATAACATATAACATTAATATAATAACCCACTCCTCTCTGATACTCGCTATCTAAGAGATGACCGCCCTCGGTATAATTGCCCGGTTCGAGTATATAATGTATATGGTAACCTGAGCGGGTATATTGAACAAAACAACTCCGAGTCCCCGTAAAGATAAATAAACAATTTAATCAAATACATACACAATGAAATTTCCCTTCACTAGGAATACACGCGGTTTAGAAATAAACTTTCACCGAATTACAAATAGATTTGAAATAGAATTAAACAAATTAGCCGTTCTATTACTGATATTTAAAAATCATCATAGGATCGAGTGTCACAATCAAAGTCAATGCTTTGTTCGATTTTCATAACCTGTTATCCTTGAACCACGTTCACTGTTCAACCCAATGTTGTCATAGAAATCAGTTCTCTCTATATATGTAATCTGCCCTCGTGGATGTTCCGCTTGAGTCCGGACTGGTCCACTGTATCAATGTATACACCTCTCAATTCTTTTCCAACTTGTACGTCTTTACTTCTGTCTTCACGTCTTCCCAAAAGCTATTTTCTTCCTTCCAAAAGAAAACTGAAACAACCGAAGTCCCTCGTTACAATGGTTACAGTTGAAACTGCCCATTATTCCTGGGTCGAACAATCAGATATTACTATCAGTGATAACAATTTTACGGCTAGTAATTAACTACACATGTTCTCAAATAAATGTAGGTTAACCATTCGTTAATTCGTTTTACATTGACCTAATACATTAACGTCTTACAAAGCGAGACGTTGAATTATACACTGTCGCTAAATTATCTATGACATCAAAATTCGGTGAATTCACATGTATTCTTGTAAATCATTAACTAATGTAATACATTAAATTCTTAGAACACAATCATTATTCAAACAATATAATAAATTCAAGAATTAACATAACACTTCCTATCCATAGCTCAGCATAGAGTTTTTACGACATAAATTAACACTACGTCATTCTTAACTAAGAATTAAAGTAATAATTCTGATTCATAATTCAAAAGCTCATTCTTAAATAAATGTATCGAATGATAATTCAGATACTTCTGATTCATAATATAAAACACATTATTATACGAGTGTATCACATTAAATCAAGTATACAAATGTATCAAACGAAATCATGCAGACCTGTAAACGAAGCAGACATTATATTAATTGCATCACAATAAAACATGGAATTGAGACAATACCTTGTGTTTCTGCGTGTCACTCAACCGTTGCTTTTGGCGGTTTTTCCCCTGGTCGGTTATTTTACGGATGTACGTTTGTAAAATACTATCCGGAGTACTACTAATAATAATTCTACACCTCTTTCCTCTCACAGGAACAAATCAGACTAAATTCTAATTTAGTTAGTAAGATATTATGTTTTAAAGATTTCTCGTGTAAAACACACCCCTTAATTAACCGCGACCAATCAGAATCAAATGTATTTTCTCCCGCTTCCCTCTAAAAGTCGCTTACGTTATGACACGCTTTGGTTTTAAGTAATAGAATCTCTGTTTTCTCTCAATTCTGACATTTTCGTGATAAAATGAAACTTTACAAGGTCGCCGTCGGTCAGTACTGGCTCCTGTATAAACAACGTGTCAATTAGTACAGGGGTCGGCTAGCCTTTGCAGGCACCCTTCTTGCACGACGTGTCTCCTAAATCTAACTAATGGCTAGCTGGCCACAACTAATGGTTCATTAATCGATCGACCAAAAATTTGGCACTTCACATTAAGATTATATTTGTAGTCATATTTCTATGTGGCATCCATTTGATGAAACATTATTTGTAACGAACTATTCTATATCCTATTTTGTGTTTTTGTTTGGTTTGTTAGTGTTCTTCTAAGTGTATTTTCCCGACTCTTCCATGGGCCTGTCCACTTCGCGTAGCGCCATGTGATATAGCCCCATGACGTCATAATCTTGTACTTTCACTTTGTGGGTCCCTGTCCCTTTTGCAATTTTCCTATTCTATTAGTGTTTCCCTATAACTATAATTTGACCGCATGCCCTCATATTGTCTACTATATAATCAGTAATCTTATTTACCATGGTTTTAGTGTCATCTTCGTCTAAGTAAGGTATGCAGGTCTGTCTGTACGTCTGTGTCACTCTAATTTTTTTCCAATATCGGTATTCATTTGTTTCTAGTAATCTCACACTCTGCCATTACATGTTTTTTTTTGTGTGGTGAAAAGTCTTTTTTACACAGTGGACATTTTGGCGATACTCTGATCATATGCCGTCTCACTGCTACTTCTCCCATCTACCACGCATCATGCATGCATTTTGAAGCAGAGGCTCTGTATTTTAATGGCCTTAGTTTTAACCAGTGCCCCCATGCCCTATCCCAGTTAACACGTATATTTCCCTCTTCTACTTTGTTCCTAATTTTATCAAATGTTTATCCCCTTATCCATTCATATGTCGATCTCTCATCTATCTCACATAAATCCCTATATTTGTTTAATGTTTCTTGTATGTATTTCATTTATTTGGTACTTCTAACAGTTTTGTGAGCATGTTATTACTATATATGTCCCTCCTATTCTTCATAAAAAGCAAAAACCAGAATATATATATATATATATATATATATATATATATATATATATATATATATATATATATATATATATATATATATATATATATATATATTGCCATAGGATTATTGGCTTTGTCTGTATTTTTAAAACCTATTTATTATGTTATGTTTGCACTTTTAAATTTATTAGGGTTTGGTTGAGCTAGCCCCCCCCCCCCCTTTCCCTCCCTTGTGTAAAGTATCCTTATTTACATAATATTTTTTACAATCCCATTTGCATTTGATAATTTTGTTATCTATGATTTTTAAATGCTTATTTTTATATCAATATATTTTATTGCATAATTTAGGTTTGAATACGTATAATTCTTAGCTACTTATGCTATTTACATTAAGCATATTGGCGTTAGCGCCCAGGTATCTATATTTCCGTTTTTTTTTCTTTCTTTATTGTATTCAGATTTTCGTTTTCCTCTTCCTTTCCAAAGTAAATCCCTAGAGCTTTTACTTTTGATTTAATTAAATTGGGGGTTAATCCGTGGCGTTTACCCCTCCAGTCGCTTATTATTAATATTTCTGTTTTTTTCATGTTAAGTTTTGACCTGATGCTTCTCCAAATTTGTCAAATTCCTTTATAAGTTGTCTGTAGGGATTAAGGTCTTATATAAAGTTTGTACAATCATCTGCGTGTTGTATCATTTTCACCTCATCTCTTATGTTTGGAAAATTTAATACCTTTGATGTCCTTGTTGAGTTCTATCTTAGTACTGAGAACTTATATTGCTATTACATATAATAACATTGCTAGTGGGCACCCTTCCGGCACCAATCTTTTAATATCAATTTTCCCTGTTCTGGCTCCATTTACCTGTACACACGATGTTATTTCGTTCTACAGTATTTTGGTCCAATTTAGGAATATATTCCCATATCTAAATTCGTCCAGTACCTTCAGTCCATAGTTCAGTTCCAGTCTGTCAAAAGCTTTTTCCTGATCAAAGTGTACCATGGCACCCTTTTCCCCAGATATGTTTATGTAATCTATTGGAGTTTTGATTGTGAGTATGTTGTTTTGGATGTCCCTTCCCTTTGCCCCACATGTTTGATTTATGTTTTTTTGGATGTCCCTTCCCTTGCCCCACATGTTTGATGTATGTTTAATATGTTTCCCAATCCTTTTTTAATTTTCTGCTAATAATTTACTTAATATTTTATAGTCTATATCTAAGAGGGAGATTTACATTATACCTGCTATATTTAAACTTTTCAAATATTTACATTAGACCAACTAAATGTGAACTTTTCATATGTTTACATTAGACCAACTATATATAAACTTTTCATATATTTACATTAGACCAACTATATGTGAACTTTTTTATATTTACATTGGACCTACTATATGTAAACTTTTCAAATATTTACATTAGATCTACTATATTTAAACTTTTCATATATTAACATTAGACTAACTAAAAGTGAACTTTTCATATATTTACATTAGACCAACTAAATGTGAACTTTTCATATATTTACATTAGACCAACTAAATGTGAACTTTTTATATATTTACATTAGACCTACTATTTGTAAACTTTTTATCTTTTCATATATTTACGTTAGACCAACTAAATATAAACTTTTCATATATTTACATTAGAATGCTCCAGTGGCCTAGTGGTTAGACTGTCCTCCGCGGAAGCGGGGGGTCGTGGCTTCGATCCCTGGCCGAGTGATACCAAAGACACAAATGGTACTATCAGATGCCTCGCATGGCGCTCAGCATTAAGAGGCAGCCGTTAGTACCATTTTTTAAAAAAGTTTTTGGTATGACTCGGCTGGGGATTGAACCAACGAATTCCTGCATCCGAGGCGGACGCTCTGTCCTGAGCGGTCTTAAATAAATGAGAAAAAAAACCATAAAAACAACATTTCAAGGAAATCTTTTGAGATATATTTTCTATTAGTGATCTTGATCCAAAGGTAACTGGGGCGTCTCGGATCGTAACGCTAAGTATGGCGAGTAGCGTCGAACATAGCGACTTCTATATCTCTTTACTCCAAAGTGAACTAGACAATATTCTTATTTTACATGTTTTTTTAAAAAGGAATCACTGAATAGTTCGGACAATGTTTGTTGATAAAGAAACAACTATACTTAGAATATGGTCTTAAATTAAGAATTTTTGTTTAAAATATGGTCTTGAATTAGGATTTTTGTTTAGAATATGGTCTTAAATTAGGACTTTTATTTAGAATATGGTCTTAAATCAGGATTTTGATTTAGAATATGGTCTTAAATTATGATTTTTGTTCAAAATATGGTCTTAAATTAGGATTTTGATTAGAACATGGTCTTAAATTAGGATTTTTGTTTAAAATATGGTGTTGAATTAGGATTTTTTGTTTAAATCATGGTCTTAAATTAAGATTTTTGTTTAGAATATGGTCTTAAATTAGGATTTTTGTTTAAAATATGCTCTTGAATTAGGATATTTATTTAGAATATGGTCTTAAATTAGGATTTTTGTTTAAATATGGTCTTAAATTAGGATTTTTGTTTAAAATATGGTCTTAAATAGGATTTTTGTTTAAATAATGGTCTTAAATTAGGATTTATCTTTAAAATATAGTCTTAAATTAGGATTTTTGTTTAAATATGGTCTTAAATTAGGATTTTTATTTAGAATATGGTCTTAAATTAAGATTTTGATTTAGAATATGGTCTTAAATTAGGATTTTTGTTCAAAATATGGTCTTAAATTAGGATTTTGATTTAGAACATGGTCTTAAATTAGGATTTTTGTTTAAAATATGGTGTTGAATTAGGATCTTTTGTTTAAATCATGGTCTTAAATTAAGATTTTTGTTTAGAATATGCTCTTAAATTAGGATATTTATTTAGAATATGGTCTTAAATTAGGATTTTTGTTTAAATATGGTCTTAAATTAGGATTTTTGTTTAAAATATGGTCTTAAATAGGATTTTTGTTTAAATCATGGTCTTAAATTAGGATTTTTGTTTAAATATGGTCTTAAATTAGGATTTTTTTTTAGAATATGGTCTTAAATTAGGATTTTTATTTAGAGTAAGGTCTTAAATTAGGATTTTTATTTAGAATATGGTCTTAAATTAAGATTTGTGTTCACTAACACACAAGATTACGATAATATAAGTTTACTGATCCTACATAACTTTCACTAATCTTGCTAGACATTAATCAGACGCGACTTCATTTTGTTATTTAAGTTATCATTGATTAACATCACAATGTCTCGAATATATAGATAATCAATCTTCTTCACGACGCTCTTGGTCCATAATTTTCTCTCTGCTTCTGTGAAACAACTTTGTTTTGATTTCACGTATCCTTTGCAGCTATGTGCAAGAGACTTGCATTGTTATGATTCCATGGACTATGTATGAACATTGTTATACCCAGCAATGAATGTAGTATCCCACGCACTATCGAATTTCTCCCAATATACAATGCGAAGTACACAGCATCACGACCTTTCTTGGGTTGTTCGTCAGCTATGTGCGTAAATTGTCCCATCATTTCTGGTAGGTTTTTTTTTACCTTCTCCCACTGATCATATTTGCGAGTGTGCTCTCGTCTCATAATCTAATTTATCACGGTTCAGTAGCGGCTTCATCCTTTTCAAATACTTTCAAATATATTGTTACCGCGCAATACACTGAATGTTTATCCGCAATGATATAAATATTACAACACCTTGTTTGATATAATTCTGGAGTAATTCGATTGATGAATACTAGCTTGGGACCCTACACAGAAGAAACATTAATTAACAATCAAAGGAAAATGCCGGCTCATAACCTCTTCCTATCTGCTATGACAAGTGACCGGCGGTAAATGTCACTCTCAAAACGGATTATTGATTTAATGCATGCGACTGATCTGCCAGTAAAATCAATAATCGGAGGATAGCAGATTAGCGTAAATTTCGAGCTCTGTTAAAACGATCCAGTTGTAACTATTATTCTTTCAAAAGTTAGAACATCTGTCTGAGAAGAGATATATTTCAGATAGTTTCATAAGCAAAACCAGGAAACAGCCATATGAAAATCGTCTATACTCCAACACGTGAAAGTTACAGAAGATTATTCATTACAGCGGACATTAGGATGTAATTTTAATATCGAAGCGACAAGATAAGAGGAAAGACCACCTATAGATCATCTTTATTAAAAGAAATAAATAAAGAAATATAATGGCAAGAGAATTTGAAAGAATAATCAGGACACAAAATTGCACGGTTTCAATTTCATTTATAAGTAACAAAAAATAATATAGATCAAACTGACTCTCTCTCTCTCTCTCTCTCTCTCTCTCTCTCTCTCTCTCTCTCTCTCTCTCTCTCTGTACTGTCTCTTCATCTCTCAACCATCTGAGTGGGTCTGTCTGTGATGCCTTTGTGTCAATGTACATGGTCGAGGAATATAGTCTAACTGGACTAGAGTTTAGCACTAATACCGTACGCTGGGTAGAAGCATGGAATGTCATCGATTACCGGTCACATATCCTTTACTACATAACTGAAATAGAAAAAGGAATATGCATTTTAGCATCAAGAATGAATGAATGTATGAATGAATGAATGAATGAATGAATGAATGAATATCAGCGTGTGTTTCTGCTGTTCAAACTAAAATTGTAGGATTCTTGAGGTTTGAGAGCATGAGTAGATTTTGCGTTTTGTTTCATAAAATGTGCGTGGCCTGGGTGGCCGAATGTTTTTAAAAGGTTCACTTTAACAGATCACTGACATCTCATATATGTAGTCGCAAGCTCGAATCTCGGCTCGATAAACGGGGACATGTGAGTAAGCTTGCCATTAGATTCCCTTGGGTTTATGTGTCTTCCCGGAAATTTCCTCCACCGAATACGCGGAAAGCCATGTATATAGTATGTGTTTCTTTTGGCATTCATAAAGTCACATGACACTTTAAATTGTCTTGGCACATTTCCAATAATCGTACTAGTTGTGTAAAAACGCACTAATTGTATATAATCGTACTAGTTGTGTAAAATCGTACAAATTGTGTAAAAATGTTTTAGGGTAATATTTGGACAAAAAAAAGAAATATCCACTGCTTAAAATGAAACTTAACAGGAAAAATATATTTCAAGTCTAATTATAATATTTTCATAAAAACGTTAGAAATTTATAATTATTATAATTTCGAAATAGTTTTAATCAGTGACGACATTTATACTCATAAACTGATTATAGAGGGTACTTTGAAACTTACTTTCAACAAAAGCTCTGATGCGGACTTGTGTTGGCTATACTCTCTGGCCTTGGTGATCAAGTTTTCAGTAGATCCTTTGGAAATCCCACGCTGTATCATTTCCAGACAAGCCTTCTCAAGATCATTGAATCCAAACTGGATGGCCCCACAGAGAATACCTGGAAAGAAACAGTAACATCTTAAGAGACTGTATAAGGTCTGACTATTTGACTTCACAAGGATATAGATCTTATTCGCAAATTCCTGAAATCAATTACCTTCGTGGCATGATAAACGTCCTAAACGGGCACATAAACGTGATCAGTGCTCTCAAGCAATTTATTTATATATGGTACTCACCTACGACGGTTTCCATGGTGATACTGACGGATCCAGAGTGAACAAACTGGATCAGCCGACGGAAGACATCTGTGTCGTACGTCCGGACAGGGACCTCTAAATGCTGGGACTTCCTGGAGCACTTTTTATTCTTGCGTGGTGTCGATTTCTTTGGTGTGCGGTTCACCTCTGGTTTTTTCAAATACTTCAGTATGAACTTATAGAAAGACCTGAAATCGATAGACAAACATTTTGTTTACACCTCCAAAAGGTGAAACCCCGAGACCTACCTAATAATTAGTTTGGTTTCAATTACATCTATTAGCACTGTCTAAGATGTCTCATCTGAGGAAGTTATCAAGTTCCCTATATACGTATAAGTCCCTTATATTTCACGTATAATTCCTATCAATAATACACGAATCGTTTAAGCTTGTTAACAATTGTTTAAAATTCTAGCCTAAATAATCATCATAATGATTTGTATACGAATGCGAATCAAACCGTAAACTCTAGAAATCTGCTGCATATATTATAAAAAAAACTATCGATTTTTAGAAGGATTTTTTTTAAAGAAAACTTTGCGTAAAATATGCTCTTTCCATCCAAGCAAATCTACGAAATTTCATAAGAAAATACTGAACAATTGAGAAACAATAATTTCTGATAGCGTGCACCTCCAAATGACCTTGATTGGAAAATGGCATGCAAGATGTGGTATTTACAGCCACGTACATCTACGATACGCCATTAAAGAAACTGAACAAGCGACATACAGTAAACTCGGATCGTGTGTACAGCCAAAAGACCTCATTGGAAAATGTGAGTCCATCCTACACTTAACCATTCCTGTCTGTTAGATATGACAGAAAAGACCGATAGTGTTCCAACTGGCCACAGCAAGAGTTGACGCTGTATCGCATAGTCGATCAAGTCATTTACCTGTATTCGTCAGTAAAAGCTTGAATCGAGAATATACGTAAAAAACTTAGCATGGAGAAAATGTTATTTCTTGACCATCATTAACTATCAAACATATATTTTGTTTTTAAAACCCAAACCGATAATTCAATTTTAATCTCGAAATTCCAATATTCCAATAAAATATCTTAAGTTCGCATGAAACGGAGAACATTATAATTATTGTAAATAACCGACTATTTTTTCCAGTCTTGTGTCGATGTTCTAGTTTTGGGATAGATAATTTGGCACACTTCAGAAATACGAAAGCTTGTTTAAAATAAATTTCTAAAATTCATTTAAATTAACAGGATATTTTAGTTATTGCTAAAACTCCCCAAAGCAATTACTTTTTTTAAATATTACCTATGAGAAAGGTTAATGATCACAATTAGATTATCATTATTTATGTATCTTTTCTCAGATGGAATTATTTACTTGAAGTGAATGAGATTATATGTTTAAAATGTTTTATGGAAATAATATTTATTCCGACTTATAATGGAATTAAAAAATGTTCGCAGTTTATAATTTATTGTTGTATTTGTCTCGAGTCAGGATTAAGAAAGAACATAAAGGAATGAAATAATAAACTACTGAAATAAGAACCTAAACTACTGAAAATCCGAATTCTTTCACTGAATTATATATGACTTCTCAGCATTCCAAATTAACAAAATAATCAACGTGAATTTTTTGATAAGAACTTAAAACGGGGAGAAGAACAAATAAATAAATAAATAAGTAAATAAATAAATAATAAATAAATAATGTCATTCCTTATATTAGACCTAGCTCTAATGTAATAAATAAGAAACTACAGATGTGATGAATTTATGGTCGAGACATTGAAGTTGAAGCCTTAACAATTGTGTTGGGTCTTAACTTTGAAGAAGAAGAAAAAAAAACTGTAATAAAAACGGGTGGATTTGTATGAATCCTTGCTACATTGTCTGCATGACCTAGTGGCTTGAGCGTCCGCCTCGAATGCGGGAGGTCGTGAGTTCAATCCTTGGTTGAGTCGTACCAAAGACTTATATAAATGGTACTAACAACTGCATATCTAGGCACTCAGCATTAAGAGGTTAGTGTTAGGACTGGTCGGTGTCGTGTCAGAATAATGTGACTATGTGGGACATCACTATAAACTGTCACACTGCAAACATCTGCCTCAAATCACACGCACACACACACGCAACACACACTCACACACACATCTTGTCTGCATGAAATAAATTATGAAAACAGATACACATTTTACTTCCCATATCCTTCCCAAAAGAAAAAAAAATCCGCTTGTCTTTATGTTAACACTCAAATGAATATGTTAGGTACCTGCTTCTCGTTCCAATAATGGCCTTCACCCCATATACTGGAACCTCGTCTTCTCCAACCAGAAATTTGACGTCGCATAACTCTGGAAATTCCGTGATGAAACGGAAGCTGTGGCTGAGCGCATGCAGACTACGGAAGTGCATCACGTCCACTTCATCCGTGCAACGTTCTCTGTTCTTAGATGATTTGACTGGTTCAGTATCAGACATTTCTGTAGACTTGCAAGAAAATGACCCTGAAATATAAAGATTTTTATATCAGGCGTATATCGAATATAAATGACAGTGATGCATGTGCTTGAGAAAGGAAATGGATCAAAGAGCTACTAAGTTTCCTTAAGAACCATTTAGAAATCAAAAACTGATTAAAATAATTAAAAAGCAAGTAATATCGGTAACATTCGCGCTCTGAGGAAAATTTCGATCAATTCCCAATCATTGATCTATAATCAATTTTCATCGATTTTATAACGCAAGAATAGTACATAATTCATATCCAGTGTGCACTTATTTATCTGTTAACGCAGACGAAAAGTACTCTCTGAACTGGCCGACATTTTGTACCAGAATCCATAGAATATCTTAGTAGAATGAATTTGTTCCAATTGTGGATTCGAAATCTCACAGCGCCCATTACATTGTAAATTAAACTATGAAACTATGGTCTTCAGAAATCTAAACAACTAGACCGTTTCTAAATTTTAATTCACATTTGTGTAATTAAGACAATGCGAATAGCTTTTTTTTTATGTGCTGGGAAATAGGTCATTTTCAATCGACTTTTCTTGGACGAAATCATACTTAATTGGTCTTTCTACGATTTATAATTTCACAAAAATTTTATATGTATATCGTGTACCGCCTTCGACATCGTGGTATTAATATCGGATGCCAGGCTGTTATTCATACAATATAACAGCCTATATTCATCGTAAAATTGAACGCATTAAATGTGTTTATTCCTAAAAATGCAACCACTAATTGATTTATTTACTAAAAATAAAATAATTTTTAATATTTCACGAGAATTTAAATCTAACTTTTAAAGAAAATCCCATTTAAGTAGGTATATTGTGACGTCATTGCGAAACCTGGTTTCAGTTGAATCTGTTTCTAAGGTTCTCCCAAAGCAAAACTCACCTCTTTGGATGGAGTCATATAATTATAATCTAAATTATAATGGTCTTAGATGTAAGTTAAGGCTTATTTCTAAGGTGTACAATTTTCATTGAAATTTCATTCCATTTTGTAATGATCAAAGAAGGAATATATACCAAAACCCCAAAAAAACAATTTTCTCTTCTCATATCAATAACCAAACTTAATTATCAACTGTCATGAATGTAAACGTGTGACAATATGCTTTTTGATCTTTATATAAGTGAAAACATTTCGGTACAGACAGCCATAAAATAGAATCCTTAAAAAGAGACCTATTAACATGCATTGTTGCCTCTTCAATTACCATCACTACTATAAATTTGATATTCAATAATATATTGATATAATTACCATCCGATGCGCAGTTCCATATCTCCATTTGGTCAAAGTCCAATAATGTTTCCATGGAATCAGATTTCTCCATTGTGAGATGTGTTAAACAGTTATCCTGGTAAAGCTCGAAATGCAAACTATATAGGTTTTTGAGCCTATGGAAGAAATACAATTTTGGGTTTTGACCTTTGATTTTATACAGTTATACATGACAGACTAAGTTTCCTTTTGACAAGATGATAAAAGTTACTCTGTGAGAATGTTACCTCAGAAATTATCAACAAAGCATGGCAGCAATTAGCGGTGTGCTAATAGAGCGACGACATCCCTTTTTGGGGAACCATTGGAGTTGGAGTGTGCCAATGTCTTGAGTAGTGACAGCTCACAACTTGATGCCAGATTTCTGACAGGTGACCGAATGGAGTGAGCCCATATTTGTCACGGTAATTAGTGGTGAGCAATTAATTCAGGTATTAAAGGCTAATTAAATATATACTTGCCGGAATCTTCTTCGTTTTCCTTTGCTGATTTTTTTAATGATTAAACGCTTTATTTCAATTAGTGTTAACACCTGTAGTATTGTTATTATGATTTTCGTGATCATTATTACCAGTGTTACCTACTATATTTATATTAATTTATATTGGTGAATTTCCTTATCAAGATTCCTCATTAAATTAATTACTTTTTAATTGATATATCACAAAATACAACTGAGAAACGTATTTCACTTGATAACAGTACATTTTTGCGCAATGCCATTTTATTTGCAAAAAGTATACAAAATAGCAACGAAACACTTGACTCGGGAGAATCTTTACTGAGAAAAATATTGTAAAACATCTAAAATGCCGTGAACCTAAAAATCAAAAAAATTAATATCCCTAGTTTTGAAAGAATTCTTACATATTTATATTGAAATATACCTAAGCTAGTTGACATGAAAACTAGTCTCCTTTTAGTTAATTATACCAAGTGTTTGGCATCGTATTATCACACAACTGTTGTTGTTGTTGCAGGTTTTAACGCCATTTTTCAGCACATGATAGGCCATATATGGCGGTCAGTATTTATTTGGATCAACAAGTTTTAAAAAACACAAGCAAGAAAAGAAAACATCGTGAAGCGATCATTTGCGACACAAGTCTTTGCAATGATTGTTTTAATTGTCAATTTACAAATAGAATATAAACGACAGGTAATTAAAGATCAGAATATTTTTCATATAATGTTAGTCTTTTTTAGTGTGTGTTGAACCTGTCAATGCATTCAATCCTAATTGACAGACGAAATAAGGATCTATATTACTATTTTTCCGAAAATATATTATAACAATTTTTTCTATATATATTTGTTTTATTGTTTTAAGTTGTCTCGATGGTTCGGACTCTAAATCTGGTGTTCCAGCGTTTAAGCCTTTCCATCACAAATGGCAAGACACTACCCATTACATTTCATGTATGATCCCTTCACAAAATGCGCATGCGCGAAATGTCATTTCTGTTGCAAGGACGTTAAAGGTGAGAAAATTAATCAATAAATGGAATCGCATCACAATTATCAGTAGAATGTAGTATTAGTCTACTTTTAGAACATTTTCTTCTCTCATTTTGGTGGTGATAGAAGAGTTATATTGATGTTTGTTTTAGTAAGGATTTAAAGGTAATTGCTTATTCTTGAGGATAAGAGCACAGAGAGTGGTTGTCTGTGTTTATTTTGACGACAGTGCACAGTGAGTAATAAGGCCTTGGTGATGATCCGGTAGTAAAATCTGTGTTCTGTTTAGATGCTGTTCTGTTTACAGTGTAGCCTCTCAAAAAATTACCGGTTAACCCTTGACAAGAACATGGTGAAGTCATCTTTGGGGGTATATTAGATTAACATATGATTTGTATTGATTATCACACGGCTGAAAGGTCAGTACTGAGAAATATATGTAGAGAACATATAGTAAAAAGTGTAGGAAGCCGGAGACCTGTAGTTCACGTATCGGACACCTATATATATATATATATATATATATATATATATATATATATATATATATATATATATATATATATATATATATATATATATATATACCGGTATATATATATATATATATATATATATATATATACGTAACATAGGTGAATGACAGTGACATAAAAGTATTGGATAAAAGGGATATAATATATTACAACGCAGAGCGTAGTGAAACATGCTCTCTCACTTAAAGCAAGATCGACATGGATGGAGTTTGCGGATGCACTCTGTTATAACCTCTATTTTTGAAGTGGTTTCATCGTTTAAAGGATGGTCGCAAATCCATGGAAGATGACCTACATTCGTCGAGTGATGAGCGGAAAATGGCTTCTCTGAAGGGGGCATTTGATGAATAGACATTGGAAAGTATTTATATCATCACGGACATTAATTAGTCAGCTGTTTGTAAACTCATGAAGAATCGTTTGAAGTTCAAAATTGATTTGTGCAAGATGGATCTCCCATTATTTGATGACTGGTCAAAAACAGACTCGGGATGACATCGCTAAATTAGTCGCCATATAAAAAAAGAGTGACTAGAGACGTTTGAAAGAGATTGTCATTGGTGATTTAACCTGGATTTACCATTTATTTTCAAACCGTTAAACCTGACTAAATAGAAAATATTACAATTAGGAGAAAAATAGCAGATACCACATAACGCGCCAAGCAGTCGGACTGACAAGAGAGTTAAATACGCATTTTTCAGCCCACTTAAAAAACAAATAACAACCGTCTGCGTACCTGTCCCAGACTCTGCTGGTGCTACCGAACATTTTTGTATGTCTACAAAGTGTTGACAAAGTTGCTGAACACTATTAATCAGTCATACCGTGTACTAGTAATCGCTGAATCCAGTCAATCATACCGTGTACTGGTAATCGTTGTATCCAGTCAATCATACCGTGTATTGGTAATCGTTGTATTCAATCAATCATACCATGTACTGGTAATCGTTGTATCCAATCAATCATACCGCGTACTGGTAATCGTTGTATTCAATCAATCATACCGTGTACTAGTAATGATTGAATCCAATCAATCATACCGTGTACTGGTAATCGTTGCATCCAATCAAAAATACCGTGTACTGGTAATCGTTGTATCCAATCAATCATACTGCGTACTGGTAATCGTTGTATCCAAACAATCATACCGTGTACTGGTAATCGTTGTATCCAATCAACCATACCGTGTACTGGTAATCGTTGTATCCAGTCAATCATACCGTGTACTGGTGATCGTTGTATCCGATTAATGATACCGTGTACTGGTAATCGTTGTATCCAAACAATCATACCGTGTACTGGTAATTGTTGTATCCAATCAACCATACCGTGTACTAGTAATCGTTGAATCCAATCAATCATACCGTGTACTGGTAATCGTTGTATCCAATCAATCATACCGTGTACTGGTAATCGTTGTATCCAATCAAAAATACCGTGTACTGGTAATCGTTGTATCCAATCAATCATACCGCGTACTGGTAATCGTTGTATCCAAACAATCATACCGCGTACTGGTAATCGTTGTATCTAAACAATCATACCGCGTACTGGTAATCGTTGTATCCAATCAACCATACCGTGTACTGGTAATCGTTGTATCCAGTCAATCATACCGTGTATTGGTAATCGTTGTATCCGATTAATGATACCGAGCAGCAGAGAGGGTGAACAGACCAACTAACTTTTAAGCAAAATATTTTAAGCTTCCTTTTACCAAATAGAGCCTTGGATCAGATGGTTATATTTTAAGCAAAATATTCTAAGGCTCCATTTGCCAAACTGAGACTTAACAATTTTAGAGTTCTGTTTGTCAAACGGAGCCTTCCTCAAGGGTAAAAAAAAAGACGCCATTTAGTTGACGTTCACCTCCTCGGCTGCTAATGCGCTAACTAAATATTTGATCAAGTCCGACACGATATCTTGTCCGAGGGTCTGATAAATTTATCGTCACAAATCCGTGTGGGATTGACTGAGCGCGGCTAAAGAAATTTTTAAATTGATTATGATCCATATCACCACCGCACCAAGTTTGCCAAATATTTCTAAGAGTATGAGTATCAACTCCGTTAAATACACACAGCATATTGCAGTTATCTCTGATCACTTTTGGTATTTGAGTGTAACGTTGAGTGATATATATCACATCGGTGTTTTTATGTCTGCCTCTGGAAAATATTCTAGCAGGATTCTTTTGATTATCTAACATGATATCATCATATACGACTAAATTGTTAATACTTCCATCAATATCATCAATATTCGGTGCCTCTTCGATATCGGTTATAAACTCAATAACACCATCGCCGTTAATTTCTTGCGCGGCATCATTAAAATCCTTTAATACTTCATAACATCGTTGATCGTCTACACTCGGAGCAATCATGTACAATTTATCCCACTTCATCCATCTCGTTATCAAATTAAGTAGCAATTGTGTTTTACCACTTCCAGATGGTCCGATGATAATCGCGCGAATAGAATTTGGTAACATTGCATGGTGTCTAATAGGTTCCCGTCGTCGAGTAGCTGAATAATCAATTACATTCATGCCGTTATATAATATAATTATGGATTTATATTGTGTGAAATGTAGGACGCGTACTGGCACAAATGACTTGACGACTATTACAACGAAAAATAATCGATCAGCGCTTTCTGGTAAATGCGTACAGTGTAGTACGAAAAAATTTAGATTTACTTCCCTTGGTGCAACCAAGGCTTTAAAAAAAAACGAGGAGGTGATATTGCAGCCAAATTGACAAAACTCCCAGGAACACCGTGGGCAAAGTATCCAGGAGAAAAGCACCTTCCAGGATATAGCTACTGTGGACCGGGAACACGATTAGATATCAGACTTGATGATCAAAATCAGCCTCGACCTGGCGAATATCCAATAAACGCTATTGATAAGGCGTGTCATGCTCATGATGTCGCTTATAAAAGCAGCAATCTTCAACACAGACATCTCGCAGATGTAAAATTAATTCATGCGTTAAATGCTATTCCTGATAAATCCTTCAAAGAAAAGTTGGCTTCTTGGTTGGTAAAATCTGCTATGAAGGGTAAATTGATGTTAGGTGCTGGTAATTGAAAATGCTAGCATTTTAATATGGAATCTATTTATTATTCTCCGAGAGGATACTGGAGAGGTTACGCAGCAATTAATAAACTCGCTAGTGCATCAAAGGTGAAAAAAACTACAGCGGCAAACTGGTTATCTAAACAGGCAATATGGCAAATTTATCTACCAGCGCCTAAACAAATTAACTATTCGCATTTTGATGTTACAACACCTAATGAAGTTCATCAAGCTGATATACTATTTCTGCCGCATGACAACGGTTACAAATACGCGTTAACGTTAGTTGATATTGCAAGTCGATACAAAGAAGCAGAACCGTTAAAAACAAAATCATCTACTGAAGTAGCTTCTGCATTTGAGAGGATTTATCGACGAGGTCCTCTGCGCTGGCCAAATCTGTTACAAGTTGATCCTGGCAAGGAATTTCAAGGTGTTGTTACATCTACGATGAAACATCATAATGTCGCCATCAGACGAGGACACACTGCGCTACATCGCGATCAGGCAATTGTTGAACGGTTTAATAAAACCCTTGCTGAGCGGTTATTCGGATATCAATACGCAAAAGAATTCATCCAGGATAAACGATCCCGTGAATGGGTCAAGAGATTACCAGCTGTGATTACCGCAATCAATAATGAGATTACTAGAACAATTAATATGAAACCTGTCAACGCTATTAAGAAGGCGTCTATCAAAATGGAAATCCAAGGAATTTCACAAAAAGAACCAATTCTTGGTAGTAATGTCATTGTAAGGTACTTATACGAACCAGGAGAGCTTGAGGGTGGTAAAAAAAGAGCTACCGATCCTATTTGGAGTGTCACTACGCATAGGATATCCGGCATAACACGATCAACTGGTAGACCTCCAATCTATAGACTGGATTCAACTGCTCCTCAGCGAGGATTTACACGCGAACAATTACAAGTGATTCCCGAGGATACTCAATTACCACCGCGTGGTCTTAACTAGCACCTAAGGTGTTGTCACCCCGGCGTCTGTTGCACTCAAGACAAGTCAACCTCACATTGTTTCTGACATGACCGAGATTGTTATCTTTTCTATCTACGGTGAATTGGCGAGGATCTTTATCCGAATACTGCCAACGCATTATACAATTGCAACTCGCGCAGTGATTGTTCTGTTGTTGCTTCAAAGTGATTATTAATTCAGCATCAATGTCAAATTCTCTTTTATTTTTTTTATCCTGTTGTTTATAACCAGAGAGTTTTTTTCTGATTATATTATCATCGGTGTGTATATTACTTATTGTATTGTCATTATCATTAACCACAATTCTTCGAAGTTGGTTTATTCGCCGTACTCTGGATACTGCGAGATAAACTAAATTTGACCACTCAATATGATTATCTACTATCCAAAGAGTTGTATCGGATATAGTCAATCCCTGTGAAGAGTGTATTGTTGCTGCATAACCTAACGTCCATGGGGATTTATCAGCACCTAATGCATCTTTAACGACGCTGATATCAACCAGCACAATATCATTTAATACTAAATTCTGCTTTTGTTGTTGTCCAGGAATGTCAACGTCGATATTCTGCTTTCGTGTATCCTTAGGTCTATAACAGAGTGGTACTGGAAGTGTTGCAAATTTTTCTTTATGTAGCGCAAACAACTTCATCTGAAGTGCGTCTCTGACTATTTTTCTACTCGCGATTATTAAATCATTTGGCTTCCACATTTCCCAAAAATCATTCATGGGAGTTTCTGAAATTATTTCACGCGCTATTTCACATTGGATTTTATCCGGTTGTAATCTAATTAGCGCTTTGAATTCTCGTAATTGTTCATCAAGTGATCTATGGTCGGTATTAATCTCTTCATAATAATCTACAAATCCTTTTAACCATTCATGTGGAGATTCACCAACAAATGGCTGCGGTTGGCCGTGATCCCCGCACATGACGACTTTTGTATTTTTCAATAACAACCATTCAAGAAATATCTGTAATACTGTCAATGATACCGTGCATATTTCATCCCAGATTATTATTTCAGGAATAAATTTATCGCCCATTCGATCAGGAGTCCATGTATCGCCTTTCCATCGAAAGAAGCTATGATAAGTACAAGCTTTTACTCCACGCGCTATCATCTCTCTGGCGAGTCTGTGAGTTGGTGTTAACACAATCATGTTAGAAACATTTGTGTTTCTATTACGAAATAATTCGATTGCACGAGTTGTCTTTCCTGATCCACCACAGCCGTTTAAATAAACTGTCTTGTATCTACAAATCGGATCGGATACGGGCGGTGCAGTAGAAAATTCTGATTGAATCTCTGAGATATTATGGTTACTTTTCAAGTATTTATCATCCATAGCAACGTCTGCGGATTTACAATACTCATGTAGTGTTTCTTTTTTAAACCTCCAATTCCCCCACGCTTCCTTAGGATCTGTGAATTTAGCTACATCTGATTTGTATTTCTCATGGATATACATCGAATCAGTAGCTACTCTAACCGCGGTATTAGGAAATCTATTTATCATCGAGAATAGATTAATACAAGAATAGGCTAGCATAGAACTTCTCAAATGTGTGTACTGACAACTTTTTCCATCACAGTAGGTAACAACCGTACCTAGTTTCTTACCATTTCGAAGGACATCATCTACCCAAACATTATTAGTTCCGCTCGCAGATTTGTAAGCTTCCTCATCTAATTCCCCTGATAGAAAAGCATTCTTACGGGTTACAAATTTCCCTTTTTTTATTAAATCAGATATTATGAAATTGTATTCTTCATCGTCTATGATTAATCTCGAAGAGTATTTTGCATTATCAAATCTTCCACCTTGAGTGAATTTACCGATTATTTTTCGTCCGAGATCTTTAGCCTCTCTATTACTACCTTCGAATAATTTCTTAGACCAATCCATAAGTGTTTCACAATCTCCCAATTGTTTTCGTTGTTCGTTAATTATTTTTTCTAGATCGGGTTTTGGTAACCAAACATCTTTCTGAGCGTTATAACAAATAATCGCTTCACTGACAATTAACGATATTAGCATACCACAATCGATCATATACCGCAATAGCACAATTGGCATCCACGCTTTTTCATACATATGTCTACCAAGCCAAAGATAACTACACGGATGTAACCCTGTAGCTAATTCGAATGATATCACACGAGCGAACCCGGTTAAATCAAAATCAGGCAATGGACCATTAATCGCAACACGAGTCATTTCATGTGTAGGATGTCCAAATCGTTTAAAATATTCAGAGCATTCTCCATATCCGAGAAAACTTCCAGGATAACACGCGGATATATCAATTGAAATCATACCATCACGTGAGTATTTCGTATTCCACAATCCTCCATGACCAAATTCGATGCAACTCAACTTCACGTCCTCCAGAAAATCACTTCGTGTTGGACGCCATGAATTCTTTTCTCGTGCGAAGTGAGCTACCACTGATGGAATAGTAAAACTATCCGTAAGTAGTTTTTCTGTAGAAATGCTAGTGTTTCCCTCTGAAAATTCTTTAGAATTTTCTAAATACTCATTAGCGATTTTTCTCATTCTAGTATCTAATTCTTCAGTTCGATATAATTCACCATTTGGTTTTACAAACTGATCAAATCCTATTTCCGGATCCTCATTACTCCTGAGTAACCATACTGACACAGGGTCGTCTTTGGTTAACGCGTGAATAGCATCAAATAATTTCTCTTCATAGAAATCATCCCTAGAAAATTCTTTAGGGATATATCGAACAGTTCTTTCTCGTGGAAATATATTTACCGCGGGTGTCCACGCGTGTTTGTTATGATCAATAATTTCAATTGGAGCTCCTCGCGATTGATATTTCGGTTCGTATAATACTTCTCCGGTTATTGTCGCTACCGATATTGGAAATTTTAATAATGCTTCTAATTTAGCTATATCAGAAATCGTTGCCCCGCGCTGTTTCACTGTCAATTCCCATTCGGTTATTTTTTTTCTTCGTAGATCAGTTAATTTGTTTCCCCGGGATGCATTTTTGAAGTGTTCTATTAACCGTGTTGCTACACAATTAAGTGGCAAAGCCACTGATGATGAAAACATTGGAGCTAGTTTTGCAATACTTGGATTATTATTTATTGGATATAACCCATACACAACTGCTGTTACAGGGTAAGATTTCTCATAGTATGGTTTGTCAATTCCAGTTAGAATTCCTGGTTTGGAATCTCTACTCACAATAACAGTTTTTTTATCCTTAAGGATTGGGTCAAATTTATCTCTGATAATCCATTCACCTTCCTCTTCGATAATGAATTTTATTCTAAAAAAATACCTCCGTAGAAATCCTTTGGATTTCTGGCCAAGGTGTGAAAGTATCACAGCTGCTCTTATATCATTCATAGTAGCATCAATTACAGGTACATTGACATCTTCATCAATAATTCGAAATGTCGACCACGTATGAGATGCTCCATCACGCTTAAACTCATTAAAACAGTCGCTGATTTTACTCAATAGTGGTTTATCATCTACTAGACTTTTAGGTATATCAGAGATTCTATCGAGATTAAATCTAACATTTTTCCAAGGCTTAATTTTCGATAATCTCTTGAATCCTTTCATATTAATAATTAAAACAAGTATTTAAATAGAAAATTTTTATATAATGAATCATTGCAAATGGCTTATGATTGGATCAAAGACTCCGTGTAACAAATCATGTAGAAATGAATTCTGTGGGTATCATATGCAGAGTGTGAGAAACGGTTCGGAGGGACCTCTACCATGCTTGCATTGTGGGGTAGGTGTAAGAGGCAAGTCGCAGTTATGTATTAATTGCGGGGGTAAGCGTTATAGAGAGTTAAAACGTTATTATGACAAGCGAAGAATCAAAAATCCTGACGACGTCAATGACAAAATCATAAAAACTGCTCAAGATTACTTAGGCAGATTTTCCAATGTTATAATTCAGCCAATTAACGAATTAGACAAATAGATATATTATATATAATGAACCAAGAATTTCAAAGACATCCTGTTATTAAAAATTACGAAGCTTCTCGTGATGGTGTTGTTAGACACAGTAAATATAAGAAATCTGTTGGGTGTGATAATGGTATGGGATATTTGAGGTTTGGGGGGAATAAGAAATATCTCAATCATCGTTTCGTCTATGAAGTATTTAACGGATTGATCAATGATGACCTTGTTATTGATCATATTGATTCCGATACTAAGAATAACAAATTGAACAACCTTCAAGCTATTTCTCAATGTGAAAACACAAAACGAGGAAGAACTGGGAAATACCCGAAAAATGCTAGACCAGTAAAAGCGATCACTGACAACAAGGAAAAAATATTTCCGTCTATTACTTCAGCTGGTAAGTATTTCGATATTTGCCCACCCTCGGTACAAAAAGTGGCAGAGAATAAAACTAAAACCGCTTTTTCAAAACGCTTTAATAATAAAATTCAATTTACTTACGTAACTGTATAATCTGAAATCCTACGGATTTTACGGGAGATAACTCCGTTAGGTATAACTCGTGTGACAAATCATCAATGACAGAGTTACGGATTTTAAACATGGAAATATTAATGTTTCTAACATTGATTGGAAAATCTTCGATTTTTCATTGGCTGTTATAATTAAATAAATCTGAACAAAACATAATCAATTTTGTCTTTTTCAAGTCTAAAATTCTTCGAATTTCAAGAACTGTTTTATAAACACGTCGTATTTAAACATTTTTTTTAATGTCTGTTTCAAGTATTATATGTGTTTTCAACGTTGTCAGTGATCGCTAATAAACAAACAAATAATTACAATCACTACACCTATTTTATATCACCTTGTCGTAATGAGTGTATATATACAAATTCGTCTTTATTATAATTGGGCATTAGCCGAAATTCAAGTGTAAACAAAACCACACCGTCACACGTGGTAAAGAAACACTAGTGTTTCTAACGTTATTATTGACATTCAAAACCAAAGTTTCGATTTTGCGGTTTTGTTTACACTTGAATGTAGAATAGCCCGCGTCATCCATTGTCATTGAAATCAATTCATTCCATTGTTCACCTATAATCTATTGTTGTACCGTCGTCATTGTCATTGAAATCAATTCATTCATTGTTCACCTATAATCTATTGTTATGTGTTTGTCGGTTAACCGTTGAGCGCGCTGCTTGATGTATAAAACACCAAGGGGGTTTAAAACGGTAAATGTGCCGTCGTCATTCATTATATATAATCATAATCACCTATAATCGCATTAAGCTTCTGGGTATACTAAGATGATCAACACCTTAGTGTATCCAGAATTCATTTTGAAATACTTTGTATTTTTAATACTTTTAAAGAATTTTCATACTTTGTATTTAAAATATTTTGCATTTAAACAAATATATTTTTATATATATATGAATCTTGAAAATCTCAAATTGATTATTATTGAAATCAATAAGTTGAAGGATCAAAATGTAAAATTATGTTCAGGTTTGGATTGTGATCAAATTATGACCAATTTCGAGGATATACAATTTGCAGAACAGACAGGAAAATATGTTCTATCTAAGAAATATTTTTTAATCAAAAATATCCAAAAGCTTATACGTGAGAGTTTAGTAAATACTGAAGATGTTAATGTCTTCGTACCATTATGTAGCATCGTTGAACGTGTACGTAAGCAATTAGGATTAGAATATGAACAAAAGAGACTTATTAATTGTAAAGTGAGACAATTAAAAATGTTAATGGAAAACTCTGAAGGTGATGAGCCCCACGCGTAGAGAGCCTCCTTTGTTTGTATAACCAGTACGGTATGAGGAAGTAAAATTATGTGTGTAACAACAAGGAAGTATTAAAATACTTTACATTTTTTAGTTAGTGATTTCTTTCGAAATGATTTGCAATGAAATGCTTTGCAAAGAAATGCTTTGCATTTGACAATTAGTGATACTCTTTTAATAATGATAGGACAATCATTAACTACACGGAACACTAAAGAAAGACTTGAAGCTCTTAAGAAAATATTACCCCTTCGTGATAGAATCCGTGAAAAACTTCAACAACGGCAATCAATGGCCACCGACTTCACAGAGGATACAGAACAACTCTTCAAACCTATTGTTAGTGCAACTGAGGGTGTGAAAACAGCAACTGAACGGGCGATATACGGAGATGTCCCTAAAGAAGGAAAACGAGTAGAGAGACCTCTTCTTAGTGAACTTGAAAAAATAGCAATCGAAACTGGACAAACAAAACAGGCTGTACAAAAACTTTCAGGTGATATGGCAACTCAGATGGAAATACAACGACAAAGTGGTATTTATGTCGATGATGAATTGCCACTTGAATCAAAAAGAACAGTAGAGGGTTTACGGGAGAGATTTAACGAGGAGGGGATAGCAGAAATTGATAACACTAAACCAGATAAAATTCCTGCGTTTGTTGTTACGAGTTATGAAAACAGAAAAAAACTGTTGAAAAAAGAGTATCATAAGTATATTAAGGATTTACAACATTACGCTGATGTGATTTACAAAATAAAAACTGGGAAAAGTCAGATTAAAACAGATAGTGCATCATACATTAAATATATGGAAATAGTGGGTAGTGTATACAATCAATATGAAGAACTAAAACAACAACAAAAACCACAAAAATTACAGCGGCGGAAACATCCCTCGAAGAAAATATCCTTCTCACCTAAAAAATCAAAACCCGGTTCAAAAATAGATGATGATGATGATGATCTTTTAAAAATCCTTCTAGATGAGAGATCTTCTACACAAGGTGCAACTGGTACAACTGAAAAAACAGGCAGTGGCTTAGTTGGAAACTCTAATGTTAGAAATTCTTCGAGTGGAAATACAAGTATTTCTTGCCCTGGTAATATTCTTGGTGATATAGCACGATTAGAAGTACTTGTAGGTGGAAAACGAGCCGGGAATAACTCACCAGAAATAATCAATGAAGCAGCTGATATCTGTAGGAGGTTATTTCAAGGTGGTATCATGGATATTGCAACATATAGAGATTTCATTGAAGAGTTAGCCGAAAATTCTTCGAATTTCTACGGTTATCATAGCGATTAGATATTGGAAATGCTAAAGCATTTGAAAAAACACTAGTGTTTTTGTATAGAAGAATGATCATACACTACAACCATGATAAACCAACTAACGTCTACGTGGTAAACTCACGATTACCAAAATACCGAGTATACTATGGAGATGGTCTCGGTAATACTATAATGGGATTATTTTCAAGAATGGCTCCAAAAGTGGCTCCATTTGCAAAACAGGCAGCAATGAAAGCAATTGATGTTATCCGAGATAAGGGTATTAACACTGTTGGTGATCTTGCTAGTAAGGCATTTTCAGCCGCTCGGGATAAACTAACAGCGCTAGTGAAATCACGAAGTGATTTTCGTAGAAATTCTTCAAAACCTGGAAATGCTAGCATTAGAAACACTAGTGTTTCTGGAATGACTTCACTACCATCTACTGCAGTAATGCCTACACAGGTTAGTAAAATAATAAATAACGCCGTGGATAAAAAACTACAGTCGTTAATGACTAACGCCCAGGATAACATAACAGCAAATATGATAGCCGGAAGTGGGCTTTCGGGAAGTGGTTTTAAGAAGATTCGCCGGAAACGTTAGAAATATTTATTTGAACAGGATTTCCAATTATGATAGTTATTGTAGAAATACTAGTGTTTCTAATACTAGCATTAGAAATATTTGTGTCAGAATCACTTGTGATTCTATTTATTTGAATAGGATGCTCAGTTGTTATGGTTATTGTAGAAACACTAGTGTTTCTAATATTTGTGTCAGAATCATTAATGTCAGAATCACTTGTGTCAGAATCACTTGTGATTCTACTAACGCTATCTTCATTATCAGATATTTTCATCATCATTATTAAAATACACCCAACTAAATAATTATTTTAAAAATTCTTTTCAAAATTCTTTAGAATTTTTATATTATAAATTATTTATAATTTGCTAATTTTGTTAGATTTTTTACTTTTTTTACTCATTTTTCTAGTGTTTTTACTCATTTTTCTAGTGTTTTTATGCAATTCATCGACAAAATTTCATGAAAATCGAGGATGAAAACCCCAGGAATTCATTTAGAGAAAATCGATTTTGATCAGATTTTTTATCCTGTGAGGCTAAAATATGTTGTTGTCATCGAATTTTCGATGTTTTTTTTATTGATTTTGTATTGTTTTTTGGCTAATCCGTCGACAAAATTTCATGAAAATCGATTTTCTCTAAATGAATTCCTTGGGTTTTCATATGAAACTATTTTAAAATAATTTCAAAATTCTTCAGAATTTTTTATTTAGACCATCGGATATATAATAAAAATGTTCAAACAAAACCCTGATGTTGCATTTGACATGGAAGCCCCAGTGCTTAAAGATACTTCTGTACGTGATTATCAATTTTTTGCTTATCACGCAGTACAACCTGATCTTCGTGGAAGAATTGAACTCCAGGTTCATGATACCAGTAAATACTTTTTACCCGCTGAAGCCTTTATTGAAGTCGAAGGTGAACTTGTAACAGATGTTGTAGCTAATACACCATATGCAGCTAATATCCAAGTTGGTTTTGTCAATAATGGTATCATGGCATTATTTGAAAGTGCTAGATATCTCATTGATGGAAAAGAAATCGAATCTATTGAACGTGAAGTTGATGTAGCAACAACAATACTAGGGCTAGCAAGATACTCTGACGATTATACAAGATCGGCCGGTCCATCTATGATGTTTGCAAAGGATGTTAAAAATACAGCGGGTAAAAATCCATTTGTTATAAGACAACCAAATGATCGTGGTGTTGGTGCTGCTGCTGCTGCTTTTGCTGGTCCTGGTGCTGGTGTTGCTGCTGGTATCGAGGATATGATTATAAATAATGATGAGAATTTCAATCTAGGAGCTGCAACAAGAATAGCAACATTACAAGGAGATCGTCGACATTTTTCATGTGCGATTCCGCTCCATCATATATTTGGATTTTGTAGAAACGTCAGAAAAGTTATTTATGGAGTAAAGCATACTGTAGCACTAGTGAGAAAGGGTACTGATAATAATGCAATCTGGCGCATTGGCGGTGCTGCGGGTAAAGTAATTTTATCAAAACTATCACTGTGGATGCCAGTGTTGACTCCATCATTGTCAGTAGAACCGCGGTTGCTATCATTTATGGATCAAGGGGGGAAGAGATTATTAAGCTGGTTGACAACGTCCACAGATACCATGGATTCTAATATTGATGGTACATTTACATGGCATTTGGCAGCACGACAGGGTGTTTCAGCTCCACGGCATATTTTTATTGCTCTACAGGATAGAGCGCGATTGGATAATCAAGAACGTTCCCATATGATATTTGATCAGATAGGTGTTAATGAAGTTTCACTAAAAATAAACGGACAACAAGAACCATCAGAGGATATACAACTTAACTATGAAAATAACCACATTGCACGAGTTTATCATCGATTGCTATCATTTATGGGACGTGATCAAAATGTAGATACTGGTCTACAAATATCACAATTGGATTTTAAAGGTCTATATCCGATTTATTACTTTTCCCTAGAACATCTTGACTTGATGAAACAGTCCGTAGTTGATATACACTTCCGAGCTCGTGTAACCCGTCCTGCTGGTATTGCTAATTATAGAGCGGTTGCTGTTATTCTCAGTGATAAATCAATGATACTTGAAGGTGTTGGTGGACGAATGAGACTAGTAGATGCACCAGTGGAAAATCTATAATTGAATTTAGAAATGCTTGCATTGAAAATTGCAAAGCAATTTGAATTTAGAATCAATCTATTTTGTATAATGTCGTATAGTAATATCAATGTCACATTGACACCTGGTCAAATAAAAAAATTACAATCCAAATCAGCTAAGCAATGTGGAACCACAATAACGCTGAAACCTAATCAAATGAATGGCGGAGGAAATAAACTATCGCTGACGAAAACTCAAACTAATCATTTTAATAAAGCGCTGAAAGAAAAAAAGGGAGTTCAGATTACTCTTTCTACGAGCGCGATCCGTAACATGGAAAAGACTGGTGGTATATTCCCGTTGTTAGGGTTGATTCCAGGGTTGATTGCCGCAGCAGCCCCAGCGGTAGCGAAGGCAGCAGCATTAGGAGCTATTGGTACCGCAGCAGGAATGGCATTGAAAAAGGCAACTGGAAAGGGGTATAAAAAAAAAGGAAAGGGTCTAAGACTACCAGGAACCCCGAGTTCATGGTACAGCGGAAAGGGTCTTCGAATTCCAGGAACGATATAGTTCAGGAACCGATGGTTCCCATGTCCAATTTTGATTTAATTGATGCCGCTAAAAAATTAAAAATAAAAAATTTCAGAGGGGTTTTTATGAGAGATCAGTTACCGGCACAACCAAATGATGTTGAAACCGGTATTATTAATTTAGATAACAGCTCCGGACCTGGAACTCACTGGGTTGCATACGCGATTGATCCACGTGGGATTATTTATTTTGACTCATATGGATTAGCGCCGCCGAAAGAATTTATGCGTTATATTAAAACCCTTCCAATGAAGACTTGGTATTCTACGTTACCAACACAAACAATGCTTGATCCACCAATATGTGGTAATGAAGTATTAAACGTACTTGATGCAATATCCAAAAGATTTTCGAAACTACCTCATATAGTAGTAAATGAGTATACTAGCGGTAGAAACGCTAGCGTTTCTCGGATTAGAAATCCATAGGATTTGAATAATAAAAAGATTTCTATAATAATGATTGATATTTGGGGACGACCTTTATCATCGCTGAAGAAACCTGATAGTGGAGTTGAAACCGTTGATAACAAGGATGTTAAAAAATTAATCGAAGATGAAATATCCGAAATATTAAACCTAGCAAATGTTGATCCTGGTGAAATAGTTGTATTTCAAGATCGTCAGGGTAAATTGAAAAGTAGTAATATCTCTCTTAATGATATTTTGGTTAAACAACGAGACGCAGCAGAGGATACTATCGCGTTATTTTCTGATGAGGGTAAACTCAAACCAGGTGTACTTGTTTCAACAATTACGGATAAATTAACAACATACGATAACACGGTGAATTCATTAAAATCGCTTAATGATAAATATGACGATCATATAGTTGTATTTGACCAGTTTACTGCATTACAAAGAAATATAGTTGACAAAATTGATAAACCCCTGCTAGAATTTTTTGGAAATCCACTAGTGACCACACCAAAACTCACCACAATAAAAGATTCTATATTGGAACTAGCAACTCTTCAATCCGAATATGAAAAACACACGAAACTATTTATGACGTTTCGTAAAAACCTCATGGACAAGTTTATTGGGAGCCCATTTGATAAAATTGAAATAACACTTCCCGATATTAAAAAATCCATCGATGAACTTAAAACATTCAACAACGCAATAAGGGATGATGCAATGAGAATGATAAACGTTGTTGAAAAAGTAAAAATTCCTCATGATAAATCTATCATCAACGTAGTATACACGATTCAACACGGATCATATACGTGGACACCTACAGATAACATTTTAAACATAACCGCAGCAGTCAAGGGTATTTATCGATTAACAATAGTATCACCGACTCAATTCAATATATCATCAAGTAGTTCATCTGGAGTCAATAATACAATATCAACGATAATCGACAAGAATACAACCGAACAATTCACGATAACGAATACAGATAAAAATCTAGTCAAGGTTTCAGTAACGTGGTACGTAGAATTCGTAGCGGATTTAAGTAAACAATTAAATTAATTTAAAAATTCTTTCACGATTCAAAATTACAAAGTAATTTGTAATTGAAAATGCTAACGCTTTTAAAATAAAATGACTCCATCATCGAATCAGTATCGCTATGATCAAGTCAGAGAGTTTCAAACTAAACTCAGTTCTCTCTGTGAAGAATATCAAATAAAAATCAAAAAATACAAACGAAGAATAACCACAGTTGATATCACCGTGTACTCGGTGTCAGGAGTAATCACTGCTGCTGGAATAATACTATCTTCGGTTACAATGATTGCTCCGGTCGTAGTTCCAATCGCTATTTCCGCAGTGGCTACAATTGCTGGTATATTAACTGGGATCACAAAAAAACTATCATCGTGTAGCCAGAGTAAACTACATGATTATTTAATTAAATATCATATTGCATCTGCCGGTTACTCGCAATTATCCTCGTTGATATCATCGTCGTTGGATGACACAACAATATCAGATAGCGAATTTTCAACTATGGCTCAATTGTATAAATCAACAATGCTGAAATTAGAGCAGAATAATAATAATAATGTCGTCGCAAGAACTACTTCAACAAATAGTAACAAATACAACACCAGTGAAAACAAGCACGATATCAGTAACCTCAACACATCCCGAATTTAGTGTTAATTTTCCAATCCCCGTTCCCGTGAGCGAGATCGCACTAGCAAAACTACGAGTGTATCATAGCTGGCCTAATATTAGATCGGTAGCATTTGGTGGTCAACAACCGAATAATTCCTTGGTATTTGCAAACAAGAATCGTGAAGACGGAACACCAGATTGGCAGGTTGTTTCTATACCAACTGGGTCATATCAAATCGAACAGATCAATGCTGAATTTCAACGCAGAATAAAATCTCTCACTGGAAAAGAATCAAAAATCGCTATAACAGTTCATGAACCAACATTATCATCCGCTATCGAGATAAATACAGAAGGATATGTTGTAGATATTTATCAGAGTTCTATAAGATCAGTGTTAGGATGGCCTGAATTACCACCGGATAACTCGCGAGAAAATTCGAAGGATTTTTCACCCGAACCTAAGAAATCCGATTATATCACCAACAAAATAAAACCCGTCAATGAAGTCAAGAGTTATCAGGATTATGCTCCTAATAAATTCTTGAATAAAGAAATTTATGTTCCTCTCATTAACGGAAATTTCACAGCAATGAATAATGATTTTTCACTACTGCTAATATCTATTAAATCCGGCTCTCTCACCAAGGATGAATTTATCAACGTCGTAGAAACGGGTAATAAAATCATCGACGATATGAAAATATTTCACTCGAAAATTATTCAAGAAGTATTAAATGAAGAAATCTTACATGATAAGTTTGCGGATCTATATAAGATTAATAAAACGGAGATTAAAGATTTTAAAATCCCTGGATATAACCCGGATAAACTAAAGAAACAACTTGACGATGCTATTAATATTGGGTTCAAAAGAATCCACGATAATTGGAAAAAATCAAAGAATCCTACAGAAAATATTCTGAAATTTAATAATGATCCAGAAGGCGGCGGTAGACATATTGCTCCGAACAATGTGAATATTTCAACGGTGATTGCGCTCAATTTAGTATGTGACGTTATCGAAGGAAATTATCAAATAAATCTCGAACAATCAAATCAAGCTCAGCAAGGATATATTTTATACTCATTTGCACCAACGGCTCCTCCAGGATTTTTAATTATTGAAGACCCAACTAATCTAGTCTATATGCGATGTCATAATAATTTGTTAACGAGAATTAATTTCAAACTCACTGACCAATCTAATAATCTGATTGATTTACGAGGTGAGGTTTTACAAATTAGTTTATTTGTGAAATCTTAAGGACTTGATCAAATATTTAGTTAGCGCATTAGCAGCCGAGGAGGTGAACGTCAACTAAATGGCGTCTTTTTTTTTACCCTTGAGGAAGGCTCCGTTTGACAAACAGAACTCTAAAATTGTTAAGTCTCAGTTTGGCAAATGGAGCCTTAGAATATTTTGCTTAAAATATAACCATCTGATCCAAGGCTCTATTTGGTAAAAGGAAGCTTAAAATATTTTGCTTAAAAGTTAGTTGGTCTGTTCACCCTCTCTGCTGCTTACCGTGTACTGGTAATCGTTGTATCCAATCAATCATACCGTGTACTGGTAATCGTTGTATCCAGTCAATCATACCGTGTACTGGTAATCGTTGTATCCAATCAATCATACCGCGTACTGGTAATCGTTGTATGCAGTCAATCATACCGTGTACTGGTAATCGCCGTATCCAGTCAATCATACCGTGTACTGGTAATCGTTCGTTTTATCCAATCAATCATACCGTGTACTGGTAATCGTTGTATCCAATCAATGATACCGGGTTCTGGTAATTGTTGTATCCAATCAATCATACCGCGTACTGTCATTGTGTATCCAGTTACTCCATGTCATCGTTTAGCCCGAGTTTTGTTTTTTATCAAAGGTGCCGCAAGCACTTTTTTCATATAAGAGAGTAATTCAGAATTGCTTTTAAAGGATACGTGGATATGATTTTTAGTCGATCATTTTGAAGGATGTATTTAAGTTTAAACCATATTTATTTCAGCATCTTTGTCAACTGGAATATGATATTTGGAGATTCTTTTAAAGACATTAGATCACTTGTTTCCAACAGGAACAAATGACATAACATCATAAATGCGGATGGTGGTTAAAGGAGTGTATAAAATGTGGAAACATAAATGAATGCAAATGTACAAAAATAAATACAAAAGGAAGATGAGGCAATTGATGATGATTTGTATTGAATATCGATATCTTGTAGTCATTAAAGGACAATTTGCACGACAAAATATTTTGTGTTTTTTAAAATATTTTTTTATCAAATAAATCAAATAGGATTAACAAATAATAAAGTTTTATTTGTAACAGCAAACGGGAGTGTATATACAACGTTATTTCTCAGATAAAACTATTTGGGGCTGTCAAAAAAAAACTGACGCCCAGTCTCTATTTCACTACAGAAGCAAACCTTAAAGTTAGATATAGGTCGTGTTTTCTATTCATTTTCTGTGATTTCGATGATATATCTATATATGTATAAAATCAAATGTTGTAGGAAGTAAATAAATAAGTGTAATGAGAGTATTTCTCATAGCGAGGGAAGGATGGCGTCCCAGTTCACATTTTGTATTTAATCAGTTTGTTTGGTATCAAACTCGATACGCCGTTCGTTAGCCCCTGATTAGGTTACGAAAACCTCTTCTTTCAAACCTCATGCATCCATGGCTTGTTTCCACACTGTATTTAATAATGAACTATCGCCAGGAAAAAAATCGTATACAGTTTGCATGTAAATATTATAATTAATCTAGGTTACACATATAATTGGTTCAAGTACATAACTTTTAGGTACACCTCCCCGAATACCGGCTTTGGTCTGTGCTAAATTGTTATAGTCTGTACTAGATTATAACACAGCTATGAAACTATACCAGTCTACAACTGATAAAAAATTTCTGAAATTAAAATGTTGACGTTATTTCAGACTTTGTAGAAGACATTAGTAATATAACAAAAGGTCAATTCGTCTCGCTTTCCTCAACTGTTGTAAAGAAAATTCCTATTTAAAAAGAAAGGCTTGCCAGAATATGGTAAATATTAACTTAACAAAGAAAGGATTGCCAATATAATGGTAAAGATCACCTTAACAAAATTGCACTAGTTAGAATTTCTTTAGGACAATAAAACTAACAAAGAAGGAGGGTGGATCAAGAAAGAAATTGATTCGTCCGATTTGAATATTGTGACACGTACACTTATCGAGTGTCATAGATCATCACCCAGTGTCTTACCAGTTGTACGCTGATGACACCCAAATGTACAAATCTAGCCACCCAACTGAAGTTGATGCTACCATCTATGGGGTAGAGGGGTGCATTTCTGATGTGGACTCATGGATGACATGTAACAAGCTGCAGATGAATAATGATAAAACTGAGACCATTCTGATCACAAGACAAAGTCTTTCTCATTCACAGCCTTTACCTCAGACAATAAATATCAGTAACACCAACATGAAATTCAGTCAGAACGAAACCTAGGCGTTACTCTAGACATTGCTCTCACATTGCAACATGTCATGAACATATATATACAAGGCTGCATATCTTGTACTGAGACGCATTAGTTCCATTCGCAAATATATTTCAGTTCATGCCACTAAATCACTTGTGTGTTCATTAGTACTTTCAAGACTGGACTATTGTAACTTCATTATGTCTGGTTCGTCTCAATATCTAATCCAGAAACTTCAAAAAGTTCAAAACACAGCTGCTCGAATCATTTTAGAGCACCTCGATCTGAGCACACCTCACCACTGCTCTGTACCCTACACTGGCTAACAATTCGATCCAGAATCAAACATAACATTAGTTCTCTGTGCTATGTTTTACCGACAGACTCCAGTCCAACATACATATCCGGCCTCACCCATCTGTATACACCAGCAAGATACTTAAGCTCCTCTTCTGACAATCGTATACTTATTGTTCCCACGAAGTCATATGGACAACATTCTTTTGCATACCAGGGCCCGGCGATGTGGAACGAATTTTACATTGAAATTTGACACAAAAACACACTGGTCCCTTTTAAGAGAGCAGCAAGAAGGGTGAACAGACCAAGTTTTCAAACACAAATAAAACCTCTACGAAGAGAGAGTAAATAGATCAAATTTTCAAACAAAAATAAAGCCTGTACAAAGACCGAAACTACTTCATACAAAATCAAAAAAAAAAAAAAAAAAAAAAAAGAAATGACAGTTTTGGTTTGGTTTCAATTGAAGTTTCTTTTAGATTAAAGTCGTAAGATAAAAATCCTTTAGGATTTCACATACAGACTAATTTGTAGAGTCTCTCCTCCTAGGTCAATCAAATTATTGGACTGGTCAGTGAGTTTAAAATTAATTCTCTTTAATGAATCATTATGACATCGCATATACACCGGATTTGTTGGATCTTCAATTATTAAAATCCAGATGGAGCCGTTATTGCAAATGAATATAAAATGTATCCCTGCTGGGCCTGATTTGATCTTTCGAGATTTATTTGGTAACTTCCATCAATAACATCACATACTAGATTTATTGCAATCTTCGATGATATATTAACATTCTGAGGAGAAATATGCCTACCACCATTGTCTGGGTCATTATTATGTTTGAGGATGGTTGTTTGTGGTTGTGTTTTTTTTTCCATGCGGTGAGTATTTGTGGAATGTACTCATCGAGTAGATCATTGGTTGATTTTTTTTTTTAGTTCTTCTGCATTATACTCGGGAAATTTAAATGCTGGAATATCCTCTACACGTATATTAAATCTCTATGCAAATTCTACTCTTTTGTTATATTCTTTGGCATCTAATATAGTTTGAATAAGTCGTAGATTAAACAATTCCATATCGTATACAATTTGATTTAGTGCTTTTATGTATTTGATAATTGAGAGTTTCGACGATAAATCGATAATATGTTCTTGAAAACTCTGCCGTAATTTATTTAAATATTCCTTAGAACCTTTATTCAGGGAATTAAAATAGTCTGAGACATCAGCTAGATTCCATTCACTTCAACCACCCGCCCATCCTCTATCAAAATCCCAAGTTCCATTATCGTAAATAGTTCGATTTGTCAAAAATTCCCGCTCATAATTTACAAGGAAGATATCATGATATGATTTTTCGTCTGTGACTTAATCAGATTTTTTTAGGTTCGGGTATATTCTGATAATGTGTCCGAGGTGGGATTTCAGGCCATCCTAACACGGTTCTTATAGAACTCTGATAGATATCTACAGCATACCCGAGTGAGTTTATCTCAATCGCGGATGATCATGTTGGTTCATGAACTGTTATAGCGATTTTTGATTCTTTTCCTGTAATGGATTTTATTCTACGCTGTAATTCATTATTGATCTGTTCGATTTGGTAAGACCCAGACGATAAGGAAACTATATTCCAATCTGGAGTTCCGTATGATTTATTTTTGCTCGCAAACACCAAGGAATTAGTCGGTTGCTGATCCCGAAATGATTTTGATCTAATATTTGGCCAACTGGGGTATACTCGTAATTTTGCTAGCGCTATATCCTCAAACGGAATCGCAGTGCAAATATTCACACTGAATTCAGGGTTGGTTGAGGTTATTGAGTTCATGGTTGTCTTTTGCGGCATTGTGTTCGTGGCTATTCGTGGAAGTAATTCCGTTGTTGATGTTGATGTCATTGTCGATGGCGTTGCCTTTGTTTGTTATTGTTGTGTTGTTTTTCTAATTTTGATGTTGCGCTGTGGTAGATGCTCATCATCGCGGAGAATTCGTTATCTGATATTGTTGTGTCATCGAGACCATATATCAGAGACGATAATTGAGAATACGCGGCTGATGCAATATTTAACTTAATTATATACTCGTGTAGTTTATTCTGACTGCATGTGGATATTTTTTCTGATGATGGTAAGAATCCCTGTAATTGTTGTCGCCGATGACACTCAAATTGTGACAACTACAGGTGCCAGTGCTGTTATCGCTGATAACAATATACACGTTCCAGCAATTACACTTGAAACCGAATACAACTCTTGTAATTCGCCTGCGGTATTTTGATATCTTCGAGGTATACTTGTCAATAAGAGTTTTTAGTTTAGTTTGAAACTCACGGACTTTATCATATCGATACTGTTGGACATTCATTATACTATTTACTTAAATCAATTACAAATTCTACGTAGTATGGCATTGACTCTGATACTAAAGTACCACTGACAGAGGTTATTGTAAATGTTCCCATGGCGCCTTTATCTATTATTGCACTTGCAGTATTAATTCCTATAGATGTATTCGATGGCACTTCAAACTGTACTCCTGAAAGCAGGGTAAGTCTATAGATACCTCTGACATCAGCGATAATATTAATAATATTATTTTGAGGTGTCCAGTCGAAAGATGTTTCGAGTGCACGGTATTAATATTTTGTTTATGTGGTATCTTAATTTTATCAAGCCGGGTGACGATATCAGAAAAATCACTAACGATATCGTCCTGTGTTTCTTTAATGGTATCGGTATTTGTTTTAACATCAGAAAGTTTCGTTGGGACATTCATCGGAGTACCAAAGAAGTTATCCGTGGTTTCATCCGATTTTCTAAAATTCTTACGGAGTTTTCCAAACGCGTCTACATGAACATCATACTCAGCTCGCAACGTTGATAGTTTACCATCTGTAGTTTTATGCTCAGCTTCCAGCGTCGTTAGTTTATCATCTGCGGTTTATGCTCAGCTTGCAGCGTTGTTAGTTTATTGTTTAACACATCTACATATTTTTTGTCACAGCATCAGTATACAGTGTTGGATCGCCAAGTGTGGTTATTTATTCGAGTTCATATCGTGGGGGCCTGTCATTGTGTCACCGGAATTTTTTTCTCGATTGTTAATACTATGTATCACAGTTGAATATACAACTCCTGGTTTAATCCTACCGTCGGAATCAAATATCGATAGGGACTTATCAGTTACTCCATTTATTTTAACTAAAATTTCATCCAAGTAAACATTACTCGTTTTCAATTTCCCTTGTTTGTCTTGAAATACGACTATTTCGTTTGGATCCACATATGCGACGTTTAACATCTCGGATATTTCAACTTCGATTTTTTTTTACATCCTTGGTTGCAGATATTTCTCCGGTGGTTTGTTTCAGACTTGAGAGAGATCTTTCCCAAATATCAATCATTATATTTTAAGATCTCTCTAAAAAGCGATTACTCGTATATTCGTATATTCGTGTACGGTTTTATGGGGTGGTTTAGTTGATTATGATATAGCGCTAAGTATATTTAATACCTGCTGGCCGCATATTGGTGGGTCGGTCATTTTTTTGTGTTGGTAGCGTGGAGTACCAGCGAGGAAATTTTAATTGATGTTTATAACGCATAAATTCTTCAGGTGGCGCTAACCTATATGAATCAAAATAAACAATTACACGCGGATCAATCGCGTATGCAACCTAGTGAGTTCCAGGTCCGGTGCTGTTATCGAGAATAATGATACCGGTTTCAGTGATGTTTGGTTGTTGTGGTAATTGATCTCACATAAAAACACCTCTAAAATTTGTATCGCTAATTTTTTTTACCAGGATTGAGTAAATCAAAATTTAACAGCGGAGTTAGTAAACTGTACCCGGTAGTCTCAGGCCGTTTCCGCTGTACAATGAATACGGAGTTCCTGGTAGTCGTAGACCTTTTCCTTTTACTGATCGTCTCTTTTTTGGTGTATCCGCGCCCAGTTGCCTTCTTTAGTGCCATCCCAGTGGCGGTACCAACAGCTCCGAGAGCGGCAGCGGCAGCTTCCGCAACCACGGGGGCGACGGTGGCACTTAGCGCTGATAACGCAACGAGAAGTGGAAATATGCCACCTGATTTTATCATGTCTTTCATCGCGGACGCAGAGAGAGTGACATGAACACCTTTTTATCATCAATGAAATGCTTATTCTGAGGAGCTGTCAGTGATAGTTTATTCTGACAACCAGACATCTGATTGTGTTTTAATGATATTGTAGTTCCACACTTTTTAGCTGAATCCTATTGCAACTTTTTAATCTGACCAGGAGTAAGAGTAACATTAACATGACTATATGACATTTTATTTAATACGAGATTGATCTAATTGTCTACGTGTATTTGGTTTTGTCCGTAATCAAGTAAAATATCCTCGAATGGTTCTTTTTGGCCGTTTATCCTCAACGAGAACTCAGTAACACCCAGTTGATCAAATATCACATGGTTGCGTGTTTGTGAATTTCATGGTGTCTTATCCTTTAACGCAACAAATATATGCTGCGGCGCAGAAACACCTTGTTTTGGTGCCATGTGCCATGTAAATATACCGTTAACAGAAGTCTCCATAATATATGTTGTTGTCGATAGCCATGATAGCAATGATTTACCACCTGCGTCCATAAATTATAATAATTTTTCCTCTGCGGTGATTGATGGAGTCATTACTGGCATCCACAATGAGAGTTTTTGTATATTTACCTTACCACTAGCAACACCAGCACCATGCCAGATTGCATCATTATCATCACCTCTTTGCACGAGGACTACTGTATGTTTCGCTCCAAAGATAATCCTTCTAACATTTCTGAAAAATTCCAAAATATGAGATAGTGGAATCGCGCATGAAAATAACCTACGCTGTCCTTGCAACATTGATACGCGTATTGCAAACCCTAGGTTGTAATTGGTGGCATTAACATCAATGATAATATCAAAAGCGCCAGCTGGTCTTGTATATCCGGTTGATGGATCAGCAACTGCAGTATCTCGTGTTGCTTTTACTTTAACATACTTAATGTGTTCATCGGGATCAGTAACATCCTTAGCGAACATCATAGATGGTCCAAAAAATCTTGTATAATCATCAGAATATCTTTCTAAACCCACTTTTTTTGTGGCAACATAAGCATCATGCTCTATAGATTCAATCTCTCTTCCATCAATCATATACCTAGCGCTACTAAATAATGCTATAATACCATTATTGACAAAACCAACTGGCAAATTCGGGTCACATGGCGTATTATCTGCTACATTTATTACAAGTTCTCCTTCTACTTCGATAAATGCGTCAGCGGGTAGAATGTATTTGCTTGTATCTTGAACCTGAAGTTCGAATCTTGATCGACTAAAATGGTTGTATTGCGTTATAGCAATAAAATTGATAATCGCGTATTGAACCATGTTTGAGAACTGGGGCATCCATATCCAAGGCCGGATTGGGTGAAGATTTGAACATTTTATTATATATTTCTTGATCTAAATCGCGATTTCAACCCACTTCCCGCTATCATATTTTCAGTAATATTCCCCTGAGCATCAAATCCTTCATTTATTTGTTCTGCTATTTTTTGATTCACCACGCTGTTTATTAATTTGCTAACACTCGCAGGCATAATCTCCGTAAATGGTAGTTTTCCCAGTGATGGTTTTTATTCGTCGTCGAATCAGTTTATTAGTTTTTCTTTGGCCGCGGAAAATGCTTTAACGGCAACATCACCAACAGCGCTAATATCCTTCTTACGAATAACATCAATAGCTTTCATCGATAATTGTTTTGCGATTGGTGCTAGTTTTGGAGCCATTCTTGCAAATAACCCTTGAATAACATTACCGAGACCATCTTCATAATACACCTTATAAATAGTCAATCGTGAATTTACTACGTAAGTCATAGTTGGCTTATAGTGATTGTAGTGTATGATCGTATAATTTAAATGCTATTTATCTAATGTGGTGACATTAGTCACTTTGGTAATCATCAACGAGTTCATCGATAAATTCTCGATATAGACCCATATCAATGATACCACCTTCAAAAAAGTTGTCTGCAGATATCAGCGGCTTCATTAATTATTTCCGGTGAGTTATTTCCGGCTCGATTACCCCACCTCCATGAGAATTTCTAATCATGCTATTTCGGAGAGAATATTATTAGAACAGGGAACACAACCACTACCACGGGCTCCAGATGAACTTACACTTTGAGAAAATCCCTTACCGGTAACACCAGTTGCTCATTGTGCATCATCAGATTCTTCTTCAGGTCCAAATTCCAAACTTGATAAAGTATCATCCTCATCTTTAATTCTTTCATGTTGAGGTGAGAAAGATATTTGTTTTGAAGATTGTTGTATTTTCCTTTCGCAATTTTTGCGGTTTTTGTTTTACTATTATTCGCTGGTTCAGTACTTCCTATTGATCATACACTTTAATTACCGCATCGAGATATCCCCTATACGATACATGTTTTGTATCAATTCGACTTGTGTTAGTTTCGATTCTATAAAATACATCAGTCCACTGATGTGTACTTCAATTATATCCCTTGTATTTTTGTTTCAACATTTTACCTTTATTTTCATAAGTCGTAACAACAAGAGCAGGAAGTTTGATTGGATCACTTTTATCGATTATTGTTAAAGCCTCCTCAGTAAATCTATCACGTAATTCTTCGATTATTTCTTCACCGGTTTTTTTTTTTTCGGACCGGATTGAAGCCTTGCCGGTTGTGTTATTGCATGAGGAAGATTTTGTAAAAGTCTAGATGTTTCTCCGGTTCTCTCCGTGACTTTTTCAAGTTCAGGAAGAACACCTCTCTTTTTTTCTTGTTTTTCTTTCTTTTTTTTGTATAACCTCTTTAGTGGTTGTAGTAACAGGTTTGAATAATTGTCCAGCACCTATTGCAAAATCAACTTGAGATTCCTAATTTATATATAACATAATCTCTCACAGGGATAAATCTCTTTATTGTCTCTAATCGCTCTCGAGCTAGTCTAGCTGTTCACGATTCTCCTACAATTATTGTTATATCATATGATTTAATTGTAGTAGCTAACAACCCCATGAAAACAAAGACAATTTCTGTTTTTTCGATTTCGCAACAAATAAGGATTTTCACAGTGATTTTATCACCGAAAAGATCTCAATGGTAAACGATTTTCACAATATTTTACTTCTGTGTTACGCGGTGCAAAAATAACAACTAATCTATTTGCATTATTATTACCTGTAAGGCATTCAAACTTCTTAGTAGTGCTTTGTTGTGTTTTGTTTTCAAACTTCCTGGTAGCGTGATACTATATTTCGTTTTTAACTTCATGGCAGTGTGTTGTTGAGTTTAATGAGCTCTTTTAATGTCTTCATTCTGGAATTTATAGTTTTTTTAACTTCATATTGCCTACTGAGGTCAGCCCTAACTTTTTCGAATGCGGTAAATAGCGGCATGAATTTATTTACATCGCTGTTTTATACTAATGATTCGTTAACGGCTTGTATTTTTTTAATAAACCCGTATTGGGACGAGAGTACGTACTTGGTTTCTTTTGCGCTATATCTTCGAGATCTAGAAAATCATTTAAAATCTGATTGCAATCTAATTTATCTGATAATTGTATTTCTTCATTTTTTAAATCTGTAATTGCGTTTATTATGTCATTTTTTTTTCGTAATTCATTATATGATATATTTATATATCATATTTATATATCTAATATATTTATATATCAAATATATAAAATATATCATATTTATATCCAAACAATGGGGGTCAAAATTGACCCGTTTTGTTTTTTAAGCGTATATTTACAGCTATATTCAAATATATACATATATTATTTACAATACGGCACAATCTCTATCGCTTTAAGGTGCCATAGACACCTTATCACGGCAGAGATATACATATAAATGAAAGACCCCATGTGAACTCCTAAATTGCCTTCACATGTTAGAAGCCCAGAGGTCACATATATAAGACAACACAACCCCATGTGGGCCCCAAAGGTGCCTACGGAGGGCCATGGGCAGCACGAATCACATGTGAGCCTCTAACCCGCCAAATAAAGGTCTAGAACATCAGAAGGCGTGCTTGGTGAAAGACGACACAACATATATATCTTAATTAAGGTATATATAGACAATACATTTCCCGTATGAACCCTTGAAATGTCATTCACATTCCAACATGCTCAACGAGAGTACATATAACATATACAACTACTTACATGATATATTTATATATTATATACAAATATATACAAATATATAGGACGGTACATACATATGATTACACAGGACAATACAACACAAATGCGGGGGCCTACATTCAACTGAAACACTCCCCGTCATAAAAATAATGCAAAAGCTCACATTCACACCGTGCGACAGTATGATGTAGAGTGGTTTTCAGTTGAACTTCGATCGTCGCTTAGAGCCCCAATAATAAAACCGGCTATATACTATATAAACTGACTAATACAAGAAAATCATCAAGAAGGGTGTGTGAATTTACTTTCGTTTTACTTAATTGTGAGTAATGACAGAATCTAAACAAATCAAGATACCTAACAGAAGTATTAAAAAAGAATACTGTAGTTGCAAATACCTATTTGTTTCACTCGTTTTCTGACAGAATAAAAAAAAAATAGATCAGAAAAAACGAACTGGGAGATAATGTGTGATTATTCCCAGAAGATCATAGAGGGTATTTCCGTAACAACAACAAAACAGTTATCTCTATTACAGGATTATACTCATTACTACATGAGTTACATCCCTTTGGTGTTATACACATTACTACATGAGTTATCTCCCATGTAACAAAAGTGGAATTTAGATGTATGTAAATTGACGTTTTTGCCCAAATCGCTTTGAAAGTGCTGTTTTATATCTATTTTCTGCAACATATCGAACCGAAGGCATACACATATCAAAAAACTTGCTGGCGCTATTCATGTATTGAAATGTTCTTTCTGCGTTAGTTTCTATATTGAGAGATTTAACTGCTCTTTTTCCAATGGATTTACAAGTATCAGTTCTCCCTAATGCAGCATTTTGACTGTGAGTGATAGCTCGTAAATTAATTAAAGAATTATTCCTAGGATTTGAATCAATGTGATCAATTACAAATCCATCTTTGATCAATCCATTGAAACATTCAAAAATAATACGATGGCAGAGATGACGTTTCCCTCCAGCAGTAAATATCAAATACCCCTGATTGTTGACAAACCCAACTGGTTTTATCAGCCTGCAGTGTCTAACTACACCATCATATGATGCTTCATAGTTGATGATGTGATTGAAATTCTTGGTTCATTTAGATACATATATATTATTTGTCTTATTCATTATTTGGTTTAATTATTAATTGTTGAGAATCTAGTAATATAGTTTTGAGGTGTTCTTATGATTTCAAGGACAGGGCTAGAGTCTTTGATTCGTGTATCATAATAGCGCTTAAGATTCCTGTATCGTTTACCACGACAATTCAGACATAATTGTAGCTTACCTCGTACCACAACGCCACATCAGATACAGGGTAACGGACCTAAGCTTCCTCGTCGCACACTCTGAATGACAGCAACATAATTCATTTCTGCACGATTTGTTACAAACGGTTACTGATCCTATCATAAGCCATTTACAGTGATTCATTATATATAATTTTTTTTTAAAATACTTGTTTTAATTATAATATGAATGAGTTTGATAGATTATCCAAAATAAAACCCTGAAAAAGGTTAAATTTAATCTCGATATAGAGTATCCGCAGATGCACCAAATAAGGGTCTAATAGGTGATAGAAGCATGTTGAGTAAAATCCATCAAAGGTTTAAAGAATTTAAGCGCGTCGGAGCATTTCATTGTCGGTCAACATTTCGAATTGATGGTAGTGTTGATGCTACCATGAACGACCAAAAAGCAGCAGGAATAAATTAGCATCTTGACCATAGAAAGTATTTTTTAGAGTGAAATTCATTATCCGTTCAGAAACAGGAAATTGGATTATACGCAAAAAGTTTGATCCTGTATTGAAAAATAAAAGGACTGTCACTGTGAGTCAGGATTCAAAACCAGGAGTGTTGATTGGAATTGACCTGTGACAGCGGTTATTTATGGAATCTATCCGATAAATGACAAACCGAGTGTGTAGCCAAACGAATAATAGAGCATTTTACAAATGCGTTGCTTAGAAACAAATTGACAGATCTAAGATGCAAAAACATAAGTGAATGAGCACTAGCAGTCAAGGATAATAGGGCGACAATTCAAAATGTAGCTGAGCTAGAGAAGATATTAAAATTTCCAATAACCGTAGCGACGATAACAGGAGAAGTATTATACGAATAGAAATATAAATCAAGGAGGACTCCAATCGAGATTGTTGATCATAATGCACACGCGTGGTCTAACGCAGTTACAATATTTCCATTGGTTAGAACCATAAAATATCTAACCGTGGAGTTTTCCCCAGAGAACTCGGGGGGTGGGGGTGGGGGTTGTTTGATTTTATTCACGCGGAAAGTAAAAACGATCCTGTGTCTGTGTGGTTATTTAAGAGTTTTGAAGACGAAGAGTGTAAATTCGATCAATTTGTAAGACGTAACGGCGAAATATACCGTACTGAATCTCTTCACGACGAGATGAGAAAACTAGCTCGTGGTTTTTCAACGGATAACGACGAGGAATTACTAACATGCTGTTTTACAATCCCGTCAGTTGCAGCTCATTTCGCGAGAAAGAAAAATCTGTGGAAACCAACACGAGCTGAATTTCTCTCAGATGTTCAAGCCATTTGTGTAGAGTTTGGACATTGTGGACTATGGAATACTAAATATGATCCCGAAAGTGTTTTTTCGGTTGATATGGTTGCGTGTTATCCAGGGAGTTTTCTCGGGTATGGAGAGTGTGCTGGGTATTTTAAACGATTTGGGCATCTCACCCACTCTATGACACGAGTTGCGATTAATGGGCCGCTACCCGATTGTTTTCTAACGGGATTCGTTCGTGTAGTATCATTCGAGATCGCTAAAGGATGTCATCCAATTTGTTATGTTTAGTTTGGTAGACACGTATCTGAAAAGACTGGGTACCAATAGTGTTATTACAGTATATGATTGATTGTAAAATACTTATATCGCTGACTGTCTCCGAGGCAATTATATCATATCAAGCGCTGACTGACATTTGGTTACCACAGCCCGATAGTGTAGATAGTATAATTAACGATTACAAAGAAAAATTTCCTTCCCTCGTTGAAGAACATATTGTTAAAGCATCCAAGGAGATCTTTAAAGTCAGAAATAAACACGCAAATGATCTCGGTAGAAGAATAATTGGTAAATTCACCCACGGTGGAGCATATGATCACAAGGAACATTATTCACGATTAATTCTAGATGATGTTGAATACGATTTTATAATCGCGGATGCAACATCTAGAGGTACATATGTCAATCGTAAAGACGCTTTCTTGTTCGATGGCACAAAATTCGATACAATTGTGACTTACGTAGATGGAGATTGTCCCCAATACACACATCTAAGGTTGTCTATGCTGGCTTATGCATTTATCAATTTGCTATCGATGATAAATAGATTTCCTGAATTTGCGGTTATAGTCGCCACTGATTTATTTTATATACATATCAAACATAAAGAAACAGTGGCTGAATTTACAAATTCCGACGAGTGTTGGGAATCAAGGAGAATAAAAAAAATGTTGCTAGATTATTCTAAATCAGCAGATGTTACGATTGAAAACAATTACATAAAAATAATCAGATATCAGAACTATCGAAAGCCCCTTCTTTATCCGATCCAATATGTAGGTATAAAACCAGTTACTTAAACGGATGCGGTAAGTCTGGGAAGACGACTCGTGTGATCGAATTATTTCGAGGAAAATCAAACATGATCGTGCTAACACCAACACACAGACTTGCAAGAGAGATTAAACAGCGAAGAGTTCATGCTTGCACTTATCACAGTTTCTTTCGATGTAAAAGTGACGCATGGACTCCTGATCGAATGGGCGAGAAATATATTCCTGAAATTATTATTTGGGATGAGATATGCACAGTGTCGTTAGAGATATTTAAATTGTTTCTCGGGTGGTTGTTACCGGAAAATACAGCTGTGATAATGTGTGGCAATCATGATCAACCACCACCATTTGTCGGTTTGTCTCCGCATGATTGGCTAAAACAAATTGTAGATTATTATGAATAAATTATTACTGATCATAGATCTCTTGATAAAAAATTAAGTGAGTTTAAGAAATTAATTAGATTACTACCGGATAAAATCCAGTGTGAAATAGCTCGTCAAATAATTTCAGAAACCCCATTGAATGATTTTTGGGAAGCGTGGAGACAAAACGATTTGATAGTGGCAAGTAGAAAGATAGTCAGAGACACACTTCAGATGAAGTTATTTGAAACGCACAAAGAAATGTTCGAACACTTCCAGTGCCGTTGTGTTATAGTCCTACGGATACACGAAGACAGAATATCGAAGTTGAGAATCCAGGACAGACTGAGAAGCAGATACTCGTGTCAAATTAGATTGTGTCGGTTGATATCAGTATTGTCGAATATGCATTTCGCGCTGATAAATCTCCATAGACGCTAGGATACGCAATGACGATACATTCTTCGCAGGGATTAACTATATCCGATACGATTGTTTGGATCATAGATGATCGCATCGAGTAATCGAATTTAGTTTATCTCGTAGTGTCCAGAGTACGAAGAATAAATCAACTTCGAAGAGTTTAGATGATAATGAAACCGCCAATCAGTGATATTGTCAGAAAAAAAACTAGCTGGTTATAAACAACAGGATAAAAAAAAATAAACGAGAATTTGATATTGATGCTGAGTATATAATTACGCTGAAACAACAACTGAATAATCACTGCGCGAGCTGTAATTGTATAATGCGTTGGCAGTATTCGGATAAAGATCCTCGCCAATTTACCACAGACAAAAAAAATAACAGTCTTGTTCATACCAGAGATAATGTGATGTTGACCTGTCTTGAGTGTAACAGACGCAGAGGTGCTAGTGAAGACCACGTGGCGGTAATTGAGTATCCTCGGGTATCACTTGCAATTGTTCACGTGTAAATCCACGCTGAGGACCAGTTGAATCTAATCTATAGATTGCGGGTCTATCCGTGGATCTTGTTATGTCAGATATTTTATGTGCGGTGACACTCCAAATAGGATCAGTAGCTCTTTTATACCGCATTCAAGTTCACCCGGCTCGTACAAATATCTTACAGTGACATTACCGAGTATTCGTTGTTTTGAAAAATCATTTCGCGTTCGTACGGGTATATACTTTTTTATCGCGATAACAGATTTCATATTAATTGTTCGAGTAATTTCATTATTTAACGCATCTATCACACCTGGTAATTTTTTGACCCCTTCAAGAGATCGTTTATCCTGAATAAATTCCTTCGCGTATTGATATCGAAAAAACCGCTCAGTAAGTGTCCGATTAAATCGTTCAACAATTGCCTGATCGCGGTGTATTGCAGTATGTCCTTGTCGTAGCGTATTATTATGATGCTTCGTTGTTGATAACACTGCACCCTGAAATTCCTTTCCAGGATCGACCTGTAATCGATTTGGCCACTGCAGAGGACCTTGTCGATAAATCCTATCAAAGGCAGAAGCTACTTCAGTTGATCACTTCTTCGTTAATAGTTCAGCTTGTTTGTATCTACTCGGAACATCAACTACGGTTAGCGCTTATTTATATGTGTATTTACTAACAGTATCATGCGGAAGAAATAATATATCAGCCTGATGAACTTCATTAGGGGCGCTGACATCAAAATGTGCGTAGTTAATTTGTTTAGGTGGAGGTAAATAAATCTGCCAAATCGCCTGTTTGGATAACCAATCTGCCGCGGTGGCAATTTTTACTATTGTGGCGTTGGCGAGTTTATCGATTGCTGCTTTACCCCTCCAGTATCATCTTCGGGAATAATAAATAGATTCCATATTGTTATTAATTACCAGCACCCAACATCAATTTACTTTTCATCGCTGATTTTATCAACCATGAAGCTAATTTTTCTTTGAAGGATTTAACAGTGATAGAATTTACCGCATGAATCAATTTCACATCTGCGATATGTCTGTGTTGCAGATTGCTACTTTTATAAGCAACATTATGAGCATGACACGCCTTATCAATAGCGTTTATTGGATATTCGCCAGGTCGGGGTTGGTCTTGGCCATCAAGTCTGATATTAAGTCTGGTTCCAGGACCACAATAACTACACCCTAGAAGGTGCTTTTCTCCTGGATATTTTGCCCATGGTGTCCCGGGAAGTTTTGTCAATTTTGCTGCAATATCACCTCCTCGTTTTTTTATAAAATTATTATCCGATTTCATAGAAAAAAATCTAAATTTTTTGTACCACATGGTACACACTTACCAGCAAGTGCTGATCTGTTATTGCTTGTTGTAATTGTTGTCAAGTCGTTTGTCCTAGTACGCGTCTCACATTTCAAACAATATAGATCAATAATTTATTTATAATAACAAGAATGTAATTGATGTTTCGGCGACAAAACACATGAAACCGTTAAGCATCATGCAGCACTACTCAAATATATTCGTATTATTACAACTGGACCATCTGGAAGCGGTAAAACACAATTGTTACTGAATTTGATAACGAGATGGATGAAATGGGATAAACTATATTTGGTAGTCCCGAGTGTAGATGATCAGCGATGTTACGATGTGTTAAAGAATTTTAACGAGAAAGAAAATCTGAAATCGATGAAGATATTATTGAATTTATAACCGATATCTAAGAAGCACCGAGGGTTGATTCTATTGATGGAAGTATTAACAATTCAGTCGTATATGATGATGTGATGTTAGATAACAAGCAATCCCTGCCAAGATATTTTCCAGAGGTAGATATAAAAATACTGATGTGATATATGTTACTCAGAGGTATACACAAATTCCAAAAATGATCAGGGATGCCTGTAATATTCTTGATGTGTTTAATGGAGTTGACACTCATACGCTTACGAAATATTCACCAGACCTGGTGCAGTGGAGATATGGATTATAATCTCTTTAGAAATTTCTTTAGTCATGCTAAGTCGGTCCCATATGGATTTATTAACGATAAATTTGCATGACCCTATATCAAGATATCGTATCGGACTTGTCAAAATATTTGGCTAAAACCATAACAATTTCGGTCTCCGTAGAGGCTTTATTTTTGTTTGAAAACTTGATCTATTTACTCTCTTTCCGTAGAGGCTTTTTTTTTGTTTGAAAATTTGATCTATTTACTCTCTCTCTCTCCGTAGAGGTTTTATTTTTGTTTGAAAACTCGGTCTATTTACTCTCTCTCCGTAGAGGTTTTATTTTTGTTTTTGTTTGTTAAAGAGAATTTAGTTTTGGCTGTTTGAACTAGACTATTTCCCAAACATACATTTTTATGGAAGACGCATTTTGGTATTGTAAACTCATTTATTCTGCGTGCTTGCACCCTCTTAAAACAACCCCTCCTCCAAAAAACCTGGTCTGGTTGAAATGAGGCCACCGTCAATACAGGAGATGCATGTATTCATGAATATTTAGGATTGTTTGACTGTCAGTATTATATGTGATCAGCCCGGATTGTTTGGACCCAGACCTTGCCTAACTTAACTATCATTCACATTTTCCCTCGATTTTACCCATTTCAAGATATTAGCATTTATACATATAAGTATTTTGACCATTTTTGGTTATCAAACATCACCAGCCCAATAATCAACTAAACAAGGTTTGCTTTTGGGAGGGGGAATTTTTTGAGAGGGGAGGATTTTTTTTCTTTTTCTTGCTACACATGTATGTCATAAATGAACGTGGTAGTAACTACGAAAGTTTGAAATTGTTGTAAAAAAACTAGACTGTATCTTCAAGTATCTAAGGTTGATTGATTTCCGTGAGACGTGTATATTATGTTCCTGTAAGAAATTATACGGTCAAATTATATACAACAGTACCACCAACATAAATAAAACGACACTTAACTCGTCAATAAAAGTGGTAAAGATGACACAGTTTCATATGTGAAAAATCTTGATCCAAACTCTTAAGAACTTGTGTGTATTGACAAATGTGTTGCGTAGAAACAAATTGACAGATTTAAGACGCAAAAACATAAATGAATGGGCACTAGCAGTCAGGGATATGGGGCAACAATTCAAAAAGTAGCTGAGCTAGAGAAGATATTAAAATATCCAATAACCGTAGCGACGATAACAGGAGAAGTATTATACTAATAGAAATATAAATCAAGGGGGTCTTCAATTAAGGTTGTTGATCATAATGCACACGCGTGGTCTAACGCAGTAACAATATTTCTATGGGTTAGAACCATAAAATATCTACCCGTGGAGTTTTCCCCAGAGAAAGATGATCAGCGATGTTACGAGGTGTTAAAGAATTTTAACGAGAAAGCAAAATCTGAAATCGATGAAGATATTATTGAATTTATAACCGATATCGAAGAAGCACCGAGTGTTGATTCTATTGATGGAAGTATTAACAATCTAGTCGTATATGATGATGTGATGTTAGATAAACAAGCAAACCCTTCCAGGATATTTTCCAGAGGTAGACATAAAAATACTGATGTGATATATGTTACTCAGAGGTATACACAAATTCCAAAAATGATCAGGGATAACTGTAATATTCTTGCTATATTTAATGGAGTTGACACTCATACGGTACGAAATATTCACCATACCTGGTGCAGTGGAGATATGGATTATAATCTCTTTAGAAATTTCTTTAGTCATGCTAAGTCGGTCCCACATGGATTTATAACGATAAATTTGCATGACCCTATATCAAGATATCGTATCGGACTTGTCAAAATATTTGGCTAAAACCATAACAGTTTCGGTCTCCGTAAAGGCTTTATTTTTGCTTGAAAATTTGATCTATTTACTTTCTCTCCGTAGAGGTTTTATTTTTGTTTGAAAACTTGGTCTGTTTACCCTTCTTGCTGCTAAGAATGCTCTTAAAACTCACCCTTTTCGACTGCAGTAACAAACTTAGAGACCCAATAATACTTTGTATCTTATAAGTTTTCAGCATGTTTTTATGTTTTCCAATTAAATGGTTTTTGCTATTTGTTTTTCTGTGGTGTAGTCATATCATTAAAGATGTTGTAAAGCACTTAGAGCTTCTAAAGATTAGGCGCAATGCAAAATCCTCATTATTATTATTATTTTTACTTATACCTAAGGAAAACACTGTAATTTAACCAAGAAGACTGTAACGCTTATAAAAAAGATTTTAGTTTTGGCTGTTTGAACTAGATTATTTCCCAAAGCATACATTTTTATGGAAGACGCATTTTGGTATCGTAAACTCATTTATGCTGCGTGCTCTCACCCTCATAAAACAACCCCTCCTTCAATAAACCTGGTCTGGTTGAAATGAGGCCACCGTCAATACAGGAGGTGTGTGTATTCATGAATTTAGGAGTGTTTGACTGTCAGTATTATGTGTGATCAGCCCGGATTGTTTGGACCCAGACCTTGCCTAACTTAACTATCATTCACATTTTCCCTCTATTTTACCCATTTCAAGATATTAGCATTTATACATATAAGTATTTTGACCATTTTTGGTTATCAAACATCACCAACTCAATAATCAACTAAACAAGGTTTGCTTTTGGGCGGGGGATTTGTTGAGAGGGGAGGATTTTTTTTTCTTTTTCTTGCTACACATGTATGTCATAAATTAACGTGGTAGTAACTACGAAAGTTTGAAATTGTTGTAAGAAAACTAGACTGTATCTTCAAGTATCCAAGGTGGATTGATTTCCGTGAGATGTGTATATTATGTTCATGTAAAAAATTATACGGTCAAATTATATACAACAGTATCACCAACATAAATAAAACGACACTTAACTCGTCAATAAAAGTGGTAAAGATGACACAGTTTCATATGTGAAAAATCTTGATCCAAACGCATAAGAACTTGTCTGATTTGAATTGAAACTCAATGTATGGACTAAAATGCAAGACTATTAAATTTGCTGTAGTATTTTTTAATTTACAATCTTTTCATTTTATAAATGTGTTATTTTTATTCTTCATATATATATTATTCTACCGACTTGAAGTTACATTTGCTATATAGGTTTAATAAGGACAAAAAGCACAACAGCAATACTGCTGCTACTACTACTACTACTAATGAAAATAATAACAACGACGATAACAACAACATTAACAATAATAATAATAATAATAATAATAATAATAATAATAATAATAATAATAATAATAATAATAATGAGGACTTTGTACTGCGCCGAATCTTTAGAAGCTCTAAGCGCTATGTACCATCTATTTTGATGTGAATCCCAAAAAAAAGAAGAAAAAGCAACAATAAAAAATAAAAACAAACAATCACAATTCAATTGGAAACTAAAAATGCTGAAAATATTTAAGGTCGGAAACATTATTAGGTCTTTAAGTTTGTTCTTGCAGTCGATAAAGATGAGTTTTAAGAGCACGCTTGAAAGGGATCACTGTGTCTTGGTGTCTAATTTCAATGGGCAATTCGTTTCATGTTGATGGGTATTAGTATGCAAAAGAACGTTGTCCATATGACTTCGTTTTCATTGTGGCAATAATGAGTATAAGATTGTCAGAAGAGGAGCGTAAGTATCTTTCTGGTGTGTACACATGAGTGAGGCCGAATAGGTATGCTGGACTGGAGTCCGTCAGTCAAACGTAGTGCAGAGAACTCATTTTGTGTTTGATTCTGGATCGAATGGATAGCCAGTGTAGGGTACAGAGCATTGGGGAGGTGTGCTTTGATCGTGGTACTCTAAACATGATCCGAGCAGTTGTGTTTTGAAAATAATAATAATAATAATAATAATAATAATAATAATAATAATAATAATAATAATAATTGTAGTAGTAGTAATAATAATAAAGTTTTTATCATGATCACCATTATCGTCATAACGTCTTTACTGTAATTATCAAATTTATCTCAGTTCTAGTTGTGTATTTTTAATCGTTTATTATTTAACCATGGAACCATACTCACAGATGTATAACCAAGCTCACTTCTTTTAGTCATTATGAATTATCCGCACACAGCTAGCTACTACAAAACCGTAAACGGATACAAATAAATGTTGTTTTTAAAAAAAAAAAAAACTGTATTTCATAGAACTGAGCAACCATGACTCTACTCTAACAAACAAGAACTCACATGTGTGATGTTTTTCACAATTTTAGCTTTATATGTTTACTTGCTTAGAGATACTTACTCGATTGTTCTCAGTTTTATAATTCACTTTCGGTTGTTGCCGCATTTTTGGCTTTTGATTTTTCGAGACTAAGACGTATGAGCTTTAATAATATAAAGATAATAACCAGGACACAAAATGGACCACTTTAAACTGTAGCATTTGGAACAGTAATATGTGACCTACTTATTAAATTAGAATAACTTTGAATAGCATCTCGTATTGTGTAAAGAAGAATTCTTCGCGTCATATTCATTGGTTCACTCGCCTATGCATATATATTTCGTGAGTATTGTACTTCTAGGTTTGTTTCGTAATATTTGTATAATGCATACACATCTTGAATTTCACAAAACTGACATATTGTTTATAACTAAAACTTTCATATTTTGCAACAATTTATTCTGTCTTATCGACATGTGATCGAACTGTTACTAAAATACAGTTTATGTGGCGATCGTAATATAGGTTTGCTCACACAAATTATACGTCATTTCAATAACAAACTGATATCTAACTTAATCTATACACTATCGACGATATGGTTTATATATTTTTCTTTTGAGTGTTGCTATGAAAACGAATTGTTGCCAACCAGGAATTTTGTCATGTCTTTGGGAATCATTGTTCTAAGATCCTTCCTCCACCATTAATACTGGCAGCCATGTTCGGGCTATTTTCTGCTGAAAATGGCGTTAAACCACAAAACAACAAACAACATCCTTACAATTTGCAACAATTATTTTATAAAGTATGAATTTACTCGTCATAAATGACACTTGTCACAGAATAAGGCAATAAATTAACTTATTGATGCAATAAAAGGATTCTATATAATTTATATCTTGGACGCGAACTCCTCGGCTGGCACACAGCATTCAGATGTCAATGTTAGGACTGCCCAGTGTAGTGTCAGTACAATATTATTGGGTAGAACATGATGATAATTGTCATCGGCATGATGACACAGTGCTAGACATCAATATTAACTGCCATACTGCAGACATCATAACCATATGACTAATATATTTTAAAACGACTTTAAAATTCCAAATCTCACACACACACACACACACACACACACACACACACACTGGCGGGGACAGTGATCCCAGTAACTTGTCAGGATTAACCACTTCATCTCTTGTCCAATTCTTATTGTAAAGTTTCCCCATTTAATCCATAGTTCCATTATTAACGTGAAGATGAAGCACTTCATCACTAGTCCAGTTTCCCAATTTCATCACTAATCTCGTTCTTATTGTAAGGATACTCCACTTCATCCCCTGTCCCATTCTTATTGTAAAGATTCCCCATTTCATCACTAGTCCAATTATTATTTTAAAGATTCCCCACTTCATCACTAGTCCAATTATTATTGTAAGGATTCCCCACATCATCACTAGTCCAGTTATTATTTTAAAGATTCCCCACATCATCACTAGTCGAATTATTATTTTAAAGATTACCCACATCATCACTAGCCCAGTTATTATTTTAAAGATTCCCCACTTCATCACTAGTCCATTTATTATTGTAAAGATGCCCCATTTCATCACTAGTCGAATTCTTTTTTAAAGATTCCCTACTTCATCCCTAGTTCCATTCTTAATGTATAGATTCCCACTTCATCACTAGTTCAATTATTATTTAAAAGATTCCCCATTTCATCCCCTGTCGAATTCTTCTAGTAAGGATTCCCCACTTCATCCTCTGTTCCATTATTAATGTTAAGTTTCCCCATTTCATCCCTAGTTCCATTCTTAATGTAAAGATTCCCCACTTCATCACTAATCCAATTATTATTGTAAAGATTCCCCACTTCATCACTAGTCCAATTATTATTGTAAAGATTCCCCACTTCATCACCAGTCCAATTAATATTGTAAGGATTCCATATTTTAACACGAATCCCATTCTTTGTGTAAAGTTTCCCGAGTTCATAAGAGAATCAGATTCCTCTTAGAGTTATGGTCTGAGTTTAACTGGGTCTTTACTCTAATGAGAGTTTATCAGCCACATATTGCATGATGAGTCATTGAATGGTCATTGGAAGTTTAACGACCAACGCTACCCTGTAGCACTATATAGCACTTGAGAGCTGCAAAGAGCATTGGCCTCCAAATCTTTTAGAGGCAATACATATGCAGTAATCAATAGCCGGACAGTGTGCATCATCAGGTAAACAGATACTATCGTGCTTTCAACCGCATGGAAGAGCCAACATTTAACTTAGGCCTTGTTCAAGATAACTAACAAATGGGCAAAGCATTATTACAAAGTACAGATAACGTCAAAATGGAACAAATAGACATTGCGTGAACAGTTTGTATTGGAATTTGGTAAATTTATACGAAGATTGTGTAAACCTGGAGAACTAACGAAGGACTAACGACAACGCATAATCAGGCACGTGTAGTTAACAACAACCTTAAAGTGTATGGAATCAAGCCATATTCATATTGTAATATACCTAAGGTATATACATTTCGTCTTTAAGCCTCCGTGTGTTGCTTTGCTATATCTTAATGGTTATTTAAATCCGACTACTGAAAGCACTAATCATCTCCATCTTTTGTATTCATGTGAGGCCTGGACCCTGACAGCAGAATTACAACGAAGAATCCAGGCACTTGAAATGAGATTCTACATTAACCATCCTTGTCATCGCTTACGTGAACCACATCACAAATCAAGAAGTGCATAACACCATCATTTGCAAAGTAGGCCAATATAAATACCTCACCACCACCACCATGTCGCTAGAGCCAACAGTCTATCCACAACAGTACTGCATGGCAGCGTCCGAGATGGTAGAATGAGAGGTAGACAGAGAAAAAGTGGACTGACAACATCACCGAATGGACCAGGAAAGGGTTTGCGGTGACACAGGCATTAACACATGATCGATACAAGTGGAGGTAACTGGACAGATGTTCAGCAGCACAGTGCCTCAACGACCACTCTAGGTCAAGAGACTGATGATGATGATGAGCTCCAAACATGATTATTTTTGTTGTATTCTATAATCCGGCCCATATCTTGCTTCCAAACAGTTGTGACATTATGACGGAGTGGCGCATGCTTCACAGATGGTATGATTTTTCTTAATGTGACCTACCTCCCTTTCCTCATATTATTATTATTATTATTATTATTATTATCATTATTATTATTATTATTATTATTATTATTATATCAGCTATTTATCACATAGTCGGTACGCCATGCTTATGATGTGTGCAGTTTAATAATGTTGTTATTATAACATGCGGACCTATCACTTTATGTGTTTCTGATTGGTCCAAATAAGCCCATGACATTATTGTGCAGTATTCTTTTAACTTATTGGTTGCGATCGCGGGGAAAACGTTTTTAACCATACCTTCTGGAATACTTTATTTTTATGTAGCATTTGTTTCGGCCGTCTTTAAACTCGACTTGCGCTAGGAAATTGAGGAAAAAAATTCTCGACTGTCTGAATATAGACAAATTACCTACATAGGGGTTTGTTATGTCGCGCAAAACAATATCATTGTAAGAAAAATGGCGTAAACTACAAGACAAGAACAACAATTAGAGGTTCAACTAAGGGTATAGCTCATTTGAGAGTGGGGGTGGGCGGTATATATAAAACAGATATAAAATTTATCCTGTGTACAAACGTGGTATAAATGTTAACTTACAGAACTAAATAAACTCACATCTCTTCACAGAAGAATTTTGACATAAACGGGTCTCCTAACTGACAGAACTTTATCCAATCGCAGCATATTTACGTAGTATATTATGGAAGGCAAATTCGACTCAAAAATAAATTTGTTTACTTCTTCTGTACAGTTTATTATTCCCGATCAAATACTGCAAATATCTGATCACAAATGTAATACAGTAAATATGCGAATTGCTTCATCTAGTAATCCTATAGTAAATATGCCAATTTCTTCTTCTAGTAGTCTTATTTCACATGATAATCGCAACGATGGAAAGTTTAGTTTCCTGTACAGTATCAAACGATGTGGCATCATGGTTTTGATCATTCTATTTGAAGAAATGATTTTGTCGTAAAAATCTTTTATGTTTATCGTTATGGAAGCTTTTATATTTATAGTTTGTACAAAAGTACAATCTTCTAGTTCAACTTTGTTTGGTACTATAATTTATGTACAGCAAATGAAAGTTCTTTCAGAATGAACGAAATTAGTCAATCTGTTTTTCTTTCTAAATACTTTATATGGAAATGAAAACTATGTGATACAAATAATCTAGAATGGGTAAGGATATTAATATTAAATCAGTGACCATGTGAGAGTCTTTGTAAAATAATTATTGTGCATGGTTTTAATTACCCTAAAATAAGACTTTACGAAGATCTGAACTTCAACGATTGTGCTTAGAATAAATATCAAGTACATTTTAAGAATCCGGTACTACCACAAATCAAGGATACAAATAGAGTTTTCACGTTGTTGTTTGTCTGCCTGGGAAATTGTTATTACAAAGTGCAATACCACCCTGCAACGCTTAAGTTTATGTTTAAAACAAAACAATCTATTACGTAATGCAAAAATGTAAATGACACATTTGGATCCTTCCTTTACTACAGAAAAACAAGTTTTGATTTACCGGGAAAAAGTTCATGAACCACGATGACTATTTCGTATATTGCACGAGAACTGTCAATATTGTAAACAGTCAATATTGTAAACTGTCAATATTGTAAACTGTCAATATTGTAACATGAATTAGGCTGCATTGCTCTTAACAATGTACATAAAAGAGGCGATGAAAAGGAAAGCACGTTTAGTAGATTAAATACCAATAAAGATTTGTTTTAGGGCTTAGAAGTCTCCTTATTAGGAGAGATTTGTTATTTGTGAACGATGCTGGATTGAAAGGTAATATTCCGGTTCCGGACTTGAACGGAGTTTTCAATAATTACAACTAATCCGATTTACAGACTCAAAAACCGGACACGTGATATTATCAGATTTACCAGGATGATAAAGACAATAGTTAAAAATAGAAAATGGGTTATTTACACAGATTCAAATAGGTTAGCTGTATATTATTAGGACCATCTGTTGAGTTATGTAACTAAAATGGAATTGAAATGTATTATATCGTTAAAAGTACTAAAAGTCTACACAGATAAGGAGTCTTGTATATTTAGGGAAATCGATTTTGTATGATTTTGTGACTGAGAAATTATTATCGGAGATTGAAAGAGACATAACATTGATAAACAGACTTTACACTATAGTTGGACCTCCCGAAAACTCTATGTTATAAAGGTTGATATTTGATGACATATTGCGTAAGAGTTTTACATTATTGGTTCTTATTCATATAATCTGAGTGTATCGTTTTTATTCACACAAGATATAAGCAGAAGGAAAATACATTTAATTGTGCCTTATTGGCATTATTAATAGTAATGGCAAATAAGCATTAAAGTAGTGTACTTCAGTTGATTATACGATTTTTTCTTTGCCTATCTTTTATTAGCTTCTGTATTTTAAAGTCAAAATTCGATCCAGTTTTTCACCACATTTATTAAATCTCAAACCTAATGTTGGTTATCCGCAAGTGGGAATAGAAAAAGAAACGTCGACACCTATAAAGAAATTGTGGATAATAGATACATAAAACATGTCAAATTTATTGAAGCATTGATCGATCAGCGATTAAGGTAATATAGGTGATTACCAAACAAGACCATAAGCGAAGTTCTACTTAGTAAGTAAACTTTAATGTTGCTGATTAAGTTTCAATAATGAATTCACGATGAAACAATGCTTTGTTCAAGATTATTTAACATAATCATTACGTCCTAGCAACAAACTAGTGAGCATGCAAATAACTTATTGAATCATGCGTAAGTTTACTTTCTAAAATTGTTGTAAATCAAATGGAATGGGATGAAAATTAAAAAAAAAAATTTCCAAGTAATCGAATATATTGTAATAAATTTGGAGTATGTATATTTGACAGCATCCCGTTTTTAAGCGATTCTTAGATTTATTTGTGCGAGTATTTGGTCTTCGGTGCCATGGAAATATTACTAGCCCGAAATACTTAGCCAGTTAGTAGGAGCAAACGTCACAGAGCCGAGTGTGGTGAATTTGAACAATGCTGGGGTCGTTAGTAGTGAATTTAGGTACAAGCCGAATGACTGTCCCTGGAATAGTCCATATTAAAATTCAGCGGTGTATAAAAGTTTTGTGGATGAAATGGCAGTATTTATGACTGAAAATCAGTAAATTATATAATGCAATCAATAAGTTGGAACTTGGTAGGTACCGTTTATGTGTCCATAGTGGAAAATGGGCGTATGTATATGAGCGAGTTACGCCGGAAATTCTGTGGATTGACTGGCCTAGGGTCGCGCAGTTAAATATTTCCCAGTTAGTAAGGGAATACTAGTGGAATTTCTATGGCATGACGGGCTGGCGGTACGGAAATCGGATGATAATGAAGAAAAACCATGCAAAGGTGCGTTTAATGGACTTTTGGGCAAGTTGTCTCATCTGGGTCGCCAATTGATTAGAGCAAAGGTTATTAAATATATCAGGCACGTCTGTCTTTCCATTTTACAACTCAAGTTGTAAAGAAGTCTTTGGAAATTTGGTGAAAACATATGACTTCCAGCGTGACTCGCGCCAGGGTTTTGACACCGCTCGGTCAAGTGGATACCCCTGTGCGTGTAACAGTATCAAAACTATCAAGCCCTTAATGAAGAAGGTAACCTCGGGTAAGATATATGATCAGCCTAGACTTGAGCTTAAAAGATAATTTGGTAAAACGTTGGCAGGAAGTTGAAAAGGGACAGGGCAGAAATTTATAAAGAGTAAACATAACTTAGTTATGAAGTTGGCAGCTAAATATTTACCCTAACAAGAGCACATTTCAAGTGCATTGACCAAAACTAGTGAGTTAATTAAACACTAAGCAAGATAGACATAGGAAAGAGAAAATTAAAGAATTTGTCCAAGAATATTGAGTAAGAGTGAGACGATAAAAATACATATGCTAATGTAAGTGATATTTTGAAATAATGACTAGTCAGAAAATAGAAAGTCATAATTATATCATAATAATGTTAATTCGGATGAAATATATATTACATGGATAGCTCTTTAGAGTATGTGTGTGCTTGAACATTGTTTATATACAAATATAATATCCCAAATCAGTGTGTGTGTGTGTGTGTGTGTGTGTGTGTGTGTGTGTGTGTGTGTTGTTGATATCAATTTTAACATCGCTTTCAAACTTTTAAGTCATATAGTTACGATGCCTGCAGTGTGGTGGTTTTATAGCGATGTCTAGCACTGGGACATCATGCAGCAGACATTCACATCATGGCCCACCAAATGAGATTATTTTTGTATCCATCTAAATATACGGAAAGCGAGAGAAACAATTAAATTGAATCTCATACACTGCAGCATTAAATTCGGGTTTTAGAGTTAGTTACATAATGCCGAAGTGGTAGGATGCGGAGAGTCGAATCATACCAAAAACTTATAAAAATGATACGAACAGCTGCCTTGCTAGGCGCTCGGCATTAAGAGCGTAGTTTTAGGACTGGTTCACGTGGTATCAGAATAATGTGACTGGGTGTGACATTATGCTACATGTATGCGGAATGATGACCCAGTGCTAGACATGACAATAAACTGATACACTGCAGACATCGTACCGATATGAATGAAGAAGTGTAAGATACATTAAACATCTAAATCTAACCCACCCCCACGCACATTACAGCATGCTTTTGAAGATGATAGTAACACTTTGAAAATAAAATAATTGACTTATACTTTTGAATTATTCCAATTTTCTCAAAGTCGATTTGATATTAATTTTCTGCTTGCTCATGGAATATTGCGTTAGGAATTAATGAGCTAAATTATCTAAATTAGCTAATTAGCTAGTTCAACACGTTTTCGCTTAAATTCTTTATACTGGATAAATTTATTCCTTCTAATCCAATTTGTAAGAAATATGGGCAATTATGGGTTTCATTAAAGAGATTATATTTTGCAGTTTATTATTACAATATTTCAAATTATAAAAGAAACATAATATCTCGTTCTGTTGACGGTAATAATGAAACAAAATTTGTTTAATTCTGTATGATAGAGATAATCTTCAAATGTTTATGACAAATATAGAAGATTGATTGATTCCTAATAACGACAATAATGTCATGATATCTAGCATTTTTAAATTACAATAATTCTATAGTTTTGATATCTACATGTGATAATTGTAAAGCATACATAACCAACTTTAATTGCAAAAATCGATCTGTATAGGTAAATGCTGGATCGGATAGAGTTTGAGAGTTTTGTAACCTAGGAATGTGTATGTTTTACAGGTCAAGCTAAACCGTACAAAGAATTACTATAACAATTACACCACTATTAGAGTCCCTATATATTAAATGTATTTCAGGAAGATTTCTGTCCTGTAAATAGTACATATATTGCGAACCTGTACGATACAAACATTGAATATTACCATAATAGATGAACCCATAATCTGATATATTTTCGTGGACTGAAATCTGCAGATATCTGTCAGGTAATTTTTTGGGTGGGGTGGGGGTGGGGAGGGGGGGGGGGGGGAATACCAACAAGAGGCGCTAGTGAGTTTGAATTTGACAGAGAAAGCAAAGAGACGGAAACGTCACTATATCCTTCTATAAGTACTGATACAAACATAAACATAAACGTATCCTCATAACGTAACTTTTGAAGCGAATTATTAATTTTGCACATTGACGTATTACTAATCAAATTAATCGAATCATGGAAGACATCAATTCAGCATATGACAAAAAGTGGATGAAAACATGTTCATAGTATACTCAAAACCATATAACAAAGCTAAACTGATCTACAGTATCAAGATAAAAAAAAAACTTTAATATACGTGTGAGGTTTTAATTGTTACCGTAGCTTTAACAATTTTTTTTAATCATATGGCTACGATGTCTGCAATGTGGCAATTTTTGTGATGTCTAGCACTCGGGTATTATGACGTCAGACATGAAGCATAATTTCCCACATCATGTCATGTCACCATGTGGATCAGTCCTAACACTAAGCTCTTAACGCTGAGCATTTAGCGAGGCTGCTGTTAGCACCACTTGTGTAAATCTTTGATGTGACTCGGCCGGGGTTCAAACCCTCAAAGTTCATTCGAAGCGGACACTGAGTTTCCAAATCAGAGTTTGTACGACTTGTTATCATTACAAATACTATCTTACCGTGTAAAACAAACTTTACAATCATTTAATTTGATATTTAGTTATCTATGTTTATTTATCAACGATTATCTTTCTTGATTCTTTTTGTACCTACCTAAATATATGGCAAGTGAGACAAATATTTTAATTTAAAATCTTATCATGCAATATTAAATTTTGGTTTTCGAGTGAATCACAGCCTCTGGGGATGATAATAATGTTTTGAAAATACAGTTAAAGAACTCTAATTCTGAATTATTCCAATTTTCTCAAAGTCGGTTTGATATTGATTATCTATTTACGCATGTATAATTACTTGAAAAATTAAGCAGGTAAATAAATTTGCGTCAGCGTCAGAGTTTAGAAGTTTAAGATTATTTCACCAACATGACTACAATCTCCATCTTTTTAGGTCCAAACATACAATAACGTATAGACCCCAAAGAACAGAGTTATATAATGAAATGTTGGCCTTGAAGACTGGTACGTTATAAATGAGGAATTCAATAAAGTGTAATCACAACTTCAAATAATTGCTGAAACAATTAATAAATGAGATGATCTATTAAAATTAGTTGATCATTATAAACATCGGCAATTGTGGTAGATAGGTCAAGTAATATAACTGACATGCTTTAGCAATTACAGAACATTAATTACTTTGAATAAGCTAATACAAATATATTAGTACGTGATGAATAAGTTTAATTCGAACCAATTCAGATTGATGAAACAACCCATGGTCTTGCCATACTAGTTTATGAGCGTGCCATATACAGTTTTAAATGCTCAGACTTTATTAACCTCTGAAAAATGAATTAGGCTTTATTAACCTCTGAAAAAGGAATTAGGCTTTATTAACCTCTGAAAAATGAATTAGGCTTTATTAACCTCTGAAAAATGAATTAGGCTTTATTAACCTCTGAAAAATGAATTAGGCTTTATTAACCTCTGAAAAATGAATTAGGCTTTATTAACCTCTGAAAAAGGAATTAGGCTTTATTAACCTCTGAAAAATGAATTAGGCTTTATTAACCTCTGAAAAATGAATTAGGCTTTATTAACCTCTGAAAAATGAATTAGGCTTTATTAACCTCTGAAAAATGAATTAGGCTGAAACATTAAAGATGTTACAAAGCAGGCTAAGAAAAAAATAGCTTTGAATGTATGTACTGTTTGAGATGATGAGAACGAATTTTAGAAAAATGACTCAATTGCCGAAAAGAGATTCAAGCGAGCATATGCTAAGGACCAGTGATAACAAATAACAAGTTCTTGCGAAGCATAGGTTAATTTTATTGAGCACATTTTAACCACATATGCATAAGGTAAACGAATTCGAATTCGTCAATACATGTTATTAATGCTAACCTAGAAAAGAAGTCTTTAGCATTATTCAATAAACTTGATTCCATTAAATCAAAAATATAAGCAAACATAGAGACATTTAAGGCTCAATTAAACACAGAATTGGGTATGCATAGTATCGTATTATCATCAACCTTAGAGAGTAAATTGAACAAGTACTTGAGGTAAAATAATTGAAAACTATATAAAAACGTGAATGATTAATCGTAATAACTGGATGTGTGTTTTGTTCAGGATTTTCGAAATACACCTGATATTGTTGATAATGTTTCTACTACAAGAAACAAGAAGGTTTTTAAAGAGAAAAATGATGTACTAAACAATATCTACTACTTATTGATTCGACTAGGTTCCAATACGTTCTACCGAAAACAGTATGACTAATGCAAGATATTGTGTAAAGTATAATATCATTTTATATTAGAGCTAGTAAGCTCTAATTATGATTAGTGGGGCAAATTGCCAACGCCGTATCATTCGCAGAAAGTAATTGTCTATTACAAGTATTCTTTGCAAAAGCAGAAAATGGTGGATGAATAAGACATGATAAAATAAAAGAGGAAGTACAGAAGAAAAACAAATTGGTTTAATGAACACAAAGCAAAATCAATAGCATACTCAGAAGAAATATTAAGAGAACATGAATTAGTAATTTAAAACGGAAATAATATTTGTGAAGATATTCTGCCTTATTCCAAAGCTTAGACCATTTCTGGAAAACTATAAACGAAGTTATTTTCTGAGATCTTCCCATGATACTTAATGACCTTTATCAGCATTCTGATAAACAGATGACTTCTGAACATTCATTTACTGATTCTGCAATGAGATGTAGTGTTTTTTCGTCACAAGTGCCCATGGGAGTTCTCGAAACAATAATCAAATTAAGCAAATTAAATGGAAATTATATTGTACCCCCATAGAAAAGAGTAACAACCACAATGTATCGAACACCTTAGTCTAATTCATCGTTGTATTTGATAGAGAAAAAGTATAAACCTGAACAATATGTGTAGATGGTGTAAATTAAATTATTCTTGTATAGTGATTGTGCCCTGTATTTCTTTTTGTTCTGTTCGCTACGAACTCATGGTAAAAACTACCAATTCATTTGCGATGGGTTGTCAAAAGTTCTTTTGTTTGTGGTATAACAATACCTTACGGTAGCGATTATATTTTTACCATAAATTATCCAATATTTGTATGATATTCAAAGATTTTTGATTACCAACATTTGAAAATGAAAATAAAAAAACAACGTGGTAATAATGGCAACAAATATCAGAATAATATGAGCAACAAATTCATAATAGCAACGTATTACGGGCAAATAAAATAAAAATTAATGTTCAGAAAACAAAGCGCTGGTAGTTACAATATTCATCATATAAAGACGTTTACAATACCATCCGATTATCCGATACGAACGTATAATAACTAATTGTATACTGTTGTATTTCCTTAACATCTATGTACGATTACATCAGGGAAAGCGCGAAAAATAATTCATGAAGCTAAATCCGATTATGAATTGAATTTTTATCTTCAGTACTGAAGGATTACTTCTTCTAAAATATTTGTTAAATCATTAGAAATGCATTTAAGTAGACTTCACTTGATCAATTAGTGTATCACAAACGATTTGTTTCTTCATACAATATTATTATTGCAGAAGGAATACCAACCATCTTACACAATGTCATGAAACAATTAGCAATATCATTGTTAATAATTTTCATATAGATCTCAATTGTTAATGGTTGAATCTAATAATACATTACATGGAACAAAACATACATTATCAGATCTTCAACAAGGGATACTATTGCTGATAAATACAAACAAAACTCACGAAGCTTTACAGTATTTTGTGTTTGAAGCATAGATGAATGTTAAAAGGAAACAATGAAGAACTAAAATATTCTCTTGAGAGACCCGAAAATGTCATATTATGGCAAAGTGTGATTTACGCGCTGGTGACCGCTGTGAACACGGAGTAGTGAGCTCAAATGGAGCTCAAATGGAGTAGTTAAGCTAAACCCTATTTTGTTTTAGGAGGAAAACATGATTACCCGCCTCTAATGCCCATGTTAGTCTAAAACAAAAATGAAAACAACTTTTGTTGCGGTAGCAGCGTCGATTTCATTATCAATTACATATCAAGGGCCGATCACTGAATTCATCGTAGTCATGCAAAATAGGGTTGTCTTTGAAGCTTACTAATGCTGTTTTTTTTTAAATTGAATTGAAACCGTGTACATAACATTCACAGAAAATTACTATTACTAACATTCATACAAAAATTATAATCCGCTATTTATAACTCGCTGTGATTTACAGGTCACACGTCTGACGAATAAAGTTAATGCGTTATTAATAACTCGCTGGGATGTTACCAAATAAATCAATAATTCACACAGCCATAGCCTATATATCGTTGATGTTCACACAACATTTATGTGAAATCGCTAGATATTTACTGTAATAACCTATTCAGAAAATCCACCGTGCTACAATCAACACTATCAGATGTTTTATAATCTAACACAAATTTATTGATTCTTTCAGAGCAGTATCTTTTATCACCAAAATTACAAAGAACAAATTTTGTAACACCTGTCTCTATTTTATGACAATTTGATATTATTGCCATCATCTCAAAATATAGTAAATTCATCAAACTTTGTAATTATCTAATCCTATTACATTACCTACTACATTTCTTTTGATGCCATTTGCACGTTTCTTAACTTTATTATCATCTGGTTTTACACGGTCATTTTAATACGCATTCCGATGAACTTGACGATAGGAACAAAATTTGTCTGCGAACAACAGAACATCGGTGATAAGATATAGGTCATGATAATCTCCATGATTTTTACTTCCAAAGGAGTCCCAAATCAATTTCCCATCAACATAATCATTACTAACACCGTCAAGATTTAACCTAAAAAAATGCGTGACAAATGAAATTGAATAGTCATTTTTTGATGAGAAGCTGAGTGTAGTGGGAGATAAGAGGTCTAAGGAAAATATTGTGCCGTCCTTGTGTTTTCGCATTAAGGTTTGGTGGGGACAGAACTTCCGGTTCAGTTACAACCCGACTCTCTAAATAAGGAGGCGGTAGTGAGACTAGTAGAGCAGTCGGAGTTGGCAAGTCTAGTCGGAGGATACAGTCTAGGAGGAGGAGGAAAAGGAGTTGAAAACGAAAAAGTGGAGAAGTAGTAGGGTTATAGAGAAGCCTAGATCGGGAAGGAATTTGTTTAAAGTCACGAGAAGGAGGAGAAGGAATTTGGAGGAAGGAGAGAAGAATACACACTACTAATAAAGTGATGCAATAGGCTATCATAGGGTCGAGAGGAAGGAGAGTACTTGGGAAATTTGAAACACTTGACTTTTGAAGTGTTACTAAATTGTTATTCGTTGAATTTCACCTTTTTGTATATTCATCATTTAACCGTCGGCATTGCTGACTGTGGGTGGGGGTCCTCTGAGCTTTGCATCTAACTTTCACTAATTTAAACTCGAAACCAAAAGTCGAGCCTGGGTGTGATTTATATAATAATTTAATCAAATTATTGGGAGCACACTACCCCAATAATAATATACTTGCCAAATGGCAGCATAACAAACCAATCATGCCACAAGCGCGTAAGCATAATATTCAACAGCTCCTAGAGTCGGTCCAAGTGGCCTCGTGACTTCAATATCTGACATTGACCCGAGAGCTCATTTGCTTTGTGCTTACTGACATCAAATTAAAATATCGGATAAAGCCTTCCAAACTCTTCGATTGAAATTTGAGATGAACTGTCAGCATCCTGATATTTTTACATAGCTTCCATACGATACATATAAGCTCTAGAAACGTTTCTATCAGCTCAAGTTGTGAAATTACATTAGTTTGTTCGAAATACTGCTTAGAATTTATTCTGAAAAATTATCCTCTGACATCAGTGCTGTCGAATGCCGAATTGTTTTGAAGTTGATCTCCACGTCAATTCTGTCATTGAAACAACATAAATACATGACTTGGCAACTGTTCAATTGACGTTGTTATTATTTGCCATGTGGTATCTGTGTCTGGTACTGCAATTTGATATACTTTATTATGCATAACAATGTATTTTGTTGTGTGAATGCTGTTAATATTGTCTCAAGAACTATTGACTGATCGATCAATGAAACTATACTCGGCATCCACAACATCAATCGTGAAATCACAAACGCACCATCAACAGCACCATCACATTTCAACAAACAGTCGATCTAATCAGCTCAATTAAGTATAAATATATGTTTTCCACCTCGAAAGACCTTGTTTCAGTCTCTGCAAAATTCGTGTTGTGTTAAGCGGTATCATCATTGTTGTTTATGTGCACTATCGGTCAAAGCAATTCTTTTAGATATTTAGATAAACATCATTGTTGTTGGACCTAGAGTTAATTAAAACAGCAATCTACTGAGCATTTGTTAGCATTTCAGCTGTGTCAGCATTAACAATTGGGTTTTTTAAGCTTTAATAATATTACAAAATTTACTAATGAGGTTCTAAGGTTATCATCAGCATTATCAGCTGCTGAAGTTGTTCCCTGTATTTCAAGGTGAGGCCTTTAAAACGTATTAATATCAGTACGAGTTGCATCATCGTTAGCACCCGCAACATGTTGAGTATTTTTCCAATCTATTACATTAGTATCTCCAGTTCCAGTGTCTTTAAACCAAAAAGGATTGGCTGCTACTGATCGCGAGCAATCATCATTTAGCGACACCACGTTATGAACTGTACTTGTAACTGTTAAGTGGATACACATATATTCTGCATTTTGATTAATAAGTTGATATCATTCGCTGCTAAACAAACTTTATTCGTTATTAAGTGTAGAATTTGCATTTACTTGAATTACACCACGAACTTCTAGTACAGATTTATGAAAGGGAAAAGCCACGTATTTGTCTCTTGTGTTAAAAGTTCGTAATCAAGCATTGTTAAGTTCGTTTCAGTCTTCGTCGAGATCTTCAATATATTCAAACTCTATTGCCGAGTCATCTGTCAGGTCAATTAAATTTTTAATCGACAACTTATTGTTCTCGATTATATAAAATTATTAAAAAGATTGGGATGTTGATTTTACGTTTAGCTCGTGTCATCAGCTTCTTAACAATTTCTTCGTCCGACGGGGATATCAGTTTTTAGTCATTTTCTTAAAGCCTAAATAGTTTCTGGTGTTGGTAATACTTCAGAAAATGTTTCTTTAATATCCAGATCGGTTGGCTGACCGCCAATGTTATAAATAATCTTATGTCCAACAGCTGAACATGCAGCAGATGCTAGAAAAATTTACATGAGTCTAACACGATATGCGCTATTTTTTGTGTGCAAGTCCAGGTACATTTTCAATTATTTTTGAGAATATATTTCCAAAGACAGGTCCTACGATATGTTTTGTTATTTCATTTTATTATACAAAACGTCTGATAAAATATATCCTGGTCAGCATAGATGTGTTGCTCAAGTGCAGATAATATTTAAATTTCGTTGCTGAGATTTGGCAGCCGGCCGGATTGATCAGTCATGGTCATCGTGATAGAAGATATCTGATTTTCGATACTAACAGGATAGTAAATCATTATTATTATTCCCGGCTTCTTTTGATGCTATTAATAGCATCAGTCTATCAGCGATTTCAACGGCGGAGTTAAAGATCTTAAGACCACACGCTGTCTTTTTTATTCTTTCGTTTATCAATTCTTTTATCAAAGTTTTCCAATACAGGTGTTCTGTAAATAAATTTTTTCGTTTGTGTTTTGTTTGATGTTATCAAATATAATATCAAAAAGATCAGCAATAATACATTCTCTGTGCATAATAAAATATTGTCATGCTTCTTTATAATTAGTAGATTCTCTGATCTTATCAAAACAAACTTTACTTTTTATATTATAATTCCTAGTTGTTCAAGTAGTTTTGTACCTCATTTTTATTTTATATCAGAATTCTCCTTAAAATAACCTAACTCGGTAACATCTACCGGATATACAGCTACTCTCATTAATTTATTGATCGTTTGCAGAAAAACAGAGACATTGTTTTCACTAACTCCAGCCTGCTCTTAATTTATTTTAATTCTGTCACTTGTCATACAGCTGTCCTATTCGCTTCTCTTCAATAATAACTCGTAGTCCTTTCTCTGATAACCTTTAAACATCTTCTGGTGATACCGCAGATATATCTTGTGTTTCCCAAGTACTGCTTTGGTCACTAGCCTAAAAGGTCTAGCAGTTTCTTCTGCCGTTTGCTGTATACCCTAACGTTCCTGCTCAACCTTCCTCTTGATTGCTTCTCAAGTTGCAATAAATTACTTTAACCGCTTTTCATTTTGTATCCATTTAATCATTTTATTTTTCTGTTAACTATTTTTAGACTTTGATCGAAATACCAATTTTCAAATATTTACTAATAGATTAATTTTCACAGTCCAAAAGCCGGTCTATTCTACATCGGATCATACGATTTTGATATCTTGCTAGCTTATCCAATAAAAAAGAAACCGTGTCTGCTGCCACTAGTAGAGTTATGATAAAGATTGGCAAATTTGTTTTTAATGCACCCCCGCACTGTTCTCGCGCTATATTATGTACGTCGATATTGCAGAAAATATTATGAAACAGTCTTGTATTTCTCGTAATAAAGCGATCAATATTGTAGAAGCCTTGAGCTGGATAGACAGGATTGCACTTTCTGCTGCGCCGTATATAACAGTAAGATTTTATCTTATTCATCTCTGAATTGCTGAGCGGAATGTCACCAAACACAATTATTTGTATGCGTTTCTAAATAACTCTCAACAACTGGAGATACATCTACGCCATTTTCATTTTCCAGTTTGCGTTGTAGTCGTTAAGCAGCTAGTATTTATATTGCTGTGGACTGATCGTGCTGATATAAATTCGATCGCAATTGAAGAGATCGTTAAGTAATCGATTCATCAGAAGGTTAGTTTTTCCCGATCCAGTTCGTCAGGCAATCCGATAGGTCAGTGGTTATGCTGATGTTTGATTAAGTGCTCCCTGTCAAAGTTGATTATGCTCATTCTATACTCGGAATTCACGCAATGTTTTCACAAATTTTGCCAAACTTAATGCTGCCAGTAATGGTACGTTATCGTTGTTTAATGGAAAGATGATCGGTAACTTAAGTATGTCACGTCAGCGAGTCCTAGACCTTGAGGCAACATATCACCTGTCGATATAGATAACTCACAAGCAGTAAGCTTTGCACAACTAATTGCTGTCAATAAGGGTACGTTATCGTTGTCAAGTGGAAAGATGACCGGAAACAAAACATGATTATAAAAATGATTGTAAATTTTGAGATGGATTACCCCCAGATAGCATAAATAACTTACAAGCGTTAAGTTAAGCACAACTTTTCATTTCAAGATAGATACAAATAAGTTGTCATCATCTGGTAGGATGTTGGATTGAAATGTAGATATGGGTGGAAAATTAACATTTAATAGCACAACTATGACCAATAACGATTCTGCAACCAATGTAATGTTTGTCAGTTCCTGTGATACTATGGTGTGAAATCTGTACATGAGATTCAGTAAAAGAATAAAAATGGCAATTCCATCCGCGCTATCAGATTTAACAAATATTAATTACGTCGACGACAGCATAACAAAATCCGCTAATGCGGTAACAGATCTGATAATTATGGGCTCGAAGAAAATATAATCCAGACGCACCGTTTGATCTTACAACAAATTTTGTGATGACGCAAAAGAAGTGCAGCAATTACTTCTGCAGATGCTAAGTATCTTACAAAATTCGAAGGCACAGTTACAGGCGCTAACTAAATGGTTAAATGGTTAACAATAAAATAACTAAATGGTTAACAATAAAATAACTTCCACTTATCAGCCTGTTTCTACATCCGATCTGATCAATTAAAAGTACGTGGGTCGTGTTACACAATCCCTTGCAGTTGGTTGTAGTAATAAGCTTGCTCAAAACAGTGTCAGTCACATTCCACATCTTGCTGGTGCTATAAATAATCTTTGGGGTTTTGTTGCATCTGCATCGAAAAATTAATTGCTGGATAGTTCAAGTTATGCATTTGCTTTTAAAAACCCTCAATCTGACGGGTTAGAGCGGATCACAAACGTAGAATATCTAGATTGTGAATCAAAATAGCGAATCAAAATAAATTCCAGTAGCTGTTGCGATTTGGAAATTTCAACTACTAGGTCGATCAAATGCTATTCAAACGCACGAATAATTTATAACTGGCAAATAGAAGAATATAATGATGATTATAGACTGCGTTGTAAAATGCATCGCATGTTTATGTTTATGCTTCTCAGCAATTTACACTTGATCCTGCCGTTACTGTAAACAAGTATCGTGATTCCGTAATTATGTTTCCAGCTCAGAAGGACCCTTCTCAGATTTGATGATGTTTCAAATATATACACTTGACTATTTGGTGTGATTGTATTATATAATGTCATTTGATCCTCCATCGATCAGGGTCGCATAAGAGTTTTATAATTTTATACTAAACGCGAAAAGCTGATTTTGATTCGCTAGACCCAAATAGTGTTGAGGAAGCAAGATCGGTTAATATAATTTTTGGAATGAATGAATAAACGTAGGCTCACCCGGTTTAAAGGATAACTGACAATTTCAATAGAGTTTCGGGAATAAGGGGCCTTAACTGAGGTACGCGATAAGACGCTTTGATAGAATTAGCAAATACGTTCCTGTAAGTGACTGCGAGGAAAGTCTATTCAAGGTTAACAAGTATTTTTATAATAACTTTACAGAAACAGAATTGCATGGTGATAAAAAAAACCAGTGCAAGAGCCTCTAATGCAGATTAGAAACGATCTTGACAAAAGCTGAAACAAGAAAAAAGAAGTTTTTGAAAGGTTTAAGCTCAATGACACATTTTCTAAACGTCTAGAATTTCGTGTACTCTGTATGGTCTATTATGATACAAAGAGGCTGTTAGAAATAATAGATAATAGTACTGACAATAGCCTGCTAACAATATCACATCTAGTTTTGATAGACTCTCTCATCGGCGATAAATAAAAGTATGACATACAATTAATGCTGCAGAATCAGAAATTGAGTCCATGGTAGAGTTATATGATGATGTCGAAAGAGACATATTTCATCAAGAGCGCGACGATATCATAACTGTAAAACTCATTTTCAAAAAAGATTATGAAATACAAAATATTTATTTTTTAAACATTTGTGTTAAGAAACTATACAATATAAGCTGGGAAGTTACTGACAGAAGCAAAATACAGAAATATCAAAGATCTAATTGTTGGGTACCTAAATCTTACTGTATAGATATATAGCAAGCTGTTATTCGCCGTCTTTTAAGTTTTCTAACAGTATACGCAATTCTCAGGCAGCATATAGTACTTAAAAATGTTACGCTGGGACAGTTATCTTATATTGTTAGTTACATGGACGAAATAGAGTCAATGATATTACTGAAATACCAACACATTTTAATCCTCTACTTTCATACTCAGTTTTAACAGCTGAAGTGTATGATAAGTACAGAGAGTTTTTCGCCAGTCCTCTCAATACTTTTTCTAGTGCACTGATCGACGAAAATATTTGTACTACAGCAATTGAAATAATTACCGAAGCAGTTTCATAATGACGAAAAATGAAATGGTCGACTCTAATTGTATTTTAAATTTTACAGTAAAATAATCAGCGTGCTAAATTATATTCTAATGATAGTAACAACTAGGAATTAATCCTGTGAGGGGAACATTAAATCCATTATTGTTGATGGTACCCAGGGTAAGTATTGTTTTATCAGCAGTGAGATAAAAAGATAGGACCACAATATGAGAATAAAAGTATGTCCTGTAAATTAGCAATAGCGCCTTATGATAAAATTCTTGATCATCTTCGAGCTTATCTGCGTGGTGAAAAATTTATTATGTTAAATCTGATATTGGAACTGCTAGTTAAAGACAACTTGCTCGTATATATGATACCGAACAGAGTTGCTCAATACCAGAAAACGATACTAAATAGGTTTTGTGCTAAATCGCTAGCGATTTCATTTAACAATATGGATACTAAAAGTTTGTATGAATTTCAAAAATGAGAATAGTAAATGTTTATGCAAAATATAAAAGATAATGGAATATACTACAGTGGAAGATAACACGTTAAAGATGAAAATAATTCTTTTCCGAGATTAGCATATGACGATTATGTTTGACTTACAAAAGTAAAGCGAGTATTTCAAAAACCAGATATAAGATCAAGTGGTTTCGAGTTTACCTTATACATCAGATCATTCATTTTAGTAAGCTTGCAATTTTTCGAAGACACAGCGCAAGTCATTCTTGTCATCCACCTATCCCATTTCATCACTCACTAAAGTCCTGTGGCGAAAGGCAAGCGACGAAGCGACAGGCGTGGGAAAGCTGGCAGCGGTAGCCGCAAACCTACACACAGGTGGCTCGGGACATTAGGGTCGTTCACCACTGACACGGAGCAGCAGTGGAGTTCGGCTGCTTCCTGAATGACTGAGCAGCCGTCTTCAGGAATGCATTGCCCACCTACCTGGCATGTAAAATGGGCTAGAAAAGGTGCCCTAAACATTGCCAGATCTAAACTTCCCTAGTCAGCATACCACGGCTGGAATGGAACTGGAGTACCATTCCCGAGGATTGTTCCTTTCACATTTGACGCATGGAATGTGGGCACCTTAATGGAAACAAAGACTCATGGATGAACCCATGCTCTAAGCAATGGCACCTCATCGGCAATGTCATTGTCAGGAAGAAGGAAGGCATTATGTGAGTGTCACCAAGTCCGTATGCGGCGCTGACTGCTTTATAGACCACCGCCTCATCATCACAAAGCTCAATATTCTCATTCAACCTAAGGCGCCCACAGGGATACAAGGATCCTCGACGAAATAACATTACTAAGCTGTAATGCACCAGTACCAAACCGTCTCTCGTGGATGCCCTGGAAGAACGTCTAAAATCCACCCCTCATAACAATCAGAACGTGGAGACTGACTACACCTACTATGTTATAACAAAACATAACCAAGTTAGCTATCAGTGGTAGATATTTAAAGCAAATTGTGCGTAATAGTTACAAATATAGGTGTGTCATAAACCTTCATTATGCAAATGTTAGCATTTGATTAGTCTTATAAACAAAACATAAGAAGTAATAAGTATATGGATAATGTGTTTGAATAAAATCCCGAAGTACACGAGTTGATGTGATCCAAAATAGTTGAAATGTTCACGAAACAAGGGGAGCAACTTTAATCAGTCTGAATACTGTTTTCATTACAAGAGTGTGGAACAAAAACCTCATCTTCATACACAATCTCCATCAGAACGTTATATGTCAGGAAGTTCAGACCGATACAGTGGACCTAAAAATTAGAAAGGTGATCTCGTACATGCCAGGTTAACTTCAAACTTCGGTCGCATATGACGGAGAAGTTCAAGAACAGGAGTTAGCTACACGATTAATCAGAAGTTAGGATGCAGAGCGAAGAATGCAGTCTATCTTCTTATATACAGGATCTGTGCACTCAGTATACTGGTGCTGATTTCAGAAAGCTACTCAATAGACACCGAAACCACATTAGCAAAAAAATTAACTGGCTCAAATAACTATTAAAGTCTGTATGTCATTGATTACAGACGGAACTAACATATTCATTTCTGTAATATAAGGGTATATTCTCCTAAATTGCGTGTGCAATGTGTATCTGGATTCTTTTAATTTCCGACCGACCATTAATCTTTTTATGTATCTAAATTGTTCCAACATTGTATTAATATTTGTTAATAAAACGGACATTCAATATCGTATTAAAGATGACCTACATACAGTTATTCAGTCATTGATTTTGACCTAATGCTGCAATTTTAAACGAAATGATTGAAATAACGTTTAATATTATTCGAGTACAAGCAGGTATATTTTCTGACTTTATGGTAATGCCACAATGATTAAATATGAAGGCAATGTTTCCTTACTTTCCTGCATAGATTGTGTAAAAATATGGTAAGGGATAGTTGTACTGAAATAAAAACTTTTTAGTCATAATATTCTCCATTGTGATGCTTTAAGGCGTTCGAATTATCACGGCATAGACAAATTAATTTCTCACATTTACCAAAGTCATATTTATATAATATTTTGAAGTAAAAGCATCAGTTATGAGCGAGAGCGAATGCGGAGAACACAAATGAAAATTGAGCCATGTGCATCTGCTTTTATATTCTGTTACCAAATATAATTTAATCTTCTTCTAATACAACCTGCCCGGTGGCCTACGTGATGGGAACGTCCGACGCAGAGCGGAAGGTCGCGGGTTGAAACCCTGGCCGAGTGATATCAAAGACTTACAGATGTTCTGGTTCGTTAAGAGGTTAGTGCTATAAAGAAGAGTGTCAGGATGATGTGACATGGTGGGACACGATGCTTCATGTCTGCGACATGACGACCTTATACATACATCATAGAGAGATGACTAAAAGTTTTAAAGCTACGTTTAAAGTTGATAAAACACAAAAGCACACAAACACATATTTCCCATGTGTAATCTATATACAATGACGAAATGTATACTAGTAAGAAAGAAGAAGCAAAGAAAAAATAATAATGATACAAATACGAAAAATACATAACGCCGATCAATATGTTTTATTTTCAGTATTAATCTGCATTGGAAATCATGTTGTCAGTCCCGTATTATTGTGAAAGCTTCAACATGTTTATGGGCTGGTGGTCTGTGTCTGAGTGGCAGGTACTAGATGGAATGATTGTGCCAAGCTCTGTAGTCTGAAAGTTGTAAATGAACATGAAGATACCAGACTTACTTGTGTAAAAGGTGCAATTCACTAAAAACTGGTCTACTTTGGACTTTAAATGCTTTTAAATTAAATAATGTATGTTCCAAACGACTGTATTCGTGAAATATGTTTAGTCATATCAACCTGCATTGCTGTTTTTGTAGCAGAAAGACAAACATGTTAATGTTCTTACTCCGAACTTTAGATTTGAAAATATTAAAGACGAATCAAATAGTCTCGTTTTTCGTAAAGCATTTAAAAACAAAAGATTTTTGAATGAAAATATCCATTAACAAATAACAGGTGCTACCCGGATTATTTGTCAGTTTGGAAATTATTGTCGAATTCTTCAAGACAAATCAAGCTTAATGGACTCGGCTAGGAACATATAAAAACATTCCAAATCTAAACCTCATCTGTATACTGAAAGTTCAGTATCTGGAAATTACATTTCTTTCCAAACTTAGATTTGCAACAAAAGGTTGGAAACAATTACTACTGACACAGGATAAATATACAAAGGTTATACACAATATATAAGCTTCATGTATACCATATATAACTGGATAACATAATTAAATATTGTGTTCTACAGATCCTGAACTTGAATCACTGCATATGCAAGACTATCTTGAACGTTAACTATCGAGTTTTGATGGTGAACACCTACAGTGTTACATATTGTCGTTTATTCTTAGAGTTATTTCCCTTGAAGCAAATAATCTTCTCTCACTTTAATACACAGCTTGGTGCTTTACATCTTTTTAATATTAAGCATTCTCTTTTCATATTTATATAAAAAGAGAGACAGCCCTTTTCATACCAATCTTAAATCACACAACACGACTGAAGTTTGGTTGGACAAAGACCTCGTTAACGTTTTGGTCATATACAAGATTGGTTTGCATCGTGCAAATTGGGGTATCTACATTTCTATGTATTTTGCCTAGTAAGTTTATCTTTTAATTCTTTCTTAGCAATGAGAGCAAAACGCCATGCCTAAGGACACAACGCTGTAGCCAATCTCGTCTAGACTAGGGGTCGTGAACATTGCCTATACGGAGAAGTGTAACATGATAACCAATGATTTGAGACATACCTTTTAATAACACAAATATACGTTTTTCAAAGTCGTTTTAATTTTAACATATTTTCTATTTTTATTTGAACAAAGAGGCTAAAGTGCATAAGACCGCATTGCCGTAGTCAACCGAGACTGATTACGAGATGGAACCCAGTAAAACTAAATACTGTGGTACTTCACCTCTCAGGTATTTCTGAGTTCTTATACTTGCGTTTAGTGTACGGTTAAATGGACTCTTAAGCATGTAAAACGTAAAGCCATATGTAAATAATATAATACATTTCTTCTCAAATTTTGAAGTCGATATAAATAAGTAATTCTAAGAATACAACTTTTAATTATACGGTACGAATTAATTTTCGTTATTAAAGTATCATTATCATTGTTATGAGGGCTGATAACGTGAAATGGGAGAGCACTATCATATCAAGAACTCGAAAACTGTAATGAGAACAGCATCAGTAACAACGAGTACTACCGAAGGACATATGAAAACTCATAAAGGAAATAATAATAATAATAATAATAATAATAATAATAATAATAATAATATAAAATACTACAACTACTACTAATAACAATAATAAAATAATAATAATAATAATAATAATAATAATAATAATAATAATAATAATAATAATAATAATACAAACACCAACTACAGAAACAATCATCATCATCATAATCGTCATCATCATCTCATGCCAGAATCTTCTTGAGGCTTTTATTTTCTATGTCTTGTATTATTTTGCATCTACTTGCATTACATTAGATGAAACTGATTGATAGAGCTTATTTAGAACTTTCTTATCATTACTCGACCGTCGTGTCTTTACAAAACATTTGTTAGATTACGATATATACAATCATGTAAAGTTTGTATATTCAACGCGTTTTTTAATTTTTGTTGCTGGTTGTCCATGTTTTGTAATAATTTAGAATATTTAATAACTAGTTTTCCACTGTTCTTTATCGGTTTGTATAAAAATGTATTTATTCAATTTAACACATGCATTCGTTTGTAAAAAACAGGTGAACTTAAAAGGACTGTAAATTCTCTTACATATCCTTAGTAATATTTGGTTTAGTATTCAACATTTTCTCAAATTAACACTAGATTATGACGCACCCGTGGCAAACAAGCGGGCAGCTGTAGTGAAGGAAGTGGCTTGGATCAGTCAGGAGCGTGTGGCATTCGGTTTCACACAAACCTTCGGTGGCGTCAGTTCCTACTACGTTCAGAAGGGTCTGCACTGTCTGTTTCAGATGTGTGGTGTCAAAGCTTGTAACTGTGTTTGTAGCAAATCATAATTACTGGATGTCATGTTTGTGTACATTAGATTATAATATCAAATCTTGTAAGAAGTGTATATTTGCTTAAATAAAATGTTTGCTATTCAGTTATGGTTTAAGATATGTGCTATCTTGAATTACCGCTAGTAACCTATGTAAATTGACGAGTCACTATAAAGAAAACAAGCAATATTAAACATCAATATAGCAACTTATTGTAAAACCTGGCAATGTCGCGAACTATAATCTTACTTCAGAGAGAGAGAGAGAGAGAGAGAGAGAGAGAGAGAGAGAGAGAGGAATTGAAAGAGCATGATGTGAACTATTCTGCATGAGGAATGTATGGTTTACCTAAATCTTAGATTTTACTCCGTGGCTTGATCTTGTATTACACATATAAAACATAATAACATGTATTTTAACAATTTTGAATTCAGACTGAGCAATTGAATATCTGAAACGAGCGCACTGAAGAGCTTGGAGAGAAAGCAATTGTATGTAGCATTTCCTATAACAAAAAAGCCCAGAAATTGTTAATGAGGATGCCATGGATATTTAAAGATGCGTTCAGTTGTTAAGGTACATCCTTTCCAGATGAAGACTGATAATATAACTCTTTCTTGCTAATGACTTATATTGTGTTATATTCTAAGCGCGAGTATTTTATTCGCCATTTTGAAAATAATGTTACATTCGTGTAAATGTCATGCGTAAGTTTACTCAAGGCGACTATTACCGAAACGTTTTCGAAAGCAAATATAATCATCAGTGCTTGCTTACTTGTCTAAGAATATTATTCTTATGATAAATAACATGGATTTTTGTGTTTTTACGCATTATATTATTTTAGACAGAACCTAACTATCGTAACTTTACTGACATAACATCAAAAAATATCTTTTCAAGGTGGCAGATCAAAGCTAGTCGAAGATTACACCAAATAATATAAGATTCTGATGTTGATGTGATTGATAGAAATCATAACTCTAAGATAGTCACGACAGAAGCAAAGGTGTCGTTAAAATATTTTAAACATATTTTAGCAAAGCATGTTATAATCCCAATGATAATTAAAGTTTGCAAAAATAGTTTTGGAAAGCAAAAGCGCTGAATGATTACAAAAGATAAAATGGTTTAACTTATTTTACTTACGCGACCCTAAGAAAACTCTCTTGTCTGGTGCACAGAAAACAACAGAGATGCAGGCAAGAATGATGGCGACCTTCATGGTTACGGTTGTCAATAGTTCAATCTACAAGAAAAACGATGACACTGTTAAACAACAACAATATTGAAAGATATTAAACGGCATAAAACACGTCGTTTGCTGTATATTATGCAATTCCTAACATGTATTAACATGCATCACATGACAGTTATACAATTGAGCCTTACTTGAAAATAGTTTGAGACTTACCGAGGTTCCGAAAGACTGCTGTCGATCAAAGTGACTGCTAGCGATATATATATATATATATATATATATATATATATATATATATATATATATACCAGTCGCATTAATACGTGATGAAAGGTCACGTACAGTCACGCACTAAGTACAAGCTAAACCCAAGGTAGCGTTGTCGAAACGCCACTGTCCCCATAAATTGAAATCTCCCACTTTCTTGCGGGAACATCTGCTCTTGATTTAACTCTATTGCGAAAAGAATAACAAAGGCAAAGTTGTAAACATTTAGAAATCAACGATAGCACTGTTACTGTCACATTTAATCCATTTTCGTAAAAATGGAAGAAAATAATGACTGAGATAACAACTCAGCGTGAGACTAAACAATGAAATCAAACGGAATCTGCATGCATGAGCATAGTGCCAGAAAATGCACATAAACTAATAATGCGCCACAAAGAAAACAAACTGCAAACTGAGGCTTTACATTTCCAGGTTTCGAAGCTTACTTCCAGTTTTAAAACAAAACATATTCATTTAGCAAAAACGTACTTAAAAGGAAGAAAAAAAACCCAACTACATACATTTTCATGTTTCTCACTTTTCTTCTGCATAATTTAATTTTTTATCGGAGACAAATGAATAGGAATTGGAATAGCAACACCTTGTGTTTTACGTCATTTTTTGCACTCACAACGTATGTAGCTATAGTGTTAAGAAATTGTTCCATCTATCGAGCACTTTTGCACAATTTTAACGTATGATTTTGGAGTATTGTTTTCTGAAAGATTAATAAGTCATTCGTTCACGGAGATTAAAGTTGTCTAGAATTTATCACAATACGTTCATTGCATCAATTATCTGACCAATTTTATATTGGTTATCAACTAAACTAGGCTTCCTGAAATTTTAGAGCCGTTTTAGTTGTATGCGGTAATGAGGGGCTGAGATCTGACACTTGCAATTGCCTGAATACCGGTACGTTTTTCCATCAACATAATTATAACAATGCGGAACAGTTTTCATCTAGCTTTCTAGAAATGAATTCGTATTTATTTTAATCTGATTTATACATTTATATATTGGCATGAAATCAATGAGAATGAAACAACATCATCCCTTTTAAATTTTGCCAAACTTAATGCTGTTTGTAATGGTACGTTATCGTTGTTTAATGGAAAGATGATCGGTAACTTAAGTATTTCAGATCAGCGAGTCCTAGACCTTGAGGCAACATATCACCTGTCGATATAGATAACTCACAAGCAGTAAGCTTTGCACAACTAATTGCTGTCAATAAGGGTACGTTATCGTTGTCAAGTGGAAAGATGACCGGAAACATAAACATGATTATAAAAATGATTGTAAATTTTGAGATGGATTACCCCCAGATAGCATAAATAACTTAAAAGCGTTAAGCTAAGCACAACTTTTCATTTCAAGATAGATAAAAATAAGTTGTCATCATCTGGTAGGATGTTGGATTGAAATGTAGATATGGGTGGAAAATTAACATTTAATAGCACAACTATGACCAATAACGATTCTGCAACCAATGTAATGTTTGTCAGTTCCTGTGATACTATGGTGTGAAATCTGTACATGCGATTCATTAAAAGAATAAAAATGGCAATTCCATCCGCGATATCAGATTTAACAAATATTAATTACGTCGACGACAGCATAACAAAATCCGCTAATGCGGTAACAGATCTGATAATTATGGGCTCGAGGAAAATATAATCCAGACGCACCGTTTGATCTTACAACAAATTTTGTGATGACGCAAAAGAAGTGCAGCAATTACTTCTGCAGATGCTAAGTATCTTACAAAATTCGAAGGCACAGTTACAGGCTCTAACTAAATGGTTAAATGGTTAACAATAAAATAACTAAATGGTTAACAATAAAATAACTTCCACTTATCAGCCTGTTTCTACATCCGATCTGATCAATTAAAAGTACGTGGGTCGTGTTACACAATCCCTTGCAGTTGGTTGTAGTAATAAGCTTGCTCAAAACAGTGTCAGTCACATTCCACATCTTGCTGGTGCTATAAATAATCTTTGGGGTTTCGTTGCATCTGCATCGAAAAATTAATTGCAGGATAGTTCAAGTTATGCATTTGCTTTTAAAAACCCTCAATCTGACGGGTTAGAGCGGATCACAAACGTAGAATATCTAGATTGTGAATCAAAATAGCGAATCAAAATAAATTCCAGTAGCTGTTGCGATTTGGAAATTTCAACTACTAGGTCGATCAAATGCTATTCAAACGCACGAATAATTTATAACTGGCAAATAGAAGAATATAATGATGATTAGAAATGGACTGCGTTGTACAATGCATCGCATGTTTATGTTTATGCTTCTCAGCAATTTACACTTGATCCTGCCGTTACTGTAAACAAGTATCGTGATTTCGTAATTATGTTTCCAGCTCAGAAGGACCCTTCTCAGATTTGATGATGTTTCAAATATATGCACTTGACTATTTTGTGTGATTTTAAAGGATAACTGACAATTTCAATAGAGTTTCGGGAATAAGGGGCCTTAACTGAGGTACGCGATAAGACGCTTTGATATAATTAGCAAATACGTTCCTGTAAGTGACTGCGAGGAAGGTCTATTCAAGGTTAACAAGTATTTTTATAATAACTTTACAGAAACAGAATTGCATGGTGATAAGAAACCAGTGCAAGAGCCTCTAATGAAGATTAGAAACGATCTTGAGAAAAAGTTGAAACAAGAAAACACAAGTTTTTGAAAGGTTTTAAGCTCAATGACACATTTTCTAAACGTCTAGAATTTCGTGTACTCTGTATGGTCTATTATGATACAAAGAGGCTGTTAGAAATAATAGATAATAGTACTGACAATAGCCTGTTAACAATATCACATCTAGTTTTGATAGACTCTCTCATCGGCGATAAATAAAAGTATGACATACAATTAATGCTGCAGAATCAGAAATTGAGTCCATGGTAGAGTTATATGATGATGTCGAAAGAGACATATTTCATCAAGAGCGCGACGATATCATAACTGTAAAACTCATTTTCAAAAAAGATTATGAAATACAAAATATTTATTTTTTAAACATTTGTGTTAAGAAACTATACAATATAAGCTGGGAAGTTACTGACAGAAGCAAAATACAGAAATATCAAAGATCTAATTGTTAGGTACCTAAATCTCACTGTATAGATATATAGCAAGCTGTTATTCGCCGTCTTTTAAGTTTTCTAACAGTATACGCAATTCTCAGGCAGCATATAGTACTTAAAAGTGTTACGCTGGGACAGTTATCTTATATTGTTAGTTACATGGACGAAATAGAGTCAATGATATTACAGAAATACCAACACATTTTAATCCTCTACTTTCATACTCAGTTTTAACAGCTGAAGTGTATGATAAGTACAGAGAGTTTTTCGCCAGTCCTCTCAATACTTTTTCTAGTGCACTGATCGACGAAAATATTTGTACTACAGCAATTGAAATAATTACCGAAGCAGTTTCATAATGACGAAAAATGAAATGGTCGACTCTAATTGTATTTTAAATTTTACAGTAAAATAATCAGCGTGCTAAATTATATTCTAATGATAGTAACAACTAGGAATTAATCCTGTGAGGGGAACATTAAATCCATTATTGTTGATGGTACCCAGGGTAAGTATTGTTTTATCAGCAGTGAGATAAAAAGATAGGACCACAATATGAGAATAAAAGTATGTCCTGTAAATTAGCAATAGCGCCTTATGATAAAATTCTTGATCATCTTCGAGCTTATCTGCGTGGTGAAAAATTTATTATGTTAAATCTGATATTGGAACTGCTAGTTAAAGACAACTTGCTCGTATATATGATACCGAACAGAGTTGCTCAATACCAGAAAACGATACTAAATAGGTTTTGTGCTAAATCGCTAGCGATTTCATTTAACAATATGGATACTAAAAGTTTGTATGAATTTCAAAAATGAGAATAGTAAATGTTTATGTAAAATATAAAAGATAATGGAATATACTACAGTGGAAGATAACACGTTAAAGATGAAAATAATTCTTTTCCGAGATTAGCATATGACGATTATGTTTGACTTACAAAAGTAAAGCGAGTATTTCAAAAACCAGATATAAGATCAAGTGGTTTCGAGTTTACCTTATACATCAGATCATTCATTTTAGTAAGCTTGCAATTTTTCGAAGACACAGCGCAAGTCATTCTTGTCATCCACCCATCCCATTTCATCACTCACTAAAGTCCTGTGGCGAAAGGCAAGCGACGAAGCGACAGGCGTGGGAAAGCTGGCAGCGGTAGCCGCAAACCTACACACAGGTGGCTCGGGACATTAGGGTCGTTCACCACTGACACGGAGCAGCAGTGGAGTTCGGCTGCTTCCTGAATGACTGAGCAGCCGTCTTCAGGAATGCATTGCCCACCTACCTGGCATGTAAAATGGGCTAGAAAAGGTGCCCTAAACATTGCCAGATCTAAACTTCCCTAGTCAGCATACCACGGCTGGAATGGAACTGGAGTACCATTCCCGAGGATTGTTCCTTTCACATTTGACGCATGGAATGTGGGCACCTTAATGGACACAAAGACTCATGGATGAACCCATGCTCTAAGCAATGGCACCTCATCGGCAATGTCATTGTCAGGAAGAAGGAAGGCATTATGTGAGTGTCACCAAGTCCGTATGCGGCGCTGACTGCTTTATAGACCACCGCCTCATCATCACAAAGCTCAATATTCTCATTCAACCTAAGGCGCCCACAGGGATACAAGGATCCTCGACGAAATAACATTACTAAGCTGTAATGCACCAGTACCAAACCGTCTCTCGTGGATGCCCTGGAAGAACGTCTAAAATCCACCCCTCATAACAATCAGAACGTGGAGACCGACTACACCTACTATGTTATAACAAAACATAACCAAGTTAGCTATCAGTGGTAGATATTTAAAACAAATTGTGCGGAATAGTTACAAATATAGGTGTGTCATAAACCTTCATTATGCAAATGTTAGCATTTGATTAGTCTTATAAACAAAACATAAGAAGTAATAAGTATATGGATAATGTGTTTGAATAAAATCCCGAAGTACACGAGTTGATGTGATCCAAAATAGTTGAAATGTTTACGAAACAAGGGAAGCAACTTTAATCAGTCTGAATACTGTTTTCATTACAAGAGTGTGGAACAAAAACCTCATCTTCATACACAATCTCCATCAGAACGTTATATGTCAGGAAGTTCAGACCGATACAGTGGACCTAAAAATTAGAAAGGTGATCTCGTACATGCCAGGTTAACTTCAAACTTCGGTCGCATATGACGGAGAAGTTCAAGAACAGGAGTTAGCTACACGATTAATCAGAAGTTAGGATGCAGAGCGAAGAATGCAGTCTATCTTCTTATATACAGGATCTGTGCACTCAGTATGCTGGTGCTGATTTCAGAAAGCTACTCAATAGACACCGAAACCACATTAGCAAAAAAATTAACTGGCTCAAATAACTATTAAAGTCTGTATGTCATTGATTACAGACGGAACTAACATATTCATTTCTGTAATATAAGGGTATATTCTCCTAAATTGCGTGTGCAATGTGTATCTGGATTCTTTTAATTTCCGACCGACCATTAATCTTTTTATGTATCTAAATTGTTCCAACATTGTATTAATATTTGTTAATAAAACGGACATTCAATATCGTATTAAAGATGACCTACATACAGTTATTCAGTCATTGATTTTGACCTAATGCTGCAATTTTAAACGAAATGATTGAAATAACGTTTAATATTATTTGAGTACAAGCAGGTATATTTTCTGACTTTATGGTAATGCCACAATGATTAAATATGAAGGCAATGTTTCCTTACTTTCCTGCATAGATTGTGTAAAAATATGGTAAGGGATAGTTGTACTGAAATAAAAACTTTTTAGTCATAATATTCTCTATTGTGATGCTTTAAGGCGTTCGAATTATCACGGCATAGACAAATTAATTTCTCACATTTACCAAAGTCATATTTATATAATATTTTGAAGTAAAAGCATCAGTTATGAGCGAGAGCGAATGCGGAGAACACAAATGAAAATTGAGCCATGTTCATCTGCTTTTTTAATTCTGTTACCAAATATAATTTAATCTTCTTCTAATACAACCTGCCCGGTGGCCTACGTGATGGGAACGTCCGACGCAGAGCGGAAGGTCGCGGGTTGAAACCCTGGCCGAGTGATATCAAAGATTTTTACAGATGTTTTGATTCGTTAAGAGGTTAGTGCTATAAAGAAGAGTGTCAGGATGATGTGACATGGTGGGACACGATGCTTCATGTCTGCGAATTGACGACCTTATACATACATCATAGAGAGATGACTAAAAGTTTTAAAGCTACGTTTAAAGTTGATAAAACACAAAAGCACACAAACACATATTTCCCATGTGTAATCTATATACAATGGCGAAATGTATACTAGTAAGAAAGAAGAAGCAAAGAAAAATAATAATGATACAAATACGAAAAATACATAACGCCGATCAATATGTTTTATTTTCAGTATTAATCTGCATTGGCAATCATGTTGTCAGTCCCGTATTATTGTGAAAGCTTCAACATGTTTATGGGCTGGTGGTCTGTGTCTGAGTGGCAGGTACCAGATGGAATGATTGTGCCAAGCTCTGTAGTCTGAAAGTTGTAAATGAACATGAAGATACCAGACTTACTTGTGTAAAAGGTGCAATTCACTAAAAACTGGTCTACTTTTGGACTTTAAATGCTTTTAAATTAAATAATGTATGTTCCAAACGACTGTATTCGTGAAATATGTTTAGTCATATCAACCTGCATTGCTGTTTTTGTAGCAGAAAGACAAACATGTTAATGTTCTTACTCCGAACTTTAGATTTGAAAATATTAAAGACGAATCAAATAGTCTCGTTTTTCGTAAAGCATTTAAAAACAAAAGATTTTTGAATGAAAATATCCATTAACAAATAACAGGTGCTACCCGGATTATTTGTCAGTTTGGAAATTATTGTCGAATTCTTCAAGACAAATCAAACTTAATGGACTCGGCTAGGAACATATAAAAACATTCCAAATCTAAACCTCATCTGTATACTGAAAGTTCAGTATCTGGAAATTATATTTCTTTCCAAACTTAGATTTGCAACAAAAGGTTAGAAACAATTACTACTGACACAGGATAAATATACAAATGTTATACACAATATATAAGCTTCATGTATACCATATATAACTGGATAACATAATTAAATATTGTGTTCTACAGATCCTGAACTTGAATCACTGCATATGCAAGACTATCTTGAACGTTAACTATCGAGTTTTGATTGTGAACACCTACAGTGTTACATATTGTCGTTTATTCTTAGAGTTATTTCCCTTGAAGCAAATAATCTTCTCTCACTTTCATACACAGCTTGGTGCTTTACATTATTTTTAATATTAAGCATTCTCTTTTCATATTTATATAAAAAGAGAGACAGCCCTTTTCATACCAATCTTAAATCACTCAACATGACTGAAGTTTGGTTGGACAAAGACCTCGTTAACGTTTTGGTCATATACAAGATTGGTTTGCATCGTGCAAATTGGGGTATCTACATTTCTATGTATTTTGCCTAGTAAGTTTATCTTTTAATTCTTTCTTAGCAATGAGAGCAAAACGCCATGCCTAAGGACACAACGCTGTAGCCAATCTCGTCTAGACTAGGGGTCGTGAACATTGCCTATACAGAGAAGTGTAACATGATAATCAATGATTTGAGACATACATTTTAATAACACAAATATACGTTTTTCAAAGTCGTTTTAGTTTGAACATATTTTTCTTTTTTTACTTTAACAAAGAGGCTAAAGTGCATAAGACCGCATTGCCGTAGTCAAGCGAGACTGATTACGAGATGGAACCCAGTAAAACTAAATACTGTGGTACTTCACCTCTCAGGTACTTCTGAGTTCTTATACTTGCGATTAGTGTACGGTTAAACGGACTCTTTAGCATGTAAAACGTAAAGCCATATGTAAATAATATAATACATTTCTTTTCAAATTTTGAAGTCGATATAAATAAGTAATTCTAAGAATACAGCTTTTAATTATACGGTACGAATTAATTTTCGTTATTAAAGTATCATTATTATTGTTATGAGGGCTGATAACGTGAAATGGGAGAGCACTATCATATCAAGAACTCGAAAACTGTAATGAAAACAGCATCAGTAACAACGAGTACTACCGAAGGACATATGAAATCTCATAAAGGAAATAATAATAATAATAATAATAATAATAATAATAATAATAATAATAATAATAATATAAAATACTACAACTACTACCAATAACAATAATATAATAATAATAATAATAATAATAATAATAATAATAATAACAATGATAATACAAACACCAACTACAGAAACAATCATCATTATCATCATAATCGTCATCATCATCTCATGCCAGAATCTTCTTGAGGCTTTTATTTTCTATGTCTTGTATTATTTTGCATCTACTTGCATTACATTAGATGAAACTGATTGATAGAGCTTATTTAGAACTTTCTTATCATTACTCGACCGTCGTGTCTTTACAAAACATTTGTTAGATTACGATATATACAATCATGTAAAGTTTGTATATTCAACGCGTTTTTTAATTTTTGTTGCTGGTTGTCTATGTTTTGTAATAATTTAGAATATTTAATAACTAGTTTTCCACTGTTCTTTATCGGTTTGTATTAAAAATGTATTTATTCAATTTGACACATGCATTCCTTTGTAAAAACAGGTGAACTTAAAAGGACTGTAAATTCTCTTACATATCCTTAGTAATATTTGGTTTAGTATTCAACATTTTCTCAAATTAACACTAGATTATGACGCACCCGTGGCAAACAAGCGGGCAGCTGTAGTGAAGGAAGTGGCTTGGATCAGTCAGGAGCGTGTGGCATTCGGTTTCACACAAACCTTCGGTGGCGTCAGTTCCTACTACGTTCAGAAGGGTCTGCACTGTCTGTTTCAGATGTGTGGTGTCAAAGCTTGTAACTGTGTTTGTAGCAAATCATAATTACTGGATGTCATTTTCGTGTACATTAGATTATAATATCAAATCTTGTAAGAAGTGTATATTTGTTTAAATAAAATGTTTGCTATTCAGTTATGGCTTAAGATATGTGCTATCTTGAATTACCGTTAGTAACCTATGTAAATTGACGAGTCACTATAAACAAAACAAGCAACATTAAACATTAATATAGCAACTTATTGTAAAACCTGGCAATGTCGCGAACTATAATCTTACTTCAGAGAGAGAGAGAGAGAGAGAGAGAGAGAGAGAGGAATTGAAAGAGCATGATGTGAACTATTCTGCATGAGGAATGTATGGTTTACCTAAATCTTAGATTTTACTCCGTGGCTTGATCTTGTATTACACATATAAAACATAATAAGATGTATTGTAACAATTTTGAATTCAGACTGAGCAATTGAATATCTGAAACGAGCGCACTGAAGAGTTTGGAGAGAAAGCATCGGTATGTAGCATTTTCTATGACAATAAAGCCCAGAAAGTGTTAATGAGGATACCATGGATATTTAAAGATGCGTTCAGTTGTTAAGGTACATCCTTTCCAGATGAAGACTGATAATATAACTCTTTCTTGCTAATGACTTATATTGTGTTATATTCTAAGCGCGAGTATTTTATTCGCCATTTTGAAAATAATGTTACATTCGTGTAAATGTTATGCTGTAAGTTTACTCAAGGCGACTATTACCGAAACGTTTTCGAAAGCAAATATAATCATCAGTGCTTGCTTACTTGTCTAAGAATATTATTCTTACAATAAATAACATGATTTGTGTGTTTTTATGCATTATATTATTTTAGACAGAACCTAACTATCGTAACTTTACTGACATAACATCAAAAAATATCTTTTCAAGGTGGCAGATCAAAGCTAGTCGAAGATTACACCAAATAATATAAGATTCTGATGTTGATGCGATTGATAGAAATCATAACTCTAAGATAGTCACGACAGAAGCAAAGGTGTCGTTAAAATATTTTAAACATATTTTAGCAAAGCATGTTATAATCCCAATGATAATTAAAGTTTGTAAAAATAGTTTTGGAAAGCAAAAGCGCTGAATGATTACAAAAGATAAAATGGTTTAACTTATTTTACTTACGCGACCCTAAGAAAACTCTCTTGTCTGGTGCACAGAAAACAACAGAGATGCAGGCAAGAATGATGACGACCTTCATGGTTACGGTTTTCAATAGTTCGATCTACAAGAAAAACGATGACACTGTTAAACAAGAACAATATTGAAAGATATTAAACGGCATAAAACACGTCGTTTGCTGTATATTATGCAATTCCTAACATGTATTAACAAGCATCACATGACAGTTATACAATTGAGCCTTACTTGAAAATAGTTTGAGACTTACCGAGGTTCCGAAAGACTGCTGTAGATCAAAGTGAATGCTAGCGATATATATATATACCAGTCGCATTAATACGTGATGAAAGGTCAAGTACAGTCACGCACTAAGTACAAGCTAAACCCAAGGTAGCGTTGTCGAAACGCCACTGTCCCCATAAATTGAAATCTCCCACTTTCTTGCGGAAACATCTGCTCTTGATTTAACTCTATTGCGAAAAGAATAACAAAGGCAAAGTTGTAAACATTTAGAAATCAACGATAGCACTGTTACTGTCACATTTAATCCATTTTCGTAAAAATGGAAGAAAATAATGACTGAGATAACAACTCAGCGTGAGACTAAACAATGAAATCAAACGGAATCTGCATGCATGAGCATAGTGCCAGGTAATGCACATAAACTAATAATGCGCCACAAAGAAAACAAACTGCAAACTGAGGCTTTACATTTCCAGGTTTCGAAGCTTACTTCCAGTTTTAAAACAAAACATATTCATTTAGCAAAAACGTACTTAAAAGGAAGAAAAAAAACCCAACTACATACATTTTCATGTTTCTCACTTTTCTTCTGCATAATTTAATTTTTTATCGGAGACAAATGAATAGGAATTGGAATAGCAACACCTTGTGTTTTACGTCATTTTTTGCACTCACAACGTATGTAGCTATAGTGTTAAGAAATTGTTCCATCTATCGAGCACTTTTGCACAATTTTAACGTATGATTTTGGAGTATTGTTTTCTGAAAGTTTAATAAGTCATTCGTTCACGGAGATTAAAGCTGTCTAGAATTTATCACAATACGTTCATTGCATCAATTATCTGACCAATTTTATATTGGTTATCAACTAAACTAGGCTTCCTGAAATTTTAGAGCCGTTTTAGTTGTATGCGGTAATGAGGGGCTGAGATCTGACACTTGCAATTGCCTGAATACCGGTACGTTTTTCCATCAACATAATTATAACAATGCGGAACAGTTTTCATCTAGCTTTCTAGAAATGAATTCGTATTTATTTTAATCTGATTTATACATTTATTTACTGGCATGAAATCAATGAGAATGAAACAACATCATCCCTTTTAAATTTTGCCAAACTTAATGCTGTTTGTAATGGTACGTTATCGTTGTTTAATGGAAAGATGATCGGTAACTTAAGTATTTCAGATCAGCGAGTCCTAGACCTTGAGGCAACATATCACCTGTCGATATAGATAACTCACAAGCAGTAAGCTTTGCACAACTAATTGCTGTCAATAAGGGTACGTTATCGTTGTCAAGTGGAAAGATGACCGGAAACATAAACATGATTATAAAAATGATTGTAAATTTTTAGATGGATTACCCCCAGATAGCATAAATAACTTAAAAGCGTTAAGCTAAGCACAACTTTTCATTTCAAGATAGATAAAAATAAGTTGTCATCATCTGGTAGGATGTTGGATTGAAATGTAGATATGGGTGGAAAATTAACATTTAATAGCACAACTATGACCAATAACGATTCTGCAACCAATGTAATGTTTGTCAGTTCCTGTGATACTATGGTGTGAAATCTGTACATGAGATTCATTAAAAGAATAAAAATGGCAATTCCATCCGCGCTATCAGATTTAACAAATATTAATTACGTCGACGACAGCATAACAAAATCCGCTAATGCGGTAACAGATCTGATAATTATGGTCTCGAAGAAAATATAATCCAGACGCACCGTTTGATCTTACAACAAATTTTGTGATGACGCAAAAGAAGTGCAGCAATTACTTCTGCAGATGCTAAGTATCTTACAAAATTCGAAGGCACAGTTACAGGCTCTAACTAAATGGTTAAATGGTTAACAATAAAATAACTAAATGGTTAACAATAAAATAACTTCCACTTATCAGCCTGTTTCTACATCCGATCTGATCAATTAAAAGTACGTGGGTCGTGTAACACAATCCCTTGCAGTTGGTTGTAGTAATAAGCTTGCTCAAAACAGTGTCAGTCACATTCCACATCTTGCTGGTGCTATAAATAATCTTTGGGGTTTTGTTGCATCTGCATCGAAAAATTAATTGCAGGATAGTTCAAGTTATGCATTTGCTTTTAAAAACCCTCAATCTGACGGGTTAGAGCGGATCACAAACGTAGAATATCTAGATTGTGAATCAAAATAGCGAATCAAAATAAATTCCAGTAGCTGTTGCGATTTGGAAATTTCAACTACTAGGTCGATCAAATGCTATTCAAACGCACGAATAATTTATAACTGGCAAATAGAAGAATATAATGATGATTAGAAATGGACTGCGTTGTAAAATGCATCGCATGTTTATAAACATGCTTCTCAGCAATTTACACTTGATTCTGCCGTTACTGTAAACAAGTATCGTGATTCCGTAATTATGTTTCCAGCTCAGAAGGACCCTTCTCAGATTTGATGATGTTTCAAATATATGCACTTGACTATTTTGTGTGATTTTAAAGGATAACTGACAATTTCAATAGAGTTTCGGGAATAAGGGGCCTTAACTGAGGTACGCGATAAGACGCTTTGATATAATTAGCAAATACGTTCCTGTAAGTGACTGCGAGGAAGGTCTATTCAAGGTTAACAAGTATTTTTATAATAACTTTACAGAAACAGAATTGCATGGTGATAAGAAACCAGTGCAAGAGCCTCTAATGAAGATTAGAAACGATCTTGAGAAAAAGTTGAAACAAAAAAACACAAGTTTTTGAAAGGTTTTAAGCTCAATGACACATTTTCTAAACGTCTAGAATTTCGTGTACTCTGTATGGTCTATTATGATACAAAGAGGCTGTTAGAAATAATAGATAATAGTACTGACAATAGCCTGCTAACAATATCACATCTAGTTTTGATAGACTCTCTCATCGGCGATAAATAAAAGTATGACATACAATTAATGCTGCAGAATCAGAAATTGAGTCCATGGTAGAGTTATATGATGATGTCGAAAGAGACATATTTCATCAAGAGCGCGACGATATCATAACTGTAAAACTCATTTTCAAAAAAGATTATGAAATACAAAATATTTATTTTTTAAACATTTGTGTTAAGAAACTATACAATATAAGCTGGGAAGTTACTGACAGAAGCAAAATACAGAAATATCAAAGATCTAATTGTTGGGTACCTAAATCTCACTGTATAGATATATAGCAAGCTGTTATTCGCCGTCTTTTAAGTTTTCTAACAGTATACGCAATTCTCAGGCAGCATATAGTACTTAAAAATGTTACGCTGGGACAGTTATCTTATATTGCTAGTTACATGGACGAAATAGAGTCAATGATATTACGGAAATACTAACACATTTTAATCCTCTACTTTCATACTCAGTTTTAACAGCTGAAGTGTATGATAAGTACAGAGAGTTTTTCGCCAGTCCTCTCAATACTTTTTATAGTGCACTGATCGACGAAAATATTTGTACTACAGCAATTGAAATAATTACCGAAGCAGTTTCATAATGACGAAAAATGAAATGGTCGACTCTAATTGTATTTTAAATTTTACAGTAAAATAATCAGCGTGCTAAATTATATTCTAATGATAGTAACAACTAGGAATTAATCCTGTGAGGGGAACATTAAATCCATTATTGTTGATGGTACCCAGGGTAAGTATTGTTTTATCAGCAGTGAGATAAAAAGATAGGACCACAATATGAGAATAAAAGTATGTCCTGTAAATTAGCAATAGCGCCTTATGATAAAATTCTTGATCATCTTCGAGCTTATCTGCGTGGTGAAAAATTTATTATGTTAAATCTGATATTGGAACTGCTAGTTAAAGACAACTTGCTCGTATATATGATACCGAACAGAGTTGCTCAATACCAGAAAACGATACTAAATAGGTTTTGTGCTAAATCGCTAGCGATTTCATTTAACAATATGGATACTAAAAGTTTGTATGAATTTCAAAAATGAGAATAGTAAATGTTTATGCAAAATATAAAAGATAATGGAATATACTACAGTGGAAGATAACACGTTAAAGATGAAAAAAATTCTTTTCCGAGATTAGCATATGACGATTATGTTTGACTTACAAAAGTAAAGCGAGTATTTCAAAAACCAGATATAAGATCAAGTGGTTTCGAGTTTACCTTATACATCAGATCATTCATTTTAGTAAGCTTGCAATTTTTCGAAGACACAGCGCAAGTCATTCTTGTCATTCACCCATCCCATTTCATCACTCACTAAAGTCCTGTGGCGAAAGGCAAGCGACGAAGCGACAGGCGTGGGAAAGCTGGCAGCGGTAGCCGCAAACCTACACACAGGTGGCTCGGGACATTAGGGTCGTTCACCACTGACACGGAGCAGCAGTGGAGTTCGGCTGCTTCCTGAATGACTGAGCAGCCGTCTTCAGGAATGCATTACCCACCTACCTGGCATGTAAAATGGGCTAGAAAAGGTGCCCTAAACATTGCCAGATCTAAACTTCCCTAGTCAGCATACCACGGCTGGAATGGAACTGGAGTACCATTCCCGAGGATTGTTCCTTTCACATTTGACGCATGGAATGTGGGCACCTTAATGGACACAAAGACTCATGGATGAACCCATGCTCTAAGCAATGGCACCTCATCGGCAATGTCATTGTCAGGAAGAATGAAGGCATTATGTGAGTGTCACCAAGTCCGTATGCGGCGCTGACTGCTTTATAGACCACCGCCTCATCATCACAAAGCTCAATATTCTCATTCAACCTAAGGCGCCCACAGGGATACAAGGATCCTCGACGAAATAACATTACTAATCTGTAATGCACCAGTACAAAACCGTCTCTCGTGGATGCCCTGGAAGAACGTCTAAAATCCACCCCTCATAACAATCAGAACGTGGAGACCGACTACACCTACTATGTTATAACAAAACATAACCAAGTTAGCTATCAGTGGTAGATATTTAAAACAAATTGTGCGTAATAGTTACAAATATAGGTGTGTCATAAACCTTCATTATGCAAATGTTAGCATTTGATTAGTCTTATAAACAAAACATAAGAAGTAATAAGTATATGGATAATGTGTTTGAATAAAATCCCGAAGTACACGAGTTGATGTGATCCAAAATAGTTGAAATGTTCACGAAACAAGGGAAGCAACTTTAATCAGTCTGAATACTGTTTTCATTACAAGAGTGTGGAACAAAAACCTCATCTTCATACACAATCTCCATCAGAACGTTATATGTCAGGAAGTTCAGACCGATACAGTGGACCTAAAAATTAGAAAGGTGATCTCGTACATGCCAGGTTAACTTCAAACTTCGGTCGCATATGACGGAGAAGTTCAAGAACAGGAGTTAGCTACACGATTAATCAGAAGTTAGGATGCAGAGCGAAGAATGCAGTCTATCTTCTTATATACAGGATCTGTGCACTCAGTATGCTGGTGCTGATTTCAGAAAGCTACTCAATAGACACCGAAACCACATTAGCAAAAAAATTAACTGGCTCAAATAACTATTAAAGTCTGTATGTCATTGATTACAGACGGAACTAACATATTCATTTCTGTAATATAAGGGTATATTCTCCTAAATTGCGTGTGCAATGTGTATCTGGATTCTTTTAATTTCCGACCGACCATTAATCTTTTTATGTATCTAAATTGTTCCAACATTGTATTAATATTTGTTAATAAAACGGACATTCAATATCGTATTAAAGATGACCTACATACAGTTATTCAGTCATTGATTTTGACCTAATGCTGCAATTTTAAACGAAATGATTGAAATAACGTTTAATATTATTCGAGTACAAGCAGGTATATTTTCTGACTTTATGGTAATGCCACAATGATTAAATATGAAGGCAATGTTTCCTTACTTTCCTGCATAGATTGTGTAAAAATATGGTAAGGGATAGTTGTACTGAAATAAAAACTTTTTAGTCATAATATTCTCCATTGTGATGCTTTAAGGCGTTCGAATTATCACGGCATAGACAAATTAATTTCTCACATTTACCAAAGTCATATTTATATAATATTTTGAAGTAAAAGCATCAGTTATGAGCGAGAGCGAATGCGGAGAACACAAATGAAAATTGAGCCATGTGCATCTGCTTTTTTAATTCTGTTACCAAATATAATTTAATCTTCTTCTAATACAACCTGCCCGGTGGCCTACGTGATGGGAACGTCCGACGCAGAGCGGAAGGTCGCGGGTTGAAACCCTGGCCGAGTGATATCAAAGATTTTTACAGATGTTTTGATTCGTTAAGAGGTTAGTGCTATAAAGAAGAGTGTCAGGATGATGTGACATGGTGGGACACGATGCTTCATGTCTGCGAATTGACGACCTTATACATACATCATAGAGAGATGACTAAAAGTTTTAAAGCTACGTTTAAAGTTGATAAAACACAAAAGCACACAAACACATATTTCCCATGTGTAATCTATATACAATGGCGAAATGTATACTATTAAGAAAGAAGAAGCAAAGAAAAAATAATAATGATACAAATACGAAAAATACATAACGCCGATCAATATGTTTTATTTTCAGTATTAATCTGCATTGGCAATCATGTTGTCAGTCCCGTATTATTGTGAAAGCTTCAACATGTTTATGGGCTGGTGGTCTGTGTCTGAGTGGCAGGTACCAGATGGAATGATTGTGCCAAGCTCTGTAGTCTGAAAGTTGTAAATGAACATGAAGATACCAGACTTACTTGTGTAAAAGGTGCAATTCACTAAAAACTGGTCTATTTTGGACTTTAAATGCTTTTAAATTAAATAATGTATGTTCCAAACGACTGTATTCGTGAAATATGTTTAGTCATATCAACCTGCATTGCTGTTTTTGTAGCAGAAAGACAAACATGTTAATGTTCTTACTCCGAACTTTAGATTTGAAAATATTAAAGACGAATCAAATAGTCTCGTTTTTCGTAAAGCATTTAAAAACAAAAGATTTTTGAATGAAAATATCCATTAACAAATAACAGGTGCTACCCGGATTATTTGTCAGTTTGGAAATTATTGTCGAATTCTTCAAGACAAATCAAACTTAATGGACTCGGCTAGGAACATATAAAAACATTCCAAATCTAAACCTCATCTGTATACTGAAAGTTCAGTATCTGGAAATTATATTTCTTTCCAAACTTAGATTTGCAACAAAAGGTTAGAAACAATTACTACTGACACAGGATAAATATACAAATGTTATACACAATATATAAGCTTCATGTATACCATATATAACTGGATAACATAATTAAATATTGTGTTCTACAGATCCTGAACTTGAATCACTGCATATGCAAGACTATCTTGAACGTTAACTATCGAGTTTTGATTGTGAACACCTACAGTGTTACATATTGTCGTTTATTCTTAGAGTTATTTCCCTTGAAGCAAATAATCTTCTCTCACTTTCATACACAGCTTGGTGCTTTACATCTTTTTAATATTAAGCATTCTCTTTTCATATTTATATAAAAAGAGAGACAGCCCTTTTCATACCAATCTTAAATCACTCAACACGACTGAAGTTTGGTTGGACAAAGACCTCGTTAACGTTTTGGTCATATACAAGATTGGTTTGCATCGTGCAAATTGGGGTATCTACATTTCTATGTATTTTGCCTAGTAAGTTTATGTTTTAATTCTTTCTTAGCAATGAGAGCAAAACGCCATGCTTAAGGACACAACGCTGTAGCCAATCTCGTCTAGACTAGGGGTCGTGAACATTGCCTATACGGAGAAGTGTAACATGATAATCAATGATTTGAGACATACATTTTAATAACACAAATATACGTTTTTCAAAGTCGTTTTAGTTTGAACATATTTTTCTAATTTTACTTTAACAAAGAGGCTAAAGTGCATAAAACCGCATTGCCGTAGTCAAGCGAGACTGATTACGAGATGGAACCCAGTAAAACTAAATACTGTGGTACTTCACCTCTCAGGTACTTCTGAGTTCTTATACTTGCGATTAGTGTACGGTTAAACGGACTCTTTAGCATGTAAAACGTAAAGCCATATGTAAATAATATAATACATTTCTTTTCAAATTTTGAAGTCGATATAAATAAGTAATTCTAAGAATACAGCTTTTAATTATACGGTACGAATTAATTTTCGTTATTAAAGTATCATTATCATTGTTATGAGGGCTGATAACGTGAAATGGGAGAGCACTATCATATCAAGAACTCGAAAACTGTAATGAGAACAGCATCAGTAACAACGAGTACTACCGAAGGACATATGAAATCTCATAAAGGAAATAATAATAATAATAATAATAATAATAATAATAATAATAATATAAAATACTACAACTACTACTAATAACAATAATAAAATAATAATAATAATAATAATAATAATAATAATAATAATAATAATAACAATGATAATACAAACACCAACTACAAAAACAATCATCATTATCATCATAATCGTCATCATTATCTCATGCCAGAATCTTCTTGAGGCTTTTATTTTCGGTTTGTATAAAAATGTATTTATTCAATTTGACACATGCATTCCTTTGTAAAAACAGGTGAACTTAAAAGGACTGTAAATTCTCTTACATATCCTTAGTAATATTTGGCTTAGTATTCAACATTTTCTCAAATTAACACTAGATTATGACGCACCCGTGGCAAACAAGCGGGCAGCTGTAGTGAAGGAAGTGGCTTGGATCAGTCAGGAGCGTGTGGCATTCGGTTTCACACAAACCTTCGGTGGCGTCAGTTCCTACTACGTTCAGAAGGCTCTGCACTGTCTGTTTCAGATGTGTGGTGTCAAAGCTTGTAACTGTGTTTGTAGCAAATCATAATTACTGGATGTCATTTTCGTGTACATTAGATTATAATATCAAATCTTGTAAGAAGTGTATATTTGTTTAAATAAAATGTTTGCTATTCAGTTATGGCTTAAGATATGTGCTATCTTGAATTACCGTTAGTAACCTATGTAAATTGACGAGTCACTATAAACAAAACAAGCAACATTAAACATTAATATAGCAACTTATTGTAAAACCTGGCAATGTCGCGAACTATAATCTTACTTCAGAGAGAGAGAGAGAGAGAGAGAGAGAGAGAGAGAGAGAGAGAGAGAGAGGAATTGAAAGAGCATGATGTGAACTATTCTGCATGAGGAATGTATGGTTTACCTAAATCTTAGATTTTACTCCGTGGCTTGATCTTGTATTACACATATAAAACATAATAAGATGTATTGTAACAATTTTGAATTCAGACTGAGCAATTGAATATCTGAAACGAGCGCACTGAAGAGTTTGGAGAGAAAGCATTGGTATGTAGCATTTTCTATGACAAAAAAGCCCAGAAATTGTTAATGAGGATGCCATGGATATTTAAAGATGCGTTCAGTTGTTAAGGTACATCCTTTCCAGATGAAGACTGATAATATAACTCTTTCTTGCTAATGACTTATATTGTGTTATATTCTAAGCGCGAGTATTTTATTCGCCATTTTGAAAATAATGTTACATTCGTGTAAATGTTATGCTGTAAGTTTACTCAAGGCGACTATTACCGAAACGTTTTCGAAAGCAAATATAATCATCAGTGCTTGCTTACTTGTCTAAGAATATTATTCTTACAATAAATAACATGATTTGTGTGTTTTTATGCATTATATTATTTTAGACAGAACCTAACTATCGTAACTTTACTGACATAACATCAAAAAATATCTTTTCAAGGTGGCAGATCAAAGCTAGTCGAAGATTACACCAAATAATATAAGATTCTGATGTTGATGCGATTGATAGAAATCACAACTCTAAGATAGTCACGACAGAAGCAAAGGTGTCGTTAAAATATTTTAAACATATTTTAGCAAAGCATGTTATAATCCCAATGATAATTAAAGTTTGTAAAAATAGTTTTGGAAAGCAAAAGCGCTGAATGATTACAAAAGATAAAATGGTTTAAGTTATTTTACTTACGCGACCCTAAGAAAACTCTCTTGTCTGGTGCACAGAAAACAACAGAGATGCAGGCAAGAATGATGGCGACCTTCATGGTTACGGTTGTCAATAGTTCGATCTACAAGAAAAACGATGACACTGTTAAACAACAACAATATTGAAAGATATTAAACGGCATAAAACACGTCGTTTGCTGTATATTATGCAATTCCTAACATGTATTAACAAGCATCACATGACAGTTATACAATTGAGCCTTACTTGAAAATAGTTTGAGACTTACCGAGGTTCCGAAAGACTGCTGTAGATCAAAGTGAATGCTAGCGATATATATATACCAGTCGCATTAATACGTGATGAAAGGTCACGTACAGTCACGCACTAAGTACAAGCTAAACCCAAGGTAGCGTTGTCGAAACGCCACTGTCCCCATAAATTGAAATCTCCCACTTTCTTGCGGAAACATCTGCTCTTGATTTAACTCTATTGCGAAAAGAATAACAAAGGCAAAGTTGTAAACATTCAGAAATCAACGATAGCACTGTTACTGTCACATTTAATCCATTTTCGTAAAAATGGAAGAAAATAATGACTGAGATAACAACTCAGCGTGAGACTAAACAATGAGATCAAACGGAATCTGCATGCATGAGCATAGTGCCAGATAATGCACATAAACTAATAATGCGCCACAAAGAAAACAAACTGCAAACTGAGGCTTTACATTTCCAGGTTTCGAAGCTTACTTCCAGTTATAAAACAAAACATATTCATTTAGCAAAAACGTACTTAAAAGGAAGAAAAAAAAAACCAACTACATACATTTTCATGTTTCTCACTTTTCTTCTGCATAATTTAATTTTTTATCGGAGACAAATGAATAGGAATTGGAATAGCAACACCTTGTGTTTTACGTCATTTTTTGTACTCACAACGTATGTAGCTATAGTGTTAAGAAATTGTTCCATCTGTCGAGCATTTTTGCACAATTTTAACGTATGATTTTGGAGTATTGTTTTCTGAACGTTTAATAAGTCATTCGTTCACGGAGATTAAAGTTGTCTAGAATTTATCACAATACGTTTATTGCATCAATTATCTGACCAATTTTATATTGGTTATCAACTAAACTAGGCTTCCTGAAGTTTTAGAGCCGTTTTAGTTGTATGCGGTAATGAGGGGCTGAGATCTGACACTTGTAATTGCCTGAATACCAGTACGTTTTTCCATCAACATAATTATAACAATGTGGAACAGTTTTCATCTAGCTTTCTAGAAATGAATTCGTATTTATTTTAATCTGATTTATACATTTATTTATTGGCATGAAATCAATGAGAATGAAACAACATCATCCCTTTTACTTATCGTGATACATAAAACAAGCCTTTCAACTGCACCTTAACGTGATCCAATCTAAATGTGGGACGCATATGGAATTTCTCACATACAGAAAATCAGGCCACAATCCAGATATATTTGTTTGCATGTAACTGTCTTTAAGTCAAAATGATCCATATGGAAACCATGCATTTTAACTTTGAAAATCTAGTTTACATGTAAAATTTAGGTACAGAAAAACTTATATTTATTATTTTGAATGTGCTCCCTACTCAAATTATTCAAATTGTTGATGGTGCTTCGCGTATAATTCTAAACAGTTGTTAGGTAGCTATCATAATGGAAACTTTTGGCATGATGTCCAGTCTAAATATTTTAGCGTATATGCCCTATATTAATAACAAGGTTATTTTAGTGCATTCAAAATTAATCAAAAACGGTTATTTCTATTAAAAAACGGATAATGATATTTACTCTAAGCACGTTGTAATAGTTAGTGTATCTTTATAATATTACACCATTTATTGCCACAGATACTGAACAAAGCAAACATGCTTTGATGCCAAATTGGATTAACCGTTTTTACGTTGGTCATTATACGTGTTATTTTAAGGATTATTTACAAAGTATTTACATTGTTTAGTCTGATAAACTTAATTAATATTATGTCAAAGGAACTGATAGTAGTATTCAATTCAAAGAGATGTGTACAAAATGTTTTGATACAAATTGGCAGAATTGAGATAGTAGATTTTCTAATTTAAGCACTTAATGCATTTTCTTGTCTGGTTTAGTGACGTGTATTAGTGCGATATATATGTGACCAAAGTAAACTCGGTTTGACATTGAGATAAGACATATCATGCCAAGATAAAGCCAATAATAAATTCAGTTTACTCAAGATATAATATTAATCGAAGGCCATGCATGTTTCCAGTATGTCTAGTTCATACCGTAACAATTCCAATTATTATTTCAACTGACGGGGAAAAACAAATGATAATACACAAAACATGACAACGAACACCAAATTAACAATTTGTTATCTCAACTCTTAATTAAAAAAAAGAAACATCAAAATGAAAGAAAATAATTGGATGACTTGATTGATCGTTCCAGACAGAGAGACAGACCTATACTTATTAACTTCTCTTCAGATATACTATAATGGTTCAACAGCCGATTCAATGAGAATTAGTCCTTAATACAGATGTTCTCTTCCTCTCATAAAAGATAATCATTTACATCCTGTCTTACGTACGTGTGTCACTAATCACCAGTCAGTGATGTAAACGTGGGTTGTATTATCAGACAATACACTACTCCGCAACAAGTGTTTAGAATTTCGTTTCAAAATCCCCAGGAAAACAACAACAACAATAAAACAAAACACATCAAAGTGATAAAATGTGACATGTTTTCTATTTCATTTCGGCAGTCTCGATTATATCTATTTCATACAGAAATATGAGACGAATTTTGAAAACGAAAACCAAAAGTAAAGCATCAAATGTACAAATTGAAATATACAATATTAGGTAGCAGCTAGTTTATAGTCACGATTAAACTTAAAAATCTTGAGCTAGTTTGCATTCATATATTGTATAAAATACTGCGGTGGCCCCAGGTGGCCGGATGGTTTCAGACGCTCATGATTGACATCTCACCTCCGTCCTCGATGGGTTCGAGTCTCGGGTTTTGGAAACGTGGATCTGTGAGAAAGGGTGCAGTAACTTCCAGTGTGTCAGTGGTTCTTACAGGATTTCCTTCGGGTTCTTAACCACTAAATACGCTGTCCAGCATTAATAACCGATCATATCCACAACAAAATAGTGGCATTCATCCCATAGCAATACTATCGGCCGCTATATTCAGTAACCTGAATATATCCTAGAAATGAATTAGAATGAGGTTAGGACATTAATCTGCGTTATATTTCGTACAGAAATTTTGCAGTAAATTTTATTATAAACCATTTGCAATAGTACATATAAAACTGCATAGTTCTTATGCATGTTTCGCCCATTATTTTATATTATGAAGGCTGTTTATAGATGTGAGATTAGTTATATCACATTATATATGGATTCATTTGCGCATGTGCAGTGGTTCACATATTTATTTGAATGATTATTGTCTTGTCCTGAGTTATTTCCATGAAGAATTACACAAAGTTAGGAAGTGCATGGGACGACCCTTACAGGGTTTGTTCGTTTTTGTTTTCTTTCATTTCTTCTTTCTTTGACATGTCTACCAAATCATACTGTACGGTAAAATCTGTGGAGTAGACAATACAATGCTTTTGTGATCGCATGATTATCTCTAGACACATCTCCAACATGCTGTGATCTCATCGATATATTATATTGATCTCACGGGAATACAAAAAATGGTCACTTTTTTTTACCTTTACCTGCACATTTTAACAAAACTTTTCCCTCGGAATATAGTAAAATGCATGCTTTACCATACCTTTCCACACGGGAATATAGAAATTGCATGATTTATCATATCTTTCTCACGGGAATATATTAAAATGCATGCTTTACCATACCTTTCCACACGGGAATATAGTAAAATGCATGCTTTACCATACCTTTCCACACGGGCATATAGAAATTGCATGATTTATCATATCTGTCTTACCGGAATATAGTAAAATGTATGCTTTATCGTATCTTTTCACACGGAAATATAGTAAAATCCATGCTTTTCAATACCTTTCCACACCGGAATATAGTGAAATGCATGATTTATCATATCTTTCTCACTGGAATATAGTAATATGTATGCTTTATCGTACCTTTTCACACGGGAATATAGAACTTGCATGCATTATCATAATTTTTCGCACGGGAACATAGTAAAAAAACATGTTTTATTATACTTGTTTTACGGGAATATCAAAATTTCACTTTAGCATCTTTTTTCTTGAATTAAACACACTCTCTAGGTATTTCCGATGCCCAAAATCAAACTAACCGGTCTCATCAGAACTAAAACGGAAAATTTATTCTTTCTTACGAAAACGTTGCATATAAGCCACAAAAGAAACATGTCATTCCAGCATAATTACCAATTAGAAATATTTCTCCTGAGAGAAACATATACCACCAAGATTAAAACACCTACATTAAAACAATGAAAAAGACAATCTTTTTCGTTTTGTATCTATTAGATGGATTCATGCCAATACTGTATTACATTTGCTTCTTGTTAATGAGTGCAGCTCAACAATTTTCTCCCAACAAGGTCCACAATCGATGGTTCCACAATATAAACGAAGAAGAAGGACAGGAGCGCTTGTTTTTGTGTTCGTTTCATATTGGGTATACTTAGCTGATGTGTGTGTGTGTGTGTGTGTGTGTGTGTGTGTGTGTGTGTGTGTATGTATGTGTGTGTGTTTGTGTGTATGTGTGTGTGTGTGTGTGTTGAAGTTTTAAAATAGCGTTAACCATTTTTCAGTCATATCGATCGATACGATTTATGCAGTGTGACAGTTTATAGTGATGACTAGCACCGATGCATCATGCCGCAGACACGTAGCATGATGTCCCATCGAGTCGTATTATATATATATATATATATATATATATATATATATATATATATATATATATATATATATATATATATATATATATATATATTCAACGCAGTTTTGGATAATGATAACAACGTTTAGTAGCATGTTTGGATCGTGTATACTTTAATAACGATGACAAAGTATAAAGTACAAAGCTGTTTTGTTTAAATATTATAGCGTTCTCTTTACCTTATCTCAAATTATAAAGTATGCATCCATAGTAAAATGATTACGTAGAACATTGGAAGTGTCTGTATGAATGATTTAGATTTTTAACGTGGCGTTAACAATGTTTCAGACATGTCGCTACGATCTCTGCAGTAGGGCAGCTTTTAGTGAAGTTAAGCACTATTTGCATTATGCCGCAAACATGTAGTATAATATCCCAGTCGGTCACATTATTCTAACTCTAGGTCGACCAGTCCTAGCACTTGCTTCCTAGTTAGACCGTTGCTAGTATCATTTATTGCTATAACTCGTAAGAGGTTAGAACCCGCGACCTTCCGCATCCGAGGTGGACGCTCGCTCTATCAGCTTAGGTAGTCTCTTATAAGCTCACAACGTCGTCAACTTTCTCAACACGTATGCACTTCATGTGTTAGCTTCCTTTTATTATTAAACATTTTAATTTTGAAGAAAAACAAATGGTGTCTTCTTTCTTGTATCTGTTGAAAACAATTGCTCTTTAATATTTCAAGGCTACATTCGAGCAAATCACGTGATCGTTACTAATATGTTGTAAAAATAATCCGTCATTTACTTTCATTTTAATGGGTAGTTTAGTTTTCTGCCCCAAACAAATCAAACAACTAGTGATCATACACTTAGGCGGAACTATACAAAGCGCTGTGATGAGATCTTGTATCAGTTTTTGTTATAGCAATATTCGTGCAAAAAGTGATTAACTACATATGTTAAAAGTTACAATAAGTAACATCGATGGAGGAGTAAATAACGGGGGAATGAAGGTAAGATTATGAAGTTATTTTTTATACTGAGCGCTATATTCTAACTGAAGTCTGACGTACATATCCCGTTTATATCATAAACTTCAAAATCGCGCTTAGATTTACAATTAATAAACGTTACACTCGTTGTCAGCAATGCGGAGCTGAGGAAACAATGCAGGTTTCCGAAAGGGATTGGAAAATACAATAGGAATACCACGGCAAACTATATTAATATCATTTCTTTGCTTTATCGGATATATTAATATAGGACTGGCGTAACTTTTCAATTGACTACAGTAAACTGATTCATAAGAAAACAGAATGTCATGGTAGGAAATATTTATATAATGATGTTTCTGAGATATATTTGTCCAAGACGATACATGATTTATTTACTGACTCCTAAAATACTGACCAGAAACATCTACCATTATTTCATTTGATTCTGGCTTTATTTCCATCTATCAATGGTAAATGGTGATTATTCAATTAAATAACAATGAATTAATAGTTTCTTGCACAGATTTGTATGATTAATTATCGTGATAGCATAATAAAAATAAAACCCCACGCTTTACTTTGGGTTGCAGTCAGTTCAAGTGTTTTAATCAATAATTCAGAGTATAATTTCTAATCTTAAAGAAAAAAGAGAAAGGCAACACGCTGTAAATATCGTGATAAATGTATTTTGTCTTTGAACATTTACAGAGGTCTTAATGTTAATTGTCAAATTAAGGACGGTATGTAGCAATGAATAATGACACGTGTCTCCATCTCATGTTAGTATTAACTGTTACAATACAAATTTAGACGCAGGAGCTTAATGCGTAAATGTCCAAATGTAACTATTTATCTTCCAAAATAATACAATTATTTAAAGTTTATTTATTATTGGTTGAATTGAATGTCTTTTAAAGCCAAGTAGGTTCCATCACAGAAAGGTTTGATGATCATTTCACAGTGTCGTATGTTGCTTGTTTTCCATTGATTTTGGCAGCCAGCAACAGTTTGGTCTGGATAGTTGAAATCAATCGTTTGTCAAATAGGGAAAGGGCAGCAAGACGCCACTTTTTAAAGATGCGTTTTATAGATGCTGATGCGGAAGACAAACAATATAATGTCTGGTGATTCGTCAGATTTCTTATCTTCTATTGCCTCTCACCTTGTATAAGAAAATTGTGATTGTACATTAAATGTTTTAATTCTTCCTGCAAATATATTTTAGGACTGTTTTCTGCAAATAATTATACTTACTGTGTTAAAAGGAAAGGCATGCAGTGTAAGTGAATGCTTGAAATATAACATCAGCTTTTGTTGATAAATACGACGTTAAAGTGCATCAGCAATATGTGTACCCGATCTCAAGTTGCGCCATAGCAAATAAAATTTGTAGGAAAATATAATGTGTGTTAATGTTTTCACATTTAAAAAAAGCGAGAAGATACTGTAACACCATCCCTACGTATATACGTACATGTGTATATTTTGTGAACTCATCTTACACTAATTCAGAAAGACTTACGAAACATGATTCAGTATAGCCTCGTGAATGTAGAGTGTGCTAGCATATTTAAAAGTTTGATGTCGTTGCGGATGGTGCAGATACAGTGGATGCAGCATAAATGATCGAACATTACTGTAAATAAGTTCTGATTTATTTGCCTCACACGTGTGATGATTAACTTGTTTGACCAATATCTGAGATGCCAGCAAGCATTAGACTGAAATCTCTGCTTATGTCCTGATGTATTTCGCTACCATCCCACCTGAGAAAGTTATGGTATTTACATAGTAATTCTCAGTGTTCATGTTGAACTGATCAACATATGCTGACTCCTAAAGAGAAAGAAAGATGTTGGGAACGTAATTCTTTACAATGTTTCCATAGACGCGTTTATTCAAATGATTTACAATTATCGCCTTTCGTTATCCAGTCAAAGCTGCTTACATTCGGTTTCTACTGTTTTTGTTATGAGTCTGATTTCTATGTCAAAATTCTCGCCAGAGATTGCATGTGTGAATCTAATTATTCTCCAGCCAATAAGATTGCTCAAGAATATAGAACTTTGCTGGTTAGTTCATTGTCTGATATATTTTGTTTTCGTTCATTACAGATTTGTAACATCGTACAGATAGCAAACCAATACTCACCGGCATTCATCAACGTAGTTTTACAGCATGACGTATTCATAGTTTCTCAATCATTGCCAGTTGGCATATTTGCATAGTTTTTAAAGTTTTATTTTATACCAACAGATATTATTTCATCTACGTTAGTGTAAAGTGGTATGTGATGTATTGTAATAAAAACAAATCGGTTTGTGACTCATTGTATTAGCAAATTCATTTGGTCTACACATATTGTTTAAAACCATTGTTTGTTTTGATCTGATATATTTGTATGCCCTACACTTTTAATCAATGTTTATCATACACGTATTTTTCTTTTTGTCATCTATTTGTAACTTATAATTGCTTCTCTTATTTTAATGCACATTTAATTTACACACACCAATGTACGACGTATAGTTAGTTACCTCTCTTAATGACGTCTATATGTAACTTCCACTTACTTCTCTAATTGCCATGTATGTGTAACTTCCATTTATTTATCATTATGATATGCATATTTAACTTACACTAATATGCAACTCACAATTATCTAATGACGTCTATATTTAACCTACACTTACATCTCTTATTGACATATATGTGTTAATTTACAATTACTTTTCGAAATGACATGTAGGTGTAAATTACACTTATACCAATGTGTAGCGTACACATACTTCGATTAATGGCATCTATGTGTAAGCTACATATATTTCTCTCAATGGCGAGTTTTTGTAAATTACACTTACATCAATGTATTACTTACACTTATACCAGTGTGTAGCTTACACTTACTTCTCGTAATGACATCTATCTACAATTTACAATTACTTCTCGTAATTACATACATGTGTAACTTACACTCACCTATCATAACGACATATATGTGTAACTTACACTTCTCTTAATGACATCTATGTGTAACTTACACTCATTTATCTTAACGACATCGATGTAAACCTTATCACTGCACCAATAAGTAATATAAACCTATTTATATTACTGATAGTTATGTGTAACCTACACTTGCACCAATGTGTAACTCACACTTATACCAATGTGTCGCTCGCACTTACTTTCTCTAAAAGACATATATGCGTAAATAATTGGTACTTGTCAAAATGAAAAGTCAGTATTTTGAATATCGTACTCAATAGCAGCAGGGAGAAAGAACAGACCACTGTCTGAAGCACTCCAATTGTTAAATTGACCCTTCATATGAAAATGAAAAGACAAATGTCATCGAGGCCTCTAACCTGGTTAACTTATTTTTGTTTCGTGTCAAGTTTGTATGCATCTTCGTTCACTGACCTGTTGGTCATCACTTCTCCCTACTGCTATTTGTCCAAAACATCTTGCAGGTCTCTCAACTAAACATGTTATCGAGACCAGGGCGATATCGCGATCGAGGATCATTAACATTTATCGTGTTAAATCCACGAGGAATCGCCTGCACTTTTGAGAAGAAGTTTTTAAGCTTAATCATAACCTTGTCCTCTGAACACCAAGCCTGGTTGATGCTTCCAAGCGCATAAGTATCTACATCATTGAAACAACCACAAAGTCGCAGTTATATCTGATCATTTTAGGTATATGCGTATATCGCTGAGTAAACATATATGATATCGGTGTATTTGTGCCTAACTCAGGAAAATATTTGAGCTGGATTTGATTGTTTGTCTAGCATCACATCATAGTTTACTACAATGTTGTTAATACCACCATCAATACCATCTACCAAAGACGCATCGTTGATGTCGGTGATAAACTCAATAATATCATTACAGTCTTCATTCGACAACTTGGCTTCTTCATTAAAATCTTTAAGCACGTCGTAGCATTTCTTGTTATCTACAGATGGTGCCACTAAATATAACTTTTCCGACTTGAGCCATCTCATTATCAGGTTAAGCAACAATTGCGTCTTAGCAGACACATATGAAGCTCTCATAATTGCTCTGATCGAATTTGGTACTGTTGAATGATGCTCTTGCTTTAGTGTCGCTGAAACATAGATGACATTTAAGTTGTAGAAATATAACGATTATATGAATTTATATTGTGTTCGATGCAGAGCGCCTATCCCACTATTAGATTAACAACAATAAAAATCGTGCACTGACAGGCAAGTGTATAACAAAATACATATTTATCTCTCTTGAAACATGCGGAGATATAGCTGCTTCGCTCAGCAAATTACTAGGGTCTCTATGAGCCAAGTATCCTGTCGAGAACCATCTTCCTGATACAAGTATTGTGGTCCTGAAACGCGACTTGATATTCGACTCGATCAGCGAAATCAACCCAAACTAGAAAAACATCCCGTGAATGTGATTTATCAGGCGTAAATAGTTTATGATGTTGCGTACAAAAATCTATATTTGCAAAATCATTGCAGAGACAAAGTTCTAGATGCCGGTATTTAGTTGGCCGATTATTATTACAAAAATGGACTCAATTTATTATAGCCCAAAATGATAAGGGTATGTTGATTCTGTTTGGTTAGCAAGACAGGCAATATAGCAAACGTATCAAATACCACTTAAAATAAATCAGTATTTCTGTACTCCCAAGAAGTTTCATCAGGTAGATATTTAGTTTTTACCACACGATGCTATTAAAATACGTAGACGTCAATTACACACACACAATTATACATTCACTATTGTTGACGTTACAAGTAAATACAAAGAAGCAGAACCGTTATCAGCAAAGACAGCAGCTGAAGTTACACCAGCGTTTGAACGAATTGATCAACGAGGACCATTGCGATGGCCACAACTACTACAGTTTGATCCTGGCAAAGAATTTATTAGTACTGTAGCGTCGATGAAGCAACAGGTTAACGTCCAAATCAGACGAGGACACACCGCAATTTATCGTGATCATTCAATCGTTGAATGATTTAATCGAACACTTTCTGAGCGATTTTTGGGATATCAGTATGATCACTAAATATCCCTAAAGAAAGTCCAGGCGGTCAAGAGGTCTCTTTAATGGGTTAAAATACTACAAAGTGTGATAGCCGATATAAATTATATTATTACCCGTGGAATTTGTATGAAATCTCCCAATAAATCACACAAATCTCACTTTCCCTGTCTATCTCTATGTTTCTGTCTGTCTGTCTGTCTGTCTATCTATCTCTATGTCTCTGTCTGTCTGTCTGTCTCTGTCTATTTGTCTGTCTGTCTGTCTGTCTCTCTCTCTCTCTCTCTCTCTCTCTCTCTCTCTCTCTCTCTCTCTCTCTCTCTCTCTCTCTCTCTCTCTCTCTCTCTCTCTCTCTCTCTCTCTCTCAAAACAACCAGTACTAGTTAATGTAACTGTCAGATATGTGTAAGAATCGCGTGATCTTTAAGAGGGTAAAAAACGAGCGACTGATCCAGTCTGGATTGTAACCACCCATACAATTTCCAGCGTCGTAAGATCCACAGGTAGACCTGATGTCTACAAACAAGATTCAGCCGCTCCTCAACGTGCAGTTGTACGTGAACATTTACAAACGGTTCCTAAAGATATTCAACTGCCACCACTTTCACGTTTGTGAACTTGCTTCTCGACTTCAATTACACTCAGGACAGGTTATCATCACATTTTCACATGTATGGCCGAGACTGCTATTAACCCTGTGCACGGTAAACAGTCATTGGTCATTATGCGAATAATGCCACAACATTATTGATTCAGCATGCACAGTGATTTAGTTGTAGCTGTTTTAGCGTTATGATAAATTCAATATCAATATTCTTTTGTCACATCATTTTTAACCAGCTAATGTGTTTCTTATTATTTCATCACCATTGCCAGTAAATTTATTATTATTTTCTGTGAAGTTTGATAACCCGCCGTAGATAAAATATTTTTTCTGACTCGAAACACTGCCACATAAACGGAATTTGGCGATTCATTACGATCATCAACAATCCAAATATTTGTATCGGAAATAGTTAATTATTAAAACGAATGAATCGTTATAGCATATTCTAGCGTCCACAGAGATTTATCCATCGTTAGCGTGCTCTCAACAGCTCTCACAAGAACTATAACAATATAATTTGACACAAGGTTGTGTTTATCACCGCAACCTGTTATTTTAATATCAGTATTCTGCGGTCACGTATCTACTAGGCGATAATATAATGGCACAGTTAAATTTGAAATTGTTTTCTTTATGCAACAATCAAATCAGCAGGACTCCATAAATTCCAAAAATCATTGGTGTGTGCCTCCCGAATTATATCACACTGAATCTTGTATGATTGTAGTCTGATAATTTTCTTAAACTCTCTTTTTCTGGATTAAGCACTCGGTAATCATAATTCATTTCCTCACAAAATGATACGAATGTATTCTACCATTCATGTGGATATAATTCAAGTGGTGGTTGTCCATGATCGCCACACATTATTACAACGGTGTTCCGAGTTAATACCCAATCAATACATAATTTTAGCACAGCTCACAACACCGTGCATAATTCATCCCAAATAATGGTCGTAGGAATTTAGTTTGTACCCATTCGCTCAAGAATCCATGCATCTCCATTCCATCTAAAGTAGACGTGATACGTATGAAATTTCAGACCTTTCTCTTTCATTTCTCTGGCAAGTCTATGTGTAGGTGTCAAAACAACCATATCAAACTTCCGAAATTAATTCAATCGCACGCATTGTTTCACCCGAACTACCGCACCCGTTAAGGTAAACTGCTTTATGTCTAAATTTGGATTTTTGCGTTACTGTACAAAATCATGACCGACAACCGACATTGTGAAAACGTAATCAACCTAGTGTTTAACCTACTTAAAACCCAATATAGATCACAACTACTACCCCCAGTAACATAAATACATATAAATTATACTATAGAAAGTACAAAATGAGCAAGCCGCACAGCTTCAATTTTGCAAATCTTGTCGGCGACCATGAATTTGATTCCTTCCGATCAGCAGTAATCGCTCCTCATCATCGGTATATTTCAACGCAAAGCTTTATATTTTGTCATTAAGAAATTCTGCCATAGGTTGTTCAAACTGGTTATACTTTCCATATTTGGAACTTGGTAATAACCACACTGATCCTGGGTTGTTTATACTAATTTTATTTATGAAGCAAATATATCACCGTCATAGATTTTACCAGTTCTATCACGTGGAAATATTGTCGTCTACGCGTATGCGTTATAATTAGCGATATCAAATCTTCCTTTAATCTATATTTTGATTCATACAAAATCTCACCGATTATTGTTTTAACCCATATCACAATAAAAAAAATTACCAGCTCAGCAACATCATAGATCGTAGCTCGATGTCTCTTCACAAGCTCATCCCACTAATGTATTATTTCACGTCGTAAATCCGTTAAGCCATTTGTGAATTGTTCTGTAACTAACTTAGCTACACAATTGAGCGGTTACATATTATAAACATCTGCCATCACAGCATATGCTCGTTCATAATATGGTTTGTCAATACAAGTCAAGATTCTTGGCTTGGAACTTTTACTTAACGTTACAACATCTACAGAATGATGTGATTCTTGAATAGGGTCACGTTCGTCACAGATAATCCAGGTTACATCGGCGGCGTCCACGGCAGCGACATCTGTTGCCACGTTAAATGTTATTCTAAAACTGTATTCTTGTTGAGAAAATTAATAGTCGTCCTTGATCAGTGATCATTCAGTGTAGCATCAATTTAGGGTTTATCCTCTTGACTGATTCAGAATGTTGACCACACTCGAACTGCATCGTCGCTGTAAAACTCTTTCATGGCTTATATTATCGACCAGTCTGATTCGTCGAATTCGGATCAACATCAACCAGAGCTTAGGTCTGCAAGTCAGGGGTTATTCTGTCGAAATAAAATCTCACTTTAGAAGGCGTGCTCGCAAATAATCCTGTATATTATCCCATGTTATAATGAGGAAAATATCTATCTAAATTAAACTTTTATCTAAGAATATATAATTATTCAAGCAAAGATTAACTGTAAGTGGTTGATGATTGGCTCAACAATATCTTGTAATCAGTTTGTGCATCGGACTTCAGTGGCTACCACATACAAAGTGTGCAACGAGAGAAGCAAGGGCCAAAACCATGGTTGAAATGTAACGTTGAGTCATGGGAAAACCGCTTTTGTGTGTAGATTGTGGAGGCAGAAACTACTAAGCTTCAAAACGGTATTTAGATTTTAAACAATGATGGTAATGAATCTCCCATAAAAATTGCCAAAGACTATTTCGCTAGGTTTTCGGGTTAGCGTCCAACTTATATTTCTAGCAATAGAATAATTTAAACAAAAATATATACTACATAAATGGAACAAGATAAATTTGTAACACATTCTATTGTTAATAATTTTGAGGTATCGCCTGATGGTGTGAATAGGAACTGTCGACTAAAACACCGGTGTTTTTTTCTCACTAATGCTGTTTATCTCAAAGTGAGAAAAAGTATCAGTCACAAATTTGTGTTTTCAACGATTTAAAATATATAATTGCTGTGTCTGCCTGGAATTTTCAAGATATACATAATACCAGATTGACTGCGATCGTTGACGTAATATGTACAACACCTGGTGATATACGATGACCTCCACTGTATGGATTAATATCATGGGTTATATCGTTTGGAGATGTGGAAACTATTTCTCTATGCGTCAATAATTTTGGGCTAGTTTTCATCAATGATATCACTGACGGTTTTCTTTAGTCCTTCGTCGTTAAATCTGAGTAATACAAATTTTTGCCATATCTTAAGACTATTTGTTCTGGTTCCATCACGAACGTTTCCTGGTCGTTTTGTTCCATTATCATTAACAGAGATACATAAGTTATGTTAACTTAATAACGCCGTGAAACAGTGGTAGATATTATGAATCTTGTAATGCCGAGAACTGAGAAGCTCTATATGATTTTTGATGGAATGTTTGTGTCATGTCCATAATGTTGATCCAAACGATAATGTGTATGTTACATCATCGGTTATCTGTTTGATGTCAGAGAGCTTAATGTCGATGATTGCTAGCTTTCCAAAGATATCCTCAACGATTATATTATCTTTCAGCGAAAATTTACAAAATTTACAAACGCGGTCACATAATTGGAATATTCAGATCTAAATGTGATCAATCCATCATTGATTTCCATTAACGATGTCATCATTCCGATTTTGCTATTGTACACATATTTCTTTGTTGCAGAGTCATCGCTTGATTCTGGTTCTCTCAAATTAACAACGCTGTTTCCGCCAATGTTGAGATCTCCAGGCATTGCATCTCCAAATTTAGCAATATATTTACTGATCTCAGTTCTGATCATGGCGTTGTTGTTGTCCACGTACTTTTGTTTCCACATCATCGTCTGATTTTGGTTCATTCACATTGATAATTGTAGTTTAACTCATGATAAGATCTGTGACTTTTATGATCTGTCCAATAATCTCTCCCATGAGTGTAAGAATTGATGCCTCCGTTTTACCGTTTCTTAAAAACACCACTAAATTACGTTTGGTCGCACTTGGAATCCATATAATAATATCTGTCAACTGAATATTTGCTCGTTTTTAACCGTCTTTGCTGATCCTGAAAATCGGCAGCTACATTTTGGTTCACATCTGCGAGACGCAAAAGATCAGCGAACTTATTCTTGACCTCGTCATGGGTTTAATATTTGGAAACGCAACTTTGGGGTTTGCCTTCCATAAATATATATCATGGTAAACTAATAAAATATATAATAAACTAAGACCTGTTTAAAGCGACCACTTGTATATTTGTGCACGACGTTATGCGGCGCTTTAAGAGACCTAGACACAGCAACGATCAGCAGCAAGTTCTTCCAGACCACACATTGGTGTATCTGATACTGCCTGTGTTGGTAATATTGAATACATAATGGGCATGTCACAGGTTTAGCCATTATATTGTAAAACGTTTTCGGTGGCGCCAGACCATACGAATAAAAAGAAACCAACTCCACGAGCATCAATTCCGTATGCAACCCAGTGTGTGACTGGACCAGAACTTCCAGCGAGATTAATGATACCGGTATGAACACGGTTTGGTTGTTTTGTTAAATGATCACGCATGAAAACACTTCTGAAGTTTTCGATTTTCGTTTCTTAGCAGTATTGGATAAATCAAACCTGGACATGGGAAAAATCAACAATATGTACCGGGAAGTGTTTGACCCTGACCGTACCATGACCGTTCAAGACAATCTTACATCCTGTCTTTTCGTGAAAGTCTTTTGTCCGTGACATGCTTTTAATGTCTTTTCAGCGGCAGTTCCAACAATACCAAATGCAGCTGCTTGTGCAACAGCTAAGGTAGCTGCGGCTATCATTTCTGGTAGAGCTTCGTGAAGTGGATAATTACCACCAGACTTGACTGTGTCTTTAATGGCACCCGTAGAGAGATTAAGTCTAACGCCTGAGCTGACGTTCTGTCAGTGATAGATTATTTGGACCATTTGCGAAATGTGTTGATTTCAGCAACATTTTATTTTATAATTCCTTTTTTATTCTGATTGTAGCTTATAATCTGACCAGGAGTCAGAATAATATTAACATAATGGTATGACATGATAATATCATTAGAGTTTTTAGTACAAGGTTTCTACTTGTGCATCAATGACTCTCATTCGTCCACCAACACATTCCAGCAACATAATTTTGCCTGAGAGCACGACAGCAATTGCTCTATAATTGGTAACAGCAACTTGTAGTGCACTTATTCGAACACGAAAAATAGATCAACGATTGTAAAAACATATCTAGATGTTGCAGAGAGAAGTAGCAGATCGGCCACAGCATGGATAAATTCCGCTGAGATATTTGAAGACCAGAATTCACATTTTGATAAAGCCCATTAATTATTTATCAAACGATGTCACGCACGTGCAGCGTGATTATTTTCAAACTGCAGCAGCACTTCTTCAAATGGTTCTTGATGTTCATTTTTCCTAAAAGAAACTTCACTAATCCCAAGTGGGTCACATACCATATTATTTCGTACTTAAGAACCCCGTCGTCTGGTATGTTGAAATGCTATATATACATGTCGTGACACTAAAACTCCCTGCTGTGATGCGATCTTCCATGCAAATGTGTAAACAATTGTACTTTTTATCTAGTATGCAGTCGACATCAACCATGACAGAATCGATTGGCGGTTGCTGTCCACAAAAGAAAGTAGCCGTTGTTCTCCAGCGATCGTTTGTGACATTATTGACATAACCAACGAAAGATTAGTCAGTATCACATTTCTAGGACGCTCCGCGGTTGCATATGGATCAACTCCTTTAGCGTGCCAGATAACATTGTCTCCTTTGCTCTTTATCACGAGTGCAATTGTATGTTTTGCCCCGTAGATATTTTTTCTAACATTTCTGCAGGAACCGAAGATATGTGACAGTGGTTATAGCACAACTAAATCTCTGAAGAGCATCTTTTAATTTTTACATGTAGCAAATACCAGATTAAAATTCGCGTTTTAAGAATAAATTTTCAACGTATGTAGTGTGATTTTTTTGGTCTCCAAAAAGTTTAAGGTCAGCCATCAGTGCGATCAGTGATATCTTTCGCAAACATCATTGACGGACCTGCATAATGTGAATAGTCATCGTGGTATTGGGATAGCCCCAATATCGTCGTAGCAACATCAACATCATTATAACAAACCTTAATTTACCGACCATCAATAATGATACGTGCACTGTTAAATAATGCCATATTTCCGTTATTAACAAATAACTGCGCTTCACCATAAAGATTATCATCGGTTTTTACATGTCTATCTAAACTTTAATGAACGCCTCGGCGGGAAAAACATATCTGTTTATATGCTAAATTTGTAGTTCGATTCATTCACGTTAGTTGGGTTCTCGTGCTTCATAAGAATAATATTGATAATCACGCACATACTCATTCTTTAATACTGGTGCGTCCATGTTAAATGCGCGATCAGATATACGTTTTTTATATTTGCTGGTGTCTAAAATGATGCACCATCGACATTAAACTTCAGCGACGATGAGATAAGACCCGCTACCCCACATTTACACCGGCTAATTCCTTCAACCATTCATTTGCAGCTTGATTGATTAATTTACTGACGTTTGCTGCCATCACTTCAGTGCTGGATAATTTTACTGGCTGGAGTTTTCGTTGTATTAATCGTGCTAGTCTTTCTTTGAATGCTGAGAATGCTTCACTAACAACATCACCAACAACACTAATACAAATGAACAACGTCAATAGCTTTCATTCTCAGCTGCTTTGCAATCAGTATTGTTTTTGTGGCTATCCTTCTGAATAGACCCTGAACAATATAGCCGAGTCCATCTCCGCATTTAACCTTACACGTTAGTTATTGCGAATGTATCACCCTGACCATTACAGGTCCACGTTGCGCATTATGTAAAATCATGTTATTCTCTCGTCACTGATCTAATTGCATATCATTAATCTCTGCGGTAGTCGTCAACAATTTCAACAATGAGGGACTGATAAATATTAATGTCATAATACATAATACCACCTGTAAATAATCTCTGACATACACCAGCTGCTTCATTATGATTTCTAATGAATTATCGCCGGCTTGTATTCCACGGATTAAAATTTCTAGTCTATCAACATCGACAAGGACGTTGCTGGGGCATGCAGTAGTGAGGACACTTCCTCAAGTAGCAATGCCATTTTCATTTGTTCCTACTTCCTTTTCTCTTGAGGATTTTCTGATCTTGTCTTCCGTGTCGCTAAAGTTTGTTTCATTTCTGATCTTGTTTTTTAAAGTTACAGCTTCATTTCTCCTGTTATTTACTCTTTTTCTGTTTTCTTTGTTCAATATACTCACCTACTGCCTGGTTAAAAGGGTTAGGCTGATTAAAATCTGCCTCATTTAAAATTTATGGAATATCAGCATCCTTAACCCAATCGAAAGCTTTCAGAGTTATAACATATTCGGTTTTATCGTTTTATATACCTATCTCTATCACGATATCCAAACGCGGTAATATTAATTAATTGGCCTGGATCATTGAGAGTGTACATACCTCCCGGTGTGTGTGATGAGGGTTTTGAAGGTATCTTTAACAATTGTGCAGTCATATCGCTGCGATGTATGCAGTTTGGCAGTTTATAGTGATGTCTAACACTGGGACATCGTGCTGCAAATATGTAGCATAACGTCCAACCCAGTCACACTATCCTGACACCAGGCCGACCAGTCCTAACACTAACATCTTATTTCTGAGCGCCAAGCGAGGCAGCTGTTTGTACCATTTTTGTAATTCTCTGGTATGACTCAGTCGGTGAACGAAAACACAAGGTGGATGCTCTAACCACCGAGGACGTTATTCGGTGCAATACTTTCCGGGGTAAATTTATCCATAACTTAACTTTTAGCGGTTCAGATTGTGATTGAACTTCAGGTTGTGATTGAGAAGGTTGTCGGGGAGGTTGTCTAGTTGCTAAAAAGCTAATGCGATTAGAAGCTTCAGTAATGTTTTGTGTTCATTTTAGTAGGAAGGGTTAGTTTCACAAATGGATTGCTCTTACATCTAGTCTCATCACATTCCCTGCTGCTTCAGTATTGACATATTGTGAACTATTTTAGTGAGTGTTGTCTGTTTTAAAGTAACAGCTTGACACACTGTTTCCACTGTTCATCATTGTCGTTGTTGAAGTAATAATTTATCACAACTATACCAATGTCTAACATTATCTATTTGTAAGCAACATCGTGAAACACATATGCCCATGTTTAACGTTGTCTCTTTTTAAGCGAAATCGTGAATCACCTATGCCACTGCTCCTTTCCTGTCAAACGTTTGTACAAAATTGACAAAAGCAGTTCTCGAGCTCCGATACCATAGTTACGAAACTTTTGTGTTAAAAACAGTAAACGAGGCGTATAACCAGTTACGAGCACTCACATTTTAATGAATTAATATCAAATGGGTACTTCTAGTCACGCACACACATTGAAATAAGAAAATATGTTATTTCGTTTCCAGAACAGAGAGGTGCAGGTTGCAAGTTATGTCATTTACGTACGTCAATTAGAAGATCATCGCTATTTGTGCGGATAAGAGACAGTCTGCGTTAATACGATTATGTATTTAGCCTCATTAGCAGCATTGCGACTTCTTTAATAAGTTATTTAATCGGAATGCTTTTAACATTATTCGTAATGACTTCAACAAACTGTGTATTAGGTATTCTGCAGCAGAAGAATAAAACCATTCTTTAATTACATGTTGGAAAGTATATGTCACTAAATACCCAGTTTGTTTCATAGCTTTTGTATGCTTTATCTTGATTTATCTTAAACTGGTTCAATGCATACATCACAAATATAATTAAACCATCTGAGACTTACCATTTTATTCGATAAGTAATTACTAGGCTCGTGTGTGTGTGTGTGTGTGTGTGTGTGTGTGTGTGTGTGGTTGGATGTGGGTGTGACGTAATTAAAACATTCCAAAATGAGCAATCTTCATCATTCAAAATGCACGAAACAATCCATTATAATTGAGTTTTCGTCAAATATTCACCCCAATTGCTGAGTAGGTCAACATCGGCACTGACACTCGAAGAGTGATTTAATTTTCTGCCGACATTTTATCTGAACATTTGATGAGTTTCGCAAAATTCGGCCGCGTTCTTAATTACGGAAATGGTTTTTGCAGCATCCACTTTATCCGGCAGAACATGTTTCGCAGAACTAATTGCTTTGACTTACTCTTTCAATTGCATATGTGATATGTTGTTAGCCTGATTAGATTTCGTGCGAGAAATAGATTTTGTCGAGGCAGTATTTTCTGCATGATAAACTTGATAGACTTGCAGATATATTTAGACATTTTAAGCATCAAGTCGTAATGATGCTTTATTCTCTTTGGAGCTGAGGCAAACACATTTCTATACAATGAGTTTTCTTTGAACATTTAAAAATATAATGGGACAATAATAATATTCTGTCAATACTGACATTATAAGAAAATTTGCCTAAAAACAAAATGCCGATCTGAAAAAATGAAAACTACACGGATATAGGATAAGTTATGCAATCTGATCCAGTGTTAAAATTGTTTGGTATAATTGAGACGCAAACAGTCAATTGGTGCAACCAAACATTCTCATCATAATTTCACGTTTCTTCTTGAACATCTATTTTGCACATTATACGTTGGTTTCATAAATATGCACATAATATACGTTTTTTTCTCTTCTAAGAAAATGCAATCATCACTACCATTATGAACACTGTGATCACAATCACCATCGATGCAATAACCATCGATACAATCACCATCGATACAATAACCATCGTCATCAAAATCAGCATCACGTAGAAGCTCATTTTGATAGAGCGGTTCAAGAACCACACAGGCCTGGCCGGGGCATCTACATTGGCATGCCTTTAAGAAAAGAAGTTAGCGCATATTTCCTCTGCAAGAAATCGCCACATAATGTTATAAGTTCAGTTAAAACTATTTTAAAAAATAACCAAACCAAATTAAACATCATGATTATGATCATCAACATCAAGATGTACAACATCATCATTATCATCAACATCATCATCATCATCCGATAAAGAACACCTGCTGATGAGGTACAGTTGTTGTTGCAACGCTTGATATGTTGGTTTTCTTATTTTAATATCAGATTAGGTTTAGCTGCAATGCTAACGTAAACACACCTTAAAAGCATCCAGTCGACTACCATTCTTGCAAATCAATACAACCTAATCGCTATATATGGTATATTTGGGGTAACAGCACCCAGTCAGTAACTCACAACGATCTATCATATCTCTGTAAAGATGTTCCTAAAGTGTATGTTCTAATTTTGCCGAATAGATTAGCTAAAGGCTCTGTTGGATACACGCTTTTATATCACATTGTAAACAACCACCTCATTGCTGTTTTAGAAAGCGCGGCGTTTCTCACAGTTAACAATCAAAACTGTGTCCTATATACTTTATGGATGAATCGCCCCGGTGGCCTAGTGGTTAAAGCGTCTGCCGCGGAAGCGGGAGGTCGTTGGTTAGATCCCGGTCTAGTCATAACAAAGACTTACAAAAGTGGTATATACAGCTGCCTCGCTTGACGTTCAGCATTAAGAGGTTAGTGTCAGGACTGGTTGGCCTGGTGTCAGGATAATGGGTAGGACATCATGTTACATGTCTGCGGTATGAAGCCCCAGTACTAGACATCACTATAAACTCCTCACTGCAGATATCGTAGCGATATGACTGAAAAATTGTCAAAGCTACGTTAAAAAGCCTAATCAAACAAGCAAACAAACTTAATGGATGCTATCAAATCACAGTTCATCAACAAATAATCGCAAACGATATTGTTTATTAATGTATGATTTGTATCAACATATATGAAAGATAGAAGGACATATTTACACATATTCTTAGCGTATTGTTCATGTCAATAATAATGACATTGAATTCGAGATGGAAAACCTGATCAATACGCGTGTATTCCATCAAGAGATATGATGTTGTAGTTTTATGGCATACGTTGTTATGTACAATTATATTTATTTTAACTCTTGGTACATGACTATCTGTATTATATGCAAATTTTGTTCATGACTGAACTGTATTGGTGATCTATACAATATACACGTTGGTCAATTATTTTCACGGTAATAACATTCTTATTTAAGATATTTAAAGTATTGATGGCACATGATCTATAAAAAAAAATTGGACGTGGGTATTTACGATCATTATTATAAGTGTTTAATATTAATATTGATAATAATATTTTTATATTAAGAATGATATTTTTTTGATGACTTTGGAGTAATTTCTAAATGGCTGATGGGGTCTGGCGCGTTCTTAGAAGAATCAAGTTATTTCCTAATGAATGGTTTGGGTCAGGTTCTTTTATGACTTATTGCATTGTTTGCAAAATGTCATTTATCTAACAGGAGCAAAACGCGTTTTCATCGTTTATGTTCGTACATAAGTACGTTGCGGTGGACAGCTTGGTTATTCTTATAAAATTATTATAAAGATATATTGTTTTTAATGTTGTATTTGGATATTAATTGAGAGGAAACATTTGTTAAGGATAATTCATTGAAACTACAAAGTGCTAATTGGACAAAAATTTTATTATGGGATTAATGTGAACACTTCAGAGGAGTTTTGGAGAATATTAAGCTGGTACATTAGGATGTTAGGGAGTGTATTCGAGGATTTAAAATTCAATCCGAACATTGGATTATTTGAGACTTGGATAGAACTTAAGATTAATTTGGATTCCACTAATTGATTCTGCTTTTTTCTAATACTTAGTTTATGAGCTAAGAGTTGTAACAAAGTGCACAAGAGATGTCTTCGTTACACATTAAATTATTTCGTACAAGCTATGCTTAAAAACAATTTTTAATACATTGAGTTCAGAAGTAATTGATAGTTTGAAAACACGGCTCGTGGAAATAAGAAACGAAAACAGGTGATATTCCCATTAAAAAGTACATGTATAGAATCAAAAGAAGCAAGAAAAAATACTTTTGTCGCTACCAAAGGTGAGTGATTAATTAGGTCAAATATTGACTGAGCAGTTTACAATGTTGAATGAGGTATAGCAGTCCTAACATACATTATTTATTAAACAAGATACTAATCTATGTCAAATATAACTAGATGGTATACTGGTATACTGGGATATAACTAGATGGTATACTGGGATATAACTAGATGGTATACTGGGATGGTATACTGGGATATAACTAGATGGTATACTGGTATACTGGGATGGTATACTGGGATATAACTAGATAGTATACTGGGAATATTTGAGGTTCTTAAACTGAAAACCGATGAATCAAAGCATTTGGAGGGTGAAATAAATCTGTCAGAAGATTCAAAATGCCTGGAGAACATGATTAGTGCTAAAGTTCTGGAAGCGATTGATTTAATATTGAATGTTATAATTTTCTGGTATGATTTAGAACAATTTTTTTTAAAAAACTCAGTAAAGTAATGATTTATAAAAAGGTTTACATCTGTAACACGGATAGAGGAACTTTTCACATCATTGCCAAAGGCAAATAAATGTAATGGATATTTGAAAAATGTAAGACCTATTGCTTTATGAAATATCGCCTATAAAATGTCCTCATCGGCTATATGTAGCAGAATAAAACAAAATATTTGCCCAAATTATTACATGAAAGTCAAAGGTTTTTATGAAACATATTTTGGCTCAGTCTCCTGGAGTTTTATACAAAAAGTGCTTTCGTTCTTTAATTTGGAAAAATTAAATTTAAATATTAGATACCTAGCTTCTATAGAAATCCAATATGTGTGACACAGAATGTGTTTTGGTCGGAGTTTTTATACTGGACATTGTTGTCGCCAAGGTGATCATCTAACTCCTTACATGGTTTTATTAGTAGCATAAAAATTAGGAATTATAAGTCGGAACAATAAATATTAATATAATCATATACTGGTGTATTGATACACGGATATGAAATATAACTGGCTCAATATTCTGCAGACAAATCCTTCCTATCAAATAGATTGGAGATTTCCTTGTATGACACAGTGACAACAATAGACACTTTTGCATCAATATTGTGACTAAAGGTGAATAACAAGAAAAAAAAGTTATAAGAATAGGGACATTAAATTCATAGACACAGATGTGTATAGTTTTTGAATTTTGTTGGATTTTATATATCATGTTATAGATTATACGTCACTCTAGATCAAGGTTTTTCAGTTAAAATACCAAATAGCTCTTCAAGGGAGCCTATTGTCAGGGTCGGTAACAACCCTTATCGAAGTCTTATTAGAAGTTGAGTTACCTGTAAATACAAATACATTCGATATATGAGTTTTGAAAACAAAATTGAAGATCTACTAAAAAAGCTAGGGGAATTCAGATGAATAACATTAACAACAAATGAGAAAAGTGTTGTTTTTAGGTCAGTGACCTTATATATAGTACTACATTTATTCTTAATGTTACCAAATCCGACAGCAAGAGTTCTAAAGAGTATCGAAATAATGTTTTTAAATTATCATGGGTAAAGCGTTTGCCGACTAATCATTCTAAATGGCAAAATATAATAGACTATTTTCGTGACATACAATTTGTCATATTAAACATTTTGTTTTCAATTGAATGATTTGTATATATATATATATATATATATATATATATATATATATATATATATATATATATTTCACAGGAAGGTGTATGGAAAGATAAGACTATAACGATTTACCAACATACCTGTTGCTAATCGAACGTGGCTGTCGAACCGGATAAAATGTGTTTATCATTTATTAGATGAACGATGTTTATGAAGGATTATGTGATCTTTACGATTTTCACCCCAGATTACTCATTATTACGAAAATTATAATCAGACCATATTTAAAAGATTAAATTTACACCATTTTCGATTAAGACTAGAGATATATAACAGTCTAATAAAGCAATTATTACATTGTCCAATGGCTCATAAAACCCGTTTTCATAAATTTCAACACTCGAAAAAAAAACCTGTTGAAATAAGTTATATTCGATTTCGTCTGAAATTAATTTGGATGCAATACCATGGTGGCTCCAGTTAGGATACAGTAAAATACTGACTACAATATTTTTCTATTCAAAACCGCTTTCGTAGTTAATAAAAGGTGTTCTTTCTGCAACAGTTGGACGAAACGATGAAATACTAATTTTGCAACTTTGCTGTTGTAAAACATGTTTGGGGTCGGTTTCACAATTTAGTTGAACTGAGATTGGAGTTAATATCGAGCTTTCTAAAAAAAAAAATTTTGAGATTCAAATGAATCTTGCTCATAAAATTTTGTAAATCTAGTAGTATTACTAGCAAAATATAATATATTTAGATTTAAATCTCAAAACAAAACCCAAAAACATGTAAGAGCTCTACATTAATTTGATACTTCATTTTAGATTTCAAGCTAATCAGTCTGACCTGGAAGATTCAAAGTACAAAAGGTATTAAGAATATTCAATCATTCGAAAATGAAAACATTTTATGGGTAAATAGAGAAATGGCTAGTAGTAGTAATATGACCACTCTCTGATACATGTATGTGTGCAGGGATGCACATACATGCTGATGCCTATTAAGTCTAAATACATGTACGTGTCTGTAATTTGTGTATATATGCGTATATGCGTATACCAATTTATTTCTCACATGATAATGATTGCTTATGTATGCTCCCTTATTTCTTTAGAAATATTAATATTATCTAATACTTAAAATTTTATTGCATTTAATAGTTTATCTCTTCCTTACCGCTTTTATGTCATCTTCCCTTTGCTTATCTTCTGGTTTACATTTCCCTCAACCTTTGTCTCCCACGTCCACCATTACCAATTCTCTTTCTTGTCATTACCCAATTATTAAAAAGAATTTGTTCATAGTGGTTTAGGATTGTATTCGAGTTTATCTATCTATCTATCTATCTATCTATCTATCTATCTATCTATCTATCTATCTATCTATCTATCTATCCGATGACGCAGTCACACGACTATTAAGCAACGGGTGGTGTGTGGTCAAAGATAAAGTAAAGACGTCAGTGATAGGACAGTCAGAAGAGTAATGATAGGAAAAGCAGAAATAACTGAAAGAGTGTCAGTGTACGTTTTCGTTCCTTTATACTCGTACCCATCCGGTTACCGTGGCGGTGATGAGATATGGAACCTTAACCGTCATAGCCATGAGGATCACTAGGTCCTTCTTGTAGCTGACTATTCAATTAGAATGTGACATTGGAAAGCTCCTGCTTCTGAATACCAAGTCTGGAGCTTCTGCAATTATTGATGGTAATTTCTTCCAAGTTCCTACTGTACGTGGGAAGAAGCTGAACTTAAAAAAATTTGCTGATGCTGATTTTAATTGGAATGTTTTCCTGTGGTTAGCCCTAGGTTGGTTGTATGCAAGGGTCAGATATTTATCCGCTGGATTACCTAATACGTTGTTCGCATTCTTATACAACATAGTCAGCTAGGCCGGTTCGCCTGGATTCGAGTGATTCCCACTGGAAATGTTTCAACATCGCACTGACACTGCTAGTGTTACGATATTTATTTGTGGTGAATCTAGCAGCTCAGCTCTGAAGATTCTCTATCTTGAATATTAGGTCTTTTTATGTACTTAGAACACTACTCAAGACATGCTCGGATCAGAGTGAAATACTGCTCAATTGTTTACCTCTTCAACGTTGATTTGGAGGTTGCGGCTCAGGAAACCATGTATACTGTTCCCTTTTCTTCACTATCTTGCTTATGTGCCTTTCCCAAGAGAGGTCTCTAAATAATTCAACCGCGACATAGTTTGCTGCCAGTTCATTGGCTATCCTATGTGACTATAGAAATTATATTCCGAAACCGATTTAACCAGTAGTCGGGAGAACACAAAGTCCAACGAATGTTTACTAGGCCATGCGTGTCAGCGCATCGAAATCATAAACATATTACGGTTGACCGGGTTCACGTTAGAGACGTGCACGTATCACTGTGCTGCAATTGGTCATGCTTGTGTTTTGCGTCAGTTTCGGCACCATATTATCACAGGGTTGTCTTGGTTATCAAGAATTACATTGCCGTACACGACACAGTTATTTGCGCTAGAAAGAAGATCTTCATAAAGTGCTGGCTTGTTTTAGATATGTTACTATACATTGTCATTGGGCTAATGTGGAATTATTCAACTGTACACTAGCCAAACAATTATTAGGGTGTCAGTGCGCGCAAAATGTTTAGTTGAAAAGTACCTTGAGTGCTTGAAGTCTAGAGTGGTCATGGATGTAGAGGAATCTAGCCCAGACATAGAAACAATTAACAGTGAATTTACACGCGTGATTGGATTGCAACCCGCTGAGGCTGTTCGACAAAAGGCAGTCACCACTGCCCATAAAACCGTTTTACAACCACCCGTGTAAGGCTCATTCGGAAATAATTTGGTTCGGTATTTGTATGTACCGGGGAGTTTGAAATCGTGCTGCTACTGCTACGATGTGTGTCATCAATGTATGTACAATATCCGATTGGATTGATATTTTTTTAGGACAGCCAACACGCTCCAGTTTTGTTCACAGAAGGAAAATCAGTAACTTTAGTAAAAACAAAACATAATTGATTTCCTTGAGCACAAAGTAAAAATTTAGAAACGAAATTTCAATATTGTGCATTGAATCCCCGAATAGTCATAAAAGTCATATCACAAGTTTCAAGTATAGGTATTTTGAATGAAAATTAAGTGATTTTCTGAATGAAGCCCAGTCATGTATATGTTGACAAAGTAAAACTTTTTCCATCAAATAATAATAATAATTATTATAAATCTATAATCTACTCAAGTGTACAAAACATTAGCTAAGTATTTTTTTTCTTGAAATAAACAATATGGTCATGTAGACCTAAACTCCAACCTTCAATTATGGACAAAGGACAAAAGCTAAAAACCAACAATCAATACAAATTAAATTTAATTAAAACAAAGTTCATTGCTATCCTCATTTTCATGTTTTAAATGATTCTAAGAGAAGGATGTCTGCCCGTCATAGGTCGTCGTCTTTTCTGAATGTAAATCTGTAAGTCTGCTTGGGTAATCTTCATTTCGTTTTACCCATTAACAATTCTTTTAAATTAGAACATTTTCCTCTATTTTTTGTTTCCTATATTTATAGTTCTATAGTATTTTGGGATTTGGGGTCCCCGAGGAGCCGAGTGGTTTAAACGCTCACCTTTCCAGATCACTGCTATGTCAACTCGGTCTATGTGGGCTCGAGCCTCAGCCTCGGCTAATGTAAGTACGTTTGAAAGCTTGCTAGTAGCTTCTCGACTCGTGAGTGACTATTCCCAGGGATTCATCGGGTTCTCCTCTACCAGTTACACGGGCCGACATATATATTCTATCTTACGCTGACAATGCCATTAAACCCAACAACAACAATCTACTTGGATTTCAGATTCCTGATCTAACATTCTTGAATTACTTTTTATTTGATGGACATTTTCATTTGGTGACATTTTAACATTTTATCAATTAGTCTTTACTTTTACGAATTTACTTTTCTGAATAAAACATTGTACCCTTTTCGACCATCTTCGACTGTTCCGCATTTAAAAGAAATTACTATAAATTCATTATTTTTTGTTGATCATATATACTTTTGATGTTTCTACCTTATATTGATTTTTAAAGTAGAAATTTAGTTCATTGTTACTTTAATTTTTTATATCTGTATGACGACAACATCGTTTACATAAGTAAGTTGGCATCATATTTTAGCTCCTTGCTTAAGTTATTCACAAATATTTTAATTAATAAAGAATATTATTACACTCAATTGTTTTGTATTCTGACTGACTCATAGATGTTTTACAGTCTGATGCTTGCATTAGGTTGTTTAGCAGGCACTAGTTAAGCAAATACGTGTTCGTGTGCAAATTGTGCTTTGTTTATTAACGCATCACGGATTTGTGGAATTTAAAATTTGAAGCTTATAATGTCTTAGTATGGAACTTGGTATGTTTCCTGCTGGGAACTTCAGTGGCAAACATCGCAGTCCATTTGATTGCAGTAAGAGATTGAGTGATTGGATCGATCTGTATTTAGAGTTATATTAACTAAACCGTTAGTTTGTAAGTTCTTATAATATAAAAATCATCAAACGAGATGTAGTCAGCGTTATAGTTTACTCCCGTTTATGTTTAGAAAAACGTAGAGCTACGTATGGAAGTCAGCGACAGTAAATTATTAGTGTTGTAGCTAAACCGTTGTTTTGGAGTTGCAAGAGTATGTCTCGTATGTTTTTGAAAAACGATTAGATTGTCTTGCATTTTGATTGTTCATAAAATGGTCTAATTTTGTCAGGATTTAAATTATTTTGGAATTAAGTACAAAGTTGCTCTCAGTATGAGCAGGACTCCTTGAGGGGTTATTCAATACATAAGAGACACGAATTATTGTTACTTTATATTTTATGTTGATTTATCGCTATTCTAAGCAAATTACAACCTGAAAAAGAAACAAAATTAATATATTAATTGCTTCCGTCTGTAATGGTTTATTAAGACAAAAACATAATGATTTGCCGAATATTTTTTAAATGATAAAGGAAGTACATATTTCCATGAAAGCTAGTAATGTAGATCCCTGCAATGCTTTTCTTAATTGGAATAAGTAGTGAATATAAGGATGAACTAACTTAAATCAGATTGACTCGTATTCAAATTTACAGACGGTAATTGACACTGTAAGGTGAATTCTAGATGACACAAAACACACGATCTCCCTGGTAATACGACTTTGTTGATCATTGCGTTAGCGCAGACATAACTGGGTGAGGTATCGATTATTGATGGTTGCAATATGTATTGTCCTTGTATATTTCGTTTAGTTACGATAACAATTAGTCATTGCTATGATGACTAAATGATAATTAACTTTGTCTTCCATCCTAATATGATAAGGTTTATTTGCCGTTTGAAAGTTTCTTAAAACTCAATTAACAAGCATTCTGTGATAATGAAGATCGGTTGCTAATCTCTGGTAGATACTGTTCTGATATAATTCTAATATCGTTAAGCATCATTGAACTGGTTTTGAGTTGCAATTAGTGAGAGTGGGAAACGCCCTAATTAGAGCTTTCTTTTTATTTCTAGAACGGTATTTTGGCAGGTTAAGAACTCACGACAAAAACATAGTATTAAATTATTGCTTGAAAGAATTCAATATCTTATCAGTATTATTTATGAGAACTGCAGAGTAGAGAACGAAAATATCAACGTGTATTATTTGTGGTCGTTAATTTTTAAACATTTAAGAGAAAGAACAAATAAATAATTTTGAGATAAAAATCGGGTTTCATACAGCGTTTTAATAATTATATTCGTGTTCTCCATTTCCAATTTTAATTTATTTTTGAAAGACTGAAGTTGGTGGAATTTTAAAGATAGGCACAGACAGCTTTAAATACAAAATAAAAGCAAAAATATATGTTCAAATATTAATGTCTTCATTCATGATAATTGCATTATATGACACTTAGTTCGTTGTTTTTTACTCTTACTGAGTTCATAACTGGTTTCTGCCATTATTTTGTGAGACATCAGAGTCAGTATTAGAGTCGGAAATGGACCATAATTCAGCGTAGCGTTTTAGTGAAGCCAGAACTAGACCATAAACCAGCGTAGCGTTTTAGTGAAAGACCACCAAGCATACGGGCCTTATGTAATACTATCATGAAATGGACCATAATTCAGTATAGGTATTTACTGAAATATTACCAAGCTTTCGGGCTTTATGTAATACTATCATGAATTGGTCAATAATAAGCATATGTTTTTACTGAAATACTAGCAGGCAAATAAGCCTTACGTAATAATATCGTGAATTCAGACAGACTGCATTCAAATTTCGATAGACTGTCATTTGAATTGTTTAGTTTGTATCCCATTAACTCTCTCTCTCTCTCTCTCTCTCTCTCTCTCTCTCTCTCTCTCTCTCTCTCTCTCACACACACACACACACACACATGCACACATCCCACCCACCCACATTTTCCTTTATGCTGATATTTCTCCTAATTGAATAAATTAACGTATACATTGTAAAGACTGTTTAATGCGTCTTTAAATTACCTACCTAACTAGCTACCAACATACATGCATACGCGCATTTAGCGTTGATATCGGTAATCAGGAATCCAGGTTTGTGTCTCAAAATTTGCAGAAATACACATTTTTGATAATTTCGAAAATCTAATTTTGTTAGCTTCAATTGCTTAAATACTTAACTTTTGCAATCCATGTCGTATTGAAAGTTGAAATCTAAAATTACGTTTTCATTTTTTATTTAAAGGCCATTACTTACATTAGTTTTTATAGTTTCTAAAACACATAAATAAAACAAATTCCAAAGAGATTTTGCTCCACTTAAATATTGGTTAAACGAATTGCATTAGAGTGACTTTAGTATTAGTAGTTTACAGATACACTGATGACATTCTAAATTTTCAAATGTCTCTATTTCTATTAAATTTATATTTAATTGACATGTCTAAATAGAACGTTCACTCGAAATACACAAAATGTATATAATAATTCATTTAATTTAGCTATTTCTATGTAATTTATGAATACGGTAGGTTGCTTTTAATTGTTTTGGGCGCTAGTTCTCTTTCCACGAAGCGAACGGTTGCTCAGTATTGAAGACTACAACTTTCATCAACAAAATCATTACATCAATTATGTCGATTATAATAGGTGGCCACTTTACATGAGAAATATAATTCGCATTGGGAAACGATACAAATTTATATTTTATTTTAGCGTGGCATATTAGAAACCGCTTGATAAATCAAAACTTTATTTCGGAGACCAGTTTTCGTTAAGAAATTTTAGTTTACCAAACCAAAGTACATATGCAACCACAAAAGTGTGAGTAGAGGACACGCTGGACAAGACATATGCATTCTTCTGCCATTAGCGTGTATATCAGACTTTTGAAAACTCCGTTTACGAGATACATACCGTGACACTTTGAAGTCCTATTGAAATATGTTGTAGATAACATTAGTGTACTCCAACTCATACCACCTTACTGGTTAATGTTATACATTAAAGACTCAATAACTGAATTAGTGGACTTCATCTTAAAGCTACATTATATATTTAAGTAGTGGACTCCAACACATATCGTCCTCTGTTTTATCCTATCAATTAGGTCCTATTTTGACCGCTCCGGTGGCCTAGTGGTTAGAGCGTCCGCCTCGGATGCGAGAGGTCGTGGGTTTGATCCCCGGCCGAGTCATACCATAAACTTACAAAAATGGTACTAACAGCTGCCTGACTTGGCGTTCAACTCTAAAAAGTTAGTGTTAGGACTGGTCGGCCTGGTGTCAGGATAATGTGACTGGATGGGACATTATGTTACATGACGCCCGAGTGCTAGGCATCACTATAAACGGCCACACTGCCGACATCGTAGCGATATGACTGAAAAATTGTTAAAGCTACGTTAAAAATCAAAATCACACACACAGTCCCCAACTGATTACATCGCAATATTTTTTCTATCTTTTTCTAATCACTTTGGCCAATGTAACTATGATATCCGCCTCTGACAAAGCGACCCACAATCAATTTATCTCTGAGTGCATTCTTGTTATCATAATTCCATTTGTAAATCCATTCTCTTATAATGAAGCAAATTACGGATTACTTAAATGTAGCAACTGATTTACCTAAACTTGAAGTCCCGTATCTTTCAGTAGCTGTACCCATTAACAAGTATCTCAGAAACGAAATTTATTATATACATGTAGATGATTTCTGAATAATATACAAATCATTTACTGTGTTAATTTAAGAAAAATGTCGGCCAGAGAAATAAATTTAAAAGATGAACATATACGAAGGTTAGGTTGATATGTTGCAACGGATCTCATTCGTTAACATGCTGTGCTTTTGAATCTTGGTTTGGACAACCTTTTAGAAACGTGTTTTTGCATCGAGTGAAAAGGAGCTGCACGAGTGGCTTTCTCCAAGAAAAGCTCGTTTAGGAATACACCGTGTTTAAGAATCGACATTGTAAACTATATTTTTGGAACATGCTATGTTTTAGAATCGACATTGGGGCTACCTTTTTGGAACATGCTGTGTTATAGAATCGACATTGGGATTACTTTTTGGAACATGTGTTTTAGAATTTATTTTCCTCTTTTTACATTCCTTCGCCCAGGTAGAATAGATCGTCACTAACTTTTCATCGATGACGTTCCTCACAAACGTCTGAACTATATTCAAGGTAGCTAATACAATTGCACCCAGCTTATTGGTGGATAATACCAGAATATATCTATTTGAAAAACAAAATACATCACAGCTAAATACAATCCGCTGCCTGTTATAATTTACACACTCTGAAAATCAAACTACCAAGAACACTCTCATTTGTTTTCTCTTCTTCCTCCATTACCGCTTTTCCGAATTCATCGGCGTTATTAGGTCTGCCATTTTCCAAGTGTTGAATGGCTGGTAACTCTAATAGACCGCTATATTTCCTAAATGGTACTCCACATCCAACATCCAATCCCAAGCGTCTTGTAATTTATTCACTGAGATCATTTTAGTAGGTACTGACGAGCCAAAGAGGCTAAAACATTATCTTTCCTTATGGGTTGTAAGTCTCCTGCGTCAATCAGACATTTTATTTCCACTGAGTTATTTAATTAATCGAGAATGTATGTATGGAACCACTACCCCTCGTTTTGTATGTATGTAGTGCATAATGATCAATACGATGTCCTTAGTGACAAGGGCAAGAAGCGACGACGGAAGGAGCCTCTCTACAGCTACAGAAAGCATTTCAAACATCCAGGCCTCTACCTCTAAATAAGTTAAAATAACCGCATCTGATCTGATCTCGAATTTGCGTCACTGTCGCCAAAAGGCGAACACAATGAGTTTAAATCGACACAGTGGCGGGCTAATTAATTAATCGCGGGAGAAGAAAAATGAGTCTTATCCCCCAGCGGATTTATGCAAACAAAGTATGCTAATTAATTTATCCGGCGGGAATAGAAACACACCTGCCCATCATCTTAGTCTGAATATATTGTAAGACGCTTATAATGTATGACCACTCATTCATAGCACCATTCCTGTTCCGTTCTTACATCTTTATCGGTGCACCCTTTAGTTTAGATGAGTGGAAACAGCTCCACATTTTGTCATGCTTTAGTCCGAGCGAGGAAGAGGAGGAGAGAGACTCCGCGAGACATGACAAGAGTCCACTGGAGGATTATAAACCTGGTCCTATTTATAGCAACACAATAGCATCCACACATATATATGTGTGTGTGTGTGTGTGTGTGTGTGTGTGTGTGTGTGTGTGTGTGTATTTGTGTGTGTGTGGTGAAAAAATATGATAAGGTACACAAGACAGAATTGCAAAATCAGACCTAAGTCTATATTGTTTTGCCACGCTGCCTTAAAAGAAAAGCAATGCCTTGTTCTTCAAGAGAAATTGCAGTAACTACATAAAAGCTAAGTGGCTATTCAGATAGTGATAATTTCGGACATAGTTTTGTATCTTCGCCAGAACGCTAGATGCTTGACAAAACGATCAAACTAACGCAATCGTACAATTTGCGATCAATGGAAATGACGCCAGTCCTATTGCATGATACATCTGCAAATGTTTGAATTAACTAGTGTTTGAAAACGTATCAATTATGAGAAATCGTTCTTACTTTATCAACTCAGCGATTCTTCTGAGACAATCTTTGATAACTGTTACGATCGGCGAATGAGATATTGGTAGAAATACCTTTATAATATGATAAATTGATATTTTCAAATGAAATTGTGTATGTATATACAGGTTAAATAACATATTTAATTGTGCACAACCCTGGATCGCACTGTATTTACTGGACTATTGTAACATGGATCAGAATTTCTGGCTAAAGCATTCTTATTCTGCTAATTAATTCCCAATTGAATGAAATACATCGATAACTGATATTTCAAAGGAAAAATACTAATATTTATACAAAATCTTCATGTTAATTCGCATATGACACATTATTATTTATAAGAATGCGAATAATTCCAAAAGAATGTCATTTTAATTTGAGTAGTCTTTAAAAGGAAAACACAATACATCCCTCAAATGCGACTTACAACAACATAATATAAATATACATTTTTTAGAAAACAACGAAACATAACGCGGTATCTTCCGTCCCCAAATAAGAAGTAAAAGAAGTTCCCAACATTTTTATTTAGATTTTTACTTAAATATTTTGAAAGACCTCAACGTTTAACTCACATCCTTGTTTTCTCCAAAATTACATAAATCTGAAATACAAAAAGAACTTTTAAGTATAATAACAGAAAAGGTTCAACATATTCAATCTCATAATTTTCTACACAGCACAATTTATTTCTCTCCATGTTATTGAATATGCAGAGAAAAAGACAATATTGTACTTTTTACTGTCATAAATATACTGGGGATACACAAGCATCATATATCTACATATCTTCTCTATTTCATTTATATCTACATATATTCTCTATTTCATTTATATATATATATATATATATATATATATATATATATATATATATATATATATTGGATAAATATGAATATCGAATTTATGAAACGAGTTGATTAATGACCAGCTTTTAGTTTAGTTTTCGTTCATTCTGACAGACGCTGTACCTTTTGTTTGTTGTGAGTAAACATAGTCCCAAACAAAGATGAAATACTAAAAGTAGATTATTCTTTCTGGCTAACCTAACAATAAATCATATTATAAGAGTGCATCCAAATAAACAGAACATTTTATTAAGACAAAATAATTAGTCAACACAAAATGCTCAGTACGAGTGATGCAACAAAATGCTCAGTACGAGTGTTTGATACGGTGCACATTACCGGTTGGAGCTGGTATGCACAACACAATGCAAGTTTTTATGTTGAAATGCCTCAACAGAACTAATAATTGCATTCTTGCAATATTTTTGTGAAACGGTTACTGGCTGTAGAAATAAACATATTTACTGTAATGTATTTGTGACATGATAGTTGCAGTATTTGATTTGGAACATTCGACTGTACAGAAAACGTAAATAAATATCTTTCCGAGTCAGACTTGCGTCGCTGCATAAATATGCTGTGGTTGTATAAGGTTATGTCGCTTGAGAGACCTATTTATGTCTACATTGTTCTGTGTAGAAAGGTGACTTTAGTTACGTCTGTATGTTCACATTTAAACCACGCTTGTATATCTGGTGGATTCCATACTACATATATACTGCCCCTCCACCACCACCCCGGCTATCAACTGAGCAATACAAGTAGTTTTCTTGTTTTTATATTGTTCTTGTCTTGGGTTGTTTAGCCATTTTTCATGGTATGATATGTTATCCTTGCCATATCAAATCCTTGTAGAGGTAAATTGGTCATAGTAAAACAGACTGTACCAGTAAAAAGTGATCACAGCCAACCAGTAAAGAGCATACTGCACAATAATTTCATGGCCTTATTTAGACCAAGCAGAATCACACAACGTGATATTTGAACGTGTGGTCATAAAAAATATGAAACTACACATACTATAGATAAACATTACTGACTATGTGACAAACCTACCTACCTACCTACCTACCTACATACATACATACATTACTGACTATGTGACAAACCTACCTACCTACCTACCTACCATACATACATACCATACATACATACATACATACATACATACATACATACATACATACATACATACATACATACATACATACATACATACATACATACATACTGAAAGTCACACTTCTGTCACTCACTCTTCTCTATTCCACTTGTTAGAAAGGTACACACATACCACATATATGTTCTCAATTTTAGACCAAATAAATGTATACTGGCAGGCTGAAATGGACCCAGATACATAATTAAAGTCGGTATTTACACGTATGTAAGATTCACACAAGGCCGATCATCTGCCATTCGAGCTGTGAAACATTCTAGCGACTATCTGAGAGGCAGACTGAGAGGTTTCTGGTGAGATTCAAGTGGAGTATTTGCCGCTTTATTTGGAAGTCATACTATTAATTGCATGTACGTTTGAAAAGGAGACGAATTTTCCTTGACAAGTCTTTGAAGTTTATCTCACAGTTAGCATGATTTCCATGTCCATGGGGATTTACTAACATTATCTGCTGATAATTCATTTAATTAAACTTTATGATTCATAATATAAAAACTTTAATAACGTATTAAAGGATAAAACTATTAAATCAGCCATCACCAATGTCTTAAACCCGCGATCAGTTAAAAAATTTTGGACAGAATCCTGATTTGGCGCACGTTAATTGAAATACTTTTTTCTAAGCAGTTTTAAAAGAACAGTGTGTTTGATAATGATGTTCTGTAGCACAAGCTAATTCGGTGAGACTCAGAAATTTGACAATGTAGAAGGCAATTGTCCGCGACTCAGACGAACCCAATCAACATCCACCAGCTATGTAAAAAAGAAGAACGCTAAATATCTTGTTCAATCAATTATCTATCGCGCTTTACGAAGCGGAGGATACCTCGGTGTGAAGCGGAAGATGAAAAAGGTTATTAATATTAAGAAGGACTTCAGAGAAATGTACGCCTGTGAGATGATCGGCCCATGCGAGAAGAAAGTCTTTAGGACTAAAAAGATGTTGCAATGAAATGCGGTGCATTATGATTTCCAAAGAAAAGACGTACTGCCGATACCATTGGATAACTTCCAAAAAGAGAATGGAAAAGTTGACTTTCTCGTTGTCATTGTTTCTTGAACATGCAATTAAATTTGCACCTTCTTTTATAAAGAGAATAGTGTAACCTAATTACTTAAGACCGCGACAAAAGTTGACCAATACCAGAAAAGGCTTACAACACGAATGACAACAACTTTTCCCAAAATACTATTTTGTCTCTCAAGAAACTGGCGAACAGTTAGAACTGGAAACAATTATTAGGCTAACTAAATAACTAAATAACATAGAACACTGTCATCTTGTTCTGTTATCTAAAAAATGGAGACTTATTTTAGACTGTTTCGTATGATTATAAATAACATACTTCCGAAGATAATGTAAACCAATCTATACTCTATAATAAAAATGAAAGTGAGGAATCAAGTTATATTGAAGTTTTGATAAAAGGTCTGACGCCAAGAATGAAACGCCGGTCAAAGTTCTCTAATATCAGCGGTAGCTGTATACAGTAAAAATAAATAGATGAGAATTTTTTTCCGTTAGCAATTATCAGAACGTGGATACACGCTATATGACTTTATGAAGCTTTACACTTCTACGCTCAATCTTTATTTATTCCTTGCAATCGTATTTCGCTCAGTTAAATATTATATTTTATGTGCCACTGTTACGCCCTTAAGTTGATTACACTTCAGGTCAGAAAACCATAAATTCAACGACATAATATCAAACTCCGACACAGCTACATTGGCGTCTTTTTGTCTAAATTCGCGATTGTTTTAGGTCATTTATCTTTCGCAGCTGATTCTAAGTAATAACTCCGACAAAATATCATGTCTATAACTGAAAGAAATTGATATATAATTTTGGTTTAGATATACTAGACTCTAAATCAAATGAAACAATAAATGTTATATATTAGAAATAAAGATTCAGATTGAATTTGCTTGGCAATGCGCCATCTGCCTTGTTGGTTCATTTACTAGACAACGCTATTGCCATAACATAACACAAAAGGCTATTCATTGTTTTCAACTTATCAAACGTTCCCATAAACAAGAATATTTGTGTTGCAAGTTATCAATTATACTGATTTTCAAGTATTCCATTATCTTATTACATTATTATTACCTTACAATCTTTATTACATTATTATTACCTTACAATCTTTACAATTACTTTGGAATTCAATGGCTGAAGAGAAACTCAGTATGCCAATGAGAAGATGGTTGCTAAAGAATGGTCCACTTACATTCATGTCCCTCTTACTGTAGTCTGTGTACTGCCTCTACTGGCAGTTTGTTTTCTGTGCGACAGAAATATGGGAAAATAGTGTTTGACTGTTCCATTAGATTGTACACTTTGCTTACATTGTATGAGGATTAATCTATACGATATGTCAACGTGTTTACATATTACTTTATGTGACGCCGATTGGTCCAAATGAGCCCATTACATTCTTGTGCAGCAGTTGCATTATTCTCTGGCTGCGACGGTGGAATTGTCTCTCTCGGTCTTCTCAACCTTATTTTCATTACTACTATCAACAATATGTCGGCCGTCTTTCCAGTCAGTAGCAAATATATCTTGGGAAGACAACGAACAAGCTGTCACAAATACGCACAGTAGTGTTTACCTGTTTCGGATCGTGGTTAATATAGCCTACCAATAATTCTAAAAACGAGGTATAGATATTGCACCACATGTCCCGGAAAAGCTTGGTTTAAATATCAACCAAAAATAGAATACACTTACCTCTCGAATAAACGAATGTCGTCAAATACTGGTCTCCCAAACGACACAAAGTTTCCAATCACAGAATTCTTGCAATTCAATTAATGCAATTATCCTATCAAAACAAATTAAAAACAAAACTTTAAAATAAAATAACATTAAATCTAGAAACATTATACCCACCAAAACATAATGTTTACATTTAGATTGAATTAGTAATCATTGACTCACAATAATATCCATCAAATGGTATGGTTTGCTTTCTCTGCCCTATTCAACAATATATATGTGGTAACTATTCTTAGTGGAAACGACATAATTTCAGGTTCATCAAAATTCATGTATACGGCGCGTTTATACTCCGGTTGTACTGACCTGAGTGAACTATGTAACATCACAGTAGTATTTTCAACAGAGATCCTATGTTAAAAAACGATGGTACTCGTGTCAGATATTATATTGATTTGGAAAAAGAGTTGACCATTGAATCAAAATTTGTAAGAGAAAAGATAGTTTTAAATGCTACTGGTTATTGGGTGGTGCATTACTGATTCAACTCTGTTCCGGGACAATATTTCACTAGCTAGAATTTAACGTTGCACCGTCTAAGTCAGAATTACATGCTGTGCCATAACTCATTTGTCCTTTGCTACTGACTCTTCCCATTAAAAGAAAAACAAACAAACAATTATGCGATATATAAGTTTCATCGTTTTTGCCAAGGCTGGCACAGACTGGAATTTGTTTTAACTCGTTTCTTTAATTGAGTATTAAGTGTAGCCATCGAAGATCGTTTATTGTTTTAATGAAATAAATTTTCTAGACATTTTGAAGCCCACCAGTGGAAATATTTAATGTTCAAAATCATAAAATAAACTGACGCACACATTATCTCCTCTTGAATGGTCAGTACGCACTTTATTATATAGAGAACTATGTGCATTTGTCTTGGCAATACACTCTGAAATTTTAAAATGCACAGAAACACATACGGCAAATAATTTTGTTATATCTTCAGTTCACTTGTTTCTATAAAGTATGGTTTGTTTCAAATAGCATGCTCTTCCGCCACTCATTGGATTCGCGAGCAGCACAATTATTTAACATAATAATGCCTACATATATAGACACAAATTAATAACGGCGCAAATTCAAAAAGATTTCACAACGTTTACACTAAGCAAGCCTTTCTACAAAGAAAAATCCTCCATAGATAAAACAAAACAACTTTTAACAGCAAATCTTTGAAAAATTCTTTTTTCCTAAATATTAGAATCACTACAGGTAATTTACACACAAGAGATAAAATACAAAATTGTGCATACGAAATAGATGAGCGGGTTCTTGGTGTCACATAGCAAACTATAAATTGTTTAATGGTTTAATAATTATAAACAAAACATTAACAATAATAAAGACAACAAAACAAAACATTAACAATAATAAAGACAGCAAAACAAAACATTAACAATAATAAAGACAACAAAACAAAACATTAACAATAATAAAGACGACAACAAAACAAAACATTAACAATAATAAAGACAACAAAACAAAACATTAACAATAATAAAGACAACAAAACAAACATTGACAATAATAAAGACAACAAAACAAAACATTAACAATAATAAAGACAACAAAACAAAACATTAACAATAATAAAGACAACAAAACAAAACATTAACAATAATAAAGACAACAAAACAAAACATTAACAATAATAAAGGCAACAAAACAAAACATTAACAATAATAAAGACAACAAAACAAAACATTAACAATAATAAAGACAACAAAACAAAACGTATAATAACTTGAGTAGATATCATCGCCAAATCTGTGTCGGGAAGGGGGTGGGTGTTAAACTGTTGATTGGCTATAATTGTCTTAAGACTGCAACAGTAAGTTCGTGTTTGTATATTTAGGCCAAACTCACCAAGAGTTTTCAATTGTAGTATCCAATATTGTTCCTGATATCCATCCTGCACGGGTAAGAGTCAGTCGGTGGCATCTCTCGATGAACTCGACATATCAGAGGCGTAGCGAGGGGAGTGGGTGGCGGGGGGGGGGGGGGGTACATATGTAACCGGGCGCCAAGGTACAGGGGCGCCAAAATGAGGCTTGCAACGTTACATTATAATAAGAAAACAAAGGTAATAAATCTGTCACAAGATCGCTGGGGCGCCAATTTTATAGTTTGTCCCCGGGCGCAAAATATCATCGCTACGCCTCTGCGACATATGTCCATTTGAGTTGTAGCAGTATGTTGGAGCAGATACGACTTAGTATATCGGACTGTTTTCTTCGCCAATGTTCAAGTTAATACATGTATACTCACCACAAATTTACAACGATTAACACAGCATACATAATCATAAGAGTTGCGATGTTGTTAAGTGTCAATATCGGAAAGGTTTGTTATGTCCTGGTATAACCTTTTTCAAACCTGTCCATAATTTTGGCGTTATGTCAATAATCATGGAATAAATATTAAGGGATGGATGTAACAAACATTCAGTGTGATTTGTAGGTGAAAGGCCTTGGCGGCCTTAGTATGCCTCGAAATTGCTGCATGCCAATGTCAGCATCAAGATAAATTATTGCTTTATCACCGATATAAATTTAATGTTTTATCCTTATGTTATGTATCGTATACCAGACATAGGGCGTTTATAAAGAGATTTAATTTCCAGAACAAAATTAATCTTAACTCTGGAGCAAATGCAAATTCCTCAGGCAATAAATAATATGCTTATGCATGCGTTTCATCTACTGATCATTAGTAAAGACATGGTTAAAAAAGAGACACAGAAGCTAATATAATCAGCATCTATGAGTACATATGTTCTTTTGTGAAAGCGCACAGTCAAAACAAATCTATACTATTGATGTCTTGTGTAAAAAAAAATATCTTAATTCTTTCTGGGGAGGGCTTTGGTGGCATTGTGACCATGTAACGGTTATTATGCATCGATGCATGACGAAATTTCATTTTCCTTAAGTGTTCATGCTTTTCTAGACTGAAGGCCAAGATTAACGTGATAATAACATGAAATATGGATTCGGCGTTAGGTTGGTCAAACAAGTTTGAGATGAGAGTATTAAAATTATCCTGATTGTACCAGGCGACCGTTTCGCACAAATGGTGATGGGAAATCAATACAGATAGCGATAGCTTCCAAAGAATTGAAGCCGAATACTTACCTATCTTGCCGATAAAGACGGGAATCAAAACTGCGTTAAAAATTAGATTGACGCATGTTTCAGTAGGCTTATGATGTCAGTCCATGGATTTGATGAGATCAATAATTATGGATGTAGACGAAATATAATTACAAAAAAAAACAGTAACGCAAGTAACGGAATTATTTTGGAAGAAATGAATATCGTTAAGGCCGGAAAAATGATTCCTCGCTAACTAGTGAAATAATGCTCCGAACTGTGAAGTGATACAATCTTCCTTAGTGTCAGGATTAAAGTTTATTTAATGTCCAGAAGCAAATTCTTCCTTAGAGTGTAGAATAAGATATTCCAATGTATCAAAGTAAATGTTCCACTGTATTTTCCATATTATGTCGATATAAAATATTCCAAAGTATTTATTAAAATCTTCCTCAGAACGTAGGTATTAAATCTGTCTTGGTGTGTAGAGGTACTTAATGTGTAAGGACACAATCTTCATCACTACATAGCGATAAAATCATCTTTAGTGCCTTGTAATAAAATCTACCTTCGTGTCAATATTAAACATTCTTCCTAAGTTTATGTTTGATAAGATCTTCCTTATTGTGTCTATGGATAACATTTTCCTCCGTGTGATACAATGGATACATTCTTTTCTTGAAGTCAGGGGAAAAAAGCATCCTTCATGTTCTAGTTATTAAAGTTTATTAAAGTTTCCTCACTCTGTTGGAAAAAAGTCTGATGATCTTCGATCTTTAATAGGAGGCCAGGCACAATTGGAAAGTTTCAATTCCACAGGTTGTATCGGATACTTGGGTGTCTTTCTGCTCAAAGAGTGACTGCTGTCGCTTCCCACTTTAGGTAACACTTCCACATGACGCACGTCAAGTCTGACTTTTTGGATAATGATTTCGTTAGCATGAGCAATCAAATTGAAAACAATACTGCTGTGATTTTGTATCAGGCAGATATCCACTCTGTTCAACAAATAATTGTGTTGTAACCAAATGTCCAAATCCAAACGATTCATCAGTTTTAAACTATATCCTTGCACGAGTTTCCCTCGACAGTCGTTAACGCCTACATTGTGAGGATCGCCATGTGCTGTCAGGACTGTGTCGTTAAACTTGTATTCGCCTGCTGTGTCAGGTTTCCATACCATGTAAGCATCCAGATGAGTGTTTTTTTCCGTACGTCGAGATTTTGCAGGTAGGTAATGGTAAATATCTATGCTACTGATGAGGAGTTTGTTATGAAAGTAAAAAGTCGACTTCATTGAACAAAGAATGCATACAAATAGTTGAAGGGATCTACTAAAGCACCGGCTCCTGAATGGTGTCGTCTCTTTGATCAGTTTGACGTTCAAGTACAAGTTGAGATCAATGTAAGTTTCGATAGTGAGGATGTACACATTCGCGCTGATCGTGAAAGGTGTTTCCAACTTCGACTTTAACCATCATGGCAGAATCCATTTTGAAAGGAATGACTTGCAGTAATGTTTTTGAGGTGTCCCACCACGTTGTACATCCACTACATCGGAGCACACAAAAGTCCAATTTGAGTCCTTTATCAATTTCTACAGAGAGTCGAAAATATTTCGCAAATTCTAAGTTGCAGGTAACGATTGGTTTTTCACTCGAAATGTCATATCTTACAGGACAAAATGTAATGGCCATACATTTGAAAATTAGATCAGCAGTTGACTAGCCGAGGATGACAATTCGTTTAGTTTTATCGAAGGCTTTGCCAAACACAACATTAAACTTGGCAGCAATTGTGTTCACCAGATGTTGACTAAATATATAATAGTCTACAGGAATGGCTAACAGATATGAGAACCGTTTATCTTTGGGGTCCTTTGTTTTCATAGTCACCTGCAGTGGTGCAACTGGTCGTCATGAACTTCTACGGTAAACTGTTTTGATTTTCGACGATGTTTATGATTTGTGTAGGGTGAATGATTTCAACCAAATTCACTTCCCAATGGGCTTTGATATCTAATTGGATGGCCTTATGTAATATGGCCGTGAAACATCACAATATATTGTGGGGTAAAACCTCCATGGAAACGTCAATGGGTAACGTTAAGTACAATTGGTTATTATTGTTAATAATTTCAGAGTTCTGATATCCATGTGGTCACACGAAGTCAGAGGAGTGTATAAATGAGGAGTATGATTGTTAGAGAGATGACTGCTGGGAGGGTGACTGACGTTGGACGCAAGGTTCCCATTGTTGCCATTAGAGGAGTATTTCATGAAAGGATTGGAAAGAAGGTAAACGACGCAACTGCACAGCAAAACGGTTAACAATTGTTTGTCTCCTTATTGTAAACTCAACTAGGCAATGGCACCACCGATGACATATTACACCTGAACTATTTGACATAAAAAGACGAGTTGCGTTTAAGCACACATACTCCACACCATACTCACAATGGTTCATATCTAGATCTTGTAGAGAAGAAATGGTTGAATTAGTGGTCACAACAGTAGTGGCAGCTGAGGTTGTGTTGAAGGACATGATATTCACTTCTTTTTATAGTTGATGACTTCCGTATCCAAAAATCAAATCTGGAAGGTTATCCTTTCCAACGTACATTGACTTCTTTGGCATGGCGTTTTCACACCTGCTGGGTCTTCGTTCGAGAATGCTTTAGAAGTCGTACACTTCGACTTCATATGTGGCTACGTGTTGTAACTCTGGGAAATAAAACGTTCCTTTGCATGCTTCCTCGTTCTTGTCTTCCAATTTATTGACTGCAGGATGATTGCCTCGCACGCGTTCTGTGACACAAAACAAGTAAGCGGTTTAGTTGGGTCGGTAACCTTTGTCGAATGTGCGTTTGGTTTTGCCAATGCGCACCCAAGCTCGTGTTGCCAATACTCCACCATTATTGGGGACAGGCACCGTTAAGCTCAAAAACAGTTATTGTGTTGTCATACGTCACTTCTTGACTGGGTACATCCAATCCTCCGATGAAAAATTTATTGTAGGCTTAAACCAAGTTCGGTAAGATGTCGTTGTAATGTGAGTGTGTTAATGAGTAAGTCATTTCCACATGCATTCTTTCAAAGTGCGTTAAAAGTGTTACACGATGCTGATATGGGTTTCGCGTTTCTTTATTTCTTTTTGGAATGTTCGGTTCATACATTCAGAGCTTTTGTTGGTTTGCCATCAAATAGGGTGACGACCACTTTGTTTCAACACAAGTTTAAGGGTTCGATACCATTTCTCAACCTGCAGGATTGGATGGATTGTAGTCAATGCTGGCTAACACCTTCACCATCTTTTTAATAAGTCACCCACTCTTCACTGATGCTACTTTGGATGGGGTGAGATAGTGGTTTGAAAATGGCTTTACGTGTCTAACGTACCGTTGGTGTAGAAGTTGAAGGTAGTGGTAGAAGTGGTGCTGGTGATGGGATGGCTTTGGTCTTCTTTTCTTTTTTCATTTCTGGTTTCCCTTATTTATTTTTACTTCTATTGAAAGGTTGAAGGAGAGTAGACATCAACATTTTAACCCAAGTTTTGAGTTGTTCCAGCTGAGCGATTGCAGGTGGGCTCAACAATGACACTGCAGTACTACTAGGGATGTGTGATTCTGACGCTGTTTCAAAGACTTCTCGCACCTCTTCGTTCCTCGCGTCCGTGGGGCTGCGTCTGTCTTAACCACTGGCGCTAGTGGTGGAGGTATTGGTGATATGTTTTTCATCAGAGTCTTCAAATCTTTAAACGTTGGCAGATCCATTTTGTCTAAAATGTTCTGGTAAAGGTGTTGCAGTCCTTGCAACAGTTTACCGTACATTTGCAATTTGTCAGTTTTGGACAAACTGTTTCAATCCATCAACTGGAAGATTTGGGCCAAGTGAGGACTTGGGTAAATGCGTGGTTCTTTGTTCTTGTCAACGATAGTTATCCATCCATCGCTTGTAAGGCAATAAAGTCAGTCTTTGTGATACACAATTTGTTACACGTTTTCTAAGGGCCTACTGACGATTTGGTGTGTAGGTAAACGTACAATATTGTGCGATTCGTTGGTGATCACTTTAAAGTCTTCATCCTGATTAAACCGTGGGCTGCTTTCAGTACGCCAAAGTTAACCACTCGACAATTGAGATAATATAAAGTCAATCCTTTTACTTTACACTCTGTGTGGACTTCTCCTTGTGCATCCCGATATTCTCAGCGGTAATTTTGTAGGACCGCCGCTACCAACCATATACTCTTGTCGTCGGGGTACTGATCCGTCCAGGCTCCTAAACGGTCTCTTTCGAGTTTGTTGTAACAGTGACCCAAGCGATCGATGTAGATACAATTGTTCGTATCAAAATACAATACACGATCTCCTAATATGTCTAAAACGCCTTACAATTATAAGCGAGAATGGGCTGTCACGTAAGTCGAAATTTTGACATTTCCAAATTCGTCGTCAAATCCATTACAAATAACGTCCGCGTGTTTAATGTCCTTGGGGTTTTATTGAATCATCTGAAAGTAGTATGAATACTTTATCTTGGATAAACACGGTTGTTGTGCCATTTTATCCCACATGCATTTTAACGTAACATTGGTAAACAATAGCCTTCCTTCGTCTTTTTCTACACGGTCTACAGTGATGCCTACCAGTAATTATATTTGCATATATTTTGTCTTCTGGAGTGTGGCATCGGGAAGAATAGCATCAAAGTAATCTGCGCGGTGAACAAGGCAGTACATTACACAATTAATTCTGATATATATATATATATATATATATATATATATATATATATATATATATATATATATATATATATATATATAGTGATGGGAATCGGTCAGAAATTTATAATCGATAATCGGTTCCCCTTAACCAATTGATCATCGATTATAATCGGTTACTAAGAGCAAATTTTAATTTTTGTTAAACAGTTATATCTTTAATCAAGAGTTCAATATATTTACAAATGTACAGGAGTAATCTCTTTTAATGACATGTATACTTTAACCTGACAATAATATTACATTGTGTTACTTTTGCTCTACAACTTTGTTAAATGAAAGCAACTTTGTATGGCTGATCAGTTATATGTAACTGAAATACTGCTACAATCCCCCGAAATTCTTTCGTTCACATGTTAAGTTTAGAAGGACATGTTTTTCTTGTTTGTCATTGTTTATAAATACTACAAAAGATGTTGCAATTTGACTGAAACAAATCGACAAAATGTGTTTAAATGTATTAACTCAACACTTTAACAACTTGACCATGTAATGATGGCTATATGTTCCTAATTATGAATCATAAGGTTTCATATTTGTAGTTGTGATGGGAATTAATAAATTTCAAATCAACTTTAGTGGCTGGGAGTTTTACTAACCTTTGCGCTTTGCATACACCTAAAAAGTAGTCTCCCTTTACACACAATCGATTATGGAGTTCACAATCGATTATCTGCTCAGCCAACTGATGATCGATTATAATCGATAATCGGAACATCACTATATATATATATATATATATATATATATATATATATATATATATATATATATATATATATATATATATATATATATATATATATATATATATATATATATGTGTGTGTGTGTGTGTGTGTGTGTGTGTGTGCATATATATATATATATATATATATATATATATATATATATATATATATATATATATATATATATGTGTGTGTGTGTGTGTGTGTGTGTGTGCATATATATATATATATATATATATATATATATATATGTATGTGTGTGTGTGTGTGTGCATATATATATATATATATATATATATATATATATATATATATATATAAACACCCAGGAAAAGATAAAAAAAAAAGTGTTTTTTTTATTATATACCAAATGTGGCACTGAACCTTTGAAGATTAGCTCACTCTTTAGCACCTCCATCCCCCACCCCACCACCTTTTCGTAACTTCACCGCTCTATCAACTGTATGTGATAATCTATTAAGTTATAATAAATTACTTGTTCTGACATGTTGGCACTATCTTACTAGAAAGAAGGTTCGATTCAGCAAATGCATCACATTGTAGAATTGTTGGCAAGGTAGTACAAGGGAAATAACTATGTAATGACGTACCCCGTCAAATTAAATTTCTTCAGCAAAATTAATTTCCATGTCTGAAAGGTACTGCAGTCTCTATTTATTTCTTATCCGTCGTTACGTATTCGTTTAACCTTGCTGCAAGCATACATTTTATGGCATACTGGTTCTAGCGACAGATGACATTGTTGGAAATATTGTATTTTCACTTATGAAAATATAATTAAATTTTTTAAGTGAAAAAGTTTGAAGGAAAAATAAAACAGATTGTGTCAATAATTGTTAATATAACACACTATCTCACATTTAAACATAAAACAAAATGGATATTTTTTACACTAACTGCAATCGTGTATAACTAAGACCTGTTAAGCTTAAAAATCATTACAGGGTGCAGCCTACACCAAAACATTCGCTTTTATGTGTTGCCCTGTATGACAAACGGGAAGTGGGGGGGGGTGTTGGATCCCATTTATTTATCATCGTGTATGCATAGGAGACCGTGTCTTATAAAATTTACCATCTTTAAATATTCAAAATACGCCAAAAGTTAAGTCTGTGTCTCGCAAGATTCTTTATTCCAGTATAAATTGCAATTTCCGTCAATTTTTTTTATTGGACAATTTATGCCGCGTTAGGCCTATATTAGAAATAAGTCAATTATATACTTCTTCTTTGCTACATCCATACGATCCTTAATAAGCAACTAACGTGGGCACACTTTGGTACTTTAAATATAGAACGCATCAAGATCAAACGAAATGCTAAATTGGATATAGTACGTACTAACCTTTATGTCTCCTCAATGGAGACGGCTTTGAGCAAACAAGCAGAAGTGACACATTAGACTGGGTAATTAATCAAAGTAAGTCCCGCAATCTCAAAGGACACAACTGTGCTTTACAAATTGTACTGGTGTCGTAGTATAACCTAATTTGGTCAATAATACCGTTGGCGTGACATCCGTATGATGGTCATAAGATAAGATGAGATGGTCTCACACATAACACATCATGCTTGCTCTATGCTTCGGTATGGGTACGTTAACAGCGCAGTCAGATACGATGCGTGCTATGGTGTTGATGTAAACCAGCTTCATGAAGCAACCAAAGCCTCGGGTTTATAGAGAGTCCGAACAATTAGTCCAAACGTAGACAGGTTCAGCCGTTTTCAAACTATCTAATTGACACGTATACAAACGAATTATGCCCTTCGTGTACAATATCTGTGAATCAGTGAGATGACTTTAGCATTCTTATGCCTATTAGCTATCTATCAAATTTAGAGTCAGCACAAACACGCTAACACTAGATTTTGTTAAATTTCAATCCGAGGTAGAATCGACATATTGTAGAATTTAAATACTTTAGCTTTAATTGCAGCTATGCATTGTCTTTCTTGTTAAGTTCGTTTATGATTAAATCAAACCAAACCGACGTTTATTGAAACCTAATGAAAAGTCTTGATTAGTTTACCTTATGAAAGCCATTGTATAAGATGAAGCAGAACCTACGGCGTTGCGAATCGCTCTAAATCAATCGGATTAATGAAGGGAATATGAACTAAAACGTATGTATTATGTCGGATGCTTTGATTTCATGTTTTGTTTCTTTGATTGAAAGTTCCTTGCTTCATAGTGATGTGGAAATGGTCTGTTTCGTGAATTTCATAATTACATTCCAAAGCAGCCGAGTCCGACAGGCAATTGAAGGTATCGAACGAAACACTCTTTAAAGAATAGTCCGACTCAGTACTATCTGGGTTACGGTGGCTCCCTACATTGAGCAAGACGCACAAGATGACAGTAATTTGTCAATCAAACATTGGATAGAAATAATTGCTTGATTTGAAAAATGATGCAATTTAAAGACTAGAGATAAGAGTTTGCCAAACCCTGTAATACGTGTATATTAAATAAAGTCGAATTTGTGGTACATATTAGTGTCTATAATGCGTACTCACAATCACAAGTGGTTAGAAAGTCCGCCTCGGATACCGAAGGTTGAGGGTTCGAATCCCGGCCGAGTCACACCAAAGACATAAAATGGTATTAGTAGCTGCCTCGCTAGGCGCTCAGCATTACGAGGTCAGTGTTAGCACTGGTCGGTCTGATGTCAGAGCAATGTGACAGGGTGGGACTTGATGCCACATAGCTGCGGCATGACGCGCATGTGCTAGAAATCACTATAAACTACAAAGAAAGTGTTCAAAAAATCAAAACACACATACACACAACATTTTATTACAAATAAAACAGTATGTAATATATGCAACAATTTACTCACAGTAAACTTAATACTTTTATCAAATACATGAGTAATCTGATATTCTGAAAACTAGATGCGATGAATAAGAACCTTTATATACAAACAAATAAATATATAAAATTGTATTATGTTATCTACAAGATAAAATTCTCTCACGCACAGAGACACACAATATATCACCTTTGATGCATTTCACACGACTGGCTCCTGTTAAAAATCGACCGCGTCTCCAGAAAAAAGGCAACAGAACCAATGCTGAATAAAGAGACTACTGGGGTCAGACATGACAGGTGTCCTGTTGAGTAGGGCTGACTTTTTCACCAAGTAAATTAATTTCAATCTTTTTACACGCCGAAGAAACTCAGTTCACTTGTTTTAAGCAATATTTTCAATTCGTAAACGTGACTATTGCATTTCGTTGGCAGTTTTTGTATTGATCTCTTGCTGTTCAGCTTTCAGTTTCAACACAATGATTTATTTTATAAGGAGAGGATATGATACTGTACGGTTTGGATTTGTCTGAAACATTTAAGTTCAAATTCAAAAAACGGCATATTTATTATATTTCGCCCGTTAATACACCGTATGTGTTTCATTACCTCTGGACAGTTCTCTGTAGTTGAACATTTCTTTGCATTGAATTTTTCAAGAGTGCTTGAAGAGATAATGCATCAGTTTCATGTAGCCCTCAAACTGGAATACGTTTAAGCTTTCAACGATTGTGGATTCAGGACAACAACTTTGTTGTTTCGTGGTTATCATGGTATATTGGTAGATACAACAAATTCATTCCTGTTTCCTGTCTCAGTTTTACTATTTCTTTAGCTCTATTTATAGAGTGTTCATATATGAATGCAAATCACGTTGATTCTAACTCTGCAGACTGCAACAGAACTTAACCCAGAGTTACTCTGATTACGTATCAATACAAACATTATTCTTAATGAGTAATCCTTACCATTGACTGGAGCATTGTCTCAATATGACATGTTTTTAATTCAATGCCTCTCGGTGATCAAATTAAATAACAATGTTACATCGATACCAGACACAATATGTATGAATGATCTTATATCAACTGTTTTGGTATAAAGCATGGCGCGAACTGCCTCCATGTTGATTTGACCATTCTTTCAGTATGAGCTGTAATAATAATATAATGAAGATGGTCAATTTGGAGATTAAATTGGCACCTGTTTCATTTAGAACCAAAATAGATCTCAGAATAAAACGTTTCATCGTGTTTTAGGAGTTTCGTTCTAGCCGTTTAAGAGAAGTAATGTTAAATACAATAACAATGAGCTACAGATGAATGGCCAGGGTCGTTAAATAAAACTTTGTTTGCAGCCTCATATTAGCAAATGCCATTTTCATATCTCTAAGTTGTTTCCGACATTATTTAAATACCTAATTGTCTATATGGAAATATAAATGTAGCTTCTCCTCGACAAAGCATGAAGTGTTATTAAAATGGATTGGTACTATTTCAGTGCATTCCGTTAATCTGAGTGTCAGAGAGTTCGTATTTCTGTTTTATTAATTTATTTAGATCAATACTGTAGAATACAGGATTAATAGTACTTCTAGTTTATTGGTGCCGCAGTGCCGCCACGCTCGTGGTCAAGATTGGCATACGTTGATTGTACGGTACAAGAGTACAGAAGTGAATTCAAGCTGTATTTTGATCGCATTAGTCATGGGATATAGTTCCATATGTCTTATATTAGAAACTTCAATTATGTCCTAGAAACTAATCAATCACCGAAGTCATTGTAATGTAAATACCTGGCAACGAATGCACCAGGCTGCGAAAAAAAATTCTCTGCTTTCAACTGATTTTAGGATAAAAAGTCTCATGTTTACTCCGTATTCGTACAATTAAATTTCGAGGGCACATAATTATACGTGTAATTTCTTTCCTTCATAAATCCTTATTTTATTCATGAAAGACCAATTTAATTTTCGTCGAGTTTATTCGTGAAACCGGTAGTCTTGTGTCGTTTATAAAGAAAACAAAACATTTTATTTAAACTGATCTTTTCATTTCAGCAGATAGTATTTGATATAATGTGTTTACAATGTATATTTAGTCAGAACACATAACTATGTTGATCGTTATTATCGGATGCTTTTTCTTCTTCTCCAACCAGCTCTTTTCAACTAAAATAACCTTAGTGAAAATACCGTGTGCAACTTGTACACTTTATACGTGATCATCGGCTTCATACTACGAAAAGGATTTTTCTCATTTAAGCAATAAATCTCTTCATTAGATGGTGATCAAGAGGACTGAGAGACGAGCCAAATAGAAAGATTTAAGTCTACTTAAGTCAGATAGAAAGATTTAAGTCTACTTAAACCAGATAGAAAGATTTAAGTCTACTTAAGTCAGATAGAAAGATTTAAGTCTACTTAAACCAGATAGAAAGATTTAAGTCTACTTAAACCAGATAGAAAGATTTAAGTCTACTTAAACCAGATAGAAAGATTTAAGTCTACTTAAACCAGATAGAAAGATTTAAGTCTACTTAAACCAGATAGAAAGATTTAAGTCTACTTAAGTCAGATAGAAAGATTTCAGTCTACTTAAGTCAGATAGAAAGATTTAAGTCTACTTAAACCAAATAGAAAGATTTAAGTATACTTAAACCAGATAGAAAGATTTAAGTATACTTAAACCAGATAGAAAGATTTAAGTCTACTTAAGCCAGATAGAAAGATTTAAGTCTATTTAAGCCAGATAGAAAGATTTAAGTATACTTAAACCAGATAGAAAGATTTAAGTCTACTTAAGTCAGATAGAGAGATTTAAGTCTACTTAAGTCAGATAGAAAGATTTAAGTCTACTTAAACCAGATAGAAAGATTTAAGTATACTTAAACCAGATAGAAAGATTTAAGTCTACTTAAACCAGATAGAAAGATTTAAGTATACTTAAACCAGATAGAAAGATTTAAGTCTACTTAAGTCAGATAGAAAGATTTAAGTCTACTTAAACCAGATAGAAAGATTTAAGTATACTTAAACCAGATAGAAAGATTTAAGTCTACTTAAGTCAGATAGAAAGATTTAAGTCTACTTAAGCCAGATAGAAAGATTTAAGTATACTTAAGCCAGATAGAAAGATTTAAGTATACTTAAGCCAGATAGAAAGATTTAAGTATACTTAAGCCAGATAGAAAGATTTAAGTATACTTAAGCCAGATAGAAAGATTTAAGTCTACTTAAGCCAGATAGAAAGATTTAAGTATACTTAAACCAGATAGAAAGATTTAAGTCTACTTAAGTCAGATAGAAAGATTTAAGTCTACTTAAGTCAGATAAAAAGATTTAAGTCTACTTAAACCAGATAGAAAGATTTAAGTATACTTAAACCAGATAGAAAGATTTAAGTATACTTAAACCAGATAGAAAGATTTAAGTATAATTAAACCAGATAGAAAGATTTAAGTCTACTTAAACCAGATAGAAAGATTTAAGTATACTTAAACCAGATAGAAAGATTTAAGTCTACTTAAGTCAGATAGAAAGATTTAAGTCTACTTAAGCCAGATAGAAAGATTTAAGTATACTTAAACCAGATAGAAAGATTTAAGTCTACTTAAGCCAGATAGAAAGATTTAAGTCTACTTAAGCCAGATAGAAAGATTTAAGTCTACTTAAACCAGATAGAAAGATTTAAGTCTACTTAAGTCAGATAGAAAGATTTAAGTCTACTTAAGCCAGATAGAAAGATTTAAGTATACTTAAGCCAGACAGAAAGATTTAAGTATACTTAAGCCAGATAGAAAGATTTAAGTATACTTAAGCCAGATTGAAAGATTTAAGTCTACTTAAGCCAGATAGAAAGATTTAAGTCTACTTAAGTCAGATAGAAAGATTTAAGTCTACTTAAACCAGATAGAAAGATTTAAGTATACTTAAACCAGATAGGAAGATTTAAGTCTACTTTAAGCCAGATAGAAAGATTTAAGTCTACTTAAGTCAGATAGAAAGATTTAAGTCTACTTAAACCAGATAGAAAGATTTAAGTATACTTAAGCCAGATAGAAAGATTTAAGTCTACTTAAACCAGATAGAAAGATTTAAGTCTACTTAAGCCAGATAGAAAGATTTAAGTCTACTTAAGCCAGATAGAAAGATTTAAGTCTACTTAAACCAGATAGAAAGATTTAAGTCTACTTAAACCAGATAGAAAGATTTAAGTCTACTTAAACCAGATAGAAAGATTTAAGTCTACTTAAACCAGATAGAAAGATTTAAGTCTACTTAAGCCAGACAGAAAGATTTAAGTATACTTAAGTCAGATAGAAAGATTTAAGTCTACTTAAGTCAGATAGAAAGTTTTTAGTCTACTTAAGTCAGATAGAAAGATTTAAGTCTACTTAAGTCAGATAGAAAGATTTAAGTCAACTTAAACCAGATAAAAAGATTTAAGTTTACTTAAGTCAGATAGAAAGATTTAAGTCTACTTAAGTCAGATAGAAAGATATAAGTCTACTTAAACCAGATAGAAAGATTTAAGTCTACTTAAGCCAGATAGAAAGATTTAAGTCTACTTAAGCCAGATAGAAAGATTTAAGTCTACTTAAACCAGATAGAAAGATTTAAGTCTACTTAAACCAGATAGAAAGATTTAAGTCTACTTAAGCCAGACAGAAAGATTTAAGTATACTTAAGTCAGATAGAAAGATTTAAGTCTACTTAAGTCAGATAGAAAGATTTAAGTCTACTTAAGTCAGATAGAAAGATTTAAGTCTACTCAAGTCAGATAGAAAGATTTAAGTCTACTTAAACCAGATAGAAAGATTTAAGTATACTTAAGTCAGATAGAAAGATTTAAGTCTACTTAAACCAGATAGAAAGATTTAAGTCTACTTAAACCAGATAGAAAGATTTAAGTATACTTAAGTCAGATAGAAAGATTTAAGTCTTCTTAAATCAGATAGAAAGATTTAAGTCTACTTAAACCAGATAGAAAGATTTAAGTCTTCTTAAGTCAGATAGAAAGATTTAAGTCTACTTAAACCAGATAGAAAGATTTAAGTCTACTTAAACCAGATAGAAAGATTTAAGTCTACTTAAGCCAGATAGAAAGATTTAAGTCTACTTAAACCAGATAGAAAGATTTAAGTCTACTTAAGTCAGATAGAAAGATTTAAGTCTACTTAAGTCAGATAGAAAGATTCAAGTCTACTTAAACCAGATAGAAAGATTTAAGTATACTTAAACCAGATATAAAGATTTAAGTCTACTTAAGCCAGATAGATGTGGTATCCTTGTTTCATTGTACTTCAAGAATAAGAAAACATTTATTTTTGCCTTCAACAGTCACTAATCGACATAAGTGCTCTGAAACGAGACATAAGCAAGTCTTCGTTTATAAAATAATCCCATTGGAAGCACCACTGTTCCTTGAAGGTTTTCAATGGATTAACTTATTGTATCCATACTGTATCCATATTGTATCTATATTGTATCGATATTTCTGATAGTCTTCTGACTATGACCAAAATATCAATACATTAATTCACGTCTTTAATTTGTAAACCGTACCATTTATCAACGAAGAATTCATAGGCCTTCGAAAAATTAAAACAGCGATCAATATTAAGGATAAATATTTTTTTAATACAAATACGATTAATCACCTACACTTTTATTTCTTGTAATTAATCTTTATAACGAAAAGTCATTTAATTTCCAAATTTTCAGAAGACAATGTTATATATTATAAAAGTCCGTTTGCAACGTTCAATTCTACGTTTTGGGAAAATGCTCTCTTGCTAGGACAAAATTATTGAGACAAAATTTTTTGATGGACTCATTGTAACTTGTGCGTGTCATGTTTGCTATAAACACTAGCTGCATGTAAAATGAATTGAGACAATTAGCACAATTAAAGCCATACATAGTTAATGTCATTCATAAGGCCCATCCCCTTAATGTAAGTTGTACTTGATAACTCTTTGGTAATGAAGCCGTCTGTTCTTGTAAACAATAGTGTGCTACGTTCGAGCCACTGTTTCCTTTCTTCTTGAACTAGAATGATTTTAGGCTGCAACGGTATATTGATTATCTCCATTTATAGTCCGTTTAAGGGCGCCTAGTGATCTAAGGCGCTCACCCTTGCGTAATACTATTACCTCACATCTGTCTTCGTGGATTTGAATTGGAGAAAGCTTGCAAGTAATATCCTCTTCGATTATCATCCTGGCTTCGTCATCCATTTAATATGCTTGCCGCCATTTATAGCCCATCTTGTACAAAATATGGCATTAAACCCACATGACCAAACAGCTCCACTCCATCAATTCAACTCAATTCCATTTCGAACTTATTAAAAAAAACCATAAAGCCATGGTTAAATTCTGGTTACAATGAGCATTTCTGCGTTTTACACAAAATTCGCTTGTTACACATACTAATTCATTGTGGAAACAGAAGGAAACATATTCTACCATGCGAGCTTCTGTGTGCTCTACGTTATGCGCACCCGCACTATCTCAAGTTTCTGTACATTTGTGCAATCATTCATGGGCATCCCTTTTTTACTGTTCCACGCCTATGTATAATGATGCCTTTCGAATTCCACAATTGCAATCTAAAACGCTGATTACAATTGTCCTCACCTAATACCCCACAGCGTACGAAGGATTTATTGAAACTGCGATATTCATCAAAACTTCATCTGAAAAAATAAGTCGTTGAAAATATATCAGCTATCAAATAACTGTTGTAGAGACCGTCGAGGAAGCGGATACAAAGCGTTCGAAACTTGTACACTGAAACAAACTAAACTAATGACACAAATAAGCATATGTAAAAAAAAATTATTATCCAAGAGACTGAACAAGATGATGAATAATGACATAGCTTTTCATTCAACTGTGTTACAGAATTGGTGTTCAATTTATCAACATAAATGAGAGAATCGTGCTTAAAACATAAAAATGGCAAAAACGGCTTTCTGACATGAAACCGGATTAAAAGAAACTGTATATGTAACTATGGGTAGTAGTGTACAAAACGTCCTTTCCTGGATTGTGTCTTCATTCTTGGCAGGTTTAAGGATGTTAATGTGCTACAAATAATGCTTTTTAATGATTATTGTGAAATAATGTACACGTGATTATTGAAATCAATGAGATTTTGTATGATATGGTAGTGAAAGGTTAGGTAATGAAAGACAGCAATCAAATGATGCACGATAGACTGATAGAAAACATAATCGTGCACACGGAGAAACATGCAAATATATTCCTTAATTAAGTAATAAAGGCCATGTATGGTTAGCTTATAAATCGTAATATGCTGATTATACATGGAAATCTGCGATATATGACCAACACATGAAAGCAAATCTTTAAATCAGGCTCAGCGTAACATCGTGTGGTGCTTCCTAAACATTAGCTTTGTCTGGATCTATGTCATCCTAATTTGTAGAGCAAATTAAATATAAAGGATACACGATAATAATGATATGGGAAAATGAGAACCAGTCTGGAAATGGGTGAACATAAAATAGAGTATATATGAGACTGGCTTACTAGGATTGGTTAATATTTTAAGTTATGTTTTAATAAGAAAAAGAATCTTTGAGAGCTTATTCTAGTTGCAAGTGAAACAAAATAGAGACATTGTTTTATTTATGTATTTCCAGTCCTTTAACAATTTTGAATTTAGAACACTCATTACTAAACTTAGCTCCTGACTCTTTGGAAATTAATTAAAAGCACATGTTTCAAACACATGCAGGCCCAGAAAATGCCGCGGCTCATATTCTTTCCTCTACACAGAAGCTGATATCCAGGTTTCATCTATACAGATAATTATAGATTTGAGCACTCAAAAACGGTACTTTATTGAATTTTTAATATTATGGTGTTTGCATATGTGTACTATGGAAACTGAATTATTATCGTGACTCCTATAGACAGTACCAGAAATACAATAACTCCAAATATGAAAATGCAGTTAACTTTACTATAAATGCAATCATATGATTCTATTTGTAAATAATAAGCAAAATTAATACATTTTGCCAACCATATGGTGACATTCAGTGGGATATTAAACACATATTCAGATATATCAACTGTTGCCATGAAGTGGGAGGGGGAACAGTGTGTAGATTTGACTAATTTAGGTAGAATGTTTTGCACTTTGGTTTATATCTAAGCAAAACACATATCAAATGTATACAGTTCACCATTTATTGAGCAATTACAGTACACAGTATGATATTTCCTAGTTGTGTTATGAAACATACTGCTTCAGATTAGGTCTCTTCCACCATGTTTAATGATGATGAACTCGCATGACTTTGCATCCCCACTAATTTCTTTCAGTGAATGTTTTGAAAGTTCTTATTTTGCTTTTTAATAGAATTATGTCTACCTTACTTTATTTTTAAATTATATGTCTTCTGAAAGGAATGTTAGGTAATTTTTGTCATTTAAATATCTTTTATCTGTAATAATACATGTAGATATAGATGGTCACCTTGACCATTTAGTCATTTATTGCAAAATATAACAGGGCTCGTACTATGATTCAGAATGACAATGAAGATCAATAAATTCTGATATAAAAAATATGATGATTTTATTACACAGCTTAATTATTATATATTTTTCTAATTTTCTTAATTAAAACTCAACTATGTAAATGTTCCCTGAAATACACCATTTCTTTTAAAGTGAACATGAACATGCAATATAATTTAATATTCACTAATGTAATCCTTAATAAGCAGAACTACACAATTGCTTACTTATGTATGAAACTAAAATTCCTAAGACTGTCAAGAAATCAAGAGTGTATATTGGACACACCGTACTAATGATAAGGAAAATGGGAACCAGTCTGGAAATGGGTGAAAATAAACTAAAATATATATGGTTTTGGCTGACCAGGATTGGTTAATAATGCAAGGTATCTTTTAGTAAAAAGAATCTTTTGAGGGATTATTCTGTTTGTAAGTAAAACAAAACCAGTAGAGACATTATATTATTGATGGAATTCCAGTCCTTTAAAAGTCTTGAGGTTGGAACACTCGTTACCAAAATTAGCACCCGACTCTGGTGCGGAATTGAAAGCACACGTTTCATAAACATGCAGGTCCAGAAAATGCCATGGCTTATATCCTTTCCTCTAAATAGAAGCTGACACCCTGGTTTCATTTATACTGATAAATATAGATTTGATCATGAGCACTCAAAAATTTTAAGTCCTTGAATTTTTAATATCATGTTGTTTTCATAGGTTTATAATTGGAACTGACTTAATACCGTGACTCCGATAGGCTAAATGTGGAGAAATATTGAAACAGGCTGATTGGCGTAAACGGAATCTATCAATTCATATCTACTGATCCAGTTCAAGTTATCATTTTCATTCCTTCTTATAGCAACGTTAATTTCATATGAATGAACGCTATAACCCAATGTTGCTACATAGACGTATGTGGTAACAGTGTTGTATGTGGTTGAGATACGATGATACTTGTAATACTTCTAAAATGGTACTAACAGCTGCCTCGCTTACCACTCAGTAGTAAGAGGCTAGTGTAAAACTGTTCGGTCTGTTGTCAGAACAACGCGAATCGGTGGGACATCACGCTATTTGTGTGCGGCATGATGCCTCCTTGCTAGACATCTCTAAAGAAACGTTTTTGAAACCTACGTTAAAAATCACCCCCCCCCCCCCCCACACACACTAACCCTAAAAGATTAATACAAGATTAAAATCAAGACTGGTACTTTAGTTCTTGGTTTGTTTAAAATGTGCATATAAAAAGTCAAACAAAGACAGCGCACCTTATTGACTATGATAAGGGTTTAAGCGGACACCAGCATGCTTGTTAATACAAATAACGTCATTTTTATGACTTAGATATGCCATTGTAAAATAAATTGCTTAAATTCATAAGATCTAAGCGCCATCATTATATTTATTGTTCAATTGGATAATTTAAATACGGTAAACCAAATATGTCGGACGATTATTTATTCAAAAGTATTTGGCCTCACATGTTATTTTTGGCATAATTTGGACAATCTTTAGTCTGTATTTTTAAATATATGTCTGTGTCTGTTTTAATAATGAAGACATGTTTGAAATTCTTAAATTTTGCAAGAGTCTTGTTAAAATAAAGAACGCATACTGTAATATATACTCACATAATTGGATATTTACCTAGACTACGTTTCCAAAGTAAACATCTTTGACATTGTATGAATATTACTGGCACTACTTTACTTATCCAATCTCGTCTTCAGTCAATACGTAACCACCAAAGTCATTATAAATGGAGAACAAAATATTTTGTTAGTCAAAATTCACTTGTCAGTGCCATATAATATATATACATTATAACATAACCTAATAAATGATGATCGGTAATTACATATAACATAACCTAATAAATGATGATGAGTAATTGCATTATAACATAACCTAATAATTGATGATCGGTAATTACACTGTAGCTTGCCTCGATAAGGTAATTAGTTCGATCTGTTTTAAGATAGGAAAGCACGCGTCCACTGAAGCATACTAGTATCTAAAAATTCCAGATGAAATAACAATCAGTGGAAATGTCAGAGTCAGGAACTAGGGTTAGGAAAATCAATACGAAAAACATCTTATCTAAATCATCACATTACTTCTTGGTCGTAGATTGAAAGAATCGTGCGGTAGATAATTACATATGATTGAATACTATAATTAAATGTTGACACCACGGTGTATATGGTTTAAATATTATAATAAACTATAAGCATAACGACACGTTGATGGAGATTACTAAACTACTTTTCATCACAAATATTTTCTACAATATACACCAAAAAAATTTCATTAAAAAATCTGTTAGAAATAAACATTTCTTTATTTAGTTTAGTTTAACGGTCCAAGTTCACTTGCCAGTAACACATTATTAAATCGGATTTTTTTATGCGATAGAAATATAACAATAAGGCATTTTATCGGTATTATACTTTGTGTGGTTCAGAATCTTGAAGTAATCTCACATTACTTTTACATCGACCGAGAATATAAGATTCAGATACGAAAGCAAACCATATTTTGAAAGGTTATTTTTTTTACCAGCTTGAACGAATTTCTGCACTGGACATTTTAATATTTTGTTTGACGACTACGTAAAAAAACAGTAACCTTTTTAATATTTTGTTTGACGACTACGTAAATATAACAGTAACCTTTTTAATATTTTGTTTGACGTAAAAATAATAGTAACCTTTGTAATAGTTTGTTTGACGCAAAAATAACAGTAACCTTTATAATATTTTGTTTGACGTAAAAATAACAGTAACCTATTTAATGTTTTGTTTGACGTAAAAATAACAGTAAACTTTTTAATATTTTGTTTGACGTCAAAATAACAGTAACCTTTTAAATATTTTGTTTGACGTAAAAATAACAGTAACCTATTTAATGTTTTATTTGATGACTACGTCAAAATAACAGTAACCTTTTTAATATTTTGTTTGACGACTACGTAAAATAACAGTAACCTATAATATGTAATAACGTATTTTATTTCTTAAGAAAATAATCGCTATCGTAAATAAATTAGTAAACGTGTCGTCTTTTTATGTACAATGATTCACTCATCACAATTAAATACGATATTTATCATTATTAATCATTCTGAATACGTTGCCTAGAAAATGTGAGGAAGAACATAGTTTATATCAAGTGTAACATTGGAAGAATGTGAATTCTCAGTTTTGCAATAGACTATGAATAAACGAAAGTGGATAACAAAGACAGCTGTCTATTCGGGAATGTTACTAAGTAATGCGTCTTTTTCCACTCAGAAATGACTTTAGCAAGAGTTGATTGTCTTTTGATCCCTACAGAAATTATATTATCATTTACTTTGGAAGGATTTAAGCTTTCATTATTTGTACAAAAGACAAATTAAGAAACGAATACTACGTGTCCTGTTTAAAGCCATATCGCTAAGTCAAATCGTTTTCTGAAATCATGTTGCTTCGTATTTTTCAGCAATACATCAATTGTATCTTGCAAGCATATAATTGGTGCAAATGTAAGGCTTTTCTTGTACATAACTAAAGATAATTTAGTCTATATCATAAAATTAAAAATTCAATGATTATTGGAAATACCTTGGAAAATTAAACTGTGTTTTTCCATTGATATGCAAGATAGTAAAACGCTTAATTCACTATACGTTTCACTTTTAAGGCGTGTTTAAAAACTCAACACAGTAACTCAAGCTAAATCTGTTAGGACTAGATTTATTCTATATTTTGAATTCTTTTTGACGTCCTTAGACTGACTTTATATAAGCATTACTCCTTGACAACACGAAATATACCCTTAATTGCCCAATAACTTAATGCCTTTCTTCATTTGTGACATTATCCAGATATGGAATCATTTCATTGTTTTGCCTTCGATCGACAATCTTTGCTGATAAAACGTAAATTTCACCTTATTCTGATAACATGGATACAGCTGCTTAACTCATATATTGATACTTAAGTAAGAAATCTCTCTCTCTCTCTCTCTCTCTCTCTCTCTCTCTCTCTCTCTCTCTCTCTCTCTCTCTCTCTCTCTCTCTCTCTCTCTATATATATATATATATATATATATATACATATATATATATAAAGTGTTAAAGTACGGTGTTATAAAATATAAGTAATTTGTGGCTCATTTAAACATAATTTTCACACTTCTCAGCATTAAATATTAACTTTTAGTGATTCATGCCTATATCAATGGTCAACAAAATAAAATATATTTTAATACATACATGAAGCCATAAAGGACTTGTAGGGTTGCATCAATGCTAGGCACAATAAATAACTGTACAAATGTTTTAATATAACGTTCAGTGATATTTTGGAGTATTAAGATATTGATAATTTGGGTGATTGTGATTGGCACTTCCTTCGTACGGGTTTGTATCCCGTTGTCAATGTTGGTCCAAATCGGTCTTTTATGTCGTTGTGGCTTGTTCCAATTTAAACCGTCTAACACTATTTAGCGTAGTATATTCATTTTCTGAGATAAAGAGTCTAATTCTGATTTGAATATCTTCACATCAAGTGTCCAAATACTGAGAAATTCCACTACCTAAATACTTGTATAAGTGCGAATCACAATTCAGCCACCATCATACTTTTGAGCGTTTCTAACGTGTTGTTAAGTATCATTCGAACCACTCGTGTGTTTTCCTCACGCACTTACGACCTATATCCTTCCCATCAATCTCCGCGTAAGACCAATGGGTCTCAAGGGTATAAATACCTGTCGTGTGCAGTGTTTTGCAGACGCATTCTGACCGGCATAGACTGTATATACAAGAATAGAACGGAGAGCTAATAATAATAATAATAATAATAATAATGAGGACTTTGTATAGCGCCTAATCTTACGAAGCTCTAAGCGCTTTACACCATCAATAATGATACGACTACACTACAGAACAACAACTGACAAAAACAATGAAATTGGAAAACATAAAAACATGCTGAAAACATATAAGATACAGAACATGATTAGGTCGCTAAGTTTGTCCCTGAAGTCGAAACAGGTGAGTCTTAAGAGCACTCTTAAAAGGGACCACTGTGTCTTTGTGTCTGATTTCAATGAGCACTTCGTTCCACGTCTCCAGGCCCTGGTGTGCAAATGAATGTTGTCCATATGACTTTGTTTTCACCTTGAGAACAATGAGTATACGATTATCAGAAGAAGAGCGCAAGGATCTAGCTGGTGTGTACACATGGTTGAGGCTGGATAGGTATGTTGGACTGGAATATGTCATTGAAACATAGCACAGAGAAGAAGTTTTTTGTTTGATTCTGTATCGAATTGATAACCAATGTAGGGTACAGAGCAGTGGTAAGGTGTGCTCTGATCGAGGTACTCTAAAGATGATCCGTGCAGCTGTGTTTTGAACTTTTTGAAGTTTCTGGAGTAAATATTGTGACGAACCAGACAGAATTGAGTTACAATAGTCCAGTCTTGAAAGTACTAATGAACACACAAGTGTTTTAATGGCATCAACTTAAAGATATTTACGAATGGAACTGATGCGTCTCAATTCAAGATATGCAGCCTTGCATATGTTCATGACATGTTGGTGCAATGTGAGAGTACTGTCTAGAGTAACGCTTAGGTTCCGTATTGACTGTAAGAATTTAATGTTGGTGCTGCTGACATTTTTTGTCTGAGGTAAAGGATGTGAATGAGAAAGTCTTTGTGTTGTGATCAGAATAGCCTCAGTTTTATCATCATTCATCTGCAGCTTGTTACATGTCATCCATGATTTCACATCCGAAATGCACTTCTCTACTCCATGGATGGTAGCATCAACATCAGTTGGGTGGCTAGACTTGTATATTTGGGTGTCATTAGCATACAATTGGTGCGACACTGGGTGATGATCACTTGAGAGCGGCTGAATATACAGAATAAAGAGAACAGGTCCAAGAACAGATCCCTGTGGAACAGCACAACATACGTCGACTGGGCTGGAGTGTATTCCATTTGCAGATATAATTTGTGTCCTATTAACTAAGTAGGACTTGAACGCAGCAAGCTTCTAAAACGATTGGCTAAATTTAGGGACATCTTTTTAATTTTAGTTCTTGGGGGTAAGAAGTGATTGATTTTCTTATCTAGATCTTTCCTTGCGTACGTGTTTAAATGATCGTACGTTTGTTCTATGACCTTCTATGAACTTCAATAAAATCACGTGATCACTTGTTTACGTAAAAAACAGGTGTTTAAATTATTGTTTGGGATAGAACAATTCAGTAGATTTTCTGGGCTTTAAGTTAATAGTTGTGTTTTGAGTTATACTGGAAATTGTGTCAATTCGTTGGAGCATGAGGAAACATTTTATTTTTTTGGAAAAGAACATGTGCTCATAGATTTCATACAAACAAGAACTGCATCACGTGACATTGTCAGCCATTTTGGATTACATCGTCAAGATTCAAACCTGGAACTATTAGAACATTTATTTATCAGGACTCTTGCAATTCCATTAGTGGATTATTTTTGTGAACTCCATATTGGATTAATGTTGGATTTGATTCTCTAAAACCGTAAGTTTATTTATATTCTCTTATACAACATTTGTACTTAATAAATTCATTGTTAACGTTTTACAAGCTTGTTAGTTTTCACTCTTTCTGTGTTGCTGCTGATTCGAGCCTAAGCACGTAACACCGTATAAAATATATATCAATAATATTACCATTCAAGCGAGTATACATAATTGGACACTGTGAAAACAAATTACGTATTACTATTTAAACCGTTCATAAAAGCTGTTTTATCGTCATTAAATATTTGTTTCTAGTGATGTCTGGCAATACGAAGATAAATTCAGAGAAGCAATCACAACTATTTTGTTGTTGTTGTTGTAGGGTTAACGCTATTTTTCAGCACACGATACATGGCGGCCAGTATCAATGGTGGAGGAAGAACACGGAGAAAACACCGATCCACGAGAAGTTACTGACTAGCTTTCTCACATACACATTGGCCGAATCTGAGACTCGAACCAACGCAGATAGAGGTGAGATGGCAGTTATCCGTAACGGAGAGTTCTTTAGACCACTCGGCCACTCGGGGTCATACACACGCAACACACACACACACACACACACACACACACACACACACACACCTATTGTAACATTTCGTGCTGTTTTATTGCATCACAAATGTAACAGTGAAAACTAACATAATCAGATTGTATGGTTATTTAGGGAAATAACACTTATCCCGTCATGTAGGTGAAAATACCGCATATTTATTTCATTACTGTAAAGAACAGTATAGTGACATTCAAATATGTTAGAGCTGAATAATCGCGAAATCTAGACCCTGCAAACTCGCGTTTCGTGAAAGAATGTCTTTTGGAGTAATAAGAGTTCTTAAAATGCTTAAAACAATTCTATGAAATATAAGCTCTGTGTTTCAGCTATACGATATATAACGTATCAAATAGTCACAAATACGTCAACGTTTGGAGTATTTTATGCCGTTCAAAGTAAGTATTCAGTCCTACGGTTAGATTAGCTTATCAACACACGTAGAAAGAAAAGAAGTCAAAATTTGGCGATACACAAGATGTATGTAAACTATTGAAACATTACTTTAACCAAGTTCGGACTAAGCTCTAGAAATATACCCTGATCGTCATAGTGGATAATGGTTAGCATTAATATGAATTAATAATGGGGGCAGTTGCAGATGTTCTATCTGTTGGGGAAATGAACGAACCCGACCATACACGAGTTTCCTTCTTCCTTGCAAGTTGGCTTTGATTAGCCAAAAGCTAAGGGAGTAAACCCCAAAAGAAAATCAGGAGTGGAGACCCTAAGGCAGTTGGACGAAGTACTACATCCCCTTCTGGCAACTCCTTGGTCTGGAGAGGGATGGGCTCCGCCAGACGACTTTTGCCCAAGACACACTGATAATGGACCACATCACAAATGAAAAAGTGCGCAACACCATCAAGCACAAATTAGGCCATTATGAAGACCTTCTCATCATTGTCCAAAAAAAAAGCTGAAATGGTATGGCCATGTCACTAGAGCCAACAGTATATCCACAACAGTATTGCAGGGTAGTGTCCAAGGTGGTAGAAGGAGAGGTAGACAAAGAAAAAAGTGGAGTGACTACATCACAGAATGGACCAGGAAAAGTTTTGCAGAGACACAGGCATTGGCACATGATCGAGTCAAGTGGAGGGAACTGGTCAGATGTTCAGCAGCACAGTGCCTCAATGACCACACTAGGTCAAGAGACTGATGATGATGATGATATTAATATAATAAAGTAATTACATGTCATCTAAAGTAGAACATATTGAAAATTGGGCACGGACGTTTTTAAAAGATATTTTTGTCTATGGTGAAAGTTTCTGAGACGCACTATTTCAAGAATATATGAATAATAGTCAGTTAGCGAATTTAGACCCATCAAGAAATATATCATTAAGGTAAGTGTCTGATTGTAATGCCTTAAGGGCAAAAAAGGAACAATAAAGAAAGGGATGGCATCTGCCCATTTGTGTAGCGTGGGCGTATGTATTTTGCGTTAAAAAAAAATTCGTTAGCGATTTGTTCCAATCAAGAACTTGTTCACTTTAAAAATTATCAAAACCATGACAATCAACGGAATTGGACACTTAACCAGAGCTTTGCCTTTTAACTATAGCACGGTACAATTAAGAGATTGAATACTAGCATCAGTGATCAAAATGGTGAGTCGTTGTAGCCTCTTATTTTATGACTTTAACACGGCTTCTATTTAAAAGAATTTAACCGAGAATACGCGCAGAATAACTAACGTACATATATATTTATAGAAACGAACGAAAACAATAATGAACTGGGTGAAATCAATAACACTAGGTTAAGCATCATTACAAACTGAATTACGAATAAACACTGAGTAGGTAATCAAATAAGTAAGTCTCTAAAGTATAACGATATGACGGATACTATGACGTTGATTGATAATTAAATAAAACATTGAACGGATAAGGCACTCTTCAGAGATGCTAACACTGAACTGATTATGGTAACTTTTCTGATTCTATTGACAGAAAAGACAAAGGTTAGTAATGTCTCCAGTCCTACGCAAACCTTACAAATGCTAAAAGAAGAGAATATTATTTAAACTAGACCACACAAGTTTTACAACCAAATAAAGACTGGGTAAATCATTGGGATAGACGTTTGGAAAGCGACATAAGGGAAATAGATATACATCTCTGGAGACCTACGGTGCTACGGTACATAACAATCTTAACTCAAACAATTAAAGGACACAAAATAAATATTTTTTAACTATAATAAAACACTAAACCGAAACTCTCGATTTTGGCCTCATAAATCGGAAATCAATCAAAGCTTTTATCGAAAAAACACAACAATATCAACAGCTGTAATTCTAATTGGAAAAGAAATGTCTAATAGTTTAAACATTTGCATGACACAACTAGAAAGGAAGAGAGGCAATCTTCCGAATGTAGTGAAAATATCTCTTGACTACGTGAAGGACAGAATCCGAATGTAGTGAAAAATATCTCTTGACTACGTGAATGACAGAATAAGGTTTGATGACACACTAACTAAGCGATCTAGATAATGCATTTCTTTTATCGTTTATTATATGCAACTACTCGTGATCTTGATGATAAAATAGACCATGGCGGTTATACAATACATGCGAACGAAAGGCATCCATGCCGAATAATTTACATCATCCTTAAAACGAGTCTATGGAGTCTAAGAACACGTCTCTAATCCAAGGTGCAAATGCAAAATTTGGTGATCTCCTCACCATTGTAATGAATACAAACTAAGATGGTTTGGTCAAGTTTAACGCTCATCAGACCCTTCTTCAAAGACTATACGAAACACAGTGATAGGACTGAGACAACGAGTCAGACGGAAGAAGAGATGGAAAGATAACACCAAAGAGTGGACACGCTTGGAGTTTTCAAAGTCCCAACAAGCTGTGGCGAACCAGGCAACATGGACCGATGTTGTCCCAAAGTCATCAGTTGCGCCGTACAACCGACCAGGTTATGAGAGAAATAAAAACTGAATCTCAACGATTAAGTAAAGAATAAATACATATTCAATGCACGTGTGAATTGTACTAGTATAAATGTTGTCACGTTCTCACATTGTTGCTAAATCACTGGCAGGTCCATTATGGTGCACAGTTAGCGCAACACATAAAGCTTTAACATTACCAATAAAGTTGTACCACAGTTGCAGGATGATTCAGTTTAACAGAAAGTCCGTATTCACCGTTGTTTCCGTAGTGAATAAATAACGAAAATGACGTCAATCGTTATCTTCTCAACTATTTTGTTTATAGTTTCTGTTCTTATACAGGGCTTAATTGCTAGTCGTTAATATTATTATAATCGTCTGAATTTTTAATTAGGACATACATGATATATATATATATATATATATATATATATATATATATATATATATATATATATATATATATATATATATATATATATATATATATATATATATATATATATATAATAAAAAGTGTTTCTTATAAAATATGGAAATGATAATCCCAAACTAAATCCGGTAAAATAAAACATCATTACAGTTGCAATCACTTGGTTTTATTTAAAAGTTATGGTCACACAGTTTCAAATATCTGAGCGGGCTGTTAGGCGATTTTAACGCGAGTCTGTTTTTATCAGCGGGTTCCATTCTGTACAACCTTTTGAGTTTCGAATAATTCTTATTATTTTATGATTCGTATAATATTATCCATTTTTAATTATCTCGAATAATTCTTATTATTTTATGATTCGTATAATATTATCCATTTTTAATTATCTCGAATAATTCTTATTATTTTATGATTCGTATAATATTATCCATTTTTAATTATCTCGAATAATTCTTATTATTTTATGATTCGTATAATATTATCCATTTTTAATTATCTCGACTAATTCTTATTATTTTAGGATTCGTATAATATTATCCATTTTTAATTATCTCGACTAATTATTATTATTTTAGGATTCGTATAATATTATCCATTTTTAATTATCTCATGGATTATTAGCCCCTATTTCTTAAACAAACTCCTACTTATTTTTCATTAAAATAAATTCAGTCGTTAAAATGATTTTAATCATATTTTATATTGCTTTTTAATTTATCACATTCATTGTGCGTTTTGTTACAAAGTTGATAATAACATTTCAAGTTTTAATTGCATTTTGTTTCACAGATTTTGGATCAAAATGATTGAATTGCCCATGGACTGATATGTAAATATTATATTATGACAGACATCTCAGTGATTCAGTGATTGGTATTAGACAAAAATAGAAAACAATATCACATCAGGAGTTTTTAACTGCCGCTGATGGACAATTTAAACAAGTTTCTTATTCAGCACGCCGGCAGCATGCATTAACTGTGGGCAGAAGAAAATTGCTCTCCAATATAGAGAACAAAGAATCATTACACTGGGGAAATTTGGATTCGCTGATAATAATTGTCTGAACATTACGATCAGGATTTGAATCGCCATCATCCTTCGAAATGATTGATAACTAATAATATTCTCGAAGCATCCAACAAGTAATTAACATTAAGTTGCAGTACAATGAAATTCTTGTTCTAGTGTGTCCAAGAACGGATGTTCTAAAAGGAAACTGAATTATAAAATATTAATGGGATTTGTAAAATAGAAAGATGAATTCAACCCATGTATGAATGAAAAGATAATTTTAAAAAATGTAATGAGGGTATATCCCTTGTATCGCGTCATACGGTGATGAAAATACTTAGCATTGCTAGTTATAAGAGTAATTAAGAATTATCCGATTCGTTCAGACAAGGAATAAGTCCAATGTAAATACTGGTGACACAAAACGTTAAATTATGGAAGGTGATACAAAGATCACAATAAGTCACCAAAAGGCGGCAACGGTGAAACCAACCAGAATAGTAATTGTGACAGTCTAATTAGCGATAACAGCGAAAAAGATAATAATGAGAAAATGGACAATAATTGTGAAAAGGTAAAAGTGGACTTATTATGAAAAGATGAAGGTGAGAGAGATACAGAAAAGGTAGGCTAACGAATAATATAGATAATGAAACAAACAAACAAGTGTTTGTAATTACGTCTTTGGATGCAGGAGCTGGCGCAATTTACATTAATCCTTGTTTTCTTTGAAAATCTTATGATGTCTAACAATAAACATTTTCAGACAGAGAAGGTAACTTCACAAAAGATAAAAAATATTCTCATAAAGTTAAATTTGGCAAACAACTTGGGAAAACGTTCACAGTTCGTAGGAAAAATAAATGCTAATAATTTTGTTTTAAAAAAAAATATTATGGCTGCCAAAAGAATTCGTGATGGGAACTATGCTTAGAAGATATGTAATGCATTATTTAATTTACATTTTCAACCTGACCTTTCCTATGATTGAGGATTGTATATACGTGATTTACAATTAACAATATGTTTACCAAACTTAATTTCCAGGTCTGACGTGGTTTCTGCCATTTAAAAGCTCACGGCTATTTTATCATATGTAGTTGAAGCATGGGTAAATTAAATTCGTTTCCTAGTAATGCATTTACAATTTACAGTGACACGTGCTTCGAATCCACATTAATTTTCCCATAAGGTCACGACTTTATCAATACAAAGAGGTTTATGCAAAAAGCTGGCATCTATTCTTAGTCTCGAATCTATTGCAAATTGTATTTATATTGTCATTTTAACCTAGTGATATTTTACAAGTGTCAATTCAACTGTTTTTCGGGTATATTTTGTATTTTTTTTTCATACTCCCAAGAGAATGATGGAACTGCAGCAAGTATAATCGACCGTGAAGGAAATTAGACAGAGGAGGAAAGATAGATTAATACGAAAACAAGCCTCGTGTGGAAATTTTTTTTAACCTAACAGAGTATGCTTAATGCAGACAAATGAAATAGTGATGTAACCGAATATACAGATACTAATAATGTATCCTCGAAACACTAAATCACCACGCTAAATTGTTTCTAGCGTTTGATGTTATGCATACTGTAATAAAGAAGATGATAAGATTTCCTGGAGTTGTGTGTGTGTGTTTGTGTATGTGAGAGAGAGAGAGAGAGAGAGAGAGAGAGAGAGAGAGAGAGAGAGAGAGAGAGAGAGAGAGAGAGAAAGAGAGAGAGATTTTACACTTTCAAGAATATAACAGCCTCGTCGATTTTAAATTTGAATCTTGTTCCATTACGATAAATAGTTCCACTATTAATACTTGGACTAAATAATGTCCATCAGAGAGAGAGAGAGAGAGAGAGAGAGAGAGAGAGAGAGAGAGAGAGAGAGAGAGAGAGAGAGAGAGAGAGAGAGAAGATGTGCAAAAACGTTGTAAAAATACAGAGTTGTCAGAAACAATGCAAGAGCAGTTCTAGTATACGCCACTATTATTGTTCAACGACTAGGTGAACAAAACATGAAGTTTAAAAACATATTACACCAGGAGCATATAGCATTTATATCCACTTGTCCACAAATACATGTTGCGGTATTGGAAAATACATGGAGTTAGTGGAATTTTGAGAGATGCTGCACAAGCCTGATTTTCCCTACTGTACGTCTTGTTCCTCCATATTTTCTCCGCTTCTTATTCCTTCATATTTTCTCCGCTTCTTGCTTCTCCATATTTTCTCCGCTTCAGGTTCTTCCATATTTTCTCCGCTGCAGGATCAAACTGCTTTAATCTGCTTATGCACAAATCCAACAGCTGATGTAAGAGACCGTTATTAAGATTTTCAATTATCTTACAATGCGATTTTCAGGATATTTTGGGGGTCTTTATATTCCTTCTGTTACATGATGGTATCCGTCATTTGCCTGGCTTTGAATTTCAATTTTTTAGTATGTATGTTTGGTGCATTTGATCTTCCTGTACAACCTGTGTGCAGCATCCACATCATCACATCACCCAGACAAAGTGTGTTATTGGTATCCTGGACGAGGTATTCACAATTCCAAGGACATTATCTTATCCCTTTGTGCCAGCCAATTTAATATTATTTTGGGGGTAGAAGTGCCCATTTTATTTGTATTTGCCTTTTTTAGAAAGAGTTTAATCTTATTTCATCATTTCAATATATTTTCCAACACCGATATTCTGATCTAACTTTCTGTACCGATTGGCAAGATATGAAATGCGTCTAGCGTACCACTCAGTCACATATTCTACCTGAATCTTTGTCTTCTTCTGAATATATTAAGTTCAACAATGATTCATGGAATCTCGTAATTTATCGGGCAAGATTTAAAATATATTCGTTGGTAAATCTTCAATGTCATGGCGGCGTTGGATTCCTCATTTTCACTAGATACTCCCAATTTATTTATCAGCACTACAGTTTCGATTGGTGCAGCGGAATAGATGAGTAAAGTCATTCTATTCAACCTACACAATAATAATAATAATAATAATAATAATAATAATAATAATAATAATAATAATAATAATAATAATACAAAGCAGACGAAGAAGAATTGAAGTTTTATGTATTTAGTGTGCAATAAATAACGGAATTTTTACCTCACATACGTCTTTATACATGGATAATAATTTGGACCTATTATCGCGTCGCTATAAACACCTACACTGCGTTATATTGGACTATGTTCTTGTATTGAAACTTAAGCATTATATAACATTAAATCAGACGATGATAGGTACGCACGTGTACTTCTATATAATTTAAATTAACATAAACCAAAAAAGCTGATATTTGTTTTCAAATTTAGCTCTTAAGCCTTTTCGTCATGAGAAGTTCATAGAGTATGAATTAGTGTTTATATCTGGTTCTCTCTTTTTTTTTGACAGTCATAGTATCATCCGTCAAACTTTAATTGAATTCTGGTCACATTATACGGATAATTTTTTAATAACATTAACTTTTGTGAGTGTCACGGTAGGCTGTCTTTGGGCAATACAAGAAAACAATCCAGAAGATATTATATCCGTGCAACAATTGAAATATCGCCATATTGATAATGTTTGGTCTTGGGAATTAAATGTCTTAATGTGTCCTTGGGAAAGACAATTGGCATCCATTTCCTTGCCGTCATATAGCCTGTAACGTGTTCAAGATGCCGTTAAAACATACAGAAACAAACACTTTCGAGGAATATTATCAAATGATATCTGTATACATTATACTGAAATGAGATTTAACGCGAGTCAATTAAGTACATCAAGATACCTACTTCTATAAGTGTTATTTATTCAAAGCATTTTAACGTTCTGTTTATCTTTATAGTTAATTTGCGTGTGTATCCATATTGCTGTCTGCTTTAGAAAAACACGCAACTTGATATCAATCAATCAAGCAAGCAAGCAATAAATCAATAAAACAACTAACTATTATTCAATTTAGATATGATTTGATATAATAGCTGGAAAACATGTCTCTTCAAAATGAACATTTATTTCAAAAGTAATACATACGTGGATTGTGAAAAAGAAAAAAAAATGTAATTGGCTTATATATATATATATATATATATATATATATATATATATATATATATATATATATATATATATATATATATATATCAGCAGCTAATCGTGTTCCAAAGGTCCACTTTCTTTCAAGTACAGGGAGTCTACATGGTGTTTACTCTCCCTATCATTATGTATGAAATAATGTATGAAATAAAATATGATTTCGTGTCATGTACACGACCATAAGCTGTTTACATCTGTTTAGTTGTCTTTGTATTGCATGTTCATACGATTTCCGTTATTTCTGATATCTCGCAATGTATTCCCTATTTTGACTTGTACACCTTAAAAGATTAAGTAACTGTTGGTAATATAATTCAGATAATTTTAATATAATTTGCAATATTTCTTTACATTTTCTAGGAAATATGTCTGCTATTCATATAAGATTTCAACAGCTGAATTGACAATTAATCTGGCATGACTTATTGTATAATTTTTTTGGTATAAAGTTATTGAATGTACAATGTAACATTTATTTCATTCCATTAATAATCGTTTGAGAGCCTGTCAGTTACAAACAGGTTTTATAAGCCCAAACGCTTTCTTCAACGGTACAAAATTTAATCTAAGCTCTAATTAAATCACACATATTGATCTCCTTCGATGTAGGTCGATGAGATTAATTTCTTTTATACCCGAAGTTACGTGTATTGTAATATGTCTCGATAAATGTGGTCCTAATCGGTCTTTTTAAAAAATAATTTGAACTTCTCAATCAGGTAAAGTCTTGATAAAAAAAGCAAATTAAATCGTTTAAATTTCGTTGGCTTTTGAATGACTGACATAATGAACTTTTGTAACTTTCATGCTCAAAACATATTTTACGATGCCAACCCAATTTCGATATTCAAAACATATTTATGTAAGTAGATATATCAAATGGTTTGCTGATTGACTGGCTGAACCGCTGACAAAGAATTTGTTTATGTCCTATTTATCAATACACTAAATATGTTTTCAAAACATGTATGCAACCACTGCAGACCCATCTAGTTATAATCTATAGAGGTTTATACAATAAGTACCATAAAACTAAGTCGTCAACAAGTACATACAAATTCTGTTAGAAAGCTGATTCAATTTGATCCAGCGAGTTGCATTGTAAAACTTTGGGAGAGATATATGACATCAACCATTTGAGAAACGTGACGCAACGTCCGAAGGAAAAGAACGCAAGGGAGCACTTTGCAATTACGAAACGTTAGGAACTCACTAATTAAAACGAATGCATTGTGTGCATATTTTCAGAAAAGTGTATTGTGTTGTATTAGTGTGTAGTGCAAAACGCAACTACGATGATTGAAGCCTTCCGTGAAGAGAAAGGTCGTAAGGTTGAATACCTATATATATATATATATATATATATATATATATATATATATATATATATATATATATATATATATATATATATATATATTTGTCATTTTCCATTTGTATTTGTATGAAAGGTCTAGAAAATCAAGGTTTACACATAATCAATTCCTATTCCACAACAAACGCAATATTTGTAGTTTGACGGTGCAATTCGAAGTCAGTATTTACATTCATTTGATCAGTTCAGAAGTGTTGGAAATTACTGCCGTAGTTTTGAGTTTTCTTTTCGTCAACATTAAAAGGCTGTTTAAATCATACGTGCAGGAAGAATGATAACATGTTTACAGCGCCTGATTTTAAATTATTAGCATTGTTCCTACTGCAGACAACATGTCTACATGCAACAATGCCTCCGTTTGCAGGAAGTTACTTACTTTAAAAGGCAACCAAATAAACCAAAATGAACATTAACCCAGGTATGCAAGAAACTATTCATTAGCTTTGCCAATGGAGATCAAATTGAGATATGATCCATGCCGCCTACTCAATTTGCTTCTTTTAAAATGTGCAGTTCTAGACAATTATATATAACATTTCATTTAGGCACTTACTAGATAGATCGCATAGTGTACACAGTAAATGAGAAATTCTCTTAAAATTGAACTTTTGAACTGTTTCTGATCAATCATCCACAATACACAAGTATTTAATGTGGTGGAAGCTTGGAGGTGTAAATCAGTATAGCTAACCATCTGCAGTAGAATGTTAAATGTGCCTAACCAATCATTCTTTACAGAAAACGCAGCGTATGGTTCGCTAATTAAATTAGAAAAGCAATTTAAAGGGATGAACGTCGTTTTTCTGCATGATATATGACTTCGATAACAAAAATTAACTGCAAAATGTTATAGCAATGAAGTTATCTAAATGAATTCAGAGATGAAGTTTGAAAACAAGTCAGATATTTATTGGGTTTATTTTAGCGGGAAAATGTTTTAGAGGTATAAGGAAACGAAATTGAGTTAAGAGGTTTGCTAGTGTACACTGTAAAGGTTTTTTTTCACGAGGCAATGCCGACAATAATCGTATGTCTGTGTTATTTAAGAGAAACATTTGGGATTAGGACATCTATATTCAAAATACATTTACAAAACTGAACATTCCGAGTACGGCAGTTGACAGGCAGCCACATGTGCCTCTTTCTGGATGATAATATTTGACTTGCTGGTTACGATATAAGTGGAGTAAAAACTACAACACTCCTTATATAATGGCATTATTAATGATCAATTCCATTTTGAATCGATCTGCAGAAACATGTGCAGTATTGTCAAATTAAACCCATACATGGTACAATATTCCAATGCTTGAAGAGGACCACAGAGGATGATCTATCAAATATATTCCTTGACCTAATAGCTGGTTTCTAAACTTATCAAGTAGTATTCGAGACAACGTTTAGACACGGGAAAATTCGGGCTTGACTCCGTAGAAATTTGTTCCTTATTGTCACGTCGCGGGTTCGAACCCCGACCAGGTCATACCAAAGACTTGTAGAAATGGTACTAACAACTCGGCATTAGGAGGTTAGTGCAGGCTTGGTGTCAGGATAATGTAATTGGGTTGGACGTGATGCACACATTTACAAAACTTGATGATTTCGCTTTTGTATACTGCATAGTTTAAGACATTAGGGTCGATATATATATATATATATATATATATATATATATATATATATATATATATATATATATATATATATATATATATATATATATACATATATATATATATATATATATATATATATATATATATATATATATATATATATATATATATATATATATACAATCGCGTGCTTAGATTCATACGTGCAGTGTCATGTCAATAGTGAATAGTCAATTAAATGTCAGCATCATTTAGCGAAATCTCATTTACAATTGTCATGGATACGTAGTATTCTTAAGTGTACACTTAGCTGTTTCTTGAGTACAGTCGGACCTAAAAAAGAATTGCAGTAAATGCTATTTCTTTACCTTTCTAGTGAGGCAAAGAAAACAGCACCTGGCAGAAAGAGAGTTTAGGTTTTGCATAGTGTGTACCCTTGCCATTCATGCATATTTCGGCAATCATAATTTGTTTTCTTTAATGTTTTATTTTTGTATGACCTAACACTGCATTAAGAATATGATCTCAGTGTTAAAAACCATTTAATCCGATAAGTGTATCAGTAGTTTTGACATTTTAGTCGGTAATCAGCAAGAATTACACCCTCGCCAAAAATTGCAGACAGTGTTTGATTCTCAGTGAATACATATACAAAATATAATGCCTGTGTTACAATATTCCTTCTCAATGTATAAAAAAAACGGACTTTATAATGCATCCTTCTATGGAGAACATTATTCTGTGGTATACCTAATATGATTATGTATATAACTGCTATATGTCTTGATTTAAATAAGAGAAAATTGCATTGAATTCGTCTAACAGCCCTCGTTATGATTTATGTCGGGTACAGTTAATAAAAAATAGCTTTACTGGGTTACAATCCAAATTATAGGCTAACACAATATATATTACTTAGCAGCACGCTTATATTCTTGTTTGGTATTTCCTATTTCCATTACGAAAATGATATAGTAGATCATTACATATTTTTTCAAGTTTAGCCATGGACAAATGTATACTGTAAATAATTTAGGCAAACAATATAATCTGAGTGGAGAATCAACTTGAAATATTGAAATTCCCTAGACATTGGTTTATATTAGTTGGTCTTTCTGTTTGCTTCAGCAAACACCCAACATAGGAATAGTATTATCGTGAGACTGATATATAGACATACACTACTTGCTTTTTAGGCTAGACCAGGAACGGAACTGTTTAATAGTAAGAGAATAACAATACAACAAATCAATAAGAAATTCTCTTTACATCAACATCTTACCCATCCATTCCCAACGACCTTTCATGCATGACAATTCATTAGAAATAGGAATCGGAGATACTGTGCTGGAAGAAAATAACAATTAGACAGTTACTTCACAGTAACTGAATTCCGCTCCTTTACGACTCTATTAGCGACAACATAAATCATGTAACGTTAACGACTTTCGGTGATAGATAGATAGATAGATAGATAGATAGATAGATAGATAGATAGATAGACAGATAGATAGATAGATAGATAGATAGATAGATAGATAGATAGATAGATAGACAGATAGATAGATAGATAGATAGATAGATAGATAGATAGTAGGTAGGTAGATATAGTGCGTCAAACATTACTTTGAACTAAATTATACACCATAATTGAAATATATTGTCATTTTAAACATACCATGTGATGATATTTATAATTGTTTAACTTCCTTCACAAATGTACAAATAAAGAGGTTATTAATACAGTTTTAGCGATTTTGAAGCAAAACAATACCAAATATGTCAATGTCATCGACGTTCACCTTACGTCGCAGTCATTAAGCAGATGTTTCAGAGAAAATGTGATACTTACATAGGAAACAATAGCTTCAGTTATGTTCAGGAGATATATCGCTGAGAAAAAGCTTTGGCAATGATTTTAGTAGTTTGTATTACACCTTGATTCGCAGTGTAATAGTAATAAGTAGTACTCCATAACGGGCAGTTGTATTTTTTGTTCTGTCTCTGCTGTCTTAAATATTTGTTATGGACATAATTATGATCGATTTAGTTTGATTAATAGCCTGATGCTCCAGCAAGAATTTAGTTTACACTTTGTAACTCAACAACAAAGCTATCAAGTTTGAATAAAACAAGAATTATTCATCTGCACGTACCCATATATCGCACATTCTGTCTAATCATTGCTGTTGGATGCCACAGTTTTTAAGAAATGGCTAGTACAAGAGCAACGCCATCAATATATAAGCGTCTTAATCCGTTTGCTGTATGTGGTGTCCATAGAGTTCATGATTTCACATCTTTAATTGCATTCTGTTTTCTAGAACTAATTAAATACATTGTTGTTTTCTTCTATATCGTGCCAAGAAATACTAAAATTGACAAACACCGTAATTTACATTAGCTGAGATAGCCAGACACACAGAGAGGGAGATGTTTTCTAAGGTGAACGTGCCTAAGGTCTGCATACGGAATGTTACAGAACATGCTCAATAAATTTTGTTTCACTTTCTCGTTTTCAATGACCTATGTGAAATATCAACTTGAGTCAGCATTTACTAAGAATTTTGAGTATTGCACAGCTGTAAAATATAGCAAAACATGTGCATGTCAGTCAAAAATAACAACAATCTCTGGATATTACATGTTTCTTAAACATGTTTCTTATTGGTATATCAAATTATGATTTGTCCATGCATGCCGTATGAATACGCAACGAATACGGATCATGATTTTACAGCTTTTATACTCTCTAAACATGGATACGAATTTCTTGAATTATTACATTTAAAAAGGAGCAAAACACAACAAAACGATTTTCATGTAAAATATTTTTATTTATTTATAGAAACAATCATTTTTATACAATTACAAACCAACCGTACTCTAGGAAATAAATATTATTGAGCTCCATCCTGTGTCGTCTGCTGTCATCTCTGTCAAAACTGCTGTTTCCCGTTTCTGTCTCTATCAAAAGCAAAAATCAAACGGTGCAACACTGTGGGGAAGAAAAACCAATGATATCAAATAAGAAGCAAGATGATGAAGCAACATTTAATCTACTAAACTGTGAGTTATTTTAAGATTGTGATATTAACACGGCTGAGACATTTGTAAATGAAAATGATCATTCTGTATCCAAATGTGATCTTGTTAGGGAAGACAACTTTTTTCACCATGAGCATGAGGATATATTGAAAATTTAGAGAACGTAAGCAGAATGCAAACAGTTTAAAAAGAAAACTTTTAATGTATGCTAGTGACAGCATTTTTTAAAGTTAAAATATGAATTCAGAAATTTACACGAAATACGCCCATCTGAATTGTACCAGCTCATGGCTGGTTTTATGCTTAGTGTTAGGAGAAAACATGGATCTGAGTTATAACAGAACAACTGAAGAAGCATCATCAGCTCCATTGATCGCCGCAGTAAAATTAAAAACTATGCAAGTACAATAATGAGATGAACTGACACAAATTTTGCATTAACAAGGGAAGCTCTTAAGGCTAATCAAAAAATAAAAAATCTAAAGGAAAAGGAAATAAAACCAATTGGAGGCAACCAATCACAAATGAAGAAATAAATGCCTTGTATAACAAGAAACTTATGGGGATGGAAACACCTGAAGCCGTTGTTAAAACACTGTGGTTATACAGGTCTCTGCATTTTGGTCTGAAGGGAGTGACTGTTCATTACAATATGAAATGGGGGATTCTACACTAAAGAACGATGTACTAGATTTCCAATAGTATCTTGAACTCAATGAAAGGCAGACAAAAACAAGAACGGGAGGCAATGTCAAGGACACCACATATATTAATCATAAGATGTATGAGAGAGAGAGAGAGAGAGAGAGAGAGAGAGAGAGAGAGAGAGAGAGAGAGAGAGAGAGAGGGAGAGAGGGGGAAATAGAGAGAGAGATATCCACTTGCTATCTACAATAGGTACGCAGAGTTAAGACAGCAGACGTCTGTTTACTTGAAGATCCTTTCTATAATATGCTAATATCAGCGACAAACCAGAAATGGTTTAGGAAACAAGTCGCTGGAATTAACAAACTTGAATACATCATGAAAGAACGAAAGAAAAAGAAAATATTACGAAAGAAAGAAATTAACAAACACTAGTAGCCGAAAGTACTTAATTAAGATGTTAAGACACACACACACACACACACACACACACACACACACACACACACAACTGATATCATGCAAATTAAAATGTACAGTCAATAAACAGCAACTCACACACTAGTGACAACAAACAACAGGATTACTTCAATTAACTGAGCAATAACCGGCCAACCCAGTAATGATGCTGTCAATGATCAACCCCACACCTAAGAAAAACCAAACTGCACAGAAACAAACATGTAATATTCAACATAATCAGATTATCAGTAAACCATTCAACCGATCAAACATCCCCTTACAAAATATGCTTTCAGTTTCACTCCATATAGTGCACTGTATATGGCTGTCAGTTACGTATACCATATTAAATGAAAACTTGCTTGTGGTATAAATTATATATATATATATATATATATATATATATATATATATATATATATATATATATATATATATATATATATATATATATATATATATATATATATATATATATATATAATTTATACCACAAGCAAGTTTTCATTTAATTTGGGATACGTAACTGACAGCCATATACATACATATATATATATACTGTAGCAATTATATACCACTCGCTGTAAAACGTTTCATTATATGGGAACTCGGCAAGCCTCGTTTCCTTTCAATGGAAAAGAAATTCCTTTTTTAATGGAAAAAATTATGTCTCGTGGTATATCATTGATACAGCAAACATATTATATATATAGCTGAGATAGCCAGAGACACACACATATATATATATATATATATATATATATATATATATATATATATATATATATATATATATATATATATATATATATATATATATATATATATATGAAGTGTGACCTGAATAATTACGTATATCAGTACATAATGGACTGTGACCTAATTAATAACGTATATCAATATAGCCATGTATTTTGACCTGATTAATTACGTATATCAGTTGCTGATGAGAATGTAAGGATTATTTAGGGGCCGAAAATCTCGTGTCCTTACAAATTTATTTGATTAGGCATACGTTCCATAAGTTAAACCACAGCTTCCTTATCTATCGTTTCTCTTCTGATTGAGCCATGATGCAGATTATTCACGGTTTTTTCTGCTCAGTCTAATGGAAAAAGGTGTTGTTTTCATCCATAGGACGTAGGTACATAGTCAGAAATGTATGTTCGCAATTCTTGCCTGATCAGTGAAAAAAGGAAATAAGTACATTTTCAAGCGCACACTACAAAATAAAGTTCGATACATATTTGCAGTACAATAAACTCACTCACAAATAGGAAATCTTTCCAAATACATTGATAATCCCACGATTATGAATCAGTCACATGAATTTTGTTTGCTGGACATTGCTTAGGAAGTGGCAATAAGGCATAGAGAAAGTCTTTTATTCCATTTTTTCGGATTCCTGAACGCCTTAACATATAGATATCATAGATGTCAATGTTTAATTTGTAGATCAAAACAAATATAATTGTTTATAGAAGCTTTATTTTTATAAGGTTTCAAAGCATTTTTATATTGACTATGCTGTACGGTAAAAAGAGCAAAATCCATAAATCGTAGGAAGATTTAAAAGATATCTTCGAAATCACTTCTTATCTTAAAATAATTTGTAATGTCAGACACAAAAATGTAAGCAAAGTAAAGACCTCATCGTACCCTTTAAGGATCGAGCTTGGTGAAGGTGTAGAAAAAGAACGGCCTGAAAGGAAATGTACTTTGTGTAATAAATGTGGTAGAAGATGAATATCAGATTGTTTTAATCTGTCATCTACTTGTTTCTCTTTGAAAATCATATATTGGTTATTGTTAGTGGCAGAAACCAGCCATGTATATGCTATTACATTTAATTAAAAATGAAGAATTAGCACCTATAAAATACACCCAAAAACATGTATAGGATTTATGTGTGCACATGTTGTGATCACTATTGCTCATTAGTTCATTCAATCATTCATTCATTCAATCATGCACAATTTAATATATATGAATTATGTATAGTGTAGACCTTGTGCGTTTTACATACATCATATCAATAAGTTATGTAATATTCTGTTCTGCCAACGCTTGCCAAAGTCATACAAATTGAACATATTGAAGTTTTATTCATTAAAACGGCGTTTCCATCTGTCTTCTACGCTGTGTATGTATCTTTGACGTAGATTACTTACTTGCGTGCATAGACATCATATTATAGCAGACGATAGACTGGTTTAGAGGATCAGCATTGGACAGAATAGATTTAAACTGCAGCAAAATAATATTAGAAGATATACGTTGGCCCAGACATAGGTTTGCAGTTGCATTAACTTTTATCCTCACTCATATATTACTCTTGGCATTCGTCAGCTTTATTTTCCTTTCTTCGCTTTTCTTTTCTAGAAAACGATTGACTATTCATGAAAGATCTGCAGAAATAGGCTTATGACTTTTTGGAGATATAAATGAGAAATGAATGTAAAATTGCGTCGGAAACCAGGACGGTGTGCTTTCTAGAGTCGAACTCAGATACTTCAGTAGTGAAAATTTAGCAAGTAAAACAGTAAAGTAGTCATTACTTTATTCATCGTAAGAAAACTATGGTTAACGAATGAGTTCGTTAATTAATATTTTGGAGATCTAGTACTATTTTAGTTCAGTTGATAATAATAATAATAATAATAATAATAATAATAATAATAGTTCCAATTTAGTTCAGTTGATAATAATAATAATAATAATAATATTAATAATAATAAAGGACGAAACGGTAAGTATATGGGCCTTAGTCATATAAATGAACAAATCAAAATACATATACAAAATTTAAAAATCGTACGACATATTTAAGTTGTCGTGTATTACCGAAAATATCTGCTCAGTAGTGCTACTTTAGAATAACGAATAGTGAAAAAGTGCTTACAATGTGGCGTTTTACTGGTGTCTGTTTTAAAGACTATCATATTACATAAATTGTTTGATGTTTGTTTAAATGCAGCATTTTTCTTTAAAACAGAATAGGTATGATATTGCTACAAGCCAGGTTGTCTTTATTTGACCGAGCGGTGTCAAACCCTCCTGCTAGAAGTCATAAGTCATAAGTTTACCCCAAATTTCCAAAGACATCCATACAACTTCACTTGTTAATTAGAAAGCCCGGCGTGTCCCTTCTATACCTACATTTTACTTTAATCAATCTTAGACCACAAATCTCCAATTTGCTAAATATCTTTAAACCGCGCATCTGCATGATTTCTCGTCGTCAGATTTCCGCACCGCCATCAGTTCACGACGTAGAAACTATACAACTCTGCCCTTACACAGGGAACTATTTTAACTCATCCACCTTAGGCCAGTCAATTTACGGTTTCCATGCACATTTCTCCAATACAACTGCACCACATTTGTCACCTTGGCGACATAAATATTATCTGGTGAGTCCCTTCTTATCTATTCCTTTGTGTAATTTACCGGTTACTAACCGTAAGTACTACCACTGCAGTCACAGCCCCAATGTACTCTACTAGATTTTAATAGGAACTTTGTTACGTCATTCATTCGATTTTGACTTGAATTCACTATTAGAGAACTATGATATAATGAAAAACGCACTAACACTCCACTCCGTGTCGTTTGCTCTGAGTAACTGACACATTTTTCTCGTTAAAAATATTTCATTACATCGAATTACAATAATCACACAAATCTAGGAATTTCTTAAACGGGCCGATAAAACCAGAATGTGCATACTCCAAAATTATTTCAATATCATTCATTAAGTCTTGCTCGCCCAAGGAATAGTAACGAGTGTGTGCAGTCAGAATCAACATGGAATGTCTGTAGAGACAGGGTTGGTCTTTCGGTTAGTTCAGATCTATGAGGCAGCTTCGTGCTGCCACAAGCACGATTGCTTTATTATCTAATGATTTCTGATGGCTAAGACTAAGGCCTGACTTTGAATCGTATCTGATATCTGAAAATACAGAAATGCAAATATCTATATAAAAAAAATAATGGAAAGTAAACAAGAAGAAAATTATAAAATTAAATAAAAAACACACGATATTTTTTATGCAAGAACGATAAACACGGTCACATAATCTTGCCCCTTCTCCCATTAGTTAAACTTCCACTATGCTAACTCGAAAAATTTAATTGAAACTAACATTAAATATTGATATTTCTATATGGTAAATGCCTGTCACAGAAAACTAAAAATGCACCAGGTGTGAAATATTCTGGTACTTTAATCACAGTCTGAACTAATTAATATTCAGTTCTAGAAAGTAACAAACACACAGAGATTTTAGATGGTTAAATATGATTCACCATTGTTCATTTTTCTTGTTTCTAATTTGTATGTTGCTGAAACTCTTAAGTCTAGTCAATGAGATGTTATCTTTCTTATTTTGACTCTTCTTATTGAAAAGGAATTATAAAAGCTGATATCAAATTATTATAACTACTTGGAAGGCAGTTCTTGTATAACTGCCGATTTTTAATCTATGTAGATAGATTGAATACAGAGGTGCGCGGTTTTACCGGTGGACCTGTTGAAAACAGTAACTATTTCAGTTGGAACGTATCAAAGCATTTTTCACTGTAACCTTAAAGGAATCTTCCTAATAGGATGGTATTGACATCATTTTTTCATTTATCATCATAAGATAACACAAAATAGTAATGCTTCAATTTTGTTACACAATAGTTAAATTTTTGCCGATTAATTTTGAGTATTTTCATAACAATTATATTTAAAATCCTTTAAGCGAATGTTTAACAAGTTTGACCCATGCCAACGTTGATGTCCAAATGGACTGTTGAGGCCACAATCCAGCATTACGAAAAATTTCGTATATGAAAAAAATTCCATTTTGTAGTTTATTAATACCGTATGTTAATGTGTGATGTACGTGTATGTGTTCTTTACAAAGATTTCGAATCATGCTAGCATTTTGAGAAGAGTAATTGTTTCATTTTTAAAGTTCAAGCAATGCATCAAGTCCACTATATATCCTACCATTTTCTGGTTTATGGTTACGTGCTCTCTTTCTGCTGAGTGCCTTAGTTACGATACTGACATGGAATGCATAAGGCCTTACCGATTAGAAAAGAAATTAATAAGAATATTTAATTAAAGGAATGATTCAACTAACTCATACAACTGTAAAAGGGTAACATTGCTAAATTGTATAGGAAAAGTTTCAAAAGCATATCAATTCAAATACTCTCTCCATTGCCCTTTAAATATAATTGTATTAGTGTGGTGCAATTGGGATTTAAGAATAATATATACTACCGCATTGTTATATTAAATCTTTTGAGTCAAAAGCTTCTAATGCAAAATATAAAGCATTTTTAAAGTTTACAATTTTGGTTCTCTCTCTCTCTCTCTCTCTCTCTCTCTCTCTCTCTCTCTCTCTCTCTCAATTTGCAAATGATCATAATTCCGTCATGAAAAGAAAACTTCATTTAATCTAATTGACAAACGTTGTTGATACAGTTAACGTGATAACATTTTGTAATGCATTATTGTGCAATTTATTCTGTTCTGATAAAGGCAATCAAAATGATTCAAACGTTGTTTTAAACACAGGATTAGTCTTTAGTTATGATTGCACTAATTGGTTTTTCGTAGAGATGAACGGGTACGGAAAGTTTGCCGGATACCTGGCCGGATACAGATTTTACAGTGTCGGGTTTCTCTATTCACATTTTGTCTATTTTCACACACACACACACACACACACACACACACACACACACACACACACACACATATTTAAAACCTTACAGACCGAATATTTGTCGATAGTGGCCGAGTCGGATTGCCGTGCCGGGTACCGTTCCATCGTTAGGTTTAGTACATATAATACGGTATATGTGCTGGAAATGATACTTGCCCAGATCACCTCATATCGACTGCCTTTGTGTATCCTCGTAAAGGAACTCAGCTCCCATTTTGTTTCGTATTCTGTAGCCGATAGTTTGTTCAGCACCAACCAGAACAAAACATCAAAACCTTAGACCGGCAACCCGTTCGATTTACAAAAGTATATAGCATCGGGAACGATTTATTACATTTTAGAACAACTTACTACGCCGCATCTGGCATGCAAACCTAAAATAAAACAACCATAAATTATGTTTTTGTACAGAGAAGCTGCTGAATAGCATTTAAAAATGTGCAAAAACATCTGGTCGTGGGCACAGGTGCTCTTGTGGAAAAGAAAATCAAATTGATTAGATTTAATTATAGCGACCACAATTATGAAGCAAACTCAGATTGGCTAGAATAGAATAGCGATGGTGTTTAATGCCTGGATGCGTGGATTGTTTTGCCAAAACGTTGTTTTTACACAATTTGCCTTCCAGTCGATATTTGAAATTATCACCATGGCGACATAAACAAGAAATACGTGAGTCTAATTAACACTTTAACCGCCTATTATATATTAACAGTAAATACTGCTCAAAACCGTTGAATAAGAAGAAAAGTATACTTTACATAGTCAAGATGTGAACCAAAATCAGAAGAACGTACGAAACCTTGTTGACTTTTAAGTAACATGCGTAACTGATACACAGTGATCTACATGAAACATATTCTGCGTGCTTTTCACTCATTTTGTGTTCTAAAATAAGTATATCATGAGAAATGCTCGAGGTACACGTGTAACGCACGGAGGGGTGGGAAGGAAGAAACCTCTGCGCAACTAAAATATAGCCTGCAACATGCTATGCAGTAAATTTCAACATATCATTTGATAGCCTTGATGAAGGTCATTATCTTCCGTGTTGTATTAAAAATTAAAATTAATACAATTTTGAAAATTCCTGTATTGAGTTTATTAACCTTATGATTCCACTCAAAATTATAAAATGGATAAGCAAACTCTTTCATTTCTCCACATTTAAATTTTTTGATCTATTGAATGGTGCCATTTATTATTGTTCCTTTAATAACAAATCACATACATATTTCATTACAGATTTAAAATTGATACTTTTACCTGTGTTGTCTCAAGGTTTAGATCGTCTGCCTATAAACAAGTTTGACAGGTAACTAGTTCAACAAAGGATAAGAGTACGTCAAAATCATCTTAGAGTAGATACACATTTGTCTTTTTAGTAACACGACCGAATATTCTCCCTTCCATACCACTAAATAATAATAATAATAATAATAATAATAATAATAATAATAATAATAATAATAATAATTAAAATAATAATAATAATAATAATAATTATAAGAATAATAATAATAATTATTATTATTATTATTATTATTATTATTATTATTATTATTATTATAATTATTATTATTATTATTATTATTATTATTATTATTATTATTATTATTATAAAAACGGCGACGGATACTAAACATTCAATCTTGAAGAGATGACAAAACTAAAGCTACTTAAATCTGATCGACATCAGGTTTTAATGAATATTTTGTTCTATCATTATCCCCTCACAAATAGCAGGGTTTTTTAATAAACAAATTTACACAATTTCGCGATGAAAGGTACGAATTCAGCTCTGCATGGCACAAGAACGAAATGACATAAATAAATGGGTACTTGGATCAATAATCTATTTCCTCACTGTCAACAACTTTGTGAACCTGAAGGCATTCTCTATAATAAATAGCATCATCGACTGGATGCAAGCTGACTCCTAACGAACACGATAACGGTCCAGTAACCCCATTAATAATTTCATTTCCACATTCTCTAGATTAATAACATGCATTCCTTCGAAACAATATTGAAATTATAGTAATACTACCTGGGAGGCCAGAGAATCCTTCAAAGTATCCATCACATGGTGAGACCTTTCTGTGTGTTTGTGCACATGCCAGCTCTTTAATTGGTAGGCTTAGCGCTTTATTTCAAAGTTGATAAAATAAACATTTATTATCACAATTAAGTTTCAAATAAATATTAGAAAGCTTTAAATTGTGTTACTGCTTTAAAGCGTGAACAATATGTGCTATTCATATATCAATAATATGTATACATCAATGATATGCACATATCAAACAATGTCTTGATTGCAAGCACTGACACAAAAGTCAGAGCACTAAGAAATGTAAGCCTGCCGATAGGTGCCATTTCTCGAAGCACTGCTTTGGTTCCTAATTGAAACGAATGGGCGAAGGATACCCCTAAAAACTGTTTTATTGTTTCACTGTGTGTAATGAGAATTCTCAAAGCATGTATCAGAAGTGAATAAGTTGAAACAATGACACCATTTGACTAATTAGGTTTTATTTGACATGACACCAGATATACCTATATTTTCAATGAGGCATTAGTTGACATGACATTAGTTATGCCAATATTACAATGAACATTTTGTTGGCATGACACCAAACTTACCTATATTACAATGAAGGTTTAGCTGACGTGACACTAGACATTTCAGCATTACAATGAGGATTTAGTTGGCATGACATCAGGCATACCTATGTTAGTTTATTTGACACAAGTTATACCAATGTTCCTATAACGCTTTTGTTGTAGTAACATATTGTATGCGAATCGTCCAATGAGAGTTTAGTTGACCTAACATAAGGTATGCCAGCATCCCAAAGAAGATCTGATACATTATCAACTGATCTGCATTAGTTATATTCATTTGAGACTTTAAGATAAGGCATGTCATACACCTAAAGGAAAATATATATATATATATATATATATATATATATATATATATATATATATATATATATATATATATATATATATATATATATATATATATATATATATATATATATATATATATATATATATATATATATATTAATATATTATGAAGAGTTTAGATGATTAGAACTAACACGTGCGAATCAGAGAAGCAGTCTTCTTTTCGACCCTGTTTTATTGTTGTAATTAGGTGTTTTTGTGAGCCTTATTCCATTGCGTATGGCTCTGCTATGATAGAAATGATCGTTTGAAACATAGTACTGGGCAATATTTCAGAGCAGTCACTAACAGTTTGTTAAATTTGTTTTTAATAATACATAAACCCAGTGCTTCCGTGTCATACAAAACACCGAATTACCGGCTAACAAATGGTATTAAAACAGGATCATTACTGAATGATGATGGTTAACGGAATGCGTTGATTAATGCAAATTTACGGTAATTTACAAAATATTTTTCCAAAGTGTATTGCATAATTAAATAAAATATAGTTTCATTCCAAAGGATTAACTTAGAAAGAATTTTAAGTAATTTAGCAATTGATTGAAAATAGATAATTTGCATTGTTCTTTCTGTAATTTTTTCTCCATGATTTATTAAGTAGGAACAGTTATTCCCCATATCTGAGTACAAAAGATTGAACTCTGAACGAAATATGTGTTAAATTAAATATTAGTTTGCATAAACCTAAACGACTGAAAGTGTTCGACGAGTTTAGTAGCCTACGTTCTCTTTAAATGTATTTTATTTAGGTTGAGATTAACATTCAAGAAACGTGCATGCTAAGAAGCAACCGTTTTGTCTGCGACTAATTTCGCGAACTTCTCTGTCCTAAGTGTTGAGCCTAAGTGATCTCTTGCTAACCTATTTCCAAGAATGGGTTGTGAGATGATATTTTAATTGGTATTAATGAGGAAAGCAACTAATGAAGACTTTAAAATGTCCAGAACACCGTAACAAGTTTAACATTTTGGACAGGCGAGTAAAAAAATAAATCCATTTCTACCACATTTATATTCTTGCATTATACTAAAGAGAATATGGAAGCACCGTAACAAATTAGAACCTTAAACAGGTATATTTGTAAGCGACTACTGATACCGTTTTTAAACTCGTATGATTACTAGATTATGTATTTTATTTGTCAGGCAATACTGTTAGCTCGCTCAGAAAATCGACCGATTTGGTAATTCCAAAGATAAACACGAATGTTTAATATTCATATGAGCATATCAATGTCGTCTACGAAAGAACAGGAAGTAAACACAAATTTCAAGGTGAGGTACGTATGGTGATGACGTGTAATTATCAGTATGCTAGATGATTTCGTACAGTTGGTAAGTAAGCATTTTGCGACCTTTTGCATTCACATTTTCTGGTCAGTTTACTACCCATATAAATTCGTCTGCTATCAAGAAAGACTCATATTAATAATCGCCTGATTAACGCAGCAACGGAAGCGGAAGTACAAATACCCACATACATCCGTTTACCGCGCATTTGGGCACGTTGCGAAATTAGGATTAAAATGTAAATAAAATTTATTCAATGAAAATGATGAAATTGTAATTATATGTTGTAGGTAAGAAGTGCAGTCTGTTTGGACTATTCGGAGACGAATATTATAACTGTGGAATACAAAGTCTATATGAATAGCTATTGAATATTATAACTGTGGAATACAAAGTTTATATGAATAGCTATTGAATATTATAACTGTGGAATACAAAGTTTATATGAATAGCTATTGAATATTATAACTGTGGAATACAAAGTTTATATGAATAGCTATTGAATATTATAACTGTGGAATACAAAGTTTATATGAATAGCTATTGAATATTATAACTGTGGAATACAAAGTTTATATGAATAGCTATTGAATATTATAACTGTGGAATACAAAGTTTATATGAATAGCTATTGAATATTATAACTGTGGAATACAAAGTTTATATGAATAGCTATTGAATATTATAACTGTGGAATACAAAGTTTATATGAATAGCTATTGAATATTATAACTGTGGAATACAAAGTTTATATGAATAGCTATTGAATATTATAACTGTGGAATACAAAGTTTATATGAATAGCTATTGAATATTATAACTGTGGAATACAAAGTTTATATGAATAGCTATTGAATATTATAACTGTGGAATACAAAGTTTATATGAATAGCTATTGAATATTATAACTGTGGAATACAAAGTTTATATGAATAGCTATTGAATATTATAACTGTGGAATACAAAGTTTATATGAATAGCTATTGAATATTATAACTGTGGAATACAAAGTTTATATGAATAGCTATTGAATATTTGTCTGACATGACTCAAATGAAATTAATTTATATTCAAGAGAAATATAGCTGCAAATATGAGATGCATCGAGAATAATTTCCTAACGGATATGTAATCTTTGATATAATGATGAATTTGTAAATATCAGCCGCAATAGCTATAAGAATATGTTTGCAAAATTATATGAACATTTCGAGACATAAAATAAATTGTATTCAGTGATATGATTACTTATAATGGAAATTGTGGAAGCCAAGAGATTATTAAATCTTTATCTCGTTTTCGTTTCTGACAGCCTAATGCTTTTCATTATCTTTTTAATTTTCTGAGTCAGATTGTATAATGTTATTTTCATAAACTATATCATGTAGAAATATCATTAAAAGTTCGACATTTATTTCAATACATATAAAATAGTCAAATTTGCATGATGTGTTTCATCACAGCTATATCATTACTGTGGAATAATTTATTAATAGTTTCTTCATGCATTTATACCGTTTGTACTGTCATTTGTTATTGTTTTCTTTTTGTGTATCATTGATGCTCAAATGTCAACAAAATATTACTAAATGAATGTGCATTTTACACAATATTAATAAAGTTAAATCTATACATTTGGAAGTATTTTTATAGCCACCAAAGCAATATTGGCTAGACGTTCCCAATAGTTACAAGTTATATTCTTTCTTAGAACATTTTCGTAAACACTTCATAAGTTTCCTGTATGTCTCTTTTGGATATGAAATTGTAGAAAAGATTAATTCCCTGATGTTTTTTTCCAGTCCATCTCATACCCGGAACGAGAATGATCTATATGAAAGATTCACTAAAATACTTTGTTTATGTTAATTTACGCTGCATGGAGAAATCGGCAAGTTTGGGCAAACCCTCCAAAACATTATTTACTTAGACGGGTGTCAATATCTACCATAAAATATCAAGAATCTTTAAAATTTCTAACTTATAACACGCAATTATCTGCTAAGGTAAGATACTATAGCTATTTTAACTCCCTTGGAATTAACGAAATTTCGAGTACACATAGATTTTGTATGTATGAGTATATACGTGTAACAATGGACGATGAATTAAACGTATTGTCCTCGCCACGATGTTATATTGTGTGTCCAAACTTTAAAAATATATTACAAGATAATTGAAGCTTGAAGCTGAATTTCATCTATTACCCAGACGGTGAATCAGACACAGGATTAGAACAAATACAATTTTCGAACTTAGTACGACTTTCTCAGACTGAAATTAAAACCGAACGTGATATTGCGTCCTATGCCTACATACGTACGGAGGAAATCAGACGTATAATCAAAATCTGCGTCTAATAGATATTTCTAAACATTAGTCAAGGAGGACCATCTATCATTTACGCTTTCATGTTGCCATTATATTTTTGTTATAGCTGGTCTCACAAATCGAATTGGTATTTGAACTGTATACACAGATTTGTTTTAATATATGTGAATAATCAGATGAAACAAATATATTAATGTTTACGATACGGCTAAAAGTGTAAATTGATAAATCATACACTAATGAAGAGCAGAATATTGCTATGATTCTCATTAACCAGACAGATTCGTTATATTTAATGCAGCAATGAAAAGCGACTGTAGTGACTCAACATAGTAATTTTGATATTTATGTAATTACTTTTAGGACTGTTGTTTGTAAGGGGGGGGGGTATGAGATCTTAAAGGCTAGTTCATCTGATTTGAATCCAAAGGCTGACTTATAAGCACATGATATCCCAGTTATTAACAAACCCCAATATAATTCATCAAAGTCAATTTAAAACATTGTACCATTCTAATTGGAATTGGCTAGTACCATACACGTATTTATAAGTACGAATTGTTCAGGTTGAGCATACTAATTTAGGTAAACCAGTCTCCTACACAAACGTTGTCATGGGTTATACTATATAAAGACACGACTTGTTCAATGTGCTACTGTAGTGATGTTTTCATGAATACATGCCTACCCACTTCGAACGACACGTTGAAGACAATGCTTAAACCAAATGTTTCAGAGTTGAACGTAATGAAAAAGTATATCCTTGGTCTCTTTTTGACAACACTGGCAAAATGATGTTATATAGGACCCATTATAACTAGCATTATCAATGCAAATATCAGTCAGCAATACTCTATCTTTTTATTGCTCGTGTAAGCCGAATGATACTTTACCGTAACCCTTTCCTTCACTATTTCGTACCAATCCATAATGGAATATCGACACTAAATGGAATTTTTTTAATTGTATCTACATTCATTATATGTGATCATCGTGATGCCAAAAGATATTTACATTGTACTGCTTCCTAATTGTTTTCGACTCATATTCTGTAATATAAACCTAATTGAATTCACTCATTGTGCATGGAAGCAATTTATTGGCTTCTATAATTACATGATTTATAAAAAGCGTCATCGTTTGTACTTAAAGGTATAAATAAGAATGAGAATTCGGAGAGAACTGTAAAATTTACTGACTTAAATATTGTACTTGATTCAATGTCGAGAATTTCCTCCGATCAAAAAACTAGCTTAACGACAATAATTTGCGATGGTCTTTTCTATCTTCGCAAAGTGGCCTTTTTCCTGCTATGCAATTAGGGAGAATTTAATCCTGTAATCATCTTACAAAAGCTGCTTGTTTGCGGCAGAATCCAGTTTAAAAAAACTCAAACAAGGGGCTTTAAAGAGCCTCAAAGAAAGTCACTCATGATCTGCAATTTATTTTAGTAATAATTTGTCTTGTGTACAAAGCATTGTTTTGGTGAAATAAAGGTTCTCATATTTTGCCATAAGAAGTAGAAGGTTGAGACAAATTCAGTTATTATCATCTTTATCTTGAAACAGTTGTTTTGGGATATTATTTGTTGTCAGGCATGAATTCACGCTCAACCGCGTTATATACATTCTTGGCTTTTAGTTATACTTCCTCGGAACATGACACATTGTAAACGAGAGATTGGTTGTTTACATCATCAATATTAGGTAAGAACTATAATTTTATTCGATTGATAATATATCTTCAATTATTAGTCGATTGATTATATGAGAAATGTGAAAAAAACATCAGTTTGCTGCGTAGAAAGAACATTCCTTTTGTATAAAAACCACATCGAGGCTTCATGCAAACCTTTCAACAAATAACTAGTATAGAATATACGTACTGTGATAATTTTTCACATATATGTTTGAAGAGCATACTAACAATCTTTTGAATGGCGCTGAGCTGGAAGCTTAGCAATGTTCCATATGTATCATTATCATGCACACCAATACATGCTTAAGTTTACCCCCCATTCACCCATCAAAACCTTTTCTATGTAAATATCTATCCATACACTAATGTGTTTATTGAACCAAATTGAGAGGCAGACAAAAAGACTGAGATGATAGATAGATATGCAGCCTAAAAGACGAAATGAAAAGATTAAATAACAGATAAATATGGTAAATGTAGCTAGTTTAAAAACAGTTTTCAATGCAAAGTAATGGCCTTCATTGGCTGATACCATCGATCAAAAAAATCAATTTTCACCCTTTCGTCTACATTAGGGTCACCTACAGGTCTTAGATGTTTGGTACGATATCAAATATATTCCACAGAAAAGATCCTTCATCATCAGAACTTGATACTAGATTTATATTATCGGGAATTGCCTTCCCTTTCCATGTTAGTATCTTATAGTGTCCGTATTATATTTTCATTGATTTAACTCATTTATTCATTCTGAGAGAGAGTCATACATGCTTTCATCGTTTAATTAATTACTTTTTTCATTCACTGGAGGGTGGGCAAACGAATGGACTAATATGGACAGATTGTTCGATTACTGTTTTAATTTCGGCATTTGGTGAGGCATATGTGAGACTTTTCCAAAGCATTTTTATATAAAAATAACTTTAGCAACTCATCTTCGATTGTTCTATGCTCTTAAGTCGATAGATGAGACAATTTTGTATCAAGAATAATAAAGTTGCCAAGAAATGAATGAAGTTCACGATACAGTTCTGTGCTTTCCAAATACGATATTAAAATTAAACCTGTACACACCAACTTTAAAATTATGTTATGGTTGAAAATAATGTCTCTAGAGAAAGTGCCTGATTGATTGAAATTTAAGAATGCAATTTTCTCTACCAATGACATTAATGTATCTTCAATAAGAAATAAAAATTTGAAGAGGACACTTTTCATGTAGGTCTCTAAAAATTATTTTGAAACAGTAATTTGCTTTATTGTATACCAGATTTAAACACGTTTCAATTACTGCTCCATATCCGTACCCCGCAATACAATCTAATGCTCCTGTTAATCCTAAGATAACACATGTTCTCAGAAGCATAAACATCTACTGCTAGATAACACGAGTTTTACCTACTGAACATTATACATTTTCAAATCATACGTCCTTAAATGTAACATTGGTGATTTGTTCAAAGGATAAATATTTCAACGTAATATGTCCTTTTGGAAGAATATACCTTATTGGGCGCTATCGGAATTAGGAAGAAGTTGTTAGTTTTTTTAAATCAGATTCAAGCCTGCCATAATTAGAGCATTCTGCTTCCATATTTCATTGTTATTTTCTAATAAAAACAAATTAATCTCAATGTCAGTACCTGATACAGATGCGTATTCATATAACTGAGTAATGATATTGGTATACAACAGTTTAACAATATCTCCAACAGCTCTATTATTCCGCCAAATCGTAATTGGAGACACCTGTTTTAATGGCATTAAAAGCTATTGCAGTATAATAGAAAACTTGAAATTGATTAATCAAGTGGAATAGAATTAATGGAATAGATAACGGTAAATATATACAGGCCTGAACATTATAGCTTTGACACAACACTAAATTAATACAATATTAAACATTTTTTATATAATAACACACTAACTAAAGAAGTGATAGAAAGACTAAATACAAAATTCGGTTTGAGTTTCCTGTACAAAGAAAAAGAGAGAATAGAGGTTTTATTATCGGAGCACCAAGAATAAAATTTAGATTCAAACATGATGAGTAAATATGAGCAATATATTGTCGGTTGTGATATTATCTTTCACTTACCGAGCATACGGTTAAGAAAACTGGTAGCCTTGATGATACAAAAGTCATCGTTAATTAGCTCTTTCACTGAACAATATAAATATCGTTGTAGACAAAGAATTTATTCCAGCAGCTAGTAAAATGTTAATAATCAGCAAAACAGAAAACCACAAGCAAGACATGCACGATAACGACAATGGTCTTATAATAGCAACAACAACACATGACATAGTGTATTTAACCTGACAAAAGATCACAATAGAAATAAAACAAATCATTCATGTTGGTTATTGATACTTCCTGATTATATACAGTTGTTATGTTGTTATTACTTTATGAGCTAACCTTAAAGATAATTTGCAATTGTTTAGCAAACTTTGCTCATTTCTATATGTTAATGTATTTGGCGAAGGAAAATTGAAAGTTAAGGAAAAACACCTGTAGATCCTTTTATATTCTTAACCATATAAGTAAATGTTCATGGAAGTGTAGTAAAATTCAAGTAGTCTCTTCATATAAGTCTTTCACACAGTTTTTCTATCCTTTTTTTTTTGCATATGTCATTTCAGTTGTAAACTTCTCTTAGCTCCATAGTTCTTCTTTGTGTTCAAGTCTTTCTGCTGACATACTTTCAACACTCAGCAACAGTTTTTGCCATTTCTTTGATGTAGAATTATTTGTTTCGTTGATAATTTATAGATTATGTCCTGTGTTAGTTTGTTGTACTTATGTTCCCAGCGATTTCATAGCATCTATCACTGTACCATAATCATAAGAAAAGCCTTTCTTTTCTTGTTCTATTGCAGTTTTATATAGCTTATCGGGTATTTGTTTGCCTGCAAGTCTTTTTAATTTCATCTAATGTTTTCTCTCACCTGATTGGATAATGTTTCCTTTGTATTGTTTGCATTTCCATGATACACAGCTTATGGCAGCAGGTTCCGTTGGTTGGCTATTTCTAACAGTAGTTTGCAATGGCTTGCTATTTCTGACAGTAGGTTCCAATGGTTGGTTATTTCTGACAGTAGGTTCTAATAGTTGGCTATTTCTGACAATAGGTTCCAATGGTTGGCTATTTCTGACAGTAGGTTCCAATGGTTGGCTATTTCTGACAGTAGGTTTTGCCTTTATTTTATTTACAGTGAGTGAAAACGACTTATGAAAAATGGCCGACCACGTAAAGAGAACAGATGAAATTACTTAATTATGCATGGTCGGACAAAAAATCCAAATCGTATCTGATATTATCATCAAGTCTTAAAAAAAACTGTTGTGTGTAAATTTCTACCAGTAGACAATCAACCCCTTTGCAAATAGACCTCCGCAATTGCTAGGTCGGACAAAATATCCAAATTGTATCTGGTGTTATCATCAAGTCATTAACATCTGTGGTGCGTAAATTTCTACCAGTAGACAATCAAACCCTTTTGCAAATAGATCTCCGGAATAGCTACACGACAACTAATGGTATTATATATTTTTCACCTGATTTGTATCATTTAAGTGAGGCATCACTTTAAGTGTTAAGTTACAATCTAACATACGACTGAGCAAACAATGATGCAGTATATGCAAAGGACGTGATATAATAATTTGAATAAGCAGAAATCACTGGAGACTTCTGATAGTTTCTACGTACTGCACATAGGTTGTACATCTCATTAATATTTAATGTACACCGATTGCTACACAAGAAGGTCATTAGTACCGCTGAAAACGATGGTTTTTAGCGATATGGTCCTACGCATAGCTGTTTAACCTTTAAAATCCCTACTGCCTTAAAAAATATGGTAAACTTGACTAAAATCCACTTTTAAAGTGGCTTTTATGTTCATGATTCATATAATGCTAACTGATTTTTTTCTCGGGTGGCATTTTGCCATCATATTCTTTTTTCTGCTTGTCCTTGTGTATCTCGGATTTTTCAAGCGATGACATCTTTTATATGTTCATGAGAGAAAATTCAAAGATTGCGCATTGTGTGACATGATACATGTTTCAGTTGCTGAATTTGTTTCTACGGTATTAGTTTTGTATTTTTCATTTTTTTCCTTGATATTTTGAAATAATTGTTTGTTAGTACTTCTCCATTTTTTCAAACTACACAATCCGTTTGGAGAAGTCATCTGCAACATCTTTGTTAACGTTAAACATGTAGATGGTTACAGGATGGTGATAAACATGTTACTAGAATTCAACGATGAATCACCATTATATTGAAGAAGTGACTAATTCAGTTTCATCAGTTTCTTTCAGTTACTCAGTTTACATTTGATTGCCTAGCAATGTCTGTATATTACTTGACACAACTAGCAAAAAACGCTTCACTTATATATTGAAAGAACTTTCCAGACGACAGAAAGGTGTAGGAGATTCATGACCCATACATGCCAACCCCTGACGAGGAAAGGGCGTAATCCAAGTGGTCAAAAAGCGGAATCGAGGCAGAAAAAGCGTAATCCACATATAACATGCTAAAATTTCAATAAACAACGATTATTTTCCCTACTCATGCTTTACTGTTTCAAGTTTTCATATGTAGCACTTTTAGCTTTACACACATCGACTAGAATCCTTCTTAAGACGTTTAGCGCTAAATTTTAAAATTCTTTCGACACGGCCGGAAATAGATGTCACGTGATGATGTACTCTATTTCTTAATATTTAGAGGATTCTTTTATATTTTGTTTCGGGGTTTTCGGTTGCCTTTTTCTAATTTATCTGGAAAAATTTTTAAAGGGATATTTTTGCTCACATAAATGCATAGAGTAAAATAAAATATACTTTTTAAGCGCTAAAATATATTTAGACTGGTTCTGCAAGAAATATCAATTAGAATATGGAATCTGCGAGTACAGGTTAAATTTGGAAAACCAGTCTGCTATCTCCTCACTACGCATGCTGATTCTATAAATAGAATCGAGGTCAACAGTAGAACCAGGTTAGCTATAAATAGAACATGATACTGTTACGAAAATTCACGTTCTAGCGTACTCTTATATTGAAGTTACGTAAAAGCCGTCTTTTCTAAAATACGGTCTGTGGGATTAATGGAATTTTAATAATAACGAGAAAACAAATAATTGATTTTTTTGGGGAGGTGGATATACCGAAAAAGCGTAATCCATATACGTTTAAGCGTAACGCGTAATTTAGGGACAAAAAGCGTAATGATTACGCCAAAAGCGTAATGGTTGGCATGTATGATGACCGTTTCTAGAGAATGTTTTATCGCAAGGAATGATGCCTTAAGCAAAGTACTTTTAAATATACCTCTGCTTTTCTGGTTTGCATTTGTATTTCAAAAACAGACGGTGCTTTAGACGCTTCAAGTAAATTGAACAATCAGTCCTACATTAAGCCTATCAGATAAAGCAAAAGCACTCTTCATCTCTATTTCAGATATCGAAGCTACCATAACGACTGAGATGATTCAGTGTTACAGCCGTTAGTTTCAACTTTCAGGACTTTGTAAATATCAAACCAATATATTTGACCATTCTTGAGTTACGCAAAAATTAAGTTATTTTCTGAAGGGGTCTGAAATGTATATCCCGAATGTGCTAAATACGTTTGTAATACGCAAAAATCTTACATGGACAAGAAATATAATATTTATATTATCTACTTTTAAAGTAACTTCCGTCCTGAAAAACAGACAATATAGCCATATTCATTAGTACATAAGTAACTTCATGCCTGCATCAAGGAAGTACATTTTACTTCCATAACGGACGTTGTGATCCAGAAGATACTTAAAGGAAACTTCATGTGTTTGCTTCCGAGCTTCCGGATCGATATGGCTTGGGAATGCTGCGACAATCACGCCATGAATATTTTCTAACGCCGTATCAAAATAGTTATTTTCCCAGACTCTAAATAAAACAATTACATGGTTTTGTATTTATTACATTTCCCCATTTTATTCAAAACTTTTTAAAATAATTTTAATGCAGATTTTATTTATAAAATTTAATTAAGCATTTGTCGTTTGTAAGCGATTTTGTACAGCTTTCAACACGTACTTGCACTTCCTTTCTGCTAAACCTATGTGTGTGTGTGTGTGTGTGTGTGTGTGTGTGTGTGTGTGTGTGTGTGATCAGTCTGTCTGCATGACAGAAATGTATTTAGTATTTAGCTTTATTTTTTAACATGTTGCATGTGACATAAGAATGGGTTTAATCTAACGCCCTAGGCAACTTAATTTTTCCTTACTTTTCAAATGGATCATAGGTCTTGAACGAATAAGTGGCCACTTTTCCTCCTAGCAAATCTCAGGCTTAATATTACAGACGAACAGTAATTAAATACACACAAATTAAAACATAGCACTTATTCATTTCCATTACATTAAAACTTTTTTTTTCTCGTTTTCATTTAAGACAAGCAGCTATTGGTGTATTGAACTTTACGTAGTAATTTAAGCATAATATTAATAAATCATTAAATCAAAGAGTATGTCTCTTTGTAACACGCGGAATAGACTTCTAATATTGATTGGGGTATATTTGAACAAGAACATTGAAAACTGAACATCCGCAATTATTTAAAATGTAAAGATACATTTCCTTCACTGTACCCAGCGATCCCGATAACATTGTACGAAACGGTAATTTGGGTAACAGACAAAACAACTGATGCTCTCTGTGATTAATTTACCTTTATGTTACAACTGTTTGTCCATTTGATCCTCTGATTTTCTATTTAACAAAATAGATTTCTCTGTTTTTTTAAAATACTAATTGCAAATCCATCCGCTTAAATTTTCTCCTGGAAAACATTATATTTCCGTAGACCATATTTTTTAAATTCTAAAGCTGAACTGGATTAAGTCTTATTTTGTAAGATATATCATTTACATTTTGGAATGTCTCTTGGGAATTAAACATTGACAAGAGATTGCTCAAACATGGAGTATATCTTACCGTGACCTAAATCTTTGCATGCCTCCTCGAAACATTTTTACTTTTTTAAAATTTGCAATACAAGATTTCAGCTGCAAAGTCCTCTCTTACGTTTGATTTTAATTTCCGAACCAGGTTAATCTGAGAACACGTTGTCAAACATTATGTAAAAGATAGTGTTGTCTACCTCGATGAAAATCAAAGTTATTGGCATAGGTACAGTGAAATGCATATCAACTACCTGTCGCTACTTAAGTACCCTTGCAGTTATTTCCACAAAACATCATGGTTCTTCTAAAAGTTACAAACGTTGTTGACATGTTTGAATAATTTAAAAACTGTAGCAATAAATCATTGCCGATATTGTATAAATGGACTATTATTTAATATTTTCATTTGTGAAAGTTGTTCCAGGTTTTTGGAGCGATACGGAACGTTTAGGCGTGCGATAAGGTATTAAATATCTGTATCAAGCGTCAGATCATATTAAATATGTATGTTATAAATTTTATATAGATCTCAGTCTTTAATGCACATCTAACATTTAAGTTTTGATTCCCTTGCAATTTTCCATTTCTTATATGTCTGTAAAAAAAAGCAGTTTACTTTTTAAACCTCAGACGTCCTGACCAGGAATAGTATGCGTGCAGAATTTACAGAGGATAAAATACATATTAGATGGGGTATCACGTTTGATATATTGAGACATATAGTCGCAAAAGACTCTTAAAGGTGTATAAAAAGAGAGAGCTGAGCAATATGATTCATTGTTATTTTTGTGTTTATATTGCGACAGAAGACTGCGTACGTGTGTATGTTCTACTTAGATAATATTTGAGATGGAAACGTTTTTTGATGGTTCAGTGGAAATAGAAAGTGCTCATTCGACAATATTTACATCTTAAAACTATCTGGAATTATTCCAAGGAGTTCTCGACCTCGCAAGTTTGAGAACGTCACGAGTCTTGGCGGATCAGTACATTTCCGTTTCTGAAAGTTATACCGAACGTTTTATTCTTTTGGAGTTTATTAGACTTTTCAGGATTGTTTTGTATTTACTTCATAATACTGCAAATTTCATTTATACTTTTGATAATTAATTTATTTGTTAAAGTTTGCGTCTTTTCTGTTACTACTTAGTCTATGACCATAGAGCCGTTACAATGGTTCATGGTAATATCAGATGACTTCAAATCCAGTTGGAAATATTGACAAGGTTACGTTAGTGCAAGCTTTACGACTTCTTCCATTGTCCTAGCAACACACGATTTTCAGCGACACAAAATATTATGTGAATGTAAATTAATAAAACAGGTTGCGGTCATGGTGCGGCTTGCTGCCAGTATGTTACAGATGCCTGCCGTATGGAATTGTACAGCATTCTTTTGTTGAGTAGTGTACATAATAACCTCATGGCTTCATGTCCTTTACATCATATTTTAGTGTCGTCAGCAAAGGCGATAATTCTTCAAATTAGGGTATCAACCATTTCGGTGCTAATTGGCAATCATTGAAAATCATGTAAATATATAGGCACTTTCAAATCAACTTTAAGTATGCCACCAAAAGTCTTCTATCAATGAAAATGTACCATTCTAATCTGTTTTTACAGTTTCTAAGAGGTATTTACTGCGTCATTGAATAACAATAACGGATGGTATAATAAAAATAATCAAGATAGACGATGGTTTATCATAGCTTATAATATCTGCGTCATCTCTTTAGTTACTTTCATGTCCAATATAGTATGGCTGTTAACTTGTGCTTATATGCATGGCAGAGTAAATATTCCACATTTAATTCCACTTTTTAACACGAGAAGCACATAACGATCAATTAACACCTCCGCATCGCGAACATTTCCAGATGCATCACACGCTGAATCCGGTGCACCATAAGAGTTTGCAGTAATTGTGCATACATAGTCCTAAACTTTTGTAAAACAGTTTATCGGTTTTTACACTGTATTCAAGTGATCTTAGTTTGTTTTGCCGACTGAAATGATTCGCTACATATTTAACATGTCGATAATCTTCTTATTCAAGTGATCTTAGTTTGTTTTGCCGACTGAAATGATTCGCTACATATTTAACATGTCGATAATCTTCTTACAAAATGAGCAGTACATATAATGTGCTTAATGTTTGCATAGTCATTTTATAAAATCTATCGAAGTTATTCATAGTTTCATAAAGATAGATATATTTCCTCGTGTGCTTAGGTTCCATGTGAAAGTGGTTTTCTTTAAAAAATAATTTGCAATCTGTTTCAAGAACTGTTCCGACCCAATGAATTCTTTGAATTTTACGAATCGAAATGTCTTTGTGATTTTAACTTTAGTACCATCATTTTAAGAAATATGTCAACAATTAAATCTTTAAAAATCACAGATAATGTTAGTCGTTGTTTGGAGCGTTCGCTCTTTCTTGATTGGGGTCATTTTCCACTAACGTTGTGATCAATAAGTGAGCATCACGACCTGTTCAATTGCCATAAATAGCATGATATATTTCGAATATCTATAATTTACTTACCAATCTTTAAGATATGGATCCATATATTGATCAATTACGTGACGCGTATCTCTAACCTGCTATTGTTGATTTCGTTTCAACAAATGTGATATGCGTTTGTGTTATCGAAGTACCCTGTCTTATTAGCTAAATATCATGGTTTGTGCATAGCTTTTATGTTGATGTACAATCCAAAGAGCACGTGTTTTTGTCCATCTCTAGTTTTATAACATATTCGTTGCATCTTTAAATTAATGTATGGGTGTCATTTTGTAATGATAGATGGATGTCATGATATTTTTGTAATGATATATGGGTTAAATGATATCTTTTGTAATGATATATGGGTTAAATGATATCTTTTGTAATGATGTATGGCTTCCGTGATACTTTGTGTAATGATCCATGGGTTTCCGATACAATTTTGAATTAATACATGGGTTCCATGACAATTTTTGTAATGATATATGGGTTAAATGATATCTTTTGTAATGATATATGGGTTAAATGATATCTTTTGTAATGATGTATGGCTTCCGTGATACCTTGTATAATGATCCATTTGTTTCCGATACAATTTTGAAATAATATATGGGTTCCATGACAATTTTTGTAATGATGTATGTGTTCTACGATACCATTGCAATGATGTACTGGTTTCCCCGTACCTTAAGTAATGATATATGGGTTCTGTGATATCTTTGGTAATTATATATGGTTTCCATGATACCTTATTGTATATGGGTTCTGTGATATCTTTGGTAATTATATATGGTTTCCATATATATAAACCTTATATACGGTTTTATTATGATATATGGGTTCCGTAATATCTTTTGTTTTGATCTATGGGTTTCATAAAACATTTTTGTAACATATGGGTTCCATGATACCTTCTGTAAAAAGGTATATGTTCCATGATACCGTTATAATTATGTACTGGTTCCATGGTATCTTTTCTAATGATATATGGGTTCCATTATATCTTTGTAAGTATATTTGGGTTTCATGATACCTTTTAATTGATGTACGGATTTCAATATGCTTTCGAAACATATTAAACAATGGGCTTGTGTTGGTATTGATGAACTTTCTCTTGGCCATTTTATCAGCTGAAAACTCAGCATGTCCTACAGTATAGCTGATGTTAATTCTTTTTATTAGTGCTGTCCAAATGAAGCAGGAACTTTTTACATCTATATTGATTTATCGGTCGAGATACAAGTCTCAATAAATTCTTTTTCCCGCAATAATAACTTCTATATCATTGTGACGTCAGTATCCTATCAACATATTGCTTTAATTTAGCGATTATGTGTTGAGTGACCGTACTGTCTCCGTTGTCTCCAATGGTATACAGGTTAACAAATATGCTAAAGTCAACTTAAGAATCATGACTATTGTAGACTCCAATGGGAATCTTATTAAACCAATAATTATGTGCTTCAGGAAACTATTTCCATGTCCTATGGACATTTTTCATAGGAGTACGCATGATTTTCAAAGCTCATCCAAATGCATATATTTTGATATGTTTAAGTTCATCCAATAAAGACATACGTCCTTCTCACATGTTATTTCCGGGTTAAGATTTTTCCTTTTCTGGCCCATGAGGATTCTGAGAAACCTTTATGGCACTCCAAAAATATATTGAAAATCCATTATTATACCGGTCGTCACATAACTGGCTTTTCCAAAACTATCAACGAAACAATAATCGACTTTCTTTACAAACGTAGTTAAATTTCAATCCGTATAGATAGGTTTTAAAAATGTCTGTTCATGTAATGATATATACAATATATTCTAAATAGTTCTGCTTTTTCGAGTTTTTGTGGGTTGGAAACGTTTTGCAAGCTCTGAACTCTAACTTGAAATAAAATTGCAAGCTCTGAACACGAATGTTTCCAAACATGGATTATTTATTTCGCTCGATGACTCATATATTATTCTATGGAAAAGGAGATGTATATGATACCTCTCTGAATCTACTGTCTTTTAAGATAAATCATCTTAGAAAATACTTTCCGGAGACTTCCTTGACTACTTCATTTTGCTTCCCTACTTCCAGACGTGGCACACAAAGCATGAGAGAAGTGCTAACATTTGACATTTGCAATAAAACCATAATTATCGCTATACAGCATTGTTATTTATATCATCGTTGTTGCCAGTCATAGTTTCATTTGAAGTGAATGGCATAACATATCTGATAGCAAAGCTATACAAATTTAAACATTTTTTCTCAGGAGTATGCCATTTAAATTATTGACATAACATTCATAATTAGCTCCAGCATATTCATCCGGTGCAGATGATGATGACGATGATGCTGCTGATGATGATGAATTTCCTTCTTATTCTAGTTCCAGCAGACCAAATAGATAGTATCATAATAGTCATCAGACAACAGCATTAGAGTAAGACGAGTTAATGGATTCGAATGGCTATAACTACGACCAATATTGCGGCAGGACTTCTAAGGTCTGCTAGTATTTTTTTACCAATAGGCTTTTTTTTACCATGTGTATATTGGACCCAGTTTTCTACTTTGTAGGTAATGTGAATGAATGACATCGGCACATATCATACATTAGTCAGCCACAAAAACAGACTCGAATTTTAGCTCTGTTACGGTCTCAGTTACACATAGTTTAGATAATAGTTAGTGCAATAATTATTCAGGCACCATTTCAGTTGATATATTATTTATTATTTTTTGCAATATTTCAATCACATTTTCATATAACATTTCACTCATTCTCTTACGTATATTTTCCGATGGACTGTCAATTTATAGTGAGAAGTTCATTTTCGAGGCTACCTTGAATACGTCGCGAAATTACTAAGTATTTCGAAGTAGTGTGTAAATCAGTTTTATGAGTGAATCAGTATGTTTGTATCTCGTGCCCTATTAATCGTAGTTTATCACCATGTCCATGCGATAGCACGGGTTTCGTTGTTTGCAAAATTTTATGAATCGAGGATAGTGGGATTGGTGAAATGGCAATCATTTTTTTAACTTTAGTCCTAACCTTATTCTTACTAGTTTGTAAAATAACGATACAAGAATTGGAAAATTGAGTCTAAGGAAACTTTAGCAGTGGTGAATTGATTTTGGAGAATATAAAATTTAAGCAGTGCTCTCTATGGATTTATTTACTGTTAAACGCAAAATTGAAACAGTCAAACATCGATTAGTCAGTCGTTAAAAACTCTACTTCAACCAGAAGAACAAATACATATATAACATAGATGTGTTTGATAACACTTACACAGAGAAAATAAAATAAATCATGTTTCACTTAAATGATATGGCTTTTGATTGATTAGGTGTGTTTTACAGTACAACAATACATATAGGTTAATCTGTGCTAAAGGAATTTGGAGTTAAAGGCCTTGCCCAAAGACACTCCAGCTTTTCCGACCAGGTGTGATCAAATAGTAGGATTCGAACACGCACCCTTTTGGTTTGGAGTTTCTAATCATACCACTCAATCAGTCTTCAGTGGTGCGTCTTTTGGCAAGACATTTTAATGGAACGCTTCTCTTAACATCTGGGTCAATTACTGATGCAAAGAGGGATAAAAGCTATAGAAAAGATGTATAATGCATGTTTCAGCACACAGACGTGAAACTGCATAACAGGGCTAGATTTGCAAATCGAAGATAATAATTTCATTATATTGTTATTGTCTTGCATAAAAATAACAGCCTCCTGTGGAACAATTTCTTCAAAAACAGGAATAAAAGTTATGATGAATTCAAGACGTACATATGGACATCGCTGTTTTTTACAATTTAGAATAAGTTGGTTTCTCTACGCCTGCGTGTACAAATAATGCAAGCTTTAAACCATCCAACAAGGCTTTCCGAATATTAAACACTGCAACATGCTTGGATATTGGTGGAAACACCATTTCTGTACATTACCAGACTTTGGAGGGAAAAAATACGCTTGTAATATTTTGTCAAACGCCATTTTAAGGCAGGAATATATTTGAAGGTTTCACCATCACCCCAACCAGAATTCTTCACAAACAGGGGCAATGTATAATTGGAAATGAAACACAAAAAGAAAGAATCTAATAATTCGATTTTAATATAAATTTTATCTACTTCTGCGCATACTCCGAAGTTTGGTATTTGCTTTCAAACGTTACAACGATAATATATTTCCTTTCTTAGTTAGAAATATTAAAGCAGACAAGCGATACGAACAAACGTCGACGTTGAACAATGATAAGGAATCTATCTTTTAACTATTTGCTGTATAATGTACAGGCATAGTGCTACAACAACTACCCCACCCCACCCAATCTCGAACTGATTGTAGCTCTGGTAGTATGTTGGAAGTGGTAGGATATCTGGTAGTTATGTGCATGGAACCAGGATATGGCAAATCTTTCCACATACGTCATATTGAGTATGATGGCGTTACTAAGTTACATTCTGCTCCTTGGGGAGAAATTCATCATCGTATTGTCTGCAGAATTGTTACATTTAGCTCCCATATCAGCTATTTTTCTCAGTAATAATTACATGCTAATTATGGTAGAGGGAAAACAATGCATTTAAAATGGTACAGTGCAACTGAAAATATAAATTAAATCCAAATATAACAGCATAATTTTATACAGTGAATTTATAAATTACTAATGTTCCCTCAGTCAATCCATTCAGACGAGTATCAATCAATACCTGCTCCTGCTCTCTCCTTCTCTTTAATAGTAAACACAGATCCTGATGATCAATTTCCAGTAAGGCTTTCTGCGCGATTCCGTATCCAATTAAGCAGACAATGCGCTTCACGCACAGGTGAACACGATTCTTATCGGCAATGATAAAGCAATATTTTGCGTGATGTATTTACACCAAAGGATGCAATGTTGTTATCTCGAAATGCATTAAACTGTATGAATCATAATAATATTTTACCTATATTTTGAAAAATAATCCTTTCAGATATTGCAAGCAAAATAATAGAATTTAAAAGATGGTAACCAAATATTTCAATTCTGCACAACGAAATAAACATGATAAGTTGTTCATTACATTACCCACACGTCTCCATTCTTAGAGAACTTCAACAGTTATCTGTAACTCGATGACATATTTGTATTTATGTATGTTCGGTAATTTCATCCTCTCTGATAGTTTCAATGGCTAGAGAAGCTAGTACAGGAGAATATATTAGACGTTAAAACTACGACTAATGTCTTCAAATTCTCAAACACAGGACAGTAGTCCCTATTTTTGTGTACTTCATAATATACAAATAGAAATATAGCTAAAAATTATCCATTTCTCCCAGTAACACACTAACGGAGGGGGATGGGGGTCGGACAGAATGGTTGCATCGGGTTCCAGAGGACCTGCTGCACCAAAACCTTTTCTGGCCATCATAGTCAATCCACGGTCGAGTCATATGAAAGACTTATAACAAGTGGTACTAACAGCTGCTTTGCTGGACGCCTAGCATTAAGAGGTTAAGTGTTAGGACTGGTCGGCCCAGTGTCAGTATAAAGTGACTGGGTGGGACATAATGCTACATGTCAATGGCATAATGTTCCAGTGTTAGACATCACTATTAACTGTCACACTGCAGAAATGGTTTCGATATGAATGAATCATTGTTAAAGATATCTTAAAAATCTAAATCACACACACACACACACACACACACACACACACACACACACACACAAACACACACATTAACAATTAGTACGCCACTATTATGCCACCATGTCATATTCGGTCAGCGTTTTGAATGTTTTCTTCGCATAAATATCAGGATGCTGCTTTATTGGAATAAATATTCTTTAGTTTGCTTTAATATATCACAACATTTCGTCAATGTCTGATTGCAATGAGTCAATGTGTGATTACAATGAGTTAATGTATAATTACAATGTGTCAATATTTAGCTACAGAGAATCAAAGTATGACTACAATGTACCTGATTGCAATGAGTCAATGTGTGATTACAATGAGTCAATATATGATTACAATGAGTTAATGTATAATTACAATGTGTCAATGTTTAGCTACAGAGAATCAAAGTATGACTACAATGGACCATTATATGATTACAATGAGTCATTGTGTGATTAAAATGAGTCAATATATGATTACAACGAGTTAATGTATAATTACAACGTGTCAATGTTTAGCTACAGAGAATCAAAGTATGACTACAATGGACCATTATATGATTACAATGAGTCATTGTGCAAAATTATTTATTCGGAGAATCAAATTTTCAATTTTCATATGTTTCGATAATGTGACCATACAAACCTTTTACAATTTGGTGGTGGTTACATCTGAGCTTGAAAAATATCTCTGCATATTATAAATGTATGTAAACTTTTAATTTTAATTGAAACAGATCATAGGAAACGTTTTACAGAATAATCAAAGTACCTGTTATTTATTACGACTAAAAATACGAAGTTCTCATTATTTTCAGCATTATCTGCATACAAAAACATAATACAGATGTAGCACTGTTTGGCTCAAACTGAAAGTGAAATCATTGACGCACAAAGGGACTGAATAAGGATATGCACAATTAAAAGCTCATATTTGTTTTAAGTTTTATAACATTTTGAACTATACAGATTTAGGTTTTGTTTTACCCACATAGATAAACCAGGAAATAACATGAGAACAAACTCAACGGCAACAAAGATATAGGACAATGAAATACAAATTCAAGAATAGCATCCTTAAGGATTGATTCAAATATTTATTGCCATATATACGCTATATCTTTTTGGTTTAATAGATATTTTCTTCTGGGGATTTTCACCATTTTGGGTATTTTGACAATACGTCTCGGATGCTGGCATTTTGCTGTGTGTTCGGTTCTGATGTAAATCCAGTGTCATAGGCAAATTAATTAGAGTAGCGATAAACTGCGGTAGAACATCAAAAGGGTTTGGCATGTTTCCCTACCCTTCGGTGCTTATAGAGGTCCAATAAATAGTTGATTACATCCGATGGATGCCGACTTCATCGACTATCCAGGAAAGTTTCTTTGACAAATTTGCAAAATCTTGTTTTATTGATGACTTCTGAAAACTAAATAGTATTTTGTACAGTGATTCGTTTCTAGAGCTGGGAATCATGCAATATGATAGTGTTACCATAAACTAATACATGATATCTTTAAGATACCGACAACTGTTATTTACATCTTTAAACCAAAAAAAAGCCTCCAAAAAATATATTTTTTTAATACAAATTGCTGCTAATTAATTATCACCAGCCCCCGCTCTCTCTCCTATCAGGATAAAGAATGTTGTCGTCTTCGTAACAATATACATTATACCCGTTTCATAAATAATTAGATCAAAGTTAGAGCTTCAACTTGAAAGTTGTAATTACTCCTATTAGTATATAGAAAATGAATACGTAAATAGATGAATCTGACGCTTCGATTCTACCAATATAACACATAATTTGTACGATCAATATTTGTTAGAACGTATAACCTCTGTATGATAGCTAATGCAACAAGAAGATGTTACAACTTATAAAAGAAAGAGCGTCATTTCTATGTCTAAGTTTCGTTTTCTGCACGCACTTGGGGTCGGCGTGGGAGTGAATTAATTTGGGAAGTCCAACCAACATGTTTCCGACTCGGTTCCGTATCCATTCATGCTTGCTTTAAACACAAATATACCACACACAAAACTGGAGTGACGCGAGTGAATCTCTCTACCCAGTCTGGGAGCTAACAAATAAAGATGGTAGGTGTGCAAATTCTCTTTTATTGACTAATGTTCGGCTAAATATATTCCCAAATATACTCAAATTGACACATGATCTTGGTTGACGGTGGATAAACGTAGTTCTTGGAAGTGTTCTCTTGAGTTTTGCAAGCGTTAGTTTTGATACATCACTCAAGGTGATGTTCCCCCCTATCCATTCCTTTCTTGTGAAAATGATATTCGCTTAGAAACACGGTTATGTCACCCACTTGATAGTAACATATTAGATAGAAAAGCAAGCCAAGGACCAGTTGACTGCCATGATGTGTCAGCATGTCAAGGTCTAATCACCTATTTAACAATTATTCTGGCAATATCTATGCCTACAACGAGTGATGAATAATGAAGGCGCTCTACAGTTAGTATAAACTTCTGAGAAAGTGGAGGTTGTATGATGAATGTGTTTAAATTTGAAACATGCACAATGGAGAGATTGTTGATATACCTCTAGGTTACGTTCATTTACTGTGCCTGAAATTTCATTAGATATTGTACTTGTGGAAATTGTAAATGATCTCAGCACACAGCTAACTAAATTGCTAAAAACAATTAGTCTGAATTAGTCTAAAGTACACCATCATTAGCAGTTATTAAAATAGAGAAAATGAAGTGTCCAGACTAGACAATAACAGCTTCTGAAAGTGCAATTAATGTATTACCAAGTATATAAATCGAGAAAGAAAGGGATTAGCTCTTTTTTTAAAATTTACCAGGAAGTGAAAATGACCAAGCGCAGCTAGCAGTTTGTTTTAGAGGTGCACATTTGAAGCAAAATTTAAATCTATTTAGGACGTTATGAACATTTGAAGGTGTGATAGAACATTTATGATTATTTTGGGATTTAATTGAAATATTGTAAGTTATTGTTAAAGTGTCACATTCTAGCTTGAAGAAAAATAGTATTCGTTAATATTAATACACTTTCTGGTTTCGTTTCTTTCTGTTACTTAGTTTACGGCCATAGTATCGTAACAACCTGATTTAGAAAAATATCATAAGAAAGAAACTTCTATTTTACTCTGATAGCTAAAGGGGATGGTTTTCTTGTGGTGTGAATTTAATTTCAAAAGTGTCGCAAAAGGAGAGATAATATTGATTAAAAATGTGAAAATCAAATCAAGAATAACAGCTGTAATCATCTTCCTTTGAAAGTTTTATTTTCACCATGCCAATGATATATATTAATAATTTCAATCTCTGGGGATCGAGAGCAATCCAGGGAGGAAAACTGTCTTTTTTTTTTTTTTGCAAAATCCCATTTTCTTGGTACTCAATTTATTTTCGTTTTTATATGGGCAGAGCAAAGTTGGTAAATCATAATGCCTCTTGTTCATTCTGAATACATTCAGGCTGATTATTGCCACAAAGGATGGTTTAAAAATAGATTGAATCAACTCAAATGTCAATAATAAAATACTGCTGTTAAAGTCGGTTCAGACACAACGCGAGTTCTTTAATACACACAGATCATTTGACTACGCAATGCATTCAATGGGAACATGCACTGTGTCAGTAAATATTATCTATATTTTAAAATTTTGATCACTTGCCATTCCATATCACACACACAAACACACACACACACACACACACACACACAAACACACGTTGAAATCGCTATACTATTCGTTGTTTATTACATGTGGACTTGCAATATTTGCAAATTATACGGGATTAAAATTATCCTTCTTGTAGAATATGCAATATCCTTAATATATATATATATATATATATATATATATATATATATATATATATATATATATATATATATATATATATATATATGTGTGTGTGTGTGTGTGTGTGTGTGTGTGTGCTTGTGTTTGTGTGTGTGTGTGTGTTCTGTATACAGTTTATGATCCCTATGAAATAAACATAGCTACAATAAAATCATACCAATTATGGATGTCAAATAAGGAGGCAGTCCATATCTCTATTCAGAATGGCTTGCTTTTCAAACAAGTGTGTTCATTGAAAAATCAGTATATACAAGTGAAATATGGAATGATAAAGATAAATAAGCAGGTTTATACAATGAGGGCTGAAGGAATAGAGAGAACAATTACATATCCAAAACATCACATCAGTTGCTTCTTCTCACAGGCATTAGGACTTCAGACAATGCCTTGACCTTAATTTCGACAGTATTAAGATGCTCATATCCGCCATTATGTCTTACAAATGTAACACATGCACAGCAGAAGTCACTTTTGCCTAAATTAATTTTCAGATTTTGCATCAATGAGCCGATCAAAGAATTTCCGAATGGTTTCACCGTGATCTTTCCTGGTATCGTTCTTGGTGATGACGTCATCAAGGTACGCAAACAATTGTCTATACTAGATGTTATCTGTTCATTAAACAGTGCAATATAGGCCCAAAGGCATCACGTTTTATTGATACCTTTATCTGGAGTTGCGTACTGCCGAAATTTATTTTGCTCTTTCCGTGAGTGGTATGATGTTTAGCATTTCCAATCTGTTTTGGTGACACTGTTGGCTTTTCTAGTGTCATTACTTTTGCTGAATGCATTATCTGGGTTAGCACAAGAATACATAATGAATTCCAGTTAGTTTTACTTGGTTATATACAATAAATTATCCAATAAATACGGAATTTCATATTTCAAAAACATTCCTGCTTGAGACGATTCATCCAAAAAGAATGCAGTTTCACATTTGTAAAATCTACAACTTCAGCATCAAGATGACTTCAAAACGAAGAAGAAACCTCATGCAATCTACATTCTCTCATAAAGACCCTGTTTTATATCAGACAAGAAACTTATGTGGCTTCAGTTTTACAAATACCCCACTGAAACAAAAGGGCATCTCATGATCTTTCCTGTTCGATGATTGATTGTTTTGTCACTGATTAGACTAGAGAGAAAACGTAGTAAAGAGAGGCTCAGTGGAGCATTAACAACGACGGTGTGAAATTACTTTATCAACAGATGAGTTTAGCTGATATGGAGCTTAAGAACCTGGACAAAATGGCTCAGGTGATGCCTACTATGGATGCTGCATGAAACCACATATAAACGATTTAAATATGACAGATCTGCAATCAGCATACACTTGTAAGGCCCATGAATAGATGTGGGCCATTTCAGGACATATATAATCAATCAGTAAATAATAACATCGACTGCAAACTTATATACGTTTGCCCATTGAAATTAGACACAAATACACAGTGGTCCCTTTTAAGAGTGCTCTTAAGACTCACCTGTTTCGACTGCTGGGACAAACTTAGCGACCTAATCATGTTTTGTATCTTATGTTTTCAGCCTGTTTTTATGTTTTCCAATTTCATTGTTTTTGTCATTTGTTGTTCTGTAGTGTAGTCATATCATTATTGATGGTGTAAAGCGCTTAGAGCTTCGTAAGATTAGGCGCTGTACAAAGTCCTCATTATTGATATTATTATATACGTAAAAGACTATCAAGAACGACCAGACACATAAAATTATAGAACCATGAGTCAAGGAAAACTTTAGTACTACGTTTCATTCTACATAAACAAAACATGTAAACTTAACATTCAATTTTCAATACACCTCTCTATCCAATTTCTAATTGGTGGCTTGAAGTTTCATTAGCAACTGAACTTCAGTCCCTACAGGGATTTCGTAATAGTGACGATGAAGTAAACTTATGAATGCCACAAATAACGAGTGATGTCCATTTGGGTCACTTAATTGTTGACTGAGAAACCTGATCCTAATGTACAAGCACATTTCAATGACTGTCCGGAACAATGTACACTTCAAAATCTGTGAAGATATATCCCCGCTGCGGTTCGTGTCAGAATTGTAATGTAATTCGAAATGAAGCAAGCCTTAACGAGTATATTCTCTCAGAACAAGTATTCAAGCACTAATTGATGACATATTCCAAATTTCATCACAGTATGTACATAACAGGACATCACAAAAAAAGTTAAATTAAAACTAGATCAATACATGTTGGTCACCAGTTATACTATATCCCATAAAGTCAGTTACAGCGCGAGGTTAAGGTTTAAAATTAACCCCTTGTCCAGCCAATGGGACGTGGTCGATTCTTTATTTTCTTTCCTTAGCTCAAAGCTTTTCGTCGCCTTTCATTTTAACCTTAGTTCTCACAAACGTTTTACATGGTAGGGTATGGTGATATAACTATCATAGAAATTGTTCTGTCTAGTAAAGTAGAGGTTTAAGGACTTTTTCCCCTATATCATCACATTCTCGCACTTTAACTGCATAAGTTAGTCACTCGTGTCTCGTTTTCAAGATTGAATAAACTTAAAATGCAAATATAAGGCCTTCCATTCCAATCGCAACATTAAATTATTATTAGTAATATTGTTATTGTTATTCATATTATTATTATTATTAGTAGTAGTAGTATTAACTCCGTCCGCAGTATTAAGCATTCTACCACAAATATGCCTACATTTTTAACAACCAATGAAGCCATGAGTGGGTGTCTGAGTTAAACAATGCGTAAACATTTCCATTCACAACTAAATTTGAGGTTCGGCTTTGTTAACTGATTGAAATCAAATTCTTCCACATAAATCGTGCAAGCTTTTGCCGGCTGAACATATTATAACCAACTTTCTATTTGATAGTCCCTTTACGGCCCTCTGCCATTTCTGGTTCATTTCAAATTTGAAGGATTCACATCAAGTTAACGACAGTCGTAGGGTTGCATCTAGGAATCTAGGATTTAATAAAATGTGGGTACTTGCTAGCATAGAATCTGAAAGGGGGGGGGGGGGGGCAACGTAGCCATAAGTGGGAGGGCCCTCAGTATGGTGTGATAAACCTCAATGTATTCAAAGAGTAATAGCAAGTATTATAAGTGCATAAAATGCATATCATGTATATTGCATATTATAGTATAACACTTAAAACTGAAATCAAAGTCTTATGTTTTCTAATAACAATATTCTATCTATACAATAACTATTAAAGAATCAATTCATAGACTGCTAATAGGGTCACTCCTCTGGCCAATCTTAAAAAACAGTGTCATATACTTCCTGCGTGCCACATGCTCAATTCTGATTGGTTACAAATACATACTAAGATTGATCAGAAGAGCACATATTTTCCTTTCATGGATGACAAAAAGTAATTTTGAAGGAAAGGTCCAAAGCACAAAATGAATTAGGGAACGTATATATACAGTTTCTATAACAGTTAACTCTTAACTGCAACATACATACATCTGCATCCAGACTGACTGTAATTGTGACTGCATTATTCTGCAAATATCATCACTATTTCCTAAATAGCCTCTTGTCCTTCCCCACCATCCACTCTACCAATACCATGTTAAAGTTAAAATCTCTCAGAGGAGGTCCTTCAGTTGAAATCATCATGTATCTGCTGAGAATATAGTGCATCATAAAATGACAACCATCTTATATTATGCATCTCCTTCAGTTGAGGACTGTCCAGAACGTTCTAGATTTCCTTCAATTGAGTTGTTCTGTTGGCAGATTTATTAAAACATCGTACAGGGTATTTAACTCTCTGCGTTCAATGGTTTCCTTGAGGTATGGAATATTTTTGGATACATGAGAGGTACACAAATTGAATCTATGAGTCATACAATGAATCAAGTGAGGTTTTGTCTCATTGAACCGTGTTGCTACACCACCTTTGCAACCTGTCATCGCTGTTGCCCATCACTGCCAAAACCAACAAATTTTTTCAAAAGGAATCTACTTCTTTTCCAAGAACTGAACAACTTCTTTGAAAAGAACTTCAGCAGTGTGTGATTGGCTTTCTACTAACACATTACCAAGAACATTGGTTGTAGAAACAAACATGGTTGGTTCAATGATTCTGTCATAAATGACCAGCTCATGGTATTTGAAATGTCTGCACTCTCATCAATTAAGATGCTAATGAATGGACTACTTTCTGCATAACTCAGATTCTATCACTATTGCTATGCAATCCTGGAAAATACAGCGCAATGATAAATCAAAGTATAAAAGTATTTTATTATTTGTTTTTAAAAGAAGAAAAAAAAATGATCAAAATCAGATGCAAATTGTGCAAGAACCTTAACATAAGACCATGGAGTGTTTAACGATGTTGCCTTGTGATTCGTTCGTTTTAAGAAATCCCATCAAGGTGTTCATGTGCTAAAATAATATGACACTGCAGTCTCTCTCTCTCTCTCTCTCTCTCTCTCTCTCTCTCTCTCTCTCTCTCTCTCTCTGTCAATTAAAGTCACTCAATTTCAATTATAGTAATGAAGGAATTGATTGTGCCTATCTGCATACATCGATTTTAAAAACAAACAAAAAAAGTAGGTATTATATACATCATTCATATGTCCCTACATATACAGTTATGATATAAGCATATCAGGATCAATGTCATTTGCTGCATTGATCATCAGATCAAATAATAACTTACTACTATAGAATTATATAACTTTCAAGCAGTGGGATTTGTCTGATTACTGTACGGGCTCACCATGTCGACAGCAATCATTTATGCTCAGGAAATTATTCAGACAATAGCGACTGTATCATCATTTCCAACACACAATCTTGTTACAGTGATACTGAAATGTGACCAATCTAGACAGGAAAGAATTTCATGACAAAACAAAACAGATACCAATAATCCAAATTGATTAAAACAGAAAAAACGTTATCCACCATTAAACACTGACAGAAAGTCTTAAAGACAAGCTACCGAGTGCAATTTCATTGGCCGATCACAATGTTTGGTGCTATTCTTAGTAACACATGGATTTTTCAAGATATACACTGATCGGAACCTAACTGATTACGTTTACCTTGCTTGTCAGGATACACCAATTTTTATCTAAATTTCAATACAACAAAATGTCAATAAAATAAAATAACTTACCTAAAATTCATCTACAGAGGCCCTTGGCGAATAAGTTGCATTTCTTCCAACTCACATCACATGCTATCATCAACACCCAAAAAGTCAACAAAATCCAACAGTGAACCATATTTTAGAGAAGCAATATTCTCCTTCCCCAAGTAACAAGCAACTGACATGGCATGAATAATTGATTCTGATTTCTTCCTGATAGTTGCTATGCATGTAGTTTTAAGATTTTCACTTAGTTTGTGAGCTGGTAATTCAACATGCCTGTCAAGGGTTGATGCCCTGAAATTAGCATTTCCATGTGTGAAATAATTTTTTGCAAGTTTTTACACACCATCTGCAAAGCATCTCGTTTTTTTCATTCACTTCCAGCCATGGTCGGTTTCGAGTCCGTTGATGTTGGATAGACCTTCAGTTTCCTCGTTCTCCCGCCAACCGAGCCTCTATTTTAAACGTGCTCTTCTGACCTTTCCTATTAACCAATCAGAATTGAGCATATGACACACAGAAATACGTGACGTATTTACAACTATACAAATACAACATATCTGCCGAGAGTGACAACCGTGGATTTTACAGCAAAAACTAATATTTTACACACAAAAAAATGCATCCTTCACAAAAACACGCACAATCTTATTTGATGCGCGATTTTGCCCTCATAGGCTTAACATATTGCGGGAAATCTTAAATTGGGGGTAAGGATTTGCGAAATCGCGCGTCCTAGATGCAACCCTGCAGTCAAGAGCGAAATGGATGGCTCTATAAAATAATTTTAGATATGTTTATTGGTCCCGAACTGCAAATACATATTAGAATCGCTATATTTCCCAAAATCAATTTCAAAACTAATATGATGTAGGTGTTCTTTGTAGCCTTTGGATATTTAAAAGAATTTAATTTTCTCTACTGAAATCTAAGTAGATCTTTCACTTTTCCTTACTAAGCCTACATGAAACCTCTGCATTGCGGATTAAAATAGTAATTATTACAACCAGTGACGTGTCTAGCTTGAAAACTAGATTATCTTCCCTCAGACTGTAAACAATGTATAGCTAATTCAACCCTTCAAATGATATGATCGTAATAGTTTCCTTTATTTTAAAGAATTAATTTCCAGCAAAGTACAGCCAAGGTAACCAGGGTAGCAAAGTTTTAATATCAAAGATTATGGAGCGGCAAAATATCAGACAAATGTACCACAGTCAGTTCTTTTCGTGCTTCTAGGTCACAAACTTCATCGAGATTTGGTGCTTAAATACGCCCAAAACATATTCGTTTGGACAGACCTGACAGGATCATAGTTATTATTAGTTATTATTAGTATTGTCACGCTTGCTCCGTCCCAGTTAGTATAATGTAATGTATTGATATCTGAATATTACCACAGGCTAGAGAAAATCTCTTAAAGGTTACGTGACCAGAGAGAAGACCGACATCCTGACTCGACAGGATCGCTTTTTAGATTTTAGATCGCTTGACTTATTCACCTGTGTTAAAGCTCTAAGATCAACGGGAACTCGCTGGGGAAAACGGGACTTCGTTCACACGGGGACCGATAGCGAAAAGAACATTGAACACTAAGTTGATTGGATCGGGTGACAGCCACAGCCAATCAGAACTAGGACAGAGGGTGTGACAGCTGTTTAGATCCGAATTATAACTTCTACCCAGCATGCACAAATTTCGTCTCGCCGAGCGAAATTGCCTATGCAACTTGAGGTTACTCCAAAGAAGATTGGCAATAAAAATTAGAGAGGAAATTCTAAGAAAACAAAGCTTCATAAAGGAAGCTTTTTACGGGTACAGAACTTCGGTTTAACGAAGACCAGAGTTTTTAAGAAAGGAGACGGAAATGAGACTGGCAGAACAGTCGGAGTCGACAAAATAGTCAGGAGAGAGTCGGAGAGGAGGAAAAGGAATCAAGGAGGAGAAAATAGAGGAGGAGTATTATAGAGAAGTCAAGAGGAAAAATAATTTGTAGCAAGTCGGGAGGAAAAGGAGATGGAATTGGAGGAATATGAGAGAAAAGACAGACGAGTTGAATATAAGGCTGGGTGGTCAGCTATCTCACACTACATATCAAGTGAAGCAACAGAATGTTACATGGTCGAACGGGAGGAAAGTGCTTGGGAAATTTAATAACTTGACTACTGAATTGTATTACATTCTTATTCGTTGAATTTCATATTTGTGTACATGCAATCATTTAACCGTCGAAATTGCTGACTGAGGGATCGGAACTTTACATCTATCTTTCACTAATTTAACTTCCAACCAAAATCGAGCCTGGGTGGGTCTTCCATAATAATATAAATAAACTATTGGGATCACCCCAACCAACCGTAACACACCTACCATAGTGGCAGCATAACGAACCTCCGTCACGCCACAATGGCAGCTTCGTTCAGGATCTGAATTGGACAAAAATATTATCTTTACGACTTGAAGTTTCATTTGTTAGGAAGTATTAGTGAACAGTTGTGAGATATTTTCCATCCTGTGTATTTTAAATTTTTATGATTAAATGTTATATTTTAATATTTTCGTGTTTGGTACATTTCAGTTACTTTCAGTAATTCTGATGCAAATATCGGGCAAAATATCTTACATGAGTGAAGTTAGCTGTTGTCAAAAGGTACATATTTTGGGTTAGGTACTTATAATATCTGTCAATTGTTTACCAAGTCGAAACAAGGTATCACTTACTGTTACTATCGTCATAAAATGGCTACAGAAAGACAGATGATTAGAGTATAGCAAGAAGATCTATGGTACGAGGGAGAACGCCTAGCAGCATTCATAAAGGAGAGAATCATAGAATGGAGGGCCGAAAAAGCAGCCGAAAGAGAGAAAGAGCTGGCCAGGATAGCAGTGGACAAGGAGCTGGAGCTGGCCAAGATAGTAGCAGACAGAGAGACAAAGAGGGTGCTGTAGCTGGATAGGATAGCAGCAACGACAAAAGAACCAAAGAAATAGAGCTCGCTCATGTTCTCGAATTGGCGTGATTAAGGATTGAAGATAGGACCATCGATAGGGACGACTTCATTACGCGTGTTAGAGGTAGGACACGACCGTTTATCGACCATTGAATTGTATACATAAGTATTTAGCGATTCATAACATTCCCGGGCAACATTGGGAGATTAATATATCAGCCTTTTTGCAAGATGCAGCTCGCGAAGTTTACCATAACTTAGCAATAGAAGAAGCTGACGAATACAACGCACTCAAGAATGCCCTTCTTTGCCAGTATCAGCTGACCATCGAAAGGTAAACGTTTTCGGGACTCTACGAAAAAGGCGACAGAAGCCCACTCTTAATTCCACACATTTTTTCGAAGGTTATTTGAGATGTCGATCAGGATGGCAGAAGTCGAACGAATGTATGACGGTCTAGGTGAGGTTATACTCAAGGAGCATGTCCTGAGTACTTACCGTCTCGAGTTGACAGTATTCTTAGCAAAGAGAGAGAGAGAGAGAGAGAGAGAGAGAGAGAGAGAGAGAGAGAGAGAGAGAGAGAAAGAGCACCGGAAACTCGAAGAGATCAACACGACGGAGAGATACGAGCAGGCACACTCAAAGAGTGGAGGTTCCGAGGATACGGATCGAACCCGACCAACTGAGTCACGCCGTATGGTTGAGGGAAAGCTGGGTGTCCGTAACAGGGCGACAGGAAAGTCGGGGTAATCAAAAAGTAGTCAGGAGAGAGTCGAGGAGGAGGAGGAAAAGGAGTCGAGGAGGAGAAAATAGAGGAGTATGGAGAAGTCTAGAGGAAAAGAATTTGGTGTAAGTCGGGCGGAAAAGGAGAAGGAATTGGAGGAATAAGAGAGAATACACAGAGGAGTAGAATACAAGGACAGGTGGAAAGCTACCTCACATTACATACCAAGTAATTCAATACGCTATCGCAGGGTCGAACGAGAGAAGAGTGCTTTGGGAAATTTAATCACTTAACTATTGAATTGTATTATATTGTTATTCTTTGAATTTGCATCTTCAGTCATTTAACAGTCGGCATTGCTGACTGGGCGCTTAGAGTGTTTCATCTATCTTTCACTAATTTGACTTCCAACCAAAATCTAGCCTGGGTGGACTTCCATAATCATGTAAATTAAATATTGGGAGCACCACAACCAATAATAAGACACCTACCATAGGAGCGGCATACAAAAAATCTCACGCTACAAGCGAGATGTTTTGTCAGTCAGTACATCTGCCTATGAACCTATGCCATTTTTGTAGAATATATAAGGCATTTCATTCCACGTACGATGCGCCAATTTCATTTGGGTAGTTCTCCAAGGCACACGGTGTGCATCCGTTCATATATTTTGGCCATAATTCATTGTGATATCTACTGGCTTATTAAGTAGTAAAGTTGTCTGTCATTTGGCTTTTACTCGCATAATTTGTCTAGGCGCTATTCGACCAAGTAGTACAACGATAACTTACTTGCATGTCATGTATATGATCACATAAGACATCTTGGCATCTTAGAGACTGAAAACGGTTGATTAAAACTCAGAACCCGTTCTTAATTGAGTTTGATGCGAAATCCAGTTTTAACCTCTCAAACATTTACAGGAAAATGTACTAAAGGCACGGGAAAGTTCAGTGATGCATGTAGACAGTTGAGTGAGCAACAGTTAAAGCTAGGTCTTTTGATTCGTTGAACGTTTATTCACAGCTAACACGATAATGTGTTGTCGTTAAAATAAGATCGAAAGTGATCAGTGTACAGTTATATACGCCAAGTTGAATTTTTCTTTTTATTGTTGCTCGTAAAGTTGATATTAAATTGTGCTTGCAGTTTTGTTTCAGGATCGTATCCTGTATAAAACAAAGACGACCACAGTCGCAAAACTTGCCCTTATAGTTTGCTAGGTTGAGTGCAATCAGTATACAGACGTTAATTGCTCCTGTATCTAAATCAAATTCATTGGCTTGTATTGCTAAATTACACCATAAGAACGATGCATCGTCTTATACATGTACACGGGATTCCCCTCCTCTGGTTTGTATGAAATTTTCACAGAAAATGTGTCAGTGGAAATAGACTAACCAGGAGAACCGCTCCGATGGTCTAGTAGTTAGAGCCTCCGCCGCGGAAGCGGGAGGTCGTGGGTTCGATCCCCGGCCGAGTCATACCAAGAGACAAAAATGGTATTAACAGCTGCCTCGCTTGGCGATCAGCATTAAGAGTTTAGTGTTAGGACTGGTCGGTGGGAGGATAATGTGTCTGCAGCATGAAGTCCTAGTGCTAGACATCACTATAAACTGCCTCACTGCATACATCGTAGCGATATGACTGGAAACTTGTTAAAGCTACGTTAAAAGTCCTAAACAAACAAAACTAAAACTAACCAGGAGGGGAATGCAAAACAGATGTAAAGGTGAAATGTTTAAATTCACGACTTATTCAGTACCGTGGATGCTAGGATTATACAGTTATACACTGCTATATATTGGTAAATTTGCTCTTTAACGATAGGACACAAGATGCCCGACATCTAGATAAATATTTGTGGGCATGATTTCTTGAGTGAATCTCAAATATTATAAGAGAGAGAAAACATTTCCTTTTGCTAGCCTTCCATTTTTTCTACCGAAGAAAGATAATTCGTTAGAAGACGTAATGCACAGTATGGCGTACATCTGAAACAAGTTAGGGAAACAGTGGCATGATGAGTTCGTTAGAAATGGTTCTGAATGAGCTTTTAATTATAACACGAGATTAATGAGCGTGAAATAGTTCATAGCGTTTGAAAGTTATACAGGAATACATGAAAAAATATAGGTTAGTTCTGTGTGCAATATAGGGACATTTGCCCAGCTGCATGAATGTCGTGAGTCACACGCACATACATACACCCACACAAATACACATAAGACAGACACTCGTACAGACAAAATACAATAACATACTCACGCACAATACTATCATATACGCACACAATACAATCACATACTCACCCACACAATACAATCACAAACGTATTCACACATACAATACAATCACATACTTACACACAATACAATCACATATGCACAAAAAAATCACAATCACACATACAAACACTATAATCACATACACACAATCAAAACGATTACATAATACACTCATAATACAATCAACTACTCTCACACAATATAATCACATACTCACACATACGCAATATGATCACATACACACACAATCATATGACATGCTCTCTCTCTCTCTCACACACACACACACACACACACACACACACACAATACAATTACATACTCACAAACACTATTTCATCGAGTAACACAAACTTTATCTACCCGATAGTCTGCATGCTTTTCTAATTTCAAATCCTACTTACTTAATGAGCGTGTTATCGTCAACTCTCGTGACATATACACATTAAACGAGACGTACAGCGGTTTCCTAATATTATGATACTTTATGTACTTTGGTTCAAAGTTGGGAACCCACTTAGGTAGATGAAATTGTGTATTGGTTTCTTTTCTATAACTTGTGCAATCATGGTGATTTCATTATTTCTGAATTATTAGCACACACATAGACAAGGACATCAACTTGGATTTAGTCTTTGCAAATCAATGGCAGAGTGTTTAGAAATATTGTGGCAGATTTCATTTAAAGCAAACGCAAATTAAGGCCGAATCGCTTCACAGACCTACAATCGTATGTCGATCGATATACTGATTTTCCCCTCTAAATCCATCAGCCGCCAATATTGTTCTGATTAATTGAAAAATTTGTTAACAGTTTCGAGGTAACCTGATCAGCGTTAGTTAAGCATAAGGTATGTAGGCTGACATGCTAAACAAATAATCGATTAATAAAAAGAAAGAAAGCCAGAGATGATACAGTACCATCCTGAAAAAGAATTTTATAACATGACTCAGGAGTCGCCGGAGACAATAGAACGCAGAGAATTGTTCAATGTCCTCAGACACGAAGGTTTTGTTAACGTTATCACTTAATCATAACCAAAAGACTGTGAAAATATTTCCATCGAAACAAGATCATAAAATTGATAAATATATTGCTATATCGATATATACAATAGCACTATTCAAAGGCAAGGCACTACAGAAGGAAGCTAAGAAACAATATAAATAAAATCCAGAAAATCCTGCTTAGTCACTCTAACAAATAATGCCTTTAAAACACGAACGTATAACGCCGGCCTGACGGATAAGATTTTAAATTATAAATATATATTTGTGAAACGATAAATAGCTGGGTTTTTTTTTTTACATAGATAGCATGACGGATTAAATTTTAAATTATAAATATATATTTGTGAAAAGATACATAGCTTTGTTTTAAATAAAAAAAAAGTTAGAAAGTATACAAAAAAATGTGACGACCAGATTATATATATGTATATATATAGATAGATAGATAGATAGATAGATAGATAGATAGATAGATAGATAGATAGATAGATAGATAGATAGATAGATATTGAAAAGGAAAAGAGCGGGCGGTACAAATAAAGGCGATAATAACAAAGAGAAGATATAACGATCCATATGACAGGAATGAACTAGCTGTAAACAATATGATCGTGGAATAAATGTACGACATCAAGAGGGTTACTTCTAAATTCAGCAAATCCCCGGATTTCAAAACAATCATTATGTAGCCGAATTTTTGTGACTTTTCGACTTGTATGCAATTTCGTTACAACGTATTGCTCGTATTGTACTCGAAATGTGCACGACATTAACATTTCAATTCTTAATAACAGAGATGTATTATATTACTCGAAATGTGCACGACATTAACATTTCAATTCTTAATAACAGAGATGTATTATATTTCTGTCAACATCTGTAAAGAGATAATGCTAAATTAGTGAAAACACTTTGTAAATATTCAAACGAAAATAAATGTAGTATCTTGCTAGTTTATTTCTTTAACCAATCTCTACAAACAAAATGATCAATACAAGTGAAGGGAACAGGTCAGATGTTCAGCAGCAGAGTGCCTCAACGACCACACTAGGTCAAGAGACTGATGATTACAAACAAAATAAATACAAATGTAATGACTTAAGCACCTTAACTCGTGTGTGAAGCATACTGCCGTTAGAAAACAACAACATCCGATGTATCTGTTATGAGTGCAAATCATAAAGATATACTTTCGGATGTTACAAATGCAGCTGGAAAAAAGAAAGTGACCTACTTGGAAAAGGAATAAAACAGGGGAGAAAAAAAAACAGAAACGATATAAAAATCGATTTAATTTCAAATTTTTAAACTGGTTTCGTAAGGAAGGAAATATAACTGATGGAAAACAATTTGAGGATGAATTCCTTGCTATAGTGGGGTGGGCGGGGAGGCACGGGCGACTGAGTGTTCTAAGCAGCTCGCCGTTACAGATTATTGACATCTCGCCGCATGGGTTCTAGACTCGGACTCAGGCAATGCGAGTACGCGAGATAACTTGCCAGTAGTTCCTCTGGGTCGGTGGCTATTCCTTGGGGTTTATGGTTCTTCATCCGCCATGAGTACTTGTACCAGCCGACAAGTATAGCCTATCATGTGCTGACAAATGAATTTAAACCCAAAAATGTCAACTTGCGAGTAAGGATGAACAATGAAAGGGGTGGGGTGGGGTGGATCTGCAATTTCTAGAACAAAATATTTGATGCGAATTATGCATTGAATAAAGTGTATTATTAGTTCCTTGCTATAACTGATTCTCAATGCCAAAGACAAAATGAAGAATCACCTTGGATCGAACTTCCAAGCGGATGAAGAATAACATAATACAGAAGGAAACTTAGTAAATTACGTTCCCAGAACCATAAAGGTACCGTATAGAAGATCTGTAAATTATTAAGGCATTCACTGTGTAAATGATCAAGATTAACATTTAGTTTTGAACAATGTTAAACCATAGAAAAGGAGCAGAGTAATCTGGAAAATTTGAGATATCGGTTAATATACAGAAGTCCCCGATTTAGCAATTGCATTTTTAATAAGAAAACAAGACAGATTAATTTTTTTAGTTTACGAAAAGTATTGTCATTACAAAACAAAAGCTTGAAACACCAAAAAACAAATAAAACAAACGGGTAATTGAATGGATCTAAAAAATATATAGTAAAAAAAACAACATGTGATACTGGTATTTTGATTTTTTAAAAAGACTTGTTTGGATATAAAAGTATGTAGTTACATATATATTTATACAAATTGATAAAATGGACTTGTTAACATAGCTTGCAGAAATGTAGATAAACAACAACCAATGAGAGGAAGGTTAATTTTCCAAAAAAGTGCATTCATGTCTGGGCTTTTCAACTTCAGGTATTTTATCTCATAACAGTGTTAACCGCACCATACATTTGTCATGCTTCATTTTAATGAATGAATACAATCTCAATTCAAAGTAATATAAAACACGGGTAAGAGTTTTGCTGTTTCAATGGATGTTGGGCCTGGTACACCAATGTAGCAGATTGGTGAATCCTGTTTAATGGCAGTATAAATTACTAATGAACATTTAAACATTATACTTTATGAAAGAATCACCGTCAACACATTATCAGCTGTATCATGATGTGGACATGATAAATAAGTGCATTTCCTAAAATACACCGAGAAAGCCGAACCAGCTACCATGGATTATAAGAATATAAAACAGGATTGTCTGAGAAAGCTACCTTGTTTGTTAGCATCTTCTCGTAAGAAAACAAGAGATTCGCGTTTTAAAACCAAACGTTTATTTACCTCAAAGTAAAAATCTTTTACACTCAGCTTACTTTTGGGTATTGACGAACGGACGTTCAGACACAGACGCCAAAAGTGAATATCAAATCAAACTTTGATCGACAAAACTAGGATTAATTTGGAGATTTTTGACACTCTTGCTAACACTAAATTTGTTTCTGGAATCTACTTCAAATAATAACCAGTATTTACAGAACGTTAACTACCCTTACATCCTTTTTAGTATCATTTTAAAGGGTTTGACTAGAATACTTATTTATATTTCGATTCTGCTAATTTACATAAAATATTTCAAAATTATATCTTCTTCAGTATTTGTTTTATATATTTGTCATTGGCAAGTAAGGTGGAATGGATATCAAAGCAAAGGAGATATATGTTCCCAGAGATAAAGACTCTACCCTAGTCGACAGATATATGGGTCTCTACCTTCTGATTTTAAAGAGAAAGCAACAATACCAAGAAGGGTTTTCAATCTTTCAACTATCTTAAAATCCATCATGTTTATATTTTCAATAAAAAAAATCCATGTTTATATTTTCAAAAAAGCTCAAGGATTTATACTGGTGTTCCCCACCCAGGTTTTATAATATGCTTCAACATGAAATAAAGCCTGGACTGAAATTCAGTAACCATGGCATTTACTGAACCAAACTATTGATTCTAGCCGAAAAATGTATTCAAACATGATGTTAAAACCGAGATATAAAAAATCCACCCCAAATACAAAATCATCTTAACTGGGTCATATTATTTATTTTTTAAAATAATTGTTCAATAATGAAATTATGATAATATAGTCACTAATAAATGTCAGCAAAAACAGGTAATTAATGTTGAAAGGCTAATATGATACACATTCTTCAGAATAAAAAATTGTGCTATGAAAGCGTGTATTCATCATCGGTCAAGGATAGAAGAGACTCAGCATAGACTAGGTGAAATCCTGAAATACAGCATTATATTTAAATCGTGGTTGTTGTTGTTGTTGTTGTTGTTTTAGGGTTTTACGCCATTTTTCAGCACACGATAGGCTATACATGGCGGCCAGTATTATTGGTGGAGGAAGAACCCGGGAAAAACCCCGGAAAGAGCCACTGACCCACGAGAAGCTACTGGCAAGCTTTCTCACATAACTACATAAGCCGAATCTTAGACTTGAACCCACGCAGACAGAGGTCAGACGGCAGTGGTCCGTAACGGAAAGCGCTTTAGACCACTCGGCCACTCGGTGCCCCTTTAAATCGTGGAGTTTTAGGATTGACTGTCAATCATGTCGTAAGAAGAAAATATGACATGTTAAGCTTAATCAAGTCATCAAGAGTTTGAATGAAAAACAAGTCACATCCAGTGAACTTGACCTCTGGTCTAGTTGACGCAGACTCAATAGGCTGAAAAGTAGTCGTATGAGGTGAAACCTCGTAATGTGAAACTGATCCATGCCCCACCATAATGCATTAGGCGTCTGAATGAACATTACACATTTCAATTTTAACATCTCAGTTTAGTTTTCTTTATTTTACAAGTTTACAGCTGAAAAAGGTAACTAAAGTTTCTTCATTTTTTTTTTATTTTGTCATACAGAAAGAATAACTTAAAAAAAACATTGTAGATAGTGAAAAATATCAATATTTCAACAGAAAACCACAGAGAAGGAAATACACAAAGTAACGAATGATTCGGAAATACCGGGATATTTATTTATAAACACACACATACACACACACACACACACATATATATATATATATATATATATATATATATATATATAGAGAGAGAGAGAGAGAGAGAGAGAGAGAGAGAGAGAGAGAGAGAGAGAGAGAGAGAAACGCTGATGGATTGTAACATGCAATATAAGTGATTATCAATAACGATGGAACAGATCATAACGGCGTTATCAAGTGAATAAATATTAACTTTATCTATGCACCATGTGGCAGTTAATCAAACCATTCAGTGTGCTGAAGAATCTCAGAGTAACACCTAAGTGATAATTCCTCCTATGTGGTTGTTTTGTACTATTCAGTCTCAGAGTAATACTTGGTTCAAAAGTTCTAAAGTTTTCTTGTTTTTTACTAATGAAATAAAAAGCAAACACTTCTATACAACTTTCAAACATTCTGAATAATCGATTCAGATCATCAATATCGGGAAACTTAAAAGTTGGGAAAAGGTAATAGTATGGCCAGATAATGCCAGCAAATGGGCTGTATCTTTTCAGTACCTTCATATTAACTTGCTTAAGCATCACAGAAAATATCCACGACATCTTTGTTTACAAGTGATTTAACCGATCCTATTACAATAATAATTTAACCCAAAATAAATGTCATTATTTCATAGAGTTCTGGACAATCAATTAATCTTCAAAGACATTGAGATAATCCAGCAAAATTAGATGGATATTGGTATTTGTTTTATCAGGCACTGAATACTAAATTATACAAAAAATATTGCACTCAGAATGAAGCCTTTGATGTAACGGGTATGTGGCGAACAAAGCAAGCATCCCAATACGTATAGCAATAAAAACCCGAAATAGGACCGAATAACATGATAGTTTATTTTATTCTCAAAGATAACGATAAAGTTTGTTAAGTAGTCATTCATGTTCATGGACGTTTCATTGGATCCTTTTTCTTTGTTTACCCATCAGCTGCTTTGCAGAGTCTCCTATTTTGGTACTTTCCAACGAAAGCACCATTCCTTGTAGAATGCTTTGCAAAGTTTAAACCTTGATCATTGAATAGGCGTGGCGTATTGCTCCTTCTTTTCGGTAAGAGCACGCGAGGCGTGCAAAAACACTGCAAATTTCACTCCCTTTAAAGAAAAAAAAATATTATACTATTGGCTATTAAGTGACGAGTTTCAGGAAAGTCTATTTTCAAAAATAAATCAATGTAGTTCGCGTTACACACATATATCAACACACACACACACACACACACACACACACACACACACACACACACACACACACACACACATATATATATATATATATATATATATATATATATATATATATATATATATATATATATATATATATATATATAAATATTAAGGATACACAGAAGGTTCCAAATTCATCCTTATCAGTTTGAAACAAGATATTATATACGACACCAGTCTACAGAAGGGACGTATGCTGCATGTTTTTTTCTTTCTGTCCTTGAATTGTTTCTAACTGTTTAATACTACACCCATCTACGATATTCTTCAGAAACTCCAAGATATCAAACTTCATAAAAAAAAATTATTACATGTTCAACTTAAAATATTCATTCTTTCTCATGGCGTTTGACTGACATATAGCATCACTAAAATATCAAAAACGCAATTTGTCTCAAACTAAAAATATACCCACATTATATAATTAATATTTTTGTGAAAGATTTAGTATATGAATAAGTCATTGTGTTCATAAGCTCATAGAAGTACACAACTGTAAGTAATAAACTCAAGAGGTCAAATATGTCTGGTTTGAAAAACAATTCCCAAAACTGCGCCGTTTCCATTTAGAACCAACTTCATATTGGAATAAGTGTTTTAGTGACACCCGATGTCGATGTTCACAAGCAAGCAAGAGGAGAAAAAAATAAGAAAATTGTTAGAGTTGACCATAAGGTGTTATGTTGGAGGTCAGACAAGCACAATATTCATATAGAAACATTTGAATCATCATCCTGTGTTGTTCAAAAAGCCATAACAGATTGTCAAGTTCGTCATCAAGGAAGTCATTTTGGGGTAGGATCAGCTCTATTGTAATGAAAGAACTAGTATTCCGTGAAAGAAAGCGGGACAGCCTCTCTTCAATTCTCTCTCGAATCAATTTGTCTGTCAAGTGTGACTGTTATCGCTATTGGATAAGTTAGTAACGGAATTTATCGAATGTATCACCTCGCAACTTTTGAAGCACTCTCGAAAAGAACGAAATTACGAGCAACTTCGGGCAATGAATTAAGTGGCATGTCACAATTCAAAACTAAACACGTGAACGTCGTTTTAACCTAACAACTTGATTATTTCGAACAACTGTTAATGACAGATATTTCTTTTTAACAAATCATTCCTTCTTTACAAAGTTTACATAGATACGACAAATGGTGAAATGTTTGTTTTATTCCATATAACCACAGTTGGACGGTGACGAGAGATGTCCTATTTAAGAAACACAAGGGCTGAGTAGACCCTTAATAAGGACCATACTATGTACTTTGATATACATAATGGTTTTTTTTTTGCCTTTGGTTTCGTAATAATTTAATTTTATAACCCTTTTGCTGTTTTTTTTTAAACAGGACAGGTGAAATATTATGATGTAAAGCAGCCATAAACACGCAAAAAGACCTAGGTGTACAAGTCATGATTACGGTAAAACTACTATATTCAAATTATACACAGGCGTAAAATATAATAATATCGTAAATATCTTGGAAACACAAGCAAATCAGTTGTTTTAATTTTCATCTATGAATTCAGCACATTCCATAATAATAGTACATTTTATCTCTGAAGCAGACTTCAGTGTATCTATCATACATCATTCTACAATCGACATCGGCAAGATGGTATCTTCGAGTAACATGACAGCTAGATGATCTCTTTTAATTCATTATTTAAAAATACACATTGCCATTAAAGCTGAGCAAATCCTGCAACCACATCTCCTCAAATGAATCTAATGCAAAAATACACGAGTTAGGAAATTATCAGAACTAATCTGCCTGCATCTTTCATGAAGGGACACCGCCATTTAATCATTCATCTCACCGCACGTAGCTTTCACAAAATATTGAGTTATTGACATTGTGCTGAAATCGACAATCATTTGTTAATATGTTAGGATATCCTTGAGCCAGTAGTCTCCTGCAAATTCACTTGTCCAAGCATCAATGTAACGAATTTTGCATATTTTGGGCATATGATTTAAAACTCGTATGTAGCTTAGACGAATCATTTACATTTTTTCCGGAATGTGTTATAATATATTACAAAGGCATATTTCCTTTTAAAAACTTTATCAATGGAGAGAACCATAATTTAATGACAGAGACCATCCGTTTTTGCATTTTAGTTTATGTTTATTTTGCTTGACAGGCAATTTCTGAAGTATCCCAGAGCAAGATTAAAGCAATCTTCTTTTGTTTCAGAATATAGCATACAGCCCTTTGTTAAAATGAACATCATCAGTTGAAAATATTTTGTGCTTGTTTATAGCTGATGCTCTGAAAAGCTAACTTTGATGGTATAGTGGTGAACAGGACAAGTAAAACAGCATAACAACTGTAAATCCGTTGTTACGGTGTCTGTCAATATCAAAGCATTGATAACGAATTATATTATCACCGTTTAGATCTTTATTCAGATATATATTTCGGCAAAGAGCAAATACAATCGATACATCGGTGCTAGAGGTGCTCCGATTAAATATACTTTTTATCTTTTTGGCAGATGTCTGAAAATTTTCGGACGAAATCTTTCAGGAAATATTACGTACCTATCTATTTCAAAATAAAGCATTTCTTTCACTATGTAACAGAAGACCTAACAAAATTATATATATATATATATATATATATATATATATATATATATATATATATATATATATATATATATATATATATATATATATATATATATATTGTTTTTTCATTTTGTTAGGTCTCCGGATCCATTGAAAATTAATGGTCGATCGTTTATAATGAGCTTATTTATCACAGATAATTGAATTTCAACTGACTCTGAATACTATCCTGTACTGTGCTTCTCTCTTGTAGATTTAACACCACGAGATTGACATAAACGGGGAAACCGTTTTAACACTGACATGTCAATAAGAAAGCCGATTCAACTAATAAGGAAATGTCACATACCAGGACCTTCCCAAGCTCGTATATTTTAATGAGAAAATGAGAATAGTATTAAGCATTGCAGTACTAAATATGTGTCATTTCGTCTCAGATGCATTGATCTGCATGCATGAATTGTTCTTGACCCCTTGTTCCTTATCAGACTTTGTACTATTCCTTTTAAATCGGATAGTATAACGCTTTGTTTCTTGAAAACTTTAAAAAGATGGATAAATGCAAATGACAATAAAAGATGAATAGTTTGCATTAGTGTGAAATCCATTCTTCTAAAACTGTACTTACTTGATGTTCCGCTGCTCTGACAAATCCGGAGTTGGCAGTAACTGTAACGGCTTTGAGTGTATCACCAGTTCCGAAGATTATCTGTAACAGTTCCCAAAATATGAAATATTCATCATAAACACTGATTACTTCGAAAGAAGAAAAAAAACATGATTCGTCTTATAAAATTTTAGCAGTTCCTGTCCACGAAGGCAGAAAGAAACGGTATGTAATGAATTCTTACTATGTAAATTAACTTCATATTATTTGAGATATATATTTTAAGTATGTAGTTCAACTACTGTAATGACTGAACTAGGAGTTTTCAATATTTAATTTCTGTACTACATTTAATATGTGATTTGTGCAAATGCAAAGAGCAGTCTGTATCAGTCATATTTTCCTTGGATATCTTACGGAAGAATTATATTCAAGGCATCATACATTTAGCTATAATCAACATACTGCGGTAAACCTTACAATGTAACATATATGTCCGCGTGTTATATACAAAACCGCTACTTGAAAATGTGTTTCTAAGTGCTGGATTAAGCAACTATAACACAGAAAGCCTTCTTTATGTAGAAAAGATAGTCTTATGAATTCATTAGTTTACCTTGGAGCGCCTCTTTATTTTGCTTGTTTCCGGTAAGTTCATGGCCTGATGTGAAGGACTGTCATTCACAACTGTCACATTTTCTAACAATTCCTTGGCTCTCTCTATTTCGCTCTTACCGCCAAGCATATCTAATATTTCGTGAAAACTATCAACAGCTGTTTGGCAGGCAAACTGTTTTTTTCCTGAATATAATATAATATGATATGATATGATATGATATGATATGATATGATATGATATGATATGATATGATATATGATATGATATGATATGATACGATATGATACGATATGATATAAGATATGATATATGATATGATATATATGATATGATATATGATATGATATGATATGATATATGATATAATATAATATATTATATGCATGCAAATATGTATGTATGTATGTATGTATGTATGTATGTATGTATGTATGTATGTATGTATGTATGTATGTATACAGGCAGGCATGCATGCACGCACGCACGTATCTATGTATGTATGCATGTATGTATGTATTCTTCGTTTCAAATAATGTCAAAATCGAATCGTTTCAATTGAATTATGATAAGGACTTTAAAAATGAGGATTTGTTATTTGAATCATACAAAATTGTAGCTGTAAATTCTGACCATTTATTATAAAGTGTTAATGTATGCTTTCAGAAAAAATATATTATGATCAAATAAAAGTATAAGTATTTTAGTAAATGGGATTATATTTCTTTCTGACTCAATAACGTTTGTGCAAACTTACAAAGTACCTGAAGCCACGATGATCTCTGCCAATGTTATTTAATTTTAGCAATGGCAGCACATTTCAGGTCAAAACGGTATCATCAGAGAAAATACGTACTATATTAAAGAGAGAGAGAGAGAGAGAGAGAGAGAGAGAGAGAGAGAGAGAGAGAGAGAGCTTTTTAGTAAAGATGGCCCTATTTGTTAAGGCGAGTGGCGGTGACTCAACAATATGAGCTCCAATCGGATTGAGGGGCCCCGAGTGGCCGAGTGGTCTAAAGCGCTCTCCGTCACAGATCACTGCCATTTCACCTCTGTCTGCGTGGGTTCGAGTCTAAGATTCGGCTAATGTAGTTAAGTGAGAAAGCTTGCCAGTAGCTTCTCGTGGGTCGGTGGTTCTTTCCGGGGGTTTTCCCGGGTTCTTCCTCCACCAATAATACTGGCTGCCATGTATAGCCTATCGTGTGCTTAAAAATGGCGTTAAACCCTAGTACAACAACAACAACAACCAATCGGATAACTAGTGCTGGCTGCCACAGTGTGTTCTCTAACAAATCCTCTTTACACCAATTGTCTCGTTAGTAAACATACTTGTATTGGCTGTAGCATTAATCACCAAACCAAACCAATATATGTTGTTAGATTGGCAATATGTGCACACACTAGGAAGAATCTTAAAACATCATGGCCTCTATTAAATTTCCGATAATTATGTTAGGACAGTTTCGAAAAGTGGCTTAAAGTCTTCCTATTCTTTAAGAATGGCGGTCACATTTTATGGTTAATCAGTATCATCTACACCAACAACTCGAAAGAGTGTAATGCCATAATTTTAAAACAGTAAATATTGATGCATGCTCGCTGTATCAAGGACAAGAGACGGTGCACAATGAATGAAATACAATATAAAGTACACGATTTATGATGCTTGACGGGCGCAATGTCCTATCAAAAGAATAATAATGAAGAGAGCTAAAAAAAATTGTTAATTTACCTTTAAGAAATTTCGTCAAGGAGGGCAATGCAGGTCTCTGTCTTTCTTCAGCCGCTTGTTGTGAAAGAATCTTTTCTGGAAAAATGAAATTACACCGCCCATGTGTCATGGCTGACACCAGTGTTATCAGCGCAGTGATGTCAAGATTAACATTTTTGATGCTGTCAGTGTCACTATCTCTATCGCTAAATATACTGCAAATCATGTGCTCGTAGTCAATGAGCTCACATGTCAACAATTCCTTCTGGACGAATTGGTCCACAAAGGTTACCCCTTCCATGCACTGGGTTTGGTTCGGACGACTTCTCTTACCGTGCATATGATTTGAGTCAGTGTCTAACTCCGATTCTTCTAAACCACATTGTTGTGTGCATAAATCCTTACTAATTTGTCCGCTATGTTGAATATAATCGTTGGAACTGGATAAAGGTATGTAATCTGTTGCGTCAATGCAACGCTGGGGTATAGAAAGTGATGATGCTAAATGCGCATCGCTATCAATGAACTCTGATCCGTCATCTTCAGAATCTTCAGAATCAGCCAAAGACAATTCCAGTAACTTCTCTTCTATATCTGGTGCCACTGGTACCTGTTTCCCTAGAACTATCACACCAATAGTTTCCAATGCCTTGGCCATTGGTATCGTGATGCCATTATAAAAGGCAAAAACAACCCTCGGGATATTAAAATTCACTGGGTGTTCGGAAGAACAGTCGACAAAATCTTGAGCTTGAAAAAGAAGATCACGTTCACCAAATTGGCCTTGGCCTACACAAAGAGAATATATATATATATATATATATATATATATATATATATATATATATATATATATATATATATATATATATATATATATATATATACATATATATATATATATATATATATATATATATATATATATATATATATATATATAAATATATATATACATATATATATATATATATATATATATACTTCAACAACTGTCGCCTAATTACCAAGCATTAGCCTTCTGTCATGCGCTCGTCCTAATAAAAAGATTGTTAAGGGTTGCTTTTAAGACCACATACAATACTTAAAACCTTACTTTTTCGTATTTGACAATATGAGACTATTATTACACATAGCAAGGCAGCTCACTGCAAAAACCATTTAAGTTTTAGAGCAGACCAATCAATTGCATAGGTAAATTGGAATTGCAAACCATCAGCTCACGCAATTTCTAACTGAAAGAGGAAACAATAAAAGAAACAAATCCTATATATATTGAACGGACTTTTGATAAGAAAATGATCTTACATCTTTTTTTTCTAATTCAATTTACGAAATGAGTCGAATGGATTCTTTCTAAGCAAGCAAATAATTTGTCGACTTGTTTCAGCTATTTCATTTAAAATTAACACAAATTTAAGATTATATTTAACGCATGCAGAAAATTATTGATATTATTTTATCGAATCGCAGAATAGTGAAATGAATGCCATACATCTGGATGCCCTAGTCGCTATGCCTAGCTTTTACACTTTCGTATTACGATGCGAGGTTATATTTTTATTAACTGATATTATTAATACCTCTCTCTCTCTCTCATCCGGGAAATCCCCGTCATTTTCCAAAACTGCCATTGTAAAGCCTCTGCTGAAGAAACCAACATTTGACCATAACGATTTAAAGAACTACCGCCCAGTTCATATAAAAAAAATCTTAGAAAAAGTTGCTCTAACCTAACTTTCATCTCATTTGAATTCCGTGCTTTTAGCAATGTCAGTCTGAATATCGCCCTTGTGACAGTACTGAAACTACTCTTCTAAAAGAAGTTAACGACATTCTCTCTGCTTTGAATAGCGGAAATATAACACAAAATTTGTTCTCTGTGTAACTTTTCACTGACGGACTCCAGTCCAACATATCTTTCTGGCCTCACTCATGTGTACACACTAGAATATACTTACGCTCCTCTTCTCACAATCGTATACTTATTATTCCCACTATGAAAACGAAGTCATGGACAATGTTTTTTTTTAGCTTAGAAGAGCCCAGCAGCGTGTAACGAATTGCCCATTGAAATTAGACACGAAGTCACAGTGATCCCTTTCAAAAGTGCTCTTAAAACTCACCTGTTACGACTGCAAGAACAAACTTAAATATATAATAATGTTTCCTACCTTAAATATTTTCAGCACTTTTTGAGTTTTCTAATTTCATGTTGTGTTTGTTGTTTTTTTCTTGTTTTTTTTTGTAGTCATATCATTATATAGGTTGCGCTTAGAGCTTCTAAAGATTTGGTGCTTTACAAAGTCATTATTATTATTATTATTATTATTATTATTATTATTATTATTATTATTATAGATTCGCCTATAATATTGAAATTTAATGCAGCGTCAATTCCAATCAGCTAAAATTATAGCAATTTGCGGGCGGGAGGGAAAAATAAACTTTCGAATACATTTAGTTTAAAGTTCGTGTTTCTTTAGTAGGTGGATCAATCAAAAGAGTTTGAACGTGACCGCCATAGTAACAGTGATGGGTGTTAGATCCAAATCCAATACATTTAATGCCATCTACATATCACAAGAACAATTTCACAAAAACGGTTAGAACGTGAAAATTAGTGATAACAGGATTTTCAAGATGGCCGCCAAATTAAATCGAAAACATCTTCAATTATGATAATCCATTTCCAAGACATGGCGCCATAGTGGCTATTTTTGAGTGTTCGATGTGCACTAGTTTAGCTCAGATATTACAAAGCCTCAGGCTGATGTAACATGCCATGTTTCTATAGGAACAAGATAATAGTTCAGTTCCCATAGTAAAACAATGCAAACACCGTGATATTGAAAATTCAATAACTTTAAATTACCGAGTGATCGTGATGAAACATACAGTTTTCAGTATAGAGGCGACCTGGATGACAGCTTCTGCGTAGATGAAAAGATATGAGCCGCGTCATTTTCTGGATTGACATGTGTTTGGAACATGTGCTTTCAATTCCGCACGAAAGAGTCAGGTGCTAATTTCAATAATAAATGTTCCAAGCTCAAGACAGTTTAAGGACTGAAATTCCATCAATTAAACAATATCTCTATTCTTTCAGTTACAACTCAAAAGATTATTTTTCCTACCAAATGACTTTTATTATTAACCAATCACAGCCACCCAAACCGAAACATACTCTAGTTTATGTTCACCCATTTCCAGGCTGGTTCCCATTTTACCATACAATTAGTTCCTTTTGTCCTTTACAGCGAAAAGAATCAACTGCTAAAAGCGGTAGACAACGGATGACGGCCATAAAATAAACGTTTTCGAGGCCTCCATTCATTAACTACAAAAAGTGCTTGTCTGACAGTAACAGCACAAGCATCAAAACAGTTTGCGGACAAGAAAATAAATCGGTATGCGTGGCGGCATAAATATATCAGTTTCGAGCTCTAAGCCTGTTTGCACAATAAAACCCAAAACGATCAGTATAGGAGTGCACATCGGTCAGTTATAAACAATAATGTACTTACAAGTGGTAGGTAGGCAGAGTACGGAGATTTACCTATAGTTACCCTTATATTGTGACATTTATGCCAACTAGTACTTCTATCATTACTATATCTGTGTTGGATATAGTCGCTTCGATGACGTATTAACTACCTTTCGTATCCCCAAATATCTCAAAGAGTGCTCGTGCATTCTTACGACGATTGTAAATCGCTTTTTTTTTAATAAAAAAAACTATCAATCTGATGTATTCTTCTGACGATTACGTTACCGAAAACGAAACTTCTATGCCTTACGTTTTTTTTTAATTCCTTTTTTTATATATTTCTTTGAGATAAGTTATGGGTAGAATCGGAAGACTTTTAAAATGTGCGATATTACAATAAAGAAAGTATGAAGACAGACTAAAATCTGTAACAAAGTGTGTCCGACTATGGAAAGACAAATACAGAAATGACTTTCAGAACAGTTTTCACATATACTGGAGGCTTCTTCGACTAAACGAATCAATTTGTGCAAAATCCCATGTGTATAGTTGGCACTGTTATGAAAATAACACCACACGATGCCAGAGAGCAGACAGAATATATGGATATGGATTTCGGAATTAATCACTATCAATCGTCACTACATACAGAGGTCCAGCAACGTTACAATAGTAAGTAAATAGATTTACGTCATTCTTTTTTGGCACCTATGCTTAAGATCCTTTCCCATACTCTTCGCCAAAGATGTATTACACAGAGAAGGACTTGCTGCAATATTCACGAACACATATTGGGGAAATATATTTAGTTCGTCTCCTTGAAAATATGGTGTAAACAAGAAAGTATAGAAATATACAAATGAGAATTGCACTGTATTGACATAACTGACTGATGAAAGACATTAGATGCTGTTTCGTGCCTTTTATTTAACCTCCTCCAAAGTTACCCTCACAAACACACACACACACACACACACACACACACACACACACACACACACACACACACACACACAAATATATGCAACATTTAAACCGAGATGCAAACTAGTTTGCCCATGTAATCTCGTAAAAGCAAATTACTGGAACAATTATTTGCGAGGAAAGGTGACAGTATCGGGCAACCACAGAACAACGATCTGCTGAAAGATGCCAGTTTTGGGCAGCCAAGGAACAATGCTTTGCAGAAAGATGGTAGTATTGGGCAAGAAAGGAATAATGCTTTGCACAAAGGTGATGGTATTGGGAAGCCCTGGAACAATGCTTTGCATGAAGGTGATATCATTAGGCAGTCAAGGAACAATGCTTTGCAGAAAGGTGATTTTATCGGACATCCAGAGAACAATGATCTGCTGAAAGATACCAGGTTTGGGCAGCCAAGGAACAATGCTTTGCACGAAGGTGATATTAATAGGCAGCCAAGGAACAATGCTTTGCACAAAGGTGATAGTATTGGGAAGCCCTGGAACAATGCTTTGCACAAAGGTAATATCATTAGGCAGCCAAGGAACAATGCTTTGCAGAAAGGTGATTTTATCGGACAACCAGAGAACAATGATATGCTGAAAGATACCAGGTTTGGGCAGCCAAGGAACAATGCTCTGCAGAAAGGTGATAATATGGGCAGTCAAGAAACAATACTTTGCACAAAGGTGATAGTATTGGACAGACATGGAACAATGAATTGCTGAAATGTGATGCTAATGGGAAATCAAGGAATAATGAGTTGTGGAAAAGTAATAGAACTTGGCAGCCAAGATATTTTTTTCTTTCTGTTAACAATACCGTATTCAAAACAAATAGTGAACGTATTCAGCGGATCTCAACTTGTAACATACATATACATCAAGTCTGGTCATGGCAAAGAACCCATTGAAACATATTTCCAGTAATAAATCTTGGATTAGAACTAAAAGCTTTTATCGCATCAAACACAGAAACTTTTTTCTCATTTCACTGCGAATCCATACAGTCGTAAAACATGATTTAAAAAATGATTCAGATAAACCTCATCAAAGACTATGTTAAGATGAAGCTTTGGTTTGTGTGATTTTCAATATTCGTTACGCTATACATGGAGAGTTTTAAATCTGGTGGAGGAAAATCCCAGAAAACCCCAAGATGAACTATCCACCAACGGGAAGTTAATTGCAAGTTTTCTCACATGCGAGCGTTGGCCAAGCAGAGACTCGAACAGAGATGAGACATCAATAGTCTGTAAAAGCTAACGTCTTAGGCTTCTCAGCCACTCCGGAACCCGATAAGGCTATTATGTCATGAAACACCAAACCAAAGCGATTGTTTCGTGCAAAGAGTGCCAGAAAGCGAAGCACTGAACGGAAAGGTGCAATTTTCCTTTAGCTCTATGGCAGATCTTTCAATAAAGGAACTGCTTCCATCTTTTTATTGAAATGCCTTGTTAAAATATAATTACTTCCTTCTTTCTTTCCGTCATTCTATTTTACGTTCTCTGTGTGTGTGTGATTTGGATTTTAACGTAGTTTTAACAATTATTCAGTAATAGCGCTATGATGTCTGCATTTTGACATCTTATAGTGATGACTAGCACTGGGGCATCATGCCGCCGACATGCGACATCATGTCCCAACCAATTACATTATCCTGTCACCAAGAAGACCAGTCCTTGCACTAACCTCTTAATGCTGAGCGCCTAGCGAGGTTGCCTGGTCTGACTCAGGAAGGGTTCTAACCCGCAACTTCTCGCATCCGAGTGGGAAACTCTAACCACTAGGCCACTGAAGCAGTCTCATTTAAGTTCTAATTATTCTTACTTTATCAGCAGGTACATATCTGAATGTTCCCAACCTTGTTCGATCCCTAAAATTCCTCACTAAATTAGCTACTTTGTTCTGATCCTTTCTAAATTATCCATTTTCCTAGAGCCATACATACATACATACATACATACATACATACATACATACATACATACATACATACAGAATTAAAATGATAATTACCAGCCCATATTAAATGAAGAGCTTGTGCTTTTCGTGCAACCACCTTTATCCACGCGAGGCCCTTCAGAGCAACAACATCAACGTAAAGACTTTCTGTTCTGTTTGTGCAGCTGAAAGGTTGTACTACTTGTATCACACCAGAAGCATTCTCTATAGCGTGTACCAATGCAGCATAATGACCAAGATTACTACTTTTTAGCCGGCACTCATCAAAAGCTGTATTTTCCAACTGCAAAAATAAAATAAAATCCATAAGAAAAAATATACAGGACAAAATACATACCTCGTAAGTATTTCCAATGAAGGTCAAGTAAAATTTAATATATAATGGACATCAAATGAGTAGTGATTCAATACTGAATTTAAGAAAACGTGTTGAACAATATCCAACTTTTGCAAGCTTTGATAAGCAAAGCTGGACATTATTCGAAGAGTTTTATAGATTTAATATTAAATCATTATTCATTTTAGATTATATTTATCACATAGTTTTTATTTCAGTGGAAATTATTTAGATACAAAGAAGAACTAATGATTTCGTTCATTCTGACAGGCGTTGCACCTTTCATCTGTTGTACGTAAAATATAGTCCGAACCAAAGTTGAAATAGTATTGACGTTTAAAAGTAGTTTATACTTTCTTACAAACAATAGGTCAAAGAACACGCGTCCATCCGAATAAACATAACATTTTAAACAGACAAAATCATTTTTCAACACAGAATGTCTAATGCGCTTGATGTCGCATTGTTTGATTTAGTACCCATTAGACTGCAGTATACGATCTATGTTTATATAACCTAACGTGTAACTAAATATCAATTGTTGCGATATTCATGTGAAAGAAGGTTTACTGGATACAGACATTTCCATACTTTCTGCAATGTATTTGTGACCAGATATTGGCAGTGCCTGATTTTGAACAGCAGACAAAAGAATATATAAACAAATTTCATTTTGAGTTGAATTGCATCACGTTTTTACCGCATAAATATGCAGTGGTTGGATAAACGTTTGTCAGTTTGGAGACCAGTTTATGCCTACATTATTCTATGAACAGAGGTTTATTTACTTCCTAAGTTAACGTTTAAACCACGCTTGTATGTATGGTGTATTCCATGCTATTCCATGTTATTACCACCAATCTCGAGCGCTACCCATCATGCATCACACACCCACTATCAACTGAGCAATCTATTCATTTTTACTAGTTGTTATACTTGTTCTTGTCTCGAGGTTTATACATTTTTCATGTCATGATGTTATAAATGACATAACAACCCCATGTGTCTGTCAGTCACACACACACACACACACACACACACACACACACACACACACATACATACATACATACATACATACATACATACATACATACATACATACATACATACATACATACATACATACATATGACGAAATCCCTGTTTCTATTTATTGTAGCGCAAGGTCATTTTTGAAAATTAAAAACAAAATGTCTTACAGGACCTACCTTTGTTTTCCTACTGGATTATTCACCATTGACTAATATCAACTGTAATAATGGCGACGTTATGTCATTATTCTTAACCATATCTGCCCAAAACTGTGTTTGTGTAATTGGCACGTAAATGAGAAATTATTGGAAACACTGCCTTACACGGGGCTCTCCTTTAAAACATCGGTGCTATCCTAAGTGTTAAACAAAGCGAACAAGAATCTTTTACTGCATATCTAGACATGATATTTTTACAAGCGATATTCAGTAACGTTTCTGAACACACACACACACACACACACACACACACACACACACACACACCTATCTCCAGTTCAATGTGATGGAAGATGAACGTATGATATACCCCTTATTGTATTTATAGGCAGCACAGAGAATGAATTCGTGTATGTATATATATATATATATATATATATATATATATATATATATATAATCACAGAATACAAACGTTTTATTTGGGCAGGTGCGTTATTCATTGATCCCCGTTTTAGCATGTACGAAAGTTGCATAACCAGCTTTGACTAACCTTCAAAATTGGTTATAATCCAGGCTAAATATTAAACAAAAATGCGTGCTAAAACTAACTGTATTGCTTAGGCGCATACATACCTAGAATCGAAATATTGTAAACCGATGCATGACACTGGTAACGGTAGTTTCCCCACTTAAAACCTGACGCCTTTAAAACAGGGTACATTATGTTAAACAACTGATTCCTTATAAAGCTGAATGATGAACTATTTCCGGTCTTCTCACGACTGTATTGTTTATATTTATTTTAGTAATGCTACCACTTTGAACGGTCACGTTTCCGGCAAGGAATGCCCACTCACTCGGCACTCCCCTAATAAGAAACATATATCGAGGATAACGAACAGACTGAGGTGGCAGGGTCCAGTTTCGTAAATTGGCCCCTGGGAAATTTCCTAACTTAAGGGTATGGTGTGAGCTACTATTCTGTAATAATTAAAGATATGGATAAATTTGTGAACTAGGTGTTTCAGGCTTGTGTTGTTCTTGAAATTGATGTCAGATATGTACACTTTCCATAGTTACTCTGCAGTATGTTGATAGTGAAATACCAATAGTCGGCTAGGAAGAAGAGCTAGCCTCCCATAACAGTAGACACGTGGGTTCAAGGCAAGTAGAATATCTCAAAAACGGCATGGATGACAACTATTATGAATTGCATCAAGCTATTTAGTAGACAATGTTTTTCAAAATTTTCATCCAGGGAAAGGCCTTGCGTTTGCACTGTGAGCACTGTGAGCACCACATGCTGTCAAAAATGGCCTTCGGATGTGAAAAATGCATGTATAAAATAGGGGTTGGGGTACATAAACATTTTATTCTAAGAACTTCAGTAGACTTGTCAGGTCAAGTGTGTGATATGATTATGTTGCACTACATAATACCTATCCAGAAATATGGACCTTTCTCACCTCACTGACGTATTATATTTTTAATGAATTTTTATATTAGGCAGGTGCATGCGACATGAAATTTGTACATAAAAACTGGACCCTGCCCCCTGAACCATTTTACACGGCCACACAATATGTAAAACAGTCTGTACACTTCCATTTGCATGCTTAACATTGTTATGAGATATATATTTTCATCAACATCCTAATCAAATTGTAAAGACATTTATTTGATAATTCTGATATATTTGCAGAGTTGGATGACATCCGTAGGGTGGAAGCTGCATGGTTTCACGTGGAGGATCACACTGACAACGAAAACTAGTAAAGTGATCAGGTGTTTTGTAATGAGTGGCATCCCTTTCGCATCCGTCAGGTTTGACACCTACAGCATCATTTTACATGGTAGGTAGTAGTAGTAGTAGTAGTCATAGCAAAGTTCTCATGATGTGGTACTGAATCCCTAAGGTCACAGCGTACGGCATCGCTCTCTTGAATGATGTCTGGTTAAAAGTATTAATCTTTCTCGCCTGGTCTTTGTAGTTGGAATGAACTATCGGTCTTGGATGTTTTCTCTTTTTATATGCTGACCAATATCGACGTGTCCGTATGGTAAATTGATGTGATTGGGAAGCCGAACTCATGGTACACGATTTGATAGACATTGTCCAAAGGCCAACTGACAATTTAGTGTGTTGAGTAAAGGTAGAATTTTATGCGTTTTGTAGGTGGTCACGTTAAAGTTTTCATCCTGTCCAGACTGCAAGGCTTCTTTCCATACGCCAATGTTCGCATGTCGACTGTTGCGATAATTGAGCGTCAATCCTTTCACCTTTCCCTTGTGGGTCCAGGTATTCTAAGCCGTAATTGTTAGGACCGCCACTAGCAAAATGTACAGGGTATTCATTGATGTTAGGGTGCCAGTGACCCAGCCGATCGATGTTGATGCAACTGTCCATCTCAAAATACAGGACACGATCTCCTAACAGTTCTAAAGCTTCACACAATTTTAAGCGAGCATGGGCTGTTATGTAAGCCGCAATTATTAATATAGTATTTATTAGTATTTAAATTAGTATTCACCGGAATTACAAAGAAATCAATATTATTCTTGGACAGAAGCATTAGTTTTGAATTATAGCTAAATCAGACGTGGACATTATTGGATTTATGGTGGTACATCAAAAGAATGTTAACACATAATCACAATCCAGGCACTGACACACTAACACAATCAAGACTACATGCACATCAAACACAATCAGTATCGGAATTTATCTAAAACAGCGCTGCAATTCAATTGGAATTTCTTACATTTGGACTGGTGATAAAACTGTTAGGACTATTTGGGATTTAATTCGCTATACTGAAAGTTATTTTTCAAATATTTATTTTGTATTCAAGAGAAATGATTTATTTGTAGAACCTTACAGAACTTGTCGGTTTTCGCTCCTCTCTCTTACTTAGATAAAAAAAAAAACATAGGCTCGTAATACAGAGTTGGTCCCAATTCTTCATATGCATATTTATTTGAAATATTTAGAGATTTTGCTGTATTATAATCTCAGATCGAGGAAATATAAAGTAATGTCTTATTCCTCACAAACCACTGACGTGAAAGCCATTAACGAAATACTTGGTGAAGCAGTTGTATGCATAAATCGGTGTCTGCAAGCTAAGTATAGACTCCAATTGCTGTGTTACGTCGGCTCCTTTTCCTAGGACGCTGTAATAAGCGTACGTAACACATGCCTATTCACACTGTTGCATAATCCACAAAAACGTAGGAGGTACTGTAATGATTCAAAAGATTTCATCCGTCCAATTCATCATCCTTGGGTCAAGACAAGGCTCTACGCTTCCTGCTGCCAATGAATCTAACTGGCTAATGCATTTCAACACAACAAAATAAGATAAAGGATCACGAAAACAGAAATGACTCCCTATATGAATAAATAAATTGAACTGATAAATTGAACTGATCTACAGATAAGGTTACTAGGAAACTATACAATCTTAAGTGTCCATGTATTGGCTACAAAACTTCTTGTTACACGCGAATTACTTTTGGATCCATAGGTTCAGCCTAATATGAGAAAAGTAAAGTCTGCATTTAAATTAGTACTTGTAAGGTGTTGTCATCGCTTCTTTCTATAAACCTGCTCGAATGATACTTAAAAATGGAAATATTGGTAATTTTGAAACTAAATATGTAACCTATATTACGGTACACGCAATATTATCCAACAGCTGGTGAAACTGGTGGCGAACAGTCATCCATCTGAAACGGAATGAGAAAATACCACTTTGATGGGTCCAATGTACTCTGCAATAAGTTTTCAATGTTAGGAATCGTGCAGCTCTCAAACGTCGATATATGAGACTGACAAAATACAATCGTGCCATTCTTAGAAGCTATTTTTAAGAAAATAACAAACTGAGGATTGGAGTAATCAGCAGACGAATATTCATGATATACCTTAGGCACGGAAAATTAGAACAAGGAGTATTTATAAAGCAAGAATAACACATGTTATGAGTAGTTTAGTAAACAACCGTCTTAACGAAATATATGCAAACAAAAAAGACATCTAGCATTTTGAAGTACATCTTCGGTTCTTACTTTCCATTTTGTATTTACAGAGAAACGGCAAAAATTAACATTTCGAAAAGCAACTGCTGTAAACCATGTGATGTTCTGCATTATATACATCACCGAAGACTGAGTTTCCCTTTGCGCTATGCTGATGCATACGTCTGCACAATTTGCAGGTACTAAAAAAATATATTGACTGAAAGGACTCTCCATCAAGATCTCTTTGTTATTAAGTCAAAATAGGCTTCCTGCAACCACGTTTTTTTTAAATATCACTAACTGCGTGATTCAATCTAGACGATACAAATTATTGCAACCTGATCAGAAATAGCTTTACCAAACCGTTCACAGACACAACTTTTATTAATAAGCCCTGAATGCGAAGTTTCCTAAACTGATAACGAGATGTCTGATTATAGTGAATTACAACTTGTAATCATGAACGTTCAATTTAAGTGTCTTGTCTTCAGAAGACTGTTCTTGCAAGTTTCATTTTGATTATTATGTATACAAAAATGCTTTCTACCCTGTTGGGTCAAACCAGATTCATATAATACAGATAAATAAAATGACCCTCCAGGAATCCAGAGAAAAATGATCGAAGATTATTTAACAAAAATAACCTCTTTAATCATATCAGTGAAAAACTACACTTGATTGCTCGGGAAAACGTTGAGACAGTAAATTATTCAAAAGATAATAAGAATCGTAGGAGGATTTTGTGGTATACAAAAACACAATTTGACGCAAGAAAACTCACAATGACGTTGTGGAAATCTCTAATACCAGACTGTTATTGTCAATGCCTTTGACAGTTAAATCTAAGTCTTACTTTATATTGAAGTGATATTAACTGGGAATATAACAAAGTTATAACCATCGACAGGAATCGCCTGCTCGAGCTAGAAGACATGTTATAACCCATACGTATCATACTCATAAACGTCACACACACACACACACACACACATATATATATATATATATATATATATATATATATATATATATATATATATATATATATATATATATATATATATATATATATATATATATATATGCATTACCTGGGTTATCCTGGGTTTAAAAACCTTAAGGTACGCTTTACTCTAGTAGTGCAAACCAGTTTGGAAACAAACCAGCTATTTATAGAACTAAAGGCAAACGTAACGAAACAATAGAATTCTTGTATTTGCTGCATAAACAGTTCTTACGCTTACACATTTCAGAATCACAAATTGGGGTTAATCATTTCTAATGTCATCGTAGCAATAAAAAAAAATAGATATTCAATGTAAGAAAATATTTCCAACATTCAGTGAGGGATTTTACTCAATGTAAAACTAAAGTTATATTATATAATAACTATCATTTCTTACTCAGTGTAATAAAATATTTCTAAGAGTCAAAGAAGAATTGATCAGATCATTCGCGATGTGTTCAAATTTAACAATATCAGCTAATAAGTCTGAAGACGGCAGATAATCACAATATGAATCACTCACTCACTCCCAGTTAGCTGTAATAAAATAGTAATAACGTCTCGAAAGAATTTCGGCATCTGTTAAGTATACCATATCATTATTTCATTGAGCCTTTTTTAATTAGCTTTACTTGTATCCTGTTTTTACTTAACACTCACACTGGAACAAAGGTCAGTCCATTTTTTTCTGCCTCTACCGCCATCCTCCAAGTAGAAACAACAAGCTGACTGAAACTCTCTTTTTTGGAGCATGAGAATTCGATAGGTGGTAACCTAATTGTTCTTGAAGATTTCAACTTTCACTTTGACTGTTCTGGAAACCCATACACGTCAAATCTAGATTCCATTCATGTTTTCAACTTTAAACAGTTAGTTAACCAACCCACCCATAAATTTGCTCACATTTTAGACTGGATTCTTTATAGACCCGAAGATAATATTCTGCGATCCACCGATGTATCACTGGAACTTGCATCATATCACCTTTGCATTATATGCCATCTGGACGTATCAGTCCTTCACAGTCCACCTGTATTTGCTACAAACAGAAACCTCCGTATGATAAAAAGAACCAAGCTAATGCATGACATCCAAGCAAACCTCACAACTTTCTTACCTCCTACAGCAGAACAACTACATAACTGCCTGAATTCATTGCTTGAAATACATGCACCAGCCACCAAATGCAGAGTATCAATTCAAACGTGTTCTCCGTGGTATAGCAGTGTTAGGGACCAGCTTCGCACTGATAAAATACACCGCAATGAGGCCGCAATGAAGAACGTCGCAAACATAGTCAATTTAGCCAAATTACCCCACAACAGTACTAAGATCACGGAGAGTTCCAGCTGCAAAGAGCTCTTCCAGATAACTAGCAAACTAATGTCAAGGAACAAATGTACACCACTTCCAACTACCTTCTCTCCAGTAGACCTTCAGGACCTGTTTGCAAATCTCTTTCGTGACAAAGTACCAACCATTTGAGATACGCTTGACAACACAATTTAATATGACTTGTCGTCACCATACAGTTACGATACAGAATTTCAGCGACAACCATTAGGAGCATTTGAACCTGTCTCTATGGATTTAGTACGGAAAATCGTGATGAACAGTGCACCAAAGTCATGTGAACTTGATCCAATTCCAACATCACTGCTGCTTGAGTGCTTAGATCCAATATTGTCTTCACTAACTAATGTTATTAATATCTCTAATATCTCTCTCTCATCCAGGGAATCCCCATCATTTTTCAAAACTGCCATCGTAAAGACTATGCTGGAGAAAAACCACAATTGACCAAAATGATTTAAAGAATTACCGCCCAGTTTCTAATCTCCCGTTCATATAAAACAGTCTCAGACAAGGCTGTCCTAACCCAATTTATCTCTCATTCGTTTGTTTCTTTGTCTGATTAGGATCTTTAACGTAGCTTTAACAATGTTTCTGTCATATCACTACGATGTCTGCAGTGAGGCAGTGTATAGTGATGTCTATCACTGGGGAATCATGCCACAGACATGTAGCATGATGTCCCACCCAGTCAGATTATCCTGCCACCAGGTCGACTAGTCCTAACACTAACCTCTTAATGCTGAACGCCAAGCGAGGCAGATGTCATTACCAAGTCTATGGTATGACTCGGCCGGGGATCGAGATATATATAAAGTATATCATGTTCGGGGCGCTCTGAGACGGGAAGTACCTCTGGGCGTGGGGTCATGCCGTGCTCCCTCAGAAATAGCTAGTCCGCCGTTGGTCCCCACCCAGGCGCTCAAATCTCACCTGTGGCTCCAAGCAACTGTAGCATGCGCAATGGCCACATCTCAGGTTAAACCAGGTTGACGGTAGCCGACGGGCCCCAAACTCTCGGTGAATTAGGAGCTTGCCTATCCTCGCATGCATAGCCAGCTTCGATAGATAGACTGGGCGGAAGAAATCAACTGAGTTATTCAACGGCTACGAAGGCGAGTCTGCAAACGCTTTGTGGAGAGCGCAGGGCATGACAAGGCACTGAAGACGTCATAGCAATCAAATGCAGCCGAAGTAGTTCCCAGCTGTGACAAATCGTCGTACCACTGAGACCCAACTACCAAGGCCGAGAGAGTGTGGCTGTCTCTGTGCAGATGATGTTTCACTTCAATCTCCTTTACGTACAAGTTATGTTGCTCCAATGAATAATCTCATCGTCATACTCATCGTTCCCTACCTCCTAACTACATCTACCAAACTAATACGGCGAATGCGGACTGGCGAAGCAATAGGTGGAGATGACAATTGGGAGTTGTAGTCAGACACCTGCACGTAGGCGGATCTTGGATAAGTGGTTGCTTTGCTCTCTACCCTGGGTAGCGGATCAGTTCGGCAGCATCCTGGGCGTCTGAGTAGACCTTTCAAGATAGCGCTGCTCACCCTGCATATGGAACGGCCTAGAAAATGTTGCCTAAAAATAGTATACCTCGTCAAAATCTGGCCAACTTGCCACGGCTAGCAAGATCATCCATTTCTGAGCTCGAAACTATCAATGAAACAAACTTCTTATCGGAGCATGGAACATCCGTACTCTTATGGACGATGAGGACGTTGCCAGACCTTACAGATGAACAATTCTAGTTTCTAAGAAGCTTTCACGCTACAATATCGACATTGCAGCCTTGAGTAAAACCATGTTCTCAGTGGAGGGTTCTCTGACCGAGCTAGCACGCGGCTACATCTTCTTCTTGAAAGAAAAAGCCCAAAATGAAAACAGGATTCACGGAGTCGGCCTGGCTATCAAATCAAGTCTTCTGAATCAGCTCCCGGGCCTGACTGCTGTTATCAAAGAGAGGATAATGAAGTTATGACTACCTATCAGCTACAAATATAACGCAAAAGGCATCGGGTCCTACGACCATACCATCTCGAGCCCAGCAGAAACCATCGGGCAGTTCTATGCGAACCTCATCTCTGTACTGTGCTCAGTTTCAGCTGACGACAGGATCAAACTACTGGGGAACTTTAAGGCCCGTGTTGGCTGCGATTATGGTCGATGGAAATGTTTGCTTGGCAAGCACGGTGTCAACAGGATGAACAACAATGGCCTGTTCTTACTCAACAAATTCGCAGAAATTGACACCTCCTCATCACAATCACAATGCTCCGAATGGCAAAGAAACACAAGAACACCTGGATGCACCACATATCTCGACAATGGCACTTAATCGACTATGAAATAGTCCGTCAGCGCGATTTACCATGATGTCCTCATCACCAAGGCCATGCCAGGAGCGTAATTATTGACAGATCACTTGTCCGAACTCTAAAATTGCGCATTGCCCCAAATAACCCAATGAGAGTTCGAACCCTCGACCGAATCATATCGACGACTTGAAAAACGATATAAAATTTCTGTCTCGCTTGATGCTCATAATTAATAGATTAGTGTTAGGACCTGTCGACCTGGTGTCAGGATAATGTGACTGGGTGTGGCGTCATGTTACATGTGTGATGCATAATGCCCCATTGCTATACATCATAATTAACTGTCAACTGCAGACATTGTAGTAATGTGACTCAAATTTTTAAAAGTACATAAAACAAATTTTTAAAAAAAACACTAAATTTATCTTAATCTCTTACTGTTTCGCATTATAGGTTCCCTCGTGACTAAACTACTTTTGGAATGCAATGAAAACTAATACTCAAATTTTAAATTGTCAGATTGTTTTATCAGAGATGGTATACTGCCTTTTTAACATTTTTAAATACCGCTGAACAGGGGGTTAATCAGCTTGCAGGCTGTTTTTGTTTATTCAGCATGTACATCGGACCGGAATTCAGCATCATTTTCAGACTTAAAAGCATTCATTGGCTTTTCCAGTCAAATTCTCCAACCTCCAATAATTATTACACTTCACAAATTTAAAACTCATTTTCAGCATGGGGGGGTCGGGGGGTCCGGGTTCTTCCTCCACCAATAATACTGGCCGCCATGTATAGCCAATCGTGTGCTAAAAAATGGTGCTAAACCCTACAACAACAACAACAATAACAACAACAACAACATGGAAAAGTCAATTGTTAAAAGAAAACGGGGTGGTTATTGGAGCCGTCGTGTGTTATTGGTAAACAAAACACTGCCTACTCATAAGAGAAATCAATTTACAAACACAATAATCTAAATTATAGTCTGTGTCAATACAACCATGGCCATTCTCGAGATCAATTTCCAGTTCCTGGACAAGTCCATTTTCAGCAAAGGGGCGGATACATAAATAAGCATGTCTGTACATAGAAGGTAGATTTTATAGGTGGCAAAGGGATATAACTCTTAACCTTGCCGTAATTGACGGAAGTATCCGGGAGTAACCAAATAGGAGCAATGACGTCACTCTGCGGAAAAAAGACATGCCCAAATTGTGTGCAATATGGTGTTTTGTTAGTATTAAAACTTCCGTTAAGCATCAGACGCGCATACAATAAAGACGTTATGGGCACCCTGGTCGCAATCGGGTTAGAAATTATAAATCAATGAATGAATTGAGTAAAATTTATTGACTTTTTATCTTGTTTATGCTTTTCGTTACTGAAATCGGCAGGGGGGTACAAACAAACGGGGATGTAGACACAGACTATAGTTTCATGTAAGGTAAATGGTGCAAACCTTGATTTTTAACTGCGGCATTTGACGGCTTCCATACATGTAAAACCTACTCGAAACTGCTGCCCAGAATATAAAGAATAAATGGTTATCATTTAGCGAAACGTGAAATATATATGTATATGCATTTATCTGCCACGCCGCCCGGGGGAGAGGGTCGGGGATGTGGGTGTGGATATGGTACAATACCTTACAAGTTACATCTACTTCGACTTTATTTCGCCAAAACAAACGCAACTCTCTCATTTTGGCGCTAACAGGAAAAAAACAAACCAAGTGATAATAAAAAAAACAATTGAGATGGCAATACATATTGGTTTCATTTTCTAACTGTGAACACATTATTGTAGTAGTACATCAAGCAAAGAACCCATGGATACAATCTGACAGCCGATCCATTATGAAGGAAGAAATTATGCCCGATTTTGATCACGAAGACTGATTATTTGAAAGGCATGGTGATCTTTTCTGCTACCAAGTGTGATAAATAAAATATAAGTTTAAGTCTAATTCTAATCAACGTCCATCCATAAAGTAGTTTACTACAACTTCTATTATTAAATAAGGAGTCATTCAAACTAGGTCAGCCTCACCCAGAGAAATTACGAGTATTCAAAAGCCGGAATGTAAACTTTGTCTGTGTGTGTGTGTGTGATTTGGATTTTTAACGTAGCTTTAACAAAGTTTCAGGGGCCCCGAGTGGCCGAGTGGTCTAAAGCGCTCTACGTTACGGATCACTACCATCTCACCTCTGCGTGGGTTCGTGTCTAAAATTTGGCTAATGTAGTTATGTGAGAAAGCTCATCAGTAGCTTCTCGTGGGTCGGTGGTTCTTTCCGGGTTCTTCCTCCACCAATAATACTGGCCGCCATGTATACCTATAGTGTGCTGAAAAATGGCGTTAAACCCTATTATAATAACAACAACAACAACAACAACAACAACAACAACAAAGTTTGTCATATCGCTATGATGTCTGCAATGTGGCTATTTATAGTGATGTCCATCACTTGAGAATCATGCCGCAGACATGTAGCATGATGTTTTCCCCCTTCCCCGTCAAATTATCCTGACACCAGGCCGGCCAGTCCCAGCACTAACCTCTTAATGCTGAGCGCCAAGCGAGGCAGCTATTTCTGGTATGACTCAGCCGGGGATCGAACTCACGACCTCCCGCATCCTCGACCTATCGCATCCTCTAACCACCAGGCCAAGGGAGCGATGTGAATATAAATTGGTCTTTCTATATCATCTGAAAACGCTCAAAATCAATTGGCGAGAAACATGAACTGCGACATTTCAAGCTGTAACGAACTTAAACTTCAACATTTTACGGATAAATATTCAACAGCCCAGGTGTTACACTATGACTTAGTAACTGTGCGTAAAACAAACCAAGCAATACTCTTCTTTAACATGTTTCTCACCGGAGCTGAAAATTTAGTTCGAATTTAGGAAATAAGTAATACACTTTCGACGAAGAGAGACAAGGCACATCAAAGTTTGAAAAGTCACTATCGTGTTTTTCATTGTTTCACTCAAGGGTCGTTATTTTGACCTGAGGAGTAAGTTTCTCATTGAGGTTATAACACTCCATCGATAGTGTAAAATAATCAACAATGTAAATTTGTTTAATATAACTATCATCCTTGGTATCTACCCAAAAACCTATAATTTATAAACCGGCTATGAACGAAATTGTCCTTAAGAGGGACCGTTGTGCTGTCATTAATCAAACAACTATTCCGAAGGAAGAAAACATGTCAACATTCCCAGCCTGCCTATAGACTTAGATTCAAACAATGAATCCATGTCAAACTTCTTAGCTTCCTAGTGTGCGTCGGATTAAAAGAATGAACAAACCATATATTGTATAGAACTCAAGCTCTCTCTCCCTTTTCGTCCTGCCGAGGAATAATGAACAAAGCATGTAAACAATGGATCAATAACAACGTCAAGCTACTAGATGAGGGTGAGAATCAAGCAAGCAAAAGAATCAGCACGTGGAGAAATGCGAATAGTTAATTAGAAACTTGGGGCAGTGAAGTTATCGTATGAATCCGGCTTGGATTACATCGCAATATTGAATTTTCTTTGGATATCTTCTGACTTCTGAGGTAGGTTTACTTTCACATAAGACAGTCAATACTTAACATTTTACTTTTCGTCACATGATATATTTTGTTTTATACTATTCGTTGCTTTAACTCCCTGCTTTTGTGTCTTGCATGTTCATCTTGAAATTAACAGTCTCGACATTTTTACACAAAAATGAATGCATATGTTGCACATTTTTTAAACAAATAAGTAATCACACACACACACACACACACACACACACACACACACACACACACACATATATATATATATATATATATATATATATATATATATATATATATATATATATATATATATATATATATATATATATATATATATATATATAATCTTACACTTCAATAATGACAATTTAATTTTACCCAACAAGAAAAATGCAAACTATTAGATTGTATTTTTGAATTTTAAACGTATCAGAATACAAAGAGCACAGAAAAATAAAAACTCATTACAAAGAATGTTAATTAAATATACAATTAGATTACCAAGCATTTTAATAGTCTTTGCATTTCTTCCACAGATGACTAGAAGTATACAACTGTATGAATATTTGAAAATTATAAGTAGACATGAACAAGTTAAATACTAATCAATAACTTGGATGAAACAACTTAAAAATATTTATTTTAAGTATACAGATTTAATACAAATGATGGTCTATTTTTTATATTTTTGCAACTCATACTTGTTAAATCGATCCAAATCGCTATGTTTGTTCCAATAAATGAATATAATATTCAAAGGTCACCTAGACTTCGTTTTACACGCCTCAGTCCTACTTTGATATTTCCAACAAACTGGTCAATGTTCTTTAGGTATATCAGACGTGGTAACACAACATCTGTTATCACTGGTCAAATGAACAAAAAACATGTCGTTTTGAAAACAACATTAAAAAAGCGACATGTACAGGATACTCAAAGTTTAGCATATTCAATGCTACTTGCTTAGTGCGGTATTTACCTATGTCCCCAATTGATATAATAAGCTACGCCTATACTGATATCAATCGCAACATACTTCATCTCCGAGTTATGTAAAAAGTTACGGCAAATCTTCCATACTCTTTCGTTCAGGTTAACATTTGTGATGTAAAATGTATGTTCAATGGTTTCCTAATTTTACCCTCACTGGAGCAAAAGATATATTTTACATCATTTTCAATTGTCCATCAAGAAAATTAAACTGCTTACAAAGAATGGATTTGCTCCGTTATATATGTTGATAACGAAGTGCTATTTGTAGGGTTCAAAACGTATGACCTTTGCATTCGATAATGTAGCTATCTTATATTCTCGTCAGTTTTACGATCAAACTATCGTTGTATAATAAATGTGAAAATTGATTTGAAAACACAACATATGGATTTTAAGCTTAATATTGTCGGGGAGAGCGAATTACAAGTGAGCGAGTCCGATTTCCTCGGTGATGACCACGATAGTCAACAAACACTAAAAATAAGTATACATTTAGTAAATGAAAGAGTACTGTACAATTACGTTTCCCAGCATTTAAGAAAACGCAACCATTTTGTGGAAAATAAATAATTTATAAACAGAAATAGTGTAGTGTACTACCGAGATGTACAAGTTATGTGATGCTGCGTCATGATGGCTGTAGTGAGACGTCGTAGTTTACAGCAACAAAATTTCCTGGGATGAGGCCCCGGGTGGCCACTTGGTCATCTCACCTCTATCCGCGTGGGTTTAGTGACGTCCATCCTCTTTTCTAAGATATCCACGGCTTAATCAGGTGACAACCTGATTTGCTCACTTAATAGGCTAATCTAAAATGCCAGTGAAAGCTGAAAATGACTTGTTAGGTATGAAATAAGATTTCTGATATTCTGTTCAGCGGAACTCCTTTCTTTTAAAAAATAAACCGTAATTTCGACAAAAGCCCTCGGCAAAGCTAGAGTCAAAATTGTTATTATTTTGAACCCTTACAAATTACCCACTATCTAAAATTTTATTCACTAGTAAAGTAACATATTTACTTTCTAGCAATGCTTAAACATTTATAACATACACGAGTTCAAGCTTATTTTGTAAGAAGGCATTTCACTGCTTTATGTTGAGAGATTTTTGATAAAATATCGTTCGGTTTAGCGCGCTAAAAAGCACTTCTGGCATCTCATTGATTTATTAACTTGTCAGCTAGCATTTTATACTTGATTTGTTTTAGCTTTCTAATTGTATTTCACGTCTAATTCTCATATTAAAGTGTACTACCCACGGAGACATGCTTACAGGAATGAATATTAAAGGTGGGTTCCGTGCCTTAGGGGCACATGAAACTAGTTATTTTCTGCGGAGCTGTGAGTTGAACAAAATATCTTATTCCTTTCCAACTCCTCGTAGGCACTTAAAAGATGCCAGACAGACAAGAACTAAATGGATTGGAAAGGATCAGAAAAAGTCCGAAACAACTACTCAATTTCATAGTACATTTGCACATACATGGTTATCACGGGTAACTACAACTTCCAGGCACGATAGGTCGGTTTACACCAACGCCGAACTGAAGGACATTTCCTACTTAAAGATCAATAATTTCCAAAGTTTACGATTACTTTAAGCTCTCCAAAGGAGGAATGGAGTCTTTAGATTTAATGTAATGAAAAAGGATGAAAGGCTATAATCACCCATGAAATGCTATACTTCGAACTAAAAGGTTAGCTGATAGATTAATCGAAATTGCTTTCTCGGCGAAGTTCCTCGCATTAACCGAGTTCCATGTCTTTTGTTCTATCAAATGCAGTGCATTTTAAAGCTTAACACCGGAATTAGCATTCAGCAATTTATTGTGTCTTGCATCAGAAGTTCTGTTATGAACTTGAATTTAATTTAAAACATCGAAATTGTCATACAGATAGAAACATTTTACACGTGACATAAAAATGCACGTGGATTATTCAAGCGAAAACAACCAAACCTGAGTCCAGTAACAATTAATTTGAACGTGTACTAGCTAGTGTGTTCACAAGCGCCATGGACACGAAAAAAACAAAATGTGTCTTTTGACTTGACGACAGGGTCAAGGTCTAGTTGCAAACTTTTAGTACAATAGTCCGGATATTATGGTAGTCGTATTAGTACCGTTTTCATTGGGGACAAATTACATATTGCAAACGGCAATTTAAATAGTGGGGACCTTTTGGTTGTCGTATTAGCGCCGTTTTCATTGGGGACAAATTACATATTGCAAACGGCGATTTAGTAAAATCCCGTGCCGATCTTATTATTTGTTCAAGGTGTGTAGTGACAACATGATTAACGAAATGGCCACTATAGTTGGTATTGTAACGTTATGATCTCCACAAATTTCCTACGTAGCCTATTACAAAGTGTTAAGTGTTTTAGTAAGAAGTCCATTTCCATACCACCACCACCAGTGAGAAGTAAGCAAAACAATATTATGAAGATGGCCACAAAAGTCCACATACGCAACCAGTATATATTATTATATTATATTATATTATTATATTAGTAATATTTTACACTTTAACTACATATGACACAATTATCTTAGTTAAAATCTTATGTCAACACGATTATACATATGTCTAACGATAACAAGATTTTCATTACAACTGCTGTGAGAGACTAGATGGGGAGGTGGGGATTTTTACGCCATTTTCATCCAGCACCAATTATATATGATGAGAAGCCTTGTGCAGAAACTGATGCCATATCAATATCACCATCTGTTCATGAGTAGCGGTTATAAGATTTTCAAAAATGCATATATGATGACAACAGCTGACCAACCTTTACAGAGTAGAAAGTGGGGCGAAAAAAATATCACGCTAAAAGTCAGATTGGTGCCAAATTTAATTAGGACCATCTACATGTCATAACACGTCTTTTAGTGAAACCCCTATGTTAGAATAAGCATCCGTACAAAATAAAAATCAATAACATTTTAAAGATGGCTACCAAGGCAACCATGACACATATCGTGTCATTGCCATTCCGTTTAGCAGCATTGATATATCACTTAGGGCCTGAAAGCCACATTTGAATGCGAACGTCTTCGTAGACAAAACAACAACATAATGAACAATACATCTTCAACTGAAAACTCCTTCGGGCCCCGAGTGGCCGAGTAGTTTAAGGCACTCTCCGTTACGGATCACTGCCATCTCACCTCTGTCTGCGTGGGTTCAAGTCTCGAATTCGGCCAATGTGGGTATGTGAGAAAGCTTACCAGTAGGTAAGTAGGTTGCTTCTCGTGGTTCGGTGGTTCTTTTGGGGGTTCTTCCTCCACCATTAATACTGGCCGCCATGTATAGCTTATCCTGTGCTGAAAAATGGTATTAAACAACAACAACTGAAAACTCCGTGGTTATAATATAACTATCCATTCAGAGAGAGTGTAATGACAACACTATTTTAAAGTTAGCTAATGAATGATAAAGGTGCACTCATTTCAATGTGTACCAATTCGTCCGCCAGATGAAACTGTGTGCCAGATTTAATCGCTTTTTTTTGTAGTTTAGGAATTGTTGTAAAAACAAACTTGCGAAATGTCATGCAAAACGCAACTACACAATCTCTGTTTTGGTCTTTGGCTAGCAGACCTAAAAGCAAACAACATATGAAAATCATTCAGACAAGCCAACAAGTTTGCAACCATGGATTCGTTATGCAAAGACTAGATATTTTGGATACGTAAGACGAAGAGCCTTTATTTGTTAATAAGAATTAAAACAATGCATTGATCAAAAATGAATTTGACGATAATTATGCACTAGCAAGATAACTATGCTAGTTGTAATTGTTGACGATTATTTTATGGTACAGTAGAACATCGATTATCCGGCACCCGATTAACCGTCAGTCTCCGTTAAACGTTAGGGTATTGTACGTCCAAACAAAATATTAAAAGGTACATGTATATATGTAGATATTATGATTTTTTGATGACCCGATTTATTGTATAATCTATTATCTGTTTATTCTCATATCCGTTATGGTCTCGGTCACGCACCCTGACGGATATTCGAAGTTCTACCGCATTACATCTTCACTTTAGTTCGACAAATTTAGAATGATTTATTTTATGATCACGTAGACCGTATCATTTTCTGGAAACCGATCACTCGTGACGCCAGCATGTAACTAAACCAGGCATAAAATCGTCTACACGTAAGAATATGCAGGTAGTAACCTGCAGTTCATTAAGGCTGTCTTTCATTTTAAATGTCCGTGAAATCGCAGTCACAATGAAAACATATCCTCTATTGCATTAGGCAATTTACTAACCATTTATTGTTTTCCTCTGCTTTATAAAATTTACAAACACTTGCCAACGATAAATCAAATAAGATGCTAAAAATCAGACCATTATTTATTTATTTATTTATTTATTTATTTATTTTAAGGGAGAAAGGATTTTGCCTAAATATACTTTGTGTTCTTTTGTCTACAAACTAGAGCAAGAATATTTTTTCAAGCTATCTTTTATTTAAATCCCCAGACCCGCTCTAATGTTTTTAAAAAATAACGAACGTATAATGTCTCAACCAATCAAATTTATCAGCGTAAAGTTAAATCAAACCACGCGCACGTGTGCGTATGTGTGTGTGTGTGGATTTAAAATTTTAAAGTACCTTTAATAATATTTTAGACATATCGCTACGATGTCTGCAGTGTGGCTTTTCAGAGTGATGTCTAGCACAGGGGCGTCATGCCGCAAACATGTAGCATGATTTCCCACCCAGTCACATTATCTTCACACCAGGCCTAGAGTCGTAACACTAACATCATAATACTGAGCGCCTAGTGAGACAGCAATTAATCCCATTTTTTTTTTTTAATCTTTGGTATACTCGACCGGGGTTTGAGCTCGCAACTCTTTCGAGGCAGACGCTCTAACCACTAGACCGCTGGAGGGGTCTAAATTGATCCAAATTTATCTTCTTTTGCACAAAATGAAACCAATCCAAAAATATATTTTGCAAAAATATTAGCCTTAGAAAATGAAGACGGTTAAAATGTGCAAATGTAGGATTCTACATCCGCTACCGGCATCTATATATAGAAGGCTGAGTTTACAACACGAAACACTCTGCCTGATGCATTTCTGCTGCTTGAAGAATATTTAAAGTATTATTATGAGTACTATACATTTATCCGCAAATATGTAATCAGCTTTTATTTTTACAACCAATTTTCATTAAATCTGAAAAATGATTAGCATTTCGAAATCATACAAAAGCTTTTCTTTAATTGACTTTGATAAAAGCACTAATTCTTCCAAAGAACGAAGTTAATAATAACATGTGGGACTAGGTAGCGTGATCAAAATGGTGTAATGGCTATTTTACTCAAACAATCATTTAAACAATGTCCCTAATACGCATGTAAACAATGTATTTATTATACACAACAACAATGTATATATTATACACACCTACAATATATATATTATGCACACCTACAATGTATATATTATGCACACCAACAACGTATCTATTATACATACCAACAATGTATATATTATACACACCAACAACGTATCTATTATAACACCAACAATGTACCTATTATACACACCAACAATGTATTTATTATACACACCAGCAATGTATCTATTATACACACCAACAATGTATCTATTATACACACCAACAATGTACCTATTATACACACCAACAATGTACCTATTATACACCAACAATATATATATTATACAAACCAACAACGTATCTATTATACACACCAACAACGTATCTATTATACACACCAACAATGTACCTATTATACACACCAACAATGTACCTATTATACACACCAACAATGTATTTATTATACACACCAACAATGTATTTATTATACACACCAACAATGTATTTATTATACACACCAACAATGTATATATTATACACACCAACAACGTATCTATTATACACATCAACAATGTACCTATTATACACACCAACAATGTACCTATTATACACACCAACAATATATTTATTATACACACCAATAATGTATTTATTATACACACCAACAATGTATATTTTATACACACCAACAACGTATCTATTATACACACCAACAATGTACCTATTATACACACCAACAATGTATTTATTATACACACCAGCAATGTATCTATTATACACACCAACAACGTATCTATTATACACACCAACAATGTACCTATTATACACACCAACAATGTACCTATTATACACACCAACAATGTACCTATTATACACACCAACAATATATATATTATACAAACCAACAACGTATCTATTATACACACCAACAACGTATCTATTATACACACCAAAAATGTACCTATTATACACACCAACAATGTATTTATTATACACACCAACAACGTATTTATTATACACACCAACAATGTACCTATTATACACACCAACAATGTATTTATTATACACACCAACAATGTATATATTATACACACCAACAACGTATCTATTATACACACCAACAATGTACCTATTATACACACCAACAATGTATTTATTATACACACCAGCAATGTATTTATTATACACACCAACAATGTACCTATTATACACACCAACAATGTATTTATTATACACACCAACAATGTATTTATTATACACACCAACAATGTATTTATTATACACACCAACAACGTATCTATTATACACACCAACAATGTATTTATTATACACACCAACAACGTATTTATTATACACACCAACAACGTATCTATTACACACACCAACAATGTATATATTATACACACCAACAACGTATTGATTATACACACCAACAATGTATTTATTATACACACCAACAACGTATTTATTATACACACCAACAACGTATCTATTACACACACCAACAATGTATATATTATACACACCAACAACGTATTTATTATACACACCAACAATGTACCTATTATACACACCAACAATGTATTTATTATACATACCAAGAACGTATATATTATGCACACCAACAACGTAGGTCATAAACACACCAACAATGTATCTAATATAGACACCAACAATGTATATATTATACACACCAGCTATGTATATATGATACAGACCAACAATGTATCTATTATACACACCAACAATGTATCTAATATAGACACCAGCAATGTATATATTATACACACCAGCAATGTATATATTATACACACCAATAATGTATCTAATATGCACATAAACCGTATACTGTATATAATATGCACTCCTGGTAAAGTATAAGTTTTGAAGTGTGTGTGTGTGTGAGAGAGAGCGTGTGTGAATGATATTTGGATTTCTAACGAAACTTTAAAAATTTTCCATTTATACTGCCACAATGTCTGTAGTGTGCCAGTTTATAGTTATGTCTAGCATTGGGGCATCAAGCCGCATATATATAACATCATGTTCTACCTAGTCACATTATTCTGATACCAGGCGACCAGTCCTAACACTAATCTCATAATGTTGAGCGCCAAGCGAGACAGTTGCTAGTACCATTTTTATGTATTGTGTATGACTTGGCCTGGGTTCGAACCCGCGACCTCCCCTAAAGCGGATGCTTTAACTACTTAGTCCACCAAAGCGGTAATAAAGAGAACTGGAGTAAATGCTAAAATGAGATGACACATGAACGTTTGTGCAGAAGACTGTCCTTCTGTAAAACCAACAGTAATTTGCATCATTATATACTCTTATTTTTCTTTCCTCGTTACCTTTATATTGTCGGGGCCCCAAGTGGCCGAGTGGTCTAAAGCGCTGTCCGTTACCGATAACTGCCATCTCGCCTCTGTCTGCGTCTGTTCAAGTCTCGGATTCGGCCAATGTAGTTATGTGAGAAAGCTTGCCAGTAACTTCTCATGGGTCGGTGGTTCTTTCCAGGGCTTTCCGGGATCTTCTTCCACCATTAATACTGGCCGCCATGTATAGCCTATATTGTGCTGAAAAATGGTGTTAAACCATAAAAAACCTTTATATTGTCAAAATCGTGCAGTATGTTCCCGTTATTTTTCACACTGCACGACGTTTGTGTCTGAAAATAGTATAGTCTATTATCAACAAGCTTGTAAACTAACAATGTAAGCTCACGGAGTACACGTTATAACTTTTGGTTTATTAGATTTGGTTGTGGGTCAGCAAAATATGCTGTTTGGTCCAAATGAAAGTAGAGATGTGATAAAGTTAACCGTAGTTAGCGATATCCAGTCCATCATAAGCAGAAAAGCTATATCGAGGTGGATCAACCGAAAAACACAATCCATTCATTCCAGACCATCTGGAAAAGTTTTTCAATACGCATGCGTTCAAAAAATTACTCTAAATTTCAATAATAAGTAGACCAGAACGATAGTTCTTTTTAAACTAATGCTGTTCGATGCAGTTCAAAAGCCGCCGGACGGTATTACACTCGTTCAGTTTTTTCCTTACAAAAACAGTAACCTTTAAGTACTCTGAGCGACAATGACGAAGTCAGCTTCACCATACGTTATACATTTTCAGCTGGTTAAAACATAACTTGTGAACAGGTCAGGTTTAAGTGCCAATATTATGGAATTTGATATAAATGAAAGGAGTCACAGTCTATTTTCCATAAACAATCTACCAGCTTTATTATCGAATTTGATATAAATGAAAGGAGTCACAGTCTATTTTCATAAACAATCTACATGTACCAGCTTTCATTAAAAAAAAAACACAAAATGAACTTACGAAGTCACTTATATATATATATATATATATATATATATATATATATATATATATATATATATATATATATATATATATATATTCACCAGCAAATTTAAGTGCGAGGATGTGATATACGAGCTCGGCGGGAAGTAGTAAATCTCTCATTCTAATTATGGATTTTGTCAAGTGTTTTCTTTATTGTGTACACGCGATAGGAACATCGCTCGGCTATTTCCTAACGTTCACTAAATAACATGGGCTTCAGGAATGCATATCAATTGATCATTCTGGTGAGAGGCAGAGTGCTAAAAAAAACTATCTGGTTTTGAGATAAAATTATCTGGTTTTGAGATCAACTCCAAAACTTAACGTTAAAGGTACAGCTACAAAATGTAGATCAATGACGTTCTTTCGTGGAAAGGGTATGGAATTATAAGAGATGTATATGTGTTCAAGATTCTAGCATGGACCGAGTTTAAGAAGAAAAATACTAACAGACAACATTGAGCTATGTCAGTGAAACACGTATTGTAGGCCACAGTGACCTACATCATTTGTGTGTGTGAGTAAGATTTTTAACTTAGCTTCTTTTTGAAAAATTCAGTCATATCGCTACGACGCAGTTTATAGTGATGTCTAGCATCGGGGCATCATGCCGCAGTCATGTAACATGATGTTCCACCCATTCACATTATCCTGACACCAGGCCGACAAGTCATAACAGTAACCTCTTACTGCTGAGCGCCAAGCGAGGCAGCTGTTAGTACAAGTCTTTGGTATGAATCGGCCGGGGATCGAACCCACGACCTCCTGCTTCCGCGGCCAAGACTCTAACCACTATAGTGGTTATGTTCTAAGACAACATTGAGCTTATGTCAGCCTTTACTAGTGGTTAAGGTGTGGCAATAATAACACACACACACACACACACTCTCTCTCTCTCTCTCTCTCTCTCTCTCTCTCTCTCTCTCTCTCTCTCTCTCTCTCTCTCTTCATAACTTATACTTTACCAGGAGTGCATATTAGATACAGTATTTACGGTTTACATGCATATTAGACACACTGTTGTATCAACCTTCACGAACCATGTATAACAGTTAAATACAGGGTGTAAAAAGTCCAGCTGGCAGTGAGCTAAACCAGTCAATCTAAAATGAAAGTCACAGTTGTATATACTAGTGGTTAGGGTTATTCATAAATTCAAAAGCTAAATGATTATATTACGAACATACCTTGAGAAATAAATGTGAACTACGCTATTTCTTCAAAATCAGTGAAAAGTGAAATAAAGGTCAATGTGACCGAAGGTGCATTACTCAACGTATTTTGTGATTCCAGGTATAACAGGTTTTTTGTACTATGCAAAAGAAGAAAAAAAAACAGTTGAACGCAAAAACTTTACCATGACTATACACGTAATGTACATGTTTGAACAAATTCATCCTCTCAGAATGATGAGAATTACTGCTGACGACATGCTGAGTTAATGAATCATTCAAAGTGCTTACAGGAATTAAATAACCAGTTACTGCTTCATTTACGATGCTTCATATAACAGGCTTTTCTATACACTTCCGCTTCATTATTTCAATGACTTACGTCACAATCAACTATTACGCAACAATATCAGATACTTCAAACAATCCAACAGAATAGACCAGACAACTGCACTAAACCTAAACTGCTTCTACAGGATCCACTACTCGGAAGTATTGCTGCACCGCATGACAATACAAGTTTGCATGCAACTCGGAACCTCTCCACGTTCTAAACTACCATTTTTATACGTTTGCATTTTACTCTAATCCTTCTCACGCTTTTAGTTTCTCTCAAATTACATTACTAAATTTACTTGTAATGACTTTATTGTTTCTGTTATCACTACATTAAAGAAGAAATGATACAAGTAAAGCAACTTTAAAAGAAAGTGCGTTTCTCGGTGACGAATGCGTTATTGCAAAACGATCATTATTGTTGTTGGCATACGTTAGTCTCGTGAGATTATGGAAGTGCGCCCATGAGAGATGTCCCGGTTGGTGGTTGTGCAGCGTCTGTAATGGCTACGGTAGTGGCAGCCCTTGCTAATATTTGCTGCACTTGAAAGTTGAATCTAGTTCGTGTTGGAGCTACTTCTCCTTCCTCTGAGATCTCTTTTCATCAGCTAGCACAACAAGTGACCAGAGCGTGTCGCCAGCTGGGCCTGTATTGAGCAAGCTCTTCAAAGGTTTTGACATCGATGTCAAGGGCTTTCATTTCTCGCTTGCAGGCGGTAGAATGTGACCATGCAAGGAATCTTGGCACATTCAAAACGCCTCGTTGTTTGCTACTCGATCACTCCATGTAATTTCGAGTATGCGTCTGAGACATCGCATGTAAAAGGCGCTCGGTCTTTTCTCTTGTGAGGAGTACAGAGTCCAGGTTTCACTGGCATATAGGAGAGTACTCAGCACGCAGGCACGGTACACGGATATCTTGGTGTTCAGGGTCAGCATAATGTTGTTCCACACTCTTTGCGACAACCTTGAGAGAGTTGTTGATGCCTTTCCAATTTACTTGTTGAGCTCTTCATCGAGCGAGATGTTGTTGGTGATGATAGAGCCGAGTTACGTGAAATGACTGACTGCCTCAAGTTTGTAATTGATGATGATAATGCTTGGGGGTCTGCGTTCTGAGCCATCACGTTTGTTTTCTTTAGGCTGATTGTCAGCCCAAATTCACCACATGCTTTAGCAAAGCGGTCCGCCAGGTACTGTAACTCTGCTTCTGTGTGATTGGCTATGGAAGCATCGTCTGCGAAGAGCGTGTCGCTGATGGTTGCTTCACGCACTTTGCTCTTGCCTTTAGTCGTGCCAGGTTGAACAGCTTGCCGTCTGATGGCGTGTGCACGTAGATCCCTTTTGTGGACATCCCAAAGGCATGCTTGAGCAGGACAGCGCTGAATAATCGAATAACTTGCGGGGTAGGACGCATCCCTGTTTCACTCCGCTGCGGATGTTGAAAAGGTCGGATATTGAGCCACCATACTGCAATGTCCCTTTCATGTCATCATTGAAGGACTGGATCATGCTTAGCAGCTTTGGAGGGCATCAAATCTTCGTCAGGATTGTGAAGCGTCCATCTCTACCGACCAGATCGAACGCCTTGGTGAGATAATTTTGTTTTGCCTAATTATATTTGATTTGCGTCAACTGTGTATATGTTCATCGTAAAAAGAAAATCAAAATAAGAACATGTCTCGCGATATAAAATGAACGCGTCGACTTAGAACTCACAATTTTAAAAATCGGAATCGAGGTGTTCATCTACAAAACGTGTTTAACTATAAAGGTCTACCGAATTACATTCATTCTTTTTATGATACGTTTTATTAAATTTAAATTTCAGCATTTTAATATATATCACTAACCTGCATTTTTATATAGATTTTTAAATTTTGATATACTAATGTAACCAAAGACAACATAGTTACATGTGTAATATATATATATATATATATATATATATATATATATATATATATATATATATATATATATATATATATATATGTGTGTATGTTATGTTATGTTTCAAAGTTTGGGTAATTGTTTGATTTATTCAGTTTTAATATTAAAAAAAACTAATGTGCCAGCCAACTTAATTAATGACGACGATTTGTTGCCTTGATCTTATAAGAGGAAAGGTTTACCTATTTTTACTCCTTACATTAATACAATACATGTAGTTTCTTTAATTGTTTCATTTTTATTGTAAAAAATTAATTAAGTAAATTATATAAATGATATATGACACAATTCTTCCAATATAGTTGAAATTTTAAAAAAGAAACATTTTAATGGAAGGATAGTAAGTCGCTCTCTCACAAAGCAGTAATGAGCGGATTGTGAAACCTTTTTGATTAAAATATAACCAAGTACAAACTGACACCTATATGTATGCCCAATAAACCATAGGATTGTAATATAAATGACCGAGAAGAAAACAAGATATCACATATTCATTCAAAACTTGACGTGTATTTCTCACACGATATTTAGATTCGATCTCTGTCCTTATTACGAAAAAGAAATCCAAATGCAAGCGTCATGATTGACTCTGACGCTTCATTTTTTTCCTTCAAATTATTGACTTAATACGCTAACTATGCAGTAATAATTGTCACTGAATTTTCAAAGTCATGACACGTGTTCGCACAGATACCATTACCCTGAGAGGGCAGCAAATACAGAGGGTGTTGGTATTTCTTTAACTTACATGGAAAGTCCAACGCGGATGATCGATCAGCTATCACGAGAGTGATTCAGTCAATCAATCAATCCTCTCTGCGCCGTCTGGTGTTATAGGTAACAGCAAGGAAGCACCATTTCGGTCTGTCGGCAGTTATTGCTGGGGCGGTCTGCAGGGTGAGGCCTCTGGTCTTAAGGTCTCTATCCACGGTTCGTCGCCAGGTCTGCCACGGTTCCTTTTCCCCTGTGGGTCCATCTCAGTGCCACCCTTGGTAGTGCGTCAGGGGGATTCTGCAGACGTGGCCAAGCCATCTCCATCGCCGAGTTGTAATGATCTCAGAGATGGTGCTTGCACCCTCTCTGTGCCTGAGTTCCTTGTTCGAGATCATGTTTGGTCAGAAGATCCTCATGATCCGTCGCAGGCACTTGGTTTGGAAAACTTCGAGCTTGTGTTCTATGTTCGCAGTGGACTTCCAACACTCTGACCCGTACAAAAGGACGCTCTACACGTTGCTCTTGAAGATACGGATCTTCGTGTGAACGCTGAGGTTTCTTGTCCTCCAGATGGGTTTCAGCATTGCGAAGGTCTGATTGGCCTTGCTGGTTCTTGTGACGACTTCCTTTGTGCAATCTCCATCCGTGGCGACCTTACTGCCCAGGTACCTGAAATTATCTAGTTCTTACGGGGGCTGGTCGTTGATGGTGATTGGGTTGCCCGCTCTAGTGTTCTTCCTCAAGACCTTTGTCTTCCCTATGTTGACTCGAAGATCTATGGTGGTTCCTGTCTGTACTAATTGGTGTGTCTTCTGTTGGATATCCTGGTGCCTGCTTGCTAGCAGCCCGATGTCGTCAGCATAGTCCAGGTTATCCAGCATTGAGGTCAATGTTCAATGTATTCCTTGTCTCTTGCCCTCTGTGGTGCGGCGCCTGATCCAGTCAATGGCCAGTGAGAGGAGGATCGGAGAGAGAATGCATCCTTGCTTCACTCCGGTTTCCACCTTGAATGGTAAAGTGAGTTGGTTGTTATGGATTACTCTACACTCAAAGCTTTCGTACAGGGACCTGATGACATTGACAAGTTTCTTGGGGATGCCATAATGTCGTAGGATCTTCCACATAGAGGCTCGATGCAGGCTGTCGAAGGCCTTCTCAAAGACCACAAAGACCATATAAAGGGATCCATTCCACTCATTGGACTGCTCAAGGATCTGCCTCAGTGTGAAGATGTGGTCGATGCAGGATTTTCCCTATCTAAAGCCTGCCTGTTCCTGGTGTAGGATGCCGTCCACAGCTGTTGTGATGCGTTGAAGAATGATGCGGCTAAAGATCTTACTAGAGAGGGATAGTAAGGTGATTCCTCGCCAGTTGTTGCAGTTTCCCAGATCTCCTTTCTTGGGAAGTTTGACTATGATTCCGGTTTTCCAGTCATTTGGTGATTTCTCACTATCCCATATCTTTTGGAGAATCTAGCAAAGAAGCTTCGGCGTCTCTGTGTCTTCTGCCTTCATGATCTCGGGACACACTCCATCATCACCAGGTGCCTTTCCATTATTCAGCTTGTGAATGGCCTGCTTGACCTCCTCAACTGTGATGTCGTCGCAGTTGATGTCAATGCCCTCCTCTGCTTCAGGAATGTCAGCGAGTACTGGTGGGTCTGGGCGATTCAGGATATACTCAAAGTGTGAGAGTGATTACAAAAGCATATACCATCAAGCATACAAAATAGACTGAAATAGAAGTGCACAGTTCATACAATAAAGAACAAATCCATTCAAGAAAGAAACGAACGTGCTTTAAAGTCATTTTTTATAATTATATTACGAGAAAGTAAACGATTTGTTAATGTCAGGACACGTTAACAACCTCTTTTATAAATTGCATCTCAATAACAATTCGAATGAAACGTTACAGTAATAGTTGAAATTTTCAGATTATTCTCAAAGACATGTATATATGTGTGCAAACACTATAATCTCATTACTACATTGTAGATAATGCTCCCTACAGCAGACAATGGAAACAATTTTGTTAATGTCAAGTCACGTTAACAACCTCTTTTATAAATAACATATAAATGCATCTAAACAACAATTAAAATGAAACGTTACAGTAATAAATGAAATTTTCAGATTATTCTCAGAGACATGTATATATGTGTGCAAACACTATTATCTCATTACAACATTCCAGGCAATACTCCTTACAGCAGACAATGGTTTTTATCTAATTATCACATTGTCAACAAATGATGACTTGCATCATCTCTCTCTCTCTCTCTCTCTCTCTCTCTCTCTCTCTCTGTTTTATTGATGGTCATGCCATAATGAAGACTGGTTTCACCATATTTATTATTGTAATCACTAATATTAACAACGAAAATTTGAAGTACATGTAGCCAAAGATATGGATTTCCAACATATTCGTTTGAAAAACTTTCAGAAACTTAAAAGCAAATTAAAGTAAAACAACAACAAACAAAAAAAGGAAAGAAGAAAAAAAACAATCACCGAATGAGACACAAGTAAAACCTACTAGAGTATCTTCACAGCCTACAAATAATCACTACAATTATTTACAAGTTTCGGAATGAAATGATGATAACCAATAATCACATGACTTCACCTGTTTTACACCTGGCATAATGTTCTAGTCTTTGCAGATCACTGACATCCCACCTCTGTCCACGTGAGTTCGTGTCACGACTCGGCTTCCCGTAGGTCTGTGTCTATCCCGTTGCTGTTTCTCCCCCACCATATATACCGGTCGCCATATATATCATGTAATGTGTTGACAAATGACGTTAAATCCAACAAAACAAAACCAAATCCAAATTTACCAAATGAAAACACGACCATTCTTACAGGACATTACCTTCAAACAGACACTTAGAATTCAAAGGTTCAATAAGATCCTTCATGTAGTGTCGTTGGTTCAAAGTCGATTAATTGAATTATCAAAATAATTCGTTTTTAAAAAGTGTCCGACAATCTTCTGCGGGAAAAAAAGAAACAAGTAAGTGCGCACCTACACCAACCAATGTATCTAGCCTACAAGCTTTCATTAGAATTACTTCAACAAGATTCAATCAAAAGGTTATATTACTAATGGGCAGACTAACGTATGGGTACGGCCACAATATCCTCTATCTTTGTTGAAGGTATGGGATAATGAAATTATTCAAGCAGTGTCATATAAATAGTCGTAACAAGCTGAATTCTCAAAATACCCAACGTTTTCGACAACGTTTCAGAAACATTCGCAACAAATGTAAACGCAGAACATTATAACGCATCTACACGAATCAAATATCTAGCAAATACAATTTCAATAAAATCTTCTAAGTAGTACGGGAGAAAATGCAATGTCAAAGTGTATTCCCAAAATAACTTTCTTTTAAAATTTTACATAATAACAAAAATTAAACATGTGCCGAGAAAAGCAAAGTGTAATTGCACATCTATTTACACACGCGCGCGCGCGCGCGCGCGCACCTTGTAGGATGAGGAATAGTGACAAAAAAAGTTTGCAAAATATAACTTTGTGATAATTTGCTTTAAGAATTTTTTAACAAAATATTAGCTAGAGGAAACGAGTACAACTTTACTGATGATGCACACCAAACACCTGTATAACCATCAAAATAAAGCCTTATTGCACATCGACACCAAGCACATATCTCGCAATCAAGCTAAAGCCTTATTGCATATCGACACCAAGCACATATCTCGCAATCAAAATAAAGCCTTATTGCACATCGACACCAAGCACATATCTCGCAATCAAACTAAAGCCTTATTGCACATCTACACCAAGCACATATCTCGCAATAAAACTAAAGCCTTATTGTACATCTACACCAAGTACATATCTCGCAATCAAACTAAAGCCTTATTGCACATCGACACCTAGCACATATCTCGCAATCAAAATAAAGCCTTATTGCACATCGACACCAAGCACATATCTCACAAAACTAAAGCCTTATTGTACATCTACACCAAGTACATATCTTGCAATCTAAAGTCTTATTGCACATTTACACCAAGCATATATCTCGCAATCAATTTAAAGCCTTATTGTACATCTACACCAAGTACATATCTCGCAATCAATCTAAAGCCTTATTGCACATCGACACCAAGCACATATCTCGCAATCAAACTAAAGTCTTATTGCACATCGACACCAAGAACATATCTCGCAATCAAACTAAAGCCTTATTGCACATCTACACCAAGCACATATCTCGCAATCAAACTAAAGTCTTATTGTACATCTACACCAAGTACATATCTCGCAAACTAAAGTCTTATTGCACATCTACACCAAGCACATATCTCGCAAACTAAAGCCTTATTGCACATCGACGCCAAGAACATATCTCGCAATGAAATTAAAGTCTTATTGCACATCTAAACCAAGCATATATCTCGAGAATTGACAATAGTCTTAATGCAAATCGACACCAAGCACATTTCTCGAGAACTAACAATAGTCTTAATGCACATCGACACCAAGCTCATATCTCGAGAACTAACAATAGTCTTAATGCACATCGACACCAAGCACATATCTCGTAATCAAACTAAAGTCTTCTTGCACATTTACACCAAGCACATATCTCGCAATCAAACTAAAGCCTTATTGCACATCTACACCAAGCACATATCTCGTAATCAAACTAAAGTCTTATTGCACATCTACACCAAGCACATATCTCGCAATCAAACTAAAGCCTTATTGCACATCTACACCAAGCACATATCTCGCAATCAAACTAAAGCATTATTGCACATCGACACCAAGCACATATCTCGCAATCAAACTAAAGCCTTATTGCACATCGACACCAAGCACATATCTCGCAAACTAAAGCCTTATTGCACATCGACACCAAGCACATATCTCGCAAACTAAAGTCTTATTGCACATCTACACCAAGCACATATCTCGCAATCAAACTAAAGCCTTATTGCACATCGACACCAAGCACATATCTTGCAATGAAACTAAAGCATTATTGCACATCGACACCAAGCACATATCTCGCAATCAAACTAAAGCATTATTGCACATCGACACCAAGCACATATTTCGCAATCAATTTAAAGCCTTATTGCACATCGACACCAAACACATATCTCGCAATCAAACTAAAGTCTTATTGCACATCGACACCAAGCACATATCTCGCAATCAAACTAAAGCCTTATTGCACATCTACACCAAAACACATATCTCGCAAACTAAAGCCTTATTGCACATCGACACCAAGCACACATCTCGCAATCAAACTAAAGCCTTATTGCACATCGACACCAAGAACATATCTCGCAATCAAATTAAAGTCTTATTGCACATTTACACCAAGCATATATCTCGAGAATTGACAATAGTCTTAATGCAAATCGACACCAAGCACATTTCTCGAGAACTAACAATAGTCTTAATGCACATCGACACCAAGCTCATATTTCGAGAACTAACAATGCACATCGACACCAATCTCATATCTCGAGAACTAACAATAGTCTTAATGCACATCGACAACAAGCACATATCTCGAGGTTTAACAATAGCCTTAATGCAAATCGACGCCAAGCATATATCCAGCGAACACAATTTAAATGAAGTCTTCTAAAAGTTATTGGGGAGATAAAATAAAATTCACGAACTCCATGCCTAAAGTTCACCTATTTGATACAGTTTCATGAAAGTTCACTAAGACTAGTCCTATGTACAACAAACATTTGGTGGGGGTGGTTTTTTTGTCCTGAGCACGTGTTAGATGATCAAACATACACATTGATGCACTTTTGATGTGCACCCATCGACTGAGCTACAAAATTACACTGTGAATATAGCAAGTAACGGTACCAAGTTTCAGGTCTCGATCCCAAAGGGGATTGCAGTACGACTGCAGTACTGGGGAATGATCTTGCCTTAAATTACAAAAGATTGAATGTGATACAAGATATGCCATTAGAAAGAGAACTATAAGTGTGCAATGGTTCATTCCTGAACCACGCACAGATTTTAAAATAAAAAGCAGAAATAAAAGCAACCATGCAATATGTACGAAAAGCCTTGGCCCTGAAGATAAAAACTTTAAATTAAGAATGCGAAATTATCTTCTGGCGATAATGTACATTCATTTATCTTAAACATCTCATAAGTTACATAGCTGTAGAGCACATGCTTCTTAAAGCTAACATATTGGCCTTTCACCTTGACCTTAAAGATAGAGCCCCACCCCAACCCTCAATGCGTTACATGCAAAATGCAGCAAGTTTAATTACGTGATATCAAATGGCTCTATTATTATATTTTGGTAAAGGAAAGAATTAAAGAAAACTCATGACTTAGTGCTGGCTCATGGTTTTGACCTTTGACCTTGATGATAGAACCTCAATGTGATAAACGAAACACCTGCTAAAAAAATGTATAACGAAACACCTGCTAATACAAATGTATAACGAAACACCTGCTAATAAAAATGTATAACGAAACACCTGCTAATACAAATGTATAACGAAACACCTGCTAATAAATGTATAAGTATACCTAAATTCATCTCTTAAGCACAAATGACTCTATAAGTATCAGTCGGAAAGGAAAGTGTAAGGGATATCTGAAAATAATTGGATATGGCCATGCCAATAAATATACAATATATATATATATATATATATATATATATATATATATATATATATATATATATATATATATATATATATATATATATATATATATATATATCTTAAAATGTTCATTCCTAAAGCTGACAGGGCTCTAAAATTATGGAGCAACGTGGAAAGCGATGGAAAACGTAAAACATTCACTAAATATTATAACCATGAATATGGTATGCGACGTGTGTTTTAATGACGGTCTGTAAGTATATCTAGCATCATCCCTTAGATTCACACAGGTCTACAGTTAGTGAGAAGAATGAAAAGTTTGAAGAAAACATTACAATATCAAAATGTGGCTTTGACCTTGAAAATGGGGAACCCTGGTGATGTAAGCTACACACGTAATAACGACGCATGCGTTTACCGTGTTTCAATCCTTGGTTTAAAAAAGATGTTATTGTTGCTGTAGGGTTTAACGCCATTTTTCAGCACAGAATAGGTTATACATGACGGCCAGTATACATGGTGGAGGAAGAACCCGGGAAAAGCCCAGAAAGAACCACTGACCCACGAGAAGCTACTTGCAAGCTTTCTCACATACCCGCATTGGCTACACCATAGACTCGAACCCACGCAGATTTTAAAATGGTCTAAACGTTATAATACATAAAGTGCGACGGAAACGTTAAATACTGAACGGACAAGACGAGACATGACATCCTCCCCCTTATGAGGTATGCGACGAACCTTCTACTTGTGATGTAAACTTCATATGATAATCCGAAACAATGAGTTTAACGCTCAACAGCGGAAGCAAAAGTGTGACAGTCAGAATGATGGACTCGTGCAAACGCAGATATAATGTACCCGCTTTTCGCAAAATTAAAAACCCAACTATACCTGTACAATCCAGTTATGTTATCCTCACTTGGTAGACGACTAGACTTAAAACTAACCTCTTAATGTTGAGCACCAAGCGAGTCAGTTGCTAGCACCGTTTTTAAAGACTCTGCTAAGACTCGGCCGGGATTAGAACCCATGACCTCCCACATCCGGAGCGGATGCTCAAACCACTAGGACATCGGCGCTTCAATAAATAATATCTAGCCTACACAGTTTGAACAAAATACTCCAAGTGGTCCAGAATTACCGTATTGTACACATTGTGCAAAAATGTTACCACTAAATAAACAAGATAAAAAATGACAAAACCTTTTTGCGCATCTGCACCAACCACATATCTAGATTATAAAGTGTCAATAAAACCTCTAAGGTTTTATTTTAGAGGAGATACTGTAAGCGAGGATAAGCTTTGTCAAGAACGGACTGAGGAACGTACCGATAGAGTAACGCGCAAGGAAAACGATATCCTGGTTCAAAGCTGAGATTTCGAAAAAATGGAACATTAATACTCACAAATGCTTATAAGAGTTTCAATCGCCGTCAATCCCATTTAAAAATGAACTAAATGCTTTGACAAAGTACATCAGTCTCATCTGGGTTCGTCACCACATTAACGAAAAGAAAACGCAGATCACATGAAAATAGTTCTCCCAGGTTTGACGATTCAAAACTACAGTGAGACAAGGAATATAGAAAGAAAAGGATTTTAGTTACGCTGTAGGAAATACAACGCGATTTCATGCTTGTAATGGAATTGTGGTATTTATTCATAAATTTCATTGCATACATCATCAAGATGGATTTATTACGACCAAAACAGTGAAAACGCCGATAAAATTTAGAAATAATGATAATATAACAAATATAAAGAATCTCATTCAAAATAAATATTGACGAGATTAATAAACACCAAGAATGTTCTATGCCAAAAACAATCGCATGACATGGAATGACAACAGGATTTTACATATGTACCAAGACATTTACAAATATTCAGTTTATTCCAATAACTACGATTTCACCACATATAGCTGTATTAAAAAAAAATTGTCGCACTTTGCACGTTGCTGAAACAGAAGATAACTTTTATGCAAATGTTTATGGTTGGTGTTGCAGTGCCAACTGGTGTTTCAAACAATACAAAACGCAATTGTAAGACAAGATTCGTATTCTTTCCTATATTTCTCTCATGGAATATCTCACCTACACACACACACACGCATATATATATATATATATATATATATATATATATATATATATATATATATATATATATATATATATGCCTCACCTTTTTCGACTGCAAGAACAAACTTAAAGACCTACAAATCTTTCCAACCTTGTATATTTTCTGCATCTGTTGTTTGCCAATTTCATAGCGTTGTTTTTTTTTCTGTATTTATATCATTATAGATGTTGTAAAGCGCTTAGAGCTTCTAAAGATTAGACGCTATACTAAGTCCTCATTATTATTATTATAATTATTATTATTATTATTATTATTATTATTATTATTATTATTATATAAAGTTACTTAGTCAACAGGACACAAATTGTATCACCATGATTTGTCTACAGCATTTGACACAATAGACCATGATATATTAATTCACCGTCTCCAGCATGTATTTGGCATTCGCAATACAGCCTAACTGTGGTTCAAGTCCTACATAATCTACAGGACACAAATTGTATCCGCAAAAGGAATACACTCCAGTCCAGTTGATCTCTATTGTAATGTTCCACAGGGATCTGTTCTGTGGCTCGTTCTCTTCATTATATACACTCAGCCGCTCACAAGTGTCATAGATCATCATCCAGTATCTCACCAATTGTACACTAATGACACTCAAAGATACAAATCTAGCCACCCAACTGAAGTTGATGCTACCATCCAAAGAGTAGAGAGGTGCATTTCTGATGTGAAATCATGGATGACATGTAACAAGCTGCAGATAAATGATGATAAAACGGAGGCCATTCTGATCATAACACAAAGTCTTTATCATTCACACCACTTACCTCACACAATAAATGTTAGCAACACAAACATTAAATTCAGAGTCAGTACGAAACATAGGCGTTACTCTGGACAGTACTCTCACACTGCACCAACATGTCATGAACATATGCAAGCTGCATATCTTGAGCTGAGACGCATCGGTCCCATTCGCATATATATTTTAGTTGATGCCACTAAAACACTTGTGTTCATATTAGTACTTTCAAGATTGGACTATTGTAACTAAATTATGTCTGGTTCGTCAAAATATCTACTTCAGAAACTTCAAAAAGTTCAAAACACAGCTGCTCGGATCATCTTTAGAGTACCTCGATCAGAGGAAACCTCACCACTGTTCTGTACCCTACACTGGCTATCCATTCGATACAGAATAAAAACAAAAAATTTGTTCTCTGTGCTACGATTCACTGATTGACTCCAGTCCAGCATATATATCCTGCCTCACCTATGTGTACACACCAGCAAGATACTTACCCTCATCTTCTGACAATAGTATACTCATTATTCCCACTATGAAAACGAAGTCATATGGACAAAGCCGTTTTGCATACCAAGGGACCAGCAACGTGGAATTAATGTCCCATTGAAATCAGACACAAAGATACAGTGATCCCTTTCAAGAGTGCTCTTAAAACTCACCTTTTCCGACTACAAGAACAAATTTAAAGACCCAAAAGTGTTTCCTACCTGAAATATTTTCAGCATTTTGTTTCTTCTTTCTTTTCCTTCCTCCAATGCTTTTTTTTTTTTTGTATTCATATCATTATAGATGTTGTAAGAGTTTAGAGCTTCTAAAGATTGGGCGCTATACAAGTCCTCATTATTATATATATATATATATATCCAATTCATCTAACATGAACATTGTCTTACTTATTTCCGATGTATTTTGTTTCCCATTTTAAAAAAAAGACTTGATAATGGGAACCATTTTCGTCGTATAAATTTGCATTATCACTCCTCTGAGAATGGGGTGAACACTGAGTTCTCTTGATGAGGTCGTAAACTAAATCTTTCTAATCAAGCGAGATCTTATCTTTAAATTGCTAGTGTCACTGAAATGCATGGAATCCACATCTGGCTGAATCAATGTTTTTTTTTTTTATTATTAGCTATATATCTCAACCGACAAAAGAGATCGGCCTCTATCAGGCTGGGTTTGTGTGTAGCTTTTTATCTCAACAGACAAAATAAAAAAACAAATCATATCAGGTTTTAAAAAGATAAAAAAAATGTTTTAAAAATGTCAACGAGTTTATCCAAAACTTGATTGACAAATGTATAATGAATTTGTTACCTTGAGCTGACATACAGTAAGGGGGCGCTCACCAACAATGTACTGTTGAGCGAGTGACTTGTGTAAGGTATTCTTTGCAGTTGAAACATGCACAGTGGAATGAATGTTGGCATACTGCTATGCTACTCTGATGTAATGTAGCCGACATTTATTTAGATTTTGTACTTACGTAATAAATCAGCCTGAATTAGTCTAAAGTACACTATCTTTAGCACCTAAAAATAGGGAAAATGAAATGTGTCCAGCTTGGCAATACAAGCTTCTGAAGGTGCAATGGATGAATTACCGAATATGTAAAATGTATTTAATAAAAACGTTATCGTCTCTTTAAAAGAAAAAAATTACCTCTGACGTCCAGGAAGTGAAAATGACCAAATGGAACAAGCAGTTTTTTTGAACGGTACACGTCTGGAGTAAGGCCAAAAGCTGTATACTCTCGAAACCAAAATGTTATTTGAACAATACCTAAGATATACAATGTCCGTTACAAATAGCTAGTTTAACCAGTGAGGAAACCGAGGGAAATTCTTTTTTTTTTTTTTTTTTTAAAAATATTCTAACCCTATGCAAAATACGAAACTGTAGAGAGCCAATTATAGGGCCAAAAGTAACGACAACCATATTTTACGGCCTAAATTAACGACAACCATATTTTACGGCCTAATATTGTTGTAGGGTTTAACGTCATTTTCCAGCACATGATAGGCTATACATGGCGCCCAGTATTAATGGCAGAAGAAGAACCCGGGAAACCCCCAGAAAGAACCAATGACCCACGAGAAGCTACTGGCAAGCTTTCTCACATACCTACAATTGCCGAATCTGAGACTCAACCCCATACAGAGGTGATATGGCAGTGATCCGTAACGGAGAGCGTTTTAGAGTCTTTAGATCACTCAGCCACTCCAGGCTCCTTATGGCCTAAAGTAACGCCAACCATATTTTACATCCTAAAGTAACGACAACCACATTTGATGGCCTAAGGTGGCGCTCAACAGTTTCGTATTTTGCATATAATTTTAAAGAAAAAGAATTTCCCAGGATTTCTTCACTAGTTATACTGGCTATATATAATAAAGACTTTGTCGAATCTGAGACTCAATTCGTGTCAGCCACATTACGTTAAAGTAGCATAGAGATATGCCAACATTACCTCTATTGTGCATGTTACAAATGCAAACAACTTCACCTTACATACATCACTCTCTAAAAAGTACATATTAACTGGTGTTGTTAGAAGAAGTTTTAATTACCTTTATTTTGATGACTAATGGGTGTAATTTAGGTTCTAGACTATACAGCTTGGGCTCACTTAAGATGTGCTCGTATATTTTAAATTAAAAAAAACTTCTAGCTCTGTATGGTCATTTTCACTTACTGGACTTCAGAGGTATATTGTAAAAAAAAGAGCCGATAACTTTTTTGCTTCTCAGATATTCTGTAATTCGTTCACTGCACTTTCAGAAGCTGCTATTGCCTACTTCAGCAAAATTCTTTTTCCCTATTTTAATAACTGCTAAAGTTAGTGTACTTGTGATTAGTTCTGGTTAATTTGCCAAGCAAATACCATGTGCTTAAATAATGTATACAAGTACAGTATCCAAAGAAATATAAGCCACATTACATCAAAGTAGCATAGAGATATGCCAACATTACCTCTATTGTGCATGTTACAAATGCAAACAACTTCACCTTACATACGTCACTCTCTGAAAAGTACATAAAAACTGGTGAAGTAAAGTAAAGACGACTATGATTTACGATCTAAAGTAAACGATAATCATATCTTAAGCCTAAAGTAACGACAACCATATTTTACGACCTAAAGTAACGACAACCATGATTTACGACCTAATGTAAACGACAACCATATCTTAAGCCGAAAGTAACGACAACCATATATTACGACCTAAAGTAACGACAACCATGATTTACGACCTAAAGTAAACGACGACCATATCTTAAGCCTAAAGTAACCACAACCATGTTTTACAGCCTGAAGTAACGACAGCAATATATTACGGTCTAAATGAATCTTTTGTATAAATATGAAAGCCACACATACCTAGATGCTTTCCATGAAGTTACACTTCCTATTCTATACAGCATTTCTGACAAGCCGTTTAAAGATATTTCTGGTAACGGTGGTTAAATCTGATGACGAATCAGCATCATTTCAAGAAAAAAATGAAATGCATTCATATCAGGATGCTTTTATAAATCTTAGTTACATTTTCATTTATTTTGGAAAAAGATGTCGATTTGCGATGGTGGGTTCGTATTTTATTTTAATATGTATTATATTTCGACTTCATGATCTTAAACAAAGTAAAATAAATGAGCAAAAACCAAAAAGTTTTGTAAAATTTAACAAATAATTTATTTTCATACAATACAAGTGAAAATGTACAAAGAATTGAGGTATTTTCAATTAAAACCCTAATAGTTTTAGAATGCCTAACACAAGTCGCAATGAGTCAAGTTCTGAATAACATTGGTAGTATTTCAAATAAAAGCAATCGCTGTAGGCTATGTAAATTATTTTTTAAACATTTTTAAAATATTTTTTGTTGTTGAAAGGGTGTAGGAATTCCAATAACCATGACACAGACCCTAATAAACATGTTTACTCCTCTGACAATGATCCTAACCATTAACCACCACCCTAACCATCAATCCACACCCTAACCATCAACCCACACCCTAACCGTCAACACACACCCTAACCGTCAACACACACCCTAAGCATTAGCCCACACTCTAAGGGAAAAATTAGCCAGATATGATTTGTTTACCTAAATAAAATGTCTTCAGTGTCTCCAATCAGAACACGGTAAACTTGATTAAACTACAATTAAACATAACACATGTTCCTGGAGGAAATAACTAAAATAAAACAACAACACAAATTATAAATACATAATAGGTAACCACGGATATATTTGATGGCGGATCAGCATCAATTGCATCAACATGATGATCTTCCTGCCAAGATGTTATCATATTTTGATCAAATTCTGTTAAAACGTTTAGAAGAGAAAAATCTAAAATGTTTTTTTTTTTCTAAATGTTTATTTTATGCTTATTTGTAAACGGTGTCAACCTTTGTTGGTGGACTAGCACGATCATGACTTGTATTAACTTGAAAGACCTTCATGCTGGCAGGCTCTGAGCCAAGTGTAGATTTTAAATGGGTCTGGCGATTTATTTATTCATTTACTTTTCATTAAAAGAGTAAGTCATATCAAAGACATACAAATGGTACTAATAGCTGCCTCGCTTGGCGCTCAGCATGAAGAGGCTAGTGTTAGTACTTTTCGGCCTGGTGTCATGATAACATGGCCGGTGGGACATCATGCTATATGTCTGCGACATGATGCCCAAGTGCTAGTCATCACTATAAACTGCGGCACTGCAGATATTGAACCGATATGATTGAAAAATAAATTAAAAAAATCAAAATCAGAACACACGCGCGTGCGCACGCCTTATGGTCTGGCTAGGTATCAAATGATGCTACATGATGACAGACTTAATACAAAAGTAAACTGTAGCAATTTTTTTCTAATGCATGTTTGATCGTCAAAGGTTTTGGGAGCGAACTTTGCCCTCGCTATAGAGGCAATGACTTCAGTTATTGCTACCGAATCCAACAATTATTTTGAGATATATATCAAGTTAATAAAACGAGTAAAAACTATACATTTTGCCTCCCCCTATTGCCAGTTCTTACATTAGAAATATTACTTTGGGTACGGACAACTAATTCTAGTCCCGTTGACCATATTGATATTATTTTGCCAAATTTACTACGCGTTTGCTGTAAAACCGGTAAAACATGCTTATATCTTCTTTTTTTTAAACGGGGAAGGGGGCATTATGTTCAGTCAAACAGAAGCCTTCGGTCTTTTAAATACGATACTGTACGTACCGCCTTCATAAGACTGGTTCCGTAGCTCTTGAAAAACAATAATTGTAGGTGACATAAGAAAGATTACAAAAAATAGCTTCGTTAACACATAACCTTATTTTTGAACAGATTTATGTAAAGATACGCGACAGAACTCATATAATACTTCAATATTTCTTGTGAAACTAACTGAAAATTTGAAGCAACGTAGTTGACCCTCCTGCTGAAAATCCGCCATCTTAGCCTGATTATCCCAGCATTCAAAGCAACAAATGAAATATGATACAATATTCACCGATGTATATATACTGTATTTAGCAAGTACCGTTTTAGTTTCGATGAAAATGGCGATTCTTCGAAGTATAAATTGAAATCTGCTCACTCAATCAGTAGCTGTCTTATTTAAGTATCACTGATTCGCGTATATCATAATATAGATAGTGGAATGGAGTTATTTGCATTATGAAGAACGTCTGCATGGCGCCTTAATAATAAAAAAAAATCTCAGTTAAGATTTGCAGAGTATATATCTCCCCTTTCTGAGCGCACACAGAAATTTAACTATGATATTTAACATTTCGTGATTAAATTTCGATAATAATCGATTTTCTTCAGAATAAACATTACGGCGAAAAATAATTTTAAAAGACATGTGCCATTACACGCATCCATTCTGTAATAATTTCAGGTGTATTTCTTCAGTGAGAAGATATGCATGAAAGTATGAAATTATATATTGTGTATAGCTCATTTAATGGGTAATGGAAGAATGGAATTCGCTTGCATATCGGAATAGGGCGGAGAGTGGGGGGTGGAAGGGGTGTGGGAGGTATACAAGTAATAAGGTAAGACCGGTCACGTGAATGCTGATCAGTGAGCCAAAAATTCCAGTAGATGAAGGTTAGAATTTTCTTGGACAAATGCTTATGAAAGACTGAGTCTTCAACGTAAGCAAACCGAATCCAGTCACTATCATCTAATAAATTCACTTTGTATTTTTCAGACAAATTTCTCGAATGAAGACAACCCAAAATTAGTCCAGCCACTATTATGAATGTAAATCACAATGACTATATTCTTGATCTGCAATGTTTTAATTACGTGGTGTTTCTGAGGACAGAAAATGGATAATCTTTCATTCACGTTTACGGTGGAAAAGTACCATACATTCTTCTTTATTTTATAATTCTGCTATAAAACATTATCTTTGTAACAAATGGTACTGGTACTCCCAATGATGGATACGTCACAGGCCCCTACCGACGATATTCTTCAAACTCTGGACATTTCTGACTTTACTTCATCATCGATTACACTTGAATGGAGATTGGAAGGCAAATCTGCAACAGCTGTCAATGGTTTTCAAGTCCATTACCAAAAGGCCACTAGTACATACATTCAATATGGACCTATGCTGACAGCAACAGCCACCAAGTACATAGTGCGAAATCTTGTTGCTGACACGTATTACAAAGTGTGCCTGGTTACATACAGAAATGCGACATCTCCTATTCGTGAATGTGTAGATGCTTCAACATCTAACTGGCACCTTCCTGTCTCCATAGAAAGCAGCATTGGCGCAGTACTTGCGCTTTCTTTCATCGTAATTATTGTTTTGCTCACACGGTGTAAGCTTCCGAAAAAATTAAAACGCAAACTGAAAAAGGACACGGACCAGTATGACACAATATCCACCAACTATCCAGATGACCAATATGACTTTAGCGACACAACGACACAAGGACACGAGGATGATCTTGTTTTAAATCAGTACGAGAGCGCCGTTGTGGGTGAAACCAAAGAGCACTCGAAAGGACGTCGTAGTACATGTGAGAGACTATGCAATGGGAATCCAAACCCAGGTTTTAGTAACAACTACGGGCAAAACCGAAAATCATCCACTCCGGCAGTCTTTATTACCGAAGAGGATAGCCACCATCATGAGTCAAAAGATCGCAAAAGTCATCGAAAATCTTCAATCTTTGCTCAAGATAAACAACATCACCATCACCACCTTTACCATCATATTCCTTTACCTCCCGTTGCATTACAAGAAAGCGGCAAAACGACTCAAAGAGGACACTGGAAGTATTCCCCAACCAAGATACTGTTGTATAAATTGAAGTCAGAGAGGGCAAAGCAGGCATTACAATACGAATCTCCATATGTATATCCAGTGAATGTTCTTCCGGCGAATCATATCAACAATCACAAAGGTGGTGATGATTTTTATTTAACGGATAAACTTGAAGATATCGTCTACATAGATGACTCTCCACCGCTAAGCATAGACCAAACCTTGGAATTTCAGACAGGTGGAAGGTCGAACAAAACCTTCCGTAAAAAAAGCTTTTCAAGGGAAACTACTCTAGACGACAACTTTGAGACTTGTGACGGTGCTGTAGGGGGTGTACCAGAGAATAACAGGCTTGATCCATATACTGAAGCCCGGTACTGGCATGAAATGCAAGCAGTAGAAATGGCAGTAAGAGATGGAATTGGCAGTCTACCGGACATGAATAAGACCGATGAGCATGCTGTCTAATTTATTATCTAGTTAATTATCGGCTTGCTGAGAAACCTACCCTTTTTCTGCAAATCAATTATCAAGTTAAATTATAATGGATACGTCATATGAGCTGATCTGGAAAACGATTCACGTTGTGGACCCTTCTTAATATTGCAGTTTTCCACCGACTTGAAACAGGTGAATGGGTTTTGTTTTTAAAATATGTTCAATACGTATTTTTTCTAGTCAATTTGTCAATTTTAATAAAACAATACTTTTACTTCTTAAATGAATGCGATAACAGTTGGGAGCCCAGCGCTTCATAATTTCTGAAAATGTGGATGATTAATTCCCTTAAAAACACTTAGTTAAGTATCATCAGCAAATACAGCATTCCAATACAAATCATCAAAAGGACACTAGGAATCTGTTCCCCATTCACGCCATGCATGCCCACTGAGAGAATGATACATTATGTATATAAAAATGTTGGAAAATGAACATAATAATCATTATATTTCTTTCATGTTCATTTACTGTTGAATAAATATTTTGTCGATACTTTTTTCTTCAACTTATAATTTTTATAATTTTTATTATTAAAACAACTGTATAAGTTTGAATGATAAGATGATCGCTATCGCTATTATTATTATTAGTAGTAGTATTTTATTTTTAATAATAATAATAATAATAATAATAATAATAATAATAATAATAATATTATTATTATTATTATTATTATTATTATTATTATTATTATTACACTCTATAGCAAACATGGTCAACTTCCTCCAGGGCTCAGACCAGATAAGTCCTTTTTAAAGCCACACCCTATGATGTAAATTAACTGATAAAACTAGGTCACGGACAGTCGGTGAGCCGTATTTTGCTTTATAATGAAATGTGGGAACATCGTGATACCTCAAGATGTTCCTCCGCGTCTGTCCCTTATCACATTTTCCACTATAACAGTATCAAGTCACGATACTTAGTGGTTATCATGATTATAATCTGGATCACTATCTAGGGAGGTAGGAGTTATATGCAATAAAAACAAACAAAAACACGAAGATTTAAGATGGTTTGCCATAGATATTGCTTCAATTATTAGTATCATTATCATTATTAGCATTTATTGTAACTTTTATCAAACGCTGAATATTTAATATGTATTTCATTCGAAGAAACATGAATGAAAACACTTCTTTAAAGACAGATTACGTAGAGTATGAAATGAATTTTGAAGAAAAATTTTCACACCCTGTGACTACGGTCTTATTTTTCTCCAAATATCAAAAATTATGCCTAGGTTCAGAAATGTGGAGTTGCATACGCTAGATATTAAAAGAAACCAAACTGTCATGACGCATAAAATATGCGACATTTAAAACTAAAATTGAAAACAAGCGACTTGCTAATGATTAATGATTAATGAAAGTATGACACTATTAATGGTTCTGCCTAATATACGTGACTAACTATGCATACAACGGAGGAAATGAAGCTAAATAGGAAATTTAACGAGAATGCTTACACAAGCAGCGACAACGACAATGATAAGAACTTGAAGAAGGGAGATATAATAATACCCGGAGCTTATGCTTTATAGTTGAAAAATAAACTTGGATTAATCCAAGTACCCCAGCCATACAATACAAAATTAGAGGGATTCTAGTGGGCATTGGATTTCAAATCTATTGGGGGGGGGGGGGGGAATATGGGAAGTTTACATGGAAATCATAAAGCATGATGCGCATGTGGGCATGGAGTCGCTAATCTGACAAATATGTGCCTAATGGGCAAATTATATTATTTTTACCAGGATGGCTGGAAGATGAGAAAGTGTTCCAAATAAGCTTATTAAGAACGAGATAACTGTATAACCGTTTGCTTAAATAATTCCATATAATTTAATTTAGTGGCTGTGATTCTGACACTCAGAACAATAGTGTGTGTGTTTGTGTGTGCGTGTGTGTGTGTGTGCGTGCGTGTGTGTGTGATTTGGATTTTTAACGTAGCCTCAACGGTTTTTCAGTCATATCGCTACGACGTCTGCAGTGTGGCAGTTTATAATGATGTCTAGCACTGGGGCATTATACCGTAGACAGGTAGCATGATGTCTGACCCAGTCACAGTATCCTGACACCGGGCCAACCAGTCCAAACACTAGCCTTTTAATACTGAACGCCAAGCACATGGCAGCTGTTAGTACCATGTTTAAAAGTCTTTGGCATGGCTCGGCCGGGAATTTAACACACGACCTTCCGCATCCGATGCGAACGCTCTAACCAATATACCACCAGGAGAGGTCAACAATAATGTAGTTATTTCCAAATGGGTTTCTTTTTATAATAATAAATTTAAAGAATATGACGTGAAACAAGAGTTCATGATTTCAAAAGGGAAATCAGTAGTTGTTTTTCGCGCAAACTAATTCCAATTTATCGTGCGGGTGCAAATGAAGTTGAGACATAAACCAATTAAACATCTGAGTGGCCTCCCTTGATAGTTCTATTGTCTCTTACCTATCTAGAACGATAAGCTTTGGTTTGTAGTTACGAACTGTTTATCAGACTACATGTCTATAACTATTAACGTAAATTTTGATTCATTCGAAAGCAAAATTCCATGATGCGAATAATGTGTTTTTTTCCTATTCTCAGTCAACACCATTACAAGTCTCAAAAAGAATAAATTACCAATTATTCAATCAAAGCCACAGGTTCAGTGTATGCAAACAATTCTAGTTCTATTTAAAATATGCTGCTTCAGCTAGAACCAATAAATGTACAAGGGGTAACATGCTAATGATAACACTAACTAGAATACTTTACTAGACCGGTCTCCAAGTAAATAATACAAAGATAATTTCTTTTTAAATTCTGTTAATGGAGGAGTCTTCCAAATTGACAATATCGTTACATTTATTATAAGCTACACGAGTCACCTTTATGCGACGTATTGACCTATGTTTGACGAAACTGTACAGTCGATTTCAATGTTTTCACATCTGCAGCTAATTAGGACGCTATTTTAGGAAACAATCCATTTCCTGAAGCAAACTATACATGAATTACATTTTAAATAATTTATTCAAATAATGGAATGAATAAAACCAGTAGTTCCAATATAGGAAAATATTAAGATATTCGCCCTTCAAATTTCTTTGAATAGCAGAAACCATCATTTCTTTATTTTGAGCGAAAAATAAAAAAAATGTATGTATGTATGTATGTATGTATGTATGTATGTATGTATGTATCTTGTAAGGTACATATTTCACATTTTAGTTCAGATATATCCAGATCCAGTTGCAACGGAATACCTCTGAACTATACCAGGGGTGCACAACCCGTGGTCGCAAGCCGGATCCGGCCCGCGAACGTTTTCTGTCCGTCCCTCAAGGCAAATTAAAACAACAGAAACCTGGCCCGTGAATAGTAATTATATTAAAGAAATTAATGTTTGCGGCCCTTGAGTGGTCGTATAAACTGCAATGAGTGTTTCCATGGATTGATAAAAGATGGTTTTGTAGTTGATCATATTGATTCTAATCCTAAGAACAATTCTTTAGATAATCTTCAAGCTATAACACAAAGTGAAAACACCAAACGAGGAGTGAAAATATGCGGATATCATATTGAAAAATTCAGCATGATGTTGCCTAAAAAGGTTGTTCACCCCTGATCTAGAGAGAACTGTTAAAAGTATTATTTGCCTTTTTTGTAGTATAAGATTCAAGAAAGAGTTAACACGCTAAAATTAACTCTTTACTTTCTGTAAAATACTTTCTGTAAAATATTAGTTAAAAAGGGTTGAAAATCGATCATTTTTAAACATTATCTGTCAAATCAATGAAAACCAGTAGAACGTGTGTGCATGTGTTTGCGTGTTCACATTTATCTCATACATCCAAGCAAGTGTTTCTCAAGAAAATAGAAAACGTTTCTAATTGCTAAACTAGTAGCAGTTAAAATGGCGAATGTATCCCAGAGACGGTCCGCGTCTGTGTCTCGTCTATGTTTACAATGTCGTTCAAGCGTTTCAGTCATGACAACCTTATAATAATAAAGAATATACTGATATGTTTAGTAAAATGTGAATCTACTTATGTCGACTGTTTCCACCATCGTCGCTTGTGAAACAAATAACACGGGCCTTAAGAATTTTGACAAAGGCTTTCAAAGTGTACTGTTATTATATAAAAACAAGGATAAAAATGCGTTCAGTTCATGACCTGGAAACTAAAAATGATGACATCAAACGATTACTAGTTTTTATCTCGCAATGATGTTTAATGATTTTGACAGATTTAATCTTTATACTTCAGTTATTCTCCATACGCAAAATTTATTTCAAATTCACTCACGTATTTGAGAAAGAAAAATGGAAGAAACTTATACATAAAAATAATATTAACTTCCATATTATTTACAAAAGATGTAGGTATTCTGAAATAACTGTAAACCTGCTAACCAAAAAATGAGGTTAAGTCAACATGCATCGAAAGATGATCAAAGCGATTTATATAGACGCAACTGAGTCTAGTGCAATATTGTAAATGTTAGCTTGAGATTTAAAAAAAAGAAGCTAAACTTGCATCGTATCTATATAAAAAAAAACGTTAACTTTCCCGATACATGTATTTCCCCATTGCTTCTAAAATGTATATGCAGACATAATCATAGTTTACAGCGCGAGTGAAACCAGGCCTCATGTTGAACAGTCTAATAAATTTAATTAAAACCACCCCTTAGGGTATCGCAGACTGTATTTCATTCAATATTAATGTGATATAATTGTTCAAGTGTAAAAAAAGAACAGCTCAAATGACGGAGATTACATTTGCTCAGGACTGTCAATTTATACCGAGGGGACAAATCTGGTTCAAATAAAATCCATACCTCATCGCTGTCATCGCCCTTAAGAGAAGCATTAAATTCACTTGTAACTTTCATGATAGTAAAATAAACCTCAAAAACCGTCATTTTTGCCAACATTTTGCAGAACAAATATTTGAGGTAATTATTTATACATAAGTTAAAAATATAATTATCAAATGTTACAATAGTTTAGGCAACAGCATGCTGAATTTTTCAATATGATATCCGCATATTTTCACTCCTCGTTCGGTGTTTTCACTTTGTGTTATAGCTTGAAGATTATCTAAAGAATTGTTCTTAGGATTAGAATCAATATGATCAACTACAAAACCATCTTTTATCAATCCATGGAAACACTCATATGCGATTCTGTGACAGTAATATTTTTTCCCTCCAGCACCCACTAAACATAAGATATTCAAGATTATTGTCCGTCCCTAATGGTTTCTTCAGTCTGCGGTGTCTGACAATACCATCACGAGATGTTTCATCATCGATGATCACAGGATGTGGTTGAAATTCTTGGTTCATTAATATACTATAATATTATTTGTCTTATTAATTATTTGGTTTAATTATTACTTGAGAATCTATCAATATAGTCTAGACGTGTTCTTATGATTTTGTCATTGACAGAGTTAGAGTCGGAATCTTTGATGGAGTCCTTGACTCGTTTATCATAATAGCGCTTTAGCTCTCTGTATCGCTTACCACCACAATTGAGACATAACCTTCACTTACCATGCACACCTATCCAACATCGTATGCAAGGTAAGGGTCCAAAACTCCCACGACGTACGCTTTGCAAATGATATCCACATAATTCATTTCTGTATGATTTGTTACAAGCGGTTACTGATCCTATCATAAGCCATTTGCAATGATTCATTATATCATAAATTCCTTATTTAAATACTTGTTTTAATTATAATATGGAGGAGTTCGAGAGATTATCGAAAATTACGCCTTGGAAAAATATTGATATCAATCTCGATAGAGTCTCCACTGATATACCAAAGAGTCTAATAAGTGATAGAAGCATGTTGTGTAGAATCCGTGATTGTTTTAATGAATTCAAGCGTGATGGAGCATCTCACTGTTGGCCAACATTTCGAATTGATGATATTGTTGATGCTTCCATGAACGACGAAAGAGCAGCAGTGATAATCTCGCATCTTGACAAGAAAAAGTATTTTTTTAGAGTGAAATTCATTATCCGCTTAGAAACGGGGAATTGGATTATACGCGACACATTTGAACCCATCCTGAAAAACAAGAGAACTGTCACTGTGAGTCAGGATTCCAAACCAGGAATTCTGACTGAGATTGACAAACCGTATTAGAGAGATCCTATCCTGTAACCGCCAGCGAGTATTCTCAAATATAACAGTGATCCGTAAGGTGGTGGTTGTCATTTCTCACCAGGAATTGTAAATATAACATCAACCATTGCAGTTAATCTTGTGTGTGATGCAATTGATGGCAGCTAAAAAGTAGATCTTGAGAAATCCAATCAGGCCTAGGAAGGACACGTTCTATATATATATATATATATATATATATATATATATATATATATATATATATATATATATATATATATATATATATATATATATATATATAATCCATATCACCGCCGCACCAAGTTTGCCAAATATTTCGTAGCGTATGTGTGTCAACTCCGTTGAATACAGCAAGAATATTGCAGTTATCTCTGATCACTTTTGGTATTTGAGTGTATCGTTCAGTGACATATATTACATCGGTATCTTATGCCTACCTCTGGAAAATATCCTAGCGGGATTATTTTGATTGTCTAACATGACATCATCATATACGACTAAACTGTTAATACTTCCATCGATAACATCAATGCTCGGTGCTTCATCGATATCGGTTATAAACTCAATAATATCCTCATCGATTTCCGAATTTGTTTTCTCGTTAAAAACCTTTAACACCTCGTAACATCGCTGATCGTCCGCACTCGGGGCTATTAAATACAATTTGTCCCATTTCATCCATCTCGTTATTAAATTAAGTAGCAGTTGTGCCTTGCCGCTTCCAGATAATCAAATTATAATCTTGCGAATAGAATTTGGTAGAACTGCATGATGCTTAACTGGTCCTCGTGTTTTAGTCGCCGAAAAATCAATTACATTCATGTTATTATAAATAAATTGTGGTTCTATATTGTGTGAAATGTAAGAAGAGTACTAGCACAAACGACCTGGCGATTACAACTAAAAATAACAGATCAGCACATGCTGGTAAGTGTGTAGAATTTTATACCAAAAAATTTAGAATTTGTTTCTATGAAATCTGGAGATGCTTTTTAAAAAGACGAGGAGGTGATATTGCAGCCAAGTTAGTAAAACTCCCAGGAACACAATGGGCAAAATATCCGGAGAAAAACACCTTCCAGGATATAGTTATTGTGGACCCGGGACCAGACTCGGTATCAGACTCGATGATCAAAACCAACCACGACCCCGTGAAAAATCAATAAACGCCATTGATAAGGCGTGTTATGCTCATGATGTTGCTTATAAAAGCAGTAATCTGCAACACAGTCATATCGTAGATGTAAAATTGATTCATGCGTTGAATTCTATCACTGATAAATCCTTCAAAGAAAAATTGGCTTCATGGTTGATAAAATCGGCGATGAGAAGTAAATTGATGTTGGGTGCTGGTAATTAATAGCATCATGGAATCTTTTTATTATTCTCCAAGAGGATACTGGAGGGGTAAATCAGCAATCGGTAAACTCGCTAGCGCCGCAAAGGTGAAAAATACCACTGCAGCGGATTGGTTGTCCAAAGAGGCAATATGGCAAATTTATCTACAACCGCCTAAACAAATTAACTTCTCGCATTTTGATGTCAGCGTCGTTAATGAGGTTCATCAGGCTGATATATTATTTCTGCCGCATGATGGTGTTACGAGTATGCGCTAAACGTAGTTGATGTTACAGAGTCGATACAAACAAGCATAACCTCTAAAAACAAAATCATCAACTGAGGTGACTTCTGCGTTTGAAAGGATTTATCGACGAGGTCCTCAGCATTGACCAAATCTATTACCTGTTGATACTGGCAAGGAATTTCAGGGTGCAGTGTTATCAACAATGAAGCATCATAATGTCTCCATCAGACGAGGACATACTGCACTACATCGCGATCAGGCAATTGTTGAACGATTTAATCGGACACTTGCTGAGCGGTTATTTGGATATCAATACGAGGAGTTTATTCAGGATAAACGATCCCGTGAATGGAATCAAGAGATGAACAAACGTTATTACCGCGCTGAATAATGAGATTACTCGAACAATTATTATGAAACTTAACAACGCGATTAAGAAAAAGTATATACCTGTTAAACCGCAAATGATTTTTCAAAACAACCAATACTCGGTAATGTCTCTGTAGGATATTTATATGAACCTGGAGAGCTCGAAGGTGGCAAAAAAAGAGCTACTGATCCTATTTGGAGTGTTACTGCACATACAATATCTAGCATAACGAGATCTACGGGTAGACCACCAGTCTATAGGTTGTATTCAACTGCTCCTCAGCGAGGATTTACTCGTAAACAACTACAAGTGATACCCAAGGATACTCAATTACCGCCGCGTGGTCTTAACTAGCACCTTTGCGTCTGTTGCACTCAAGACAAGTCAGCATCACATTATCTCTGGTATGACCTACGCTGCTATTTTTTCTATCAACGGTAAATTGGCAGGGATCTTTATCCGACCAACACCAACGCATTATACAATTGCAACTGACGCAGTGATTATTCTGTTGTTTCAGCGTGATTATAAATTCGGCATCAATATCAAATTTTGTTATTTTTTTGTCCTGTTTTTATAAAAAGAGTTTTTTTCTGATTATATCATCGCTGACAATATCACTTATTGTAGTGTCATTATAGTCTAAAACAACTCTTCGAAGTTGATTTATTCTTCGTACCCTGGGCACTGCAAGAAAAACTAAATTCGACCACTCGATGCGATTGTCTATGATCCAAACAATTGTATCGGATACAGTCAACCGCTGCGAATAATGTATCGTCGCTGCGTATCCCAGCTTCCATGGGGATTTATCAGCACGCAGTGCATCTTCGAAGACATTGATATCAACTAATACAATATCATTTAACACGAGAATCTGCTACCATGACTCTGTCAGGCCTGGAATATCAACTTCGATATTTTGTCTTCGTGTATCCTGGGTATATAACACAGCGGCACTGGAAGTGTTGCAAATTTTTCTTTGTGTGTGTTAAATAACTTCATCTGAAGTGTCTCTATCTTTCTACTTGCCACTATCAAATCGTTTGGTCTCCACGCTTCCCAAAAATCATTTAATGGAGTTTCCGAAATTATTTCACGTGCTATTTCACACTGGATTCTATCCGGTTGTAATCTGATTAGTTTCTTGAACTCGCGTAATTCATTATCAAGTGCTCTAAGATAGGCATTAATTTCTTCATAATAGTCAAGAAAATTCTTTAGCCAATTATGTGGGGATAAACCGACAAATGGTGGTGGTTGACCATGATCGCCACACATTATCACTTTTGTATTCGCTAGCAATAACCAATCGAGAAACTTTTGTAATACATCTAACGACACTAAGCATATCTCATCCCAGATCATGATTTCAGGAATATATTTCTCACGCATTCGATGATGAGTCCATTCGTCACCTTTATATCGAAAACAACTATGATAAGTGCAAGCATTAATTCCTCGTTGTTTCATCTCTCTTGCAAGTCTATGTGTTGGTGTTAGTACAATCATGTCTGATTTCCTTTGAAAAAATTCGATCGCACGAGTCGTCTTCCCTGACCCACCACAGCCGTTTAAGTAACTGGTTTTATATCTACATATTGGATCGGAACACGACGGTGCATTAGAAAGTTCTGATATCTGATTATTTTTCAAGTAATTGTTTTCAATTGTAACATCTGCTGATTTGGAGTAATCACGCAGTATTTCTTTTTTAATTCTCCATGATCCCCAACTCTCGTCTGAATTAGTGAATTCAGCCACCGCTTCTTTATGTTTTACGTCTATATAAAATGAATCAGTGGCGACTCTAACCGTGGTGTCAGGAAATCTATTTATTATCGAAAGTAAATTAATAGAAGAGCAGCAGAGAGGGTGAACCCTACAACGTTTTTAGACAAAATTTGATTGAAATCCTAAACCGAGCCTTCCTACGATCTCATTTTAACCAAAAAAAGGCAAACCCTACAACGTTTTCAGACAAAAAATTTATTGAAATCTCCCTACGAAATCATTTTAACTAAAAAAATGAAAACGATTTTTTAATTAATTTTGGTCGCAACTTGTTGTCATCTACCCTCTCTGCTGCTAGTGATTTCATCACTAGTGATTTCAGTTCTGGGTTAATAATTCTTTTACGATTTTAACCGAATATTTGATCAAGTCCGATACGATATCGTGTCCGAGGATCATGTAGATTTATTGTTGCGAATCCGTGTGGTTTTGACTGAGCATGACTAAAGAAATCTCGAAATTGATTGAAGTCCATATCAGAACACCATGTCTGCCAAATATTTCTAAGAGTATGAGTATCAACTCCGTTGAATACAGACAATAAATTGCAGTTATCTCTGATGACTTTTGGAACCTGAGTGTAGCGTTGAGTGACATATATCACGTCAGTGTTTTTGTGACGCCCACGGGAAAATATTCTAGCAGGATTTTTTTGTTTATCCAACATTATATCGTCGTATACGACTAAATTGTTAATATCTCCATCAATATCATCAATGCTCGGTGCTTCATCGATATCGGTTATAAAATCAATGGCGTTCTCACCCTTAATTTCTGATGCATTCTCGTTAAAATCTTTTAGCACTTCATAACATCGTTGATCATCTACGCTAGGGGCAATTAAATACAACTTATCCCACTTCATCCATCTCATTATTAAATTGAGTAACAATTGCGTTTTACCGGATCCAGATGGCCCGATTATAATCATCCGGATAGAGTTTGGTAGCGCTGCATGATGCTTAATTGGTTCTCTTGTTTTAGTCGCTGAAAAATCAATTATATCCATATTTCTATACATAAATTATGGATCTATATTGTGTGAAGTGTAAAACGCGTACTGGCACAGATGATGTGACGACGATTACAACTAAAAATAACCGATCAGCGCTTTCTGGTAAATGCGTGCAATGTGGTACAAAGAAATTTAGATTTGTGTCTATGAAATCTGATTTAAAAAAAAACGAGGAGGTGATATCGCAGCCAAATTAGCAAAACTCCCTGGAACCCCATGGGCAAAGTACCCCGGAGAAAAGCACCTCCCAGGATATAGCTACTGTGGACCGGGAACCAGACTTGATATCAGACTCAATAATCAAAATCAACCCAACCCCGGTGAAGAACCAATAAACGCCATTGATAAGGCCTGTCACCTTCATGATGTTGCTTATAAAAGCAGCAATCTGCAACACAGGCATCTAGCAGATGTGAAATTAATTCATGCGTTAAATGCTATTCCTGATAAATCCTTCAAAGAAAAATTGTCTTCATTTTTGATAAAATCGGCTATGAAAAGTAAATTGATGTTAGGTGCTGGTAATTAATAATATGGAATCAATTTATTATTCTCCGAGGGGATACTGGAGGGGTAACGCTGCAATCAATAAACTCGCTAGAGCTGCAAAAGTGAAAAAAACCACTGCGGCTAATTGGTTATCCAAACAGGCACTATGGCAAATTTATCTACCACCGCCTAAACAAATTCAATTCTCGCATTTTGATGTGACCGCTCCTAATGAAGTTCATCAGGCTGATATATTATTTCTGCCACATGATCGTGGTTACAAATATGCGTTAACCGTAGTTGATATTGCGAGTCGATACAAAGAAGCAGAACCGTTAAAAACAAAATCAGCCACTGAAGTCGCTTCTGCATTTGAAAGGATTTATCGACGAGGTCCTCTGCGTTGGCCAAATCTGTTACAAGTTGATCCTGGCAAGGAATTTCAGGGTGCAGTGTTATCTACAATGAAACATCATAATGTCACCATACGACGAGGGCATACTGCGCTACATCGCGATCAGGCCATTGTAGAACGATTTAATCGGACGATTGCTGAGCGGTTATTTGGATATCAATACGCAAAAGAATTCATTCAAGAAAAGCGATCCAGTGAATGGGTTAAAAGATTACCATCTGTGATTACTGCACTGAATAACGAGATTACTAGAACAATCAACATGAAACCTATCAACGCGATTAAAAAGAAGTCAATACCCGTACAACCACAAAAAGATTTCCCTAGAAACGCTAGCGTTTCCCAACCAATTCTTGGTAGTAATGTCATTGTGAGGTACTTATACGAACCAGGAGAGCTTGAAGGAGGTAGAAAAAGGGCTACTGATCCTATTTGGAGCATCACTACGCATAAGATATCTAGTATAACACGATCAACTGGTAGACCAGCAATCTATAAACTGGATTCAACTGCTCCTCAGCGGGGTTTTACTCGACAACAACTACAAGTGATTCCCGAGGATACTCAATTGCCACCGCATGGTCTTAACTAGCGCCGTTGCGTCTATTGCATTCAAGACAAGTCAACATCACATTATTTCTGACATGACCGAGATTGTTATTTTTTCTGTCTACGGTGAATTGGCGAGGATCCTTATCCGAATACTGCCAACGCATTATACAATTGCAACTCGCGCAGTGATTATTCTGTTGTTTCTTCAAAGTGATTATTAATTCAGCATCAATATCAAATTCTCGTTGTTTTTTTTTGTCCTGTTGTTTGTAACCGGAGAGTTTTTTATTAATGATGCTAACATCAATATCACTTATTGTTGTGTCATTATCATCACCAATGATTTCATCATCGCCTGACTCTGTCAGGACAACTCTTCGAAGTTGATTTATGTTTCGTACTCTGGATACTGCGAGATAGACTAAATTTGACCATTCGATGTGATTATCCACCATCCAAACAATTGTATTCGATATAGTCAATCCCTGTGAAGAGTGTATTGTTGCTGCGTATCCTAGCGTCCACGGGGATTTATTAGCACGCAATGCATCTTCAACGACATTGATATCAACCAGCACAATATCATTTAATACCAGAATTTGTTTTTCATTCTGTCCTGGAATATCAACTTCAATATTCTGTTTTCGTGTATCCGATGGCCTATAACAAAGGGGTACTGGAAGCGTTGCAAATTTTTCTTTATGCAATTCAAATAACTTCATCTGAAGTGTATCCCTGACTATTTTTCTACTTGCAATGATCAAATCGTTTGGTCTCCACGCTTCCCAGAAATCATTCATTGGGGTTTCTGAAATCACTTCACGCGCTATTTCGCATTGGATTCTATCCGGTTGTAATCTAATTAGCGCTTTGAACTCGCGTAATCGTTCATCAAGTGATCTATAATCAGTGGTGATTTCTTCATAGTAGTCTACAAAACCCTTTAGCCATTCATGTGGAGATGCACCGACAAATGGTGGTGGTTGGCCTTGATCCCCGCACATGACGACTTTTGTGTTTTTGGTTAACAACCACTCAAGAAATGTTTTTAATACATCTAATGACACTGTGCATATTTCATCCCAGATTATGATTTCAGGAATGAATTTATCACCCATTCGATCAGGAGTCCATTTGTCACCCTTCCATCGAAAGAAGCTGTGATAAGTGCAAGCATTTACCCCTCGTTGTATCATCTCTCTGGCGAGTCTATGAGTCGGTGTTAGCACAATCATGTTAGTAGAAATACAAGTATTTCCACCACCACGATATAATTCAATTGCACGAGTTGTCTTTCCTGACCCACCACAACCGTTTAAATAAACTGTCTTGTATCTACAGATTGGATCAGATACCGGTGGTGCATTAGAAAATTCTGATTGAATTTCAATACGGTTACAACAAATATATTTATCATCCATGGCAACGTCTGCGGATTCACAATACTCATGTAGCATCTCCTTTTTAAATCGCCAACGCCCCCAATTTTCTTCGGGATCTGTGAATGCCGCTACAGCTGATTTGTACTTATTGTGTATATACATCGAATCAGTGGCTACTCTAACCGCGGTATTAGGAAATCTATTTATCATCGAAAATAGATTAATAGAAGCATAGGCTAACATTGAACTTCTCAAATGTGTGTACTGGGAATTATATCCATCACAGTAGGTAACAACCGTACCTAATTTCTCACCATTGGATAGAAAAGCATCCTTACGGGATACAAGTTTTCCCTGTTTCATTAAATCCGCTACAATAAAATCGTATTCAGCGACATCTATGATCAACCGCGAAGAGTATTTTGCGTTATCGTATCGTCCACCCTGGGTAAATTTACCGATTATTCTTCTTCCGAGATCTTTTGCTTGTTCTTTTTTAATTTCAAATAACTTCTTAGACCAATTTATGATTTCTTCTTCACTGAAATCTGGAAACTGTTTTCGTAGTTCGTTGATTATTCTATCTAGATCGGGTTGTGGTAGCCAAACTTCTTTCTGAGCTCGATAGCATATAATAGCATCGGAAACAATCAACGATATTAGCATACCACAATCAATCATATATCTCAATAGCACTATTGGCATCCAGTGTTTTTCAGAAAGGTGTCTACCGAGCCAAACATAACTACACGGATGTAACCCTGTAGCTAATTCGAATGATATCACACGAGCGAATCCGGTTATATCAAAATCAGGTAATGGTCCATTAATCGCAACACGAGTCATTTCATGCGTGGGGTGTCCAAATCGTTTGAAGTACTCAGCGCATTCCCCATACCCGAGAAAACTTCCGGGATAACACGCGGATATATCAATTGAAATCATACCATCACATGAGTATTTCGTATTCCACAGTCCTCCATGACCAAATTCGACGCAACTCAATTTAACATCCTCGAGAAAATCATTTCGTGTTGGACGCCATGAGTTTTTTTCTCTTGCGAAGTGAGCTACCACTGATGGAATAGTAAAACTATCCATGAGTAGTTTTTCATGGGAATTCTGCGGTGAAAAATCACTAGCGATTTTTCTCATTCTGTTATCTAATTCTTCAATGCGATATAATTCACCATTTGGTTTTACAAATTGATCGAATTCTTCATCACTTCTAAGTAACCACACTGACACAGGATCATCTTTACACAACGCATGAATAGCATCGAATAATTTCTCTTCATAGAAAACATCCCCGACGAACTCCTTAGGGATATATTTCACGGTTCGTTCTCGTGGAAATATTGTTACCGCAGGTGTCCACGCGTGTTTGTTATGATCAATAATCTGTATTGGGGCTCCATTTTTGTTATATTTCGGTTCGTATAAAACCTCTCCGGTTATCGTCATAACGGTTATTGGGAATCGTAATGATGTTTCTAATTTAGCTATATCAGAAATCTTTGCACCATGCTGTTTCACTGTCAGTTCCCACTCGGTTATTTTCCTACGTCGCAGATCAGTTAGTTTATTTCCTCGGGATGCATTTGTGAAGTGTTCTATTATTCGTTCTGCTACACAATTAAGCCCTGACGAATATTTCATAGGAGCTAGTTTTGCGATATCGGGTTTATCATTTAACGGATATATCCCATAAACCATTGCTGTTACGGGATAAGATCTTTCGTAGTATGGTTTATCAATGCCGGTTAGAATCCCTGGTTTGGAATCTCTACTCACAATGACAGCTTTTTTATTCTTGAGGATTGGTTCAAATTTATCCTTAATAATCCATTTGCCATCGACTTCGATAATGAATTTGATTCGGAAAAAATGCCGTTTTTCCCCAACACGTGAAATTATCACTGCTGCTTTTTCATCATTCATGGTAGCATCAACAACACCATCAATTCGAAATGTTGACCAACAATAAGATGCTCCATCACGCTTGAATTCATTAAAACAGTCTCTGATTTTACTAATCATGGCTTTATCAAGAATTGTATTCTTTGGTGTATTAGAAACTATATCGAGATTGAATTGAGCATCTTTCCAGGGGTAATCTCTCTTGGACGTTTTTGAAATCCGAAGGATTTTGGGTTTATCGAGATTAAATTTGTTACGTCTTTTTGGTTTATCGAGATTAAATCTAGGACTGATTTTCAATAATCTCTTAAACTCTTTCATGTTTCCGTCTCTTGGACGTTTGTTACGTTTTTTGGGTCTATCGAGATTAAATCTAGGACTGATTTTCAATAATCTCTTAAACTCTTTCATGTTTCCGTCTCTTGGACGTTTGTTACGTCTTTTTGGTTTATCGAGATTAAATCTAGGACTGATTTTCAATAATCTCTTAAACTCTTTCATGTTTCCGTCTCTTGGACGTTTGTTACGTTTTTTGGGTCTATCGAGATTAAATCTAGGACTGATTTTCAATAATCTCTTAAACTCTCTATCAGCATTAAATTTAGCATTTCTCGAAGTCAATCTCTTGAACTCCATCATGCTATACTAAAAACAAGTGTCTAAATGAAAGATTTTTATATAATGAATCACTGCAAATGGATCAGTCAATGAATTAGACAAATAGTATAGTATACGAATGAACCAGGAATTCAGACCACACCCAGTGAGTACAAATTATGAAGCATCCAGTGATGGTGTTGTAAGAAACCGTAGACTGAAGAACCCAGTTGGGTGGGATAATGGTATGGGGTATTTGTTCTTTACTGTTGGAAAGAAGAAATATTACAATCATCGTTTCGTGTATGAATGTTTCCATGGATTGATCAAAGATGGTTTTGTTATTGATCATATTGATTCTAATCCGAAGAACAATTCCTTATCAAATCTTCAAGCAATCACACATAGTGAGAATACCAAACGAGGAAGGACTGGGAAATACTCGAAAAAAGCGAGACCTGTGAAATCTTTGAATACAATAACTAACGAAGAAAAAGTATTTAAATCAATATATGAAGCCGGCAAGTATTTCAATATTTGTAGACCCTCAGTACGATTCGTTGCAGAGGGGGTTTGTCGATCGGCTATTTCAAAAAAGAGCGGACAGAAAATTCAATTTAGTTATGTCTAATGCGTCATATTTTTCATTTAGAAATATATCATTATTATAGAATAATGAATTCTGAAAACATGAATAGCATCATATCCGAGATTTCAAAATTGAAAGGTTGGGATATTGAACTATCAGATGGGTTAAATCCTGATCAAATCATGTCTGATTTTCAGGACATAGAATACGGAGTTAACAACAATAAATATATGCTACCAAAGAAGTATGCGCTCATCAAAAGAATTCAGAATTCTATTAAGGACTCTCTCGCATTTTCCAGTGACGTAAGTGTGTTCGCTCCGTTGTATACCATCGTAGAACGAATACGAAAAGAATTGGGGTACGAATACGAATTGAAAAAGGAGGTTAATTCTAAAGTTAGAAACCTACGGGCGTTAATTCAAGAAAATGAACAATTTTGATTGACCAACCATTTATCATTATTTGATTGTGACCGTCCCTCATAGAGATTTTAATTTTTTTTAGCATTTTTTGATTAAAAATGTCAAAATCAGTGAATGAAAAATTGATGGCTGGTTCGGATTGATCAAAAATAGAATGTTGAAACTAGCAGTATTATTATTTTTATATACAATTTTGCTACTTTCAACATCGATGAACGAAGCTGTCTCACAGTGAAATAACACTTCCATGACCATCCGATGATGTTAGGTCGGGTTCGGGAAAATTGTTTCACAATTGAAAAATTGTTTGCGATTTCAAATAATGGTCAATGAAGCATTAACAACCCGATTGGCTCGTGAACGACTGGATGCAATCAGGAGATTTGTACCAATTCGTGACTCTGTACGGAATAAACTACAACAACGACAGAGTCTTCAGACTGATTTTGCTATGGGATCCGAAGAATTGTTTAAACCAGTAACCACAGCAACGAAGGGGATAGAGCGTGCTATACTGGGAGATGTTCCCGAGACGGGAAAATCTGTTATTGGTGAACTCGAAAAAATAGCAGCGAAAACTGAACAAACAAAACAAATAGAATCAAAAAGAACAGTAGATGATTTACGCATGAGGTTTAACGAGGAAGGGTTAGCAAAAATCGATAAGACTGATCCAACAGAAATTCCTGCGCTTGTTGTTACGACTTATGAAGACAGAAAAAAAATGTTGAAACCAGAATATCATAAATATGTTAGAAGTATAACTCATTGGGCTGATATATTCTACAAAATCAAAACTGAAAAAAGTCAAAAAAAGACAGATAGTGCATCATACATTGAATATATCAATGCGGTGGATATAGTGTATAAACAATACGATGAGTTTAAACAACAACAAAAACCGCAAAAATTGCAAAGGCGGCGACAGCAACCTGCAAAGAAAATATCTTTTTCACCTAAAAAACAACAAATACCACGTGATGATGATTTTCTTGATTATTTATTACAAGAAGCCGATTTAGAAAAACAGGATGAAGAAAAAAAATTGGATGAAGCAACTGGTTATAGCGGAAGTGGATTAAGAGATTCCAGTGTTTCATGTCCTGGTAGTGTTATCAATGATATATCACGATTAGAAGTTCTTGTAGGAGGGTTCCGAGCTGGAAATAACTCACCGGAAATAATTAATGAAGCAGCTGATATCTGTAGACGATTATTTCAGGGTGGTATCATAGATATCAGCACATATCGAGATTTCATTGGCGAGTTAGTAGACGGTGAAACCGTCCATGGTTATCACAGTGATTAATCACCGAGACTGAATAAAAACGCTAGCGTGGAAATCCGAAGGATTTCACAATTGAAAAATGGTTTCTGATTTCAAATAATGATCATACACTACAATCATGATAAACCAGCCCCCGTCTACGTAGTTAATTCACGGTTTCCAGTTTATAGAGCATACTACGGAGATGGTTTAGGCAATACCATTGCAGGGTTATTTGCGAGAATGGCTCCAAAAGTGATGCCGTTGGCTAAACAACTAGGAATGAAAGCAATTGAAGTTATTCGTGATAAGGGTATTAGTACTGTTGGAAATCTTGCTGGAAAAGCGTTTTCAACTGCGAAGAATAAAATAACATCATTAGTGAAATCACGGATGAAATCCAAAGGATTTTCAAAGAAACCGTTACCGTCTACAGCGGAAATGCCTGCAAGTGTTAGTAGAATTATAAATAACGCAGTAGACGAAAAATTAGCGTCAATGGCTTTAACTCCCGACCAAAGCAATATTGCAAATATGATAGCAGGAAGCGGCTTTAAAAAACTACGTCGATGAAAATCGTTTATGATGAAAATCCTACGGATTTTTACGATTTAGACTCTGATAAATAGAATAAAATGTTCAAAAAATCACATGATCCGGCGTTTGATATAGACGCCCCAGTTGGCAAGGATGATTCTGTACGCGATTATCAATATTACGCTTATCATGCAATAGACGCAAATAGTCGATCGCGAATTGAACTTCAAGTCCATGATACCAGTAAATACTTTTTGCCTTGTGAAGCATTTATTGAAGTACAAGGAGAACTTGTAACAGCTGCTGATACTCCTAATGCACGAGCACCGTATCCAGCTGGTACTCAAGTCGGTTTTGTCAATAATGGTATTATGGCGTTATTTGAGAGTGCTAGATATCTCATTGATGGAAAAGAAATTGAGTCCATAGATCGTGATGTTGATGTAGCTACAACAATAATCGGGTTAGCGAGATATTCTGATGATTATACAAGATCAGCAGGACCTTCTATGATGTTTGCAAAAGATGTTACAAATAACGCTGGAGGAAAACAATTTATTGTAAGACGACCAAAAAAACGTGATAATAATGATTCTGAGATCGAGGATATGATTATAAACAACGATGCTAATTTTAATCTAGGAGCTGCAACACGAAACGCAATGTTGCAAGGAGCGCGTAGATCATTTTCATGCGCGATTCCACTACATCATATATTTGGATTCTGTAGAAACGTCAGAAAAGTTATTTATGGGGCGAAGCATACAGTATCGCTTGTACGAAAAGGTGATGATAATGACGCAATTTGGAGGATTCCAGCAAACCCAGCTGCAGATCATGTAAATGATGATGCCGGTAAAGTCAATTTAACAAAAATATCATTGTGGATGCCAGTGTTGACTCCAGCAATCACTGCAGAAGAACGATTACTATCATTTATGGACCAAGGAGGAAAATCGTTGTTGAGTTGGTTATCAGTAAGTACAGATGTTCAACAAACAAGTCTGAACGGGATATTCACGTGGAATCTAGCATCAAAACAAGGCGTTTCTGCGCCACGTCATATATTTATAGCGTTACAAGATAATAGGCGAATTGGCGATCAACAACGAAGTCATATGATATTTGATCAATTAGGTGTGAAAGACGTCTCACTGAGAATAAATGGCCAACAGGAACCATCCGAGGATATACAACTTAATTACACAGAAAATCATATTGCACGAGTTTATCATCGTCTGTTGTCATTTATGGCACGCGATCAAAATGTGGATACTGGTTTGCAAATATCACAATATGATTTTAAAAATCTATATCCGATCTATTACTTCTCACTGGAACATCTCGATTTAACAAGACAATCCGTCGTTGATATACACTTTAGAGCTAATGTAGATAAACCTGATGCTATTGCTAATTATAGAGCTATTGCTGTCATTCTCAGCGACAAATCAATGATACTCGAAGGTGTTGGAGGAAGAATGAGAGTGGTAGATGCGCCAGTAGAAAATCTTTGATTGAAATCGTAAACGATTTTCTTGATTTTCAATGAAATCTTACGGATTTTACGAATTAGAATCAATCTATTATGTATAATGTCATATAGTGTTATTAGTGTTACGCTAACTCCCGGCCAATTAAAAAAGTTACAATCGGAATCAACTAGGCGATGTGGAACCACAATCACGTTGAAACCCAACCAAATGACTGATGGTGCAAATAAACTATCGCTGACAACTCGTCAGGTGAAACATTTCAATGATGCACTTGCAGCCAAAAAAGGTGTTCAGATTACTCTTTCTGCGGCTGCTATCAAAAATATGATTAAAACAGGCGGTATATTTCCGTTGTTAGCTGCAATACCAGCGCTAATTGCAGCAGCAGCCCCAGCGGTGGCTAAAGCAGCGGCGTTAGGGGCTGTTGGTACTGCAGCAGGAATGGCACTAAAGAAAGCAACTGGGAAAGGATATAAAAAAAAGAGGAGATCCGTTCATGGATTGGGTCTAAGACTACCAGGAACCCCGTATTCATGGTACAGCGGAAAGGGTCTAAGACTACCAGGAACGATTTATTAATTCAGAAATCTTCGATGGTTCCCATGTCCAATTTTGATTTAATGGATGCGGCTAAAAAACTAGTGATTAAAAACTTCAGAGGTGTCTTTATGAAAGATCAATTACCACATCAACCAAACAAAACTGAAACCGGAATCATTAATCTCGATAACAGCACCGGACCCGGAACTCACTGGGTTGCATACGCTATTGATCCACGTGGGATTGTTTATTTTGATTCATATGGATTAGCCCCACCAAAAGAGTTTATGCGGTATATAAAAACCCTTCCAATGAAGACTTGGTATTCTACGCTACCAACACAACAAATGAATGACCCACCAATATGTGGCAGCGAAGTATTAAATGTCCTTGACGCTATTTCTAACTCCTTGAGTAACCCAAGGGGAAAACCACCACATGTTGTCGTGAATGAATACACTAGCAATCGCTGGAAATCGAAACGATTTTAGAGAGAGAAAGAGTTTTACAATAACATGATTGATATTTGGGGGAGATCTTTGAAACCCAAACCCGATGACACTGCACCACCTGATTCTGTCAAGGATATAAAAAAAATAATTGAAGATGAAATCGCTGAGACGTTGAACTTAACAAATGTTGATCCTAATGAAATAGTTGTATTTCAAGACAAACAGGGTAAATTGAAATCCAGTGATGTGTCATTGAATGACATTTTGATACGGCAGCGCGCTGCCGCTGAAAACTCTATTGCACTGTATTCCAACGATGGACGACTTAAACCAGGCGCACTTGTGTCTACGATCACCGACGCGATTGCTACCAACGAACGTGAGCTGAATGATTTTATACGAGGTTATAATGCTTTTCGCAAAAATGTCGTACATAAATTTTTTGGAACCCCGCTTGTGGTTGGCATGACTCTCGCTGAAATTAAAAACTATCTATCGCTATTCTTCGCTAACAAGGACGCGGGAAGGATGATGAATGAAAATGAAATCAAGGCAAATTATCTCGAGATTTCTAAACTAATAGAAGATCAAAAACCCACTAATGACATTGTTGGTAGATTCTTTGGATCCCCACCTGTGGCAGACTCGACTCTCGCTGAAATCAGTGAGTTTATCGGCAAGCACACTCACAATGCCTACATCGCTAATAATTTCTTTGGTGTCCCGGTTACATCTACAATGACTCTCAAAGATATTAATATGTTTATGGTGAGACAAACAACACTTAATACCATCGTGGATAAATTTTTAGGGAGAACACCTGTGTCTGAAACCACATCGTTGACAGGCATGACTCTCGCGGAAATTAAAAGCGCTATTGACAAACAAAAGCACACCAGTGATATTGTTAATAAGTTCTTTGAGGGCAGTAGCCTCCAAGATATCACGACGAAATTTTCTAACATCGACAACCATATTAAAACCCAAGCACTGATTAGAATCAACGAACTTCTGGTTTCATTCTTTTCTAACAGGTGGGGAGGGACAATAGATCCTACCAGAATCACGGTAAATTATCTCGATATTTACGACGATCTTCTTAAACTAAAAGAAAACTTTGAAAAGATAAAAATTCCGCACAAAAAACCTAAAAATATCGTGTATACGATCAAACATAGAATCGAGGATTGGATAAGAGACCAATCTCCTAGAATTACCATCGATCTCTTGTGGGATGAGGGGGAAGTGAAGGTTGATGGTATCTATAGGTTAACGTGGGCCTCTATCGATCAATTTAATATGATCATGAACAATAGAACCTACTCTGGTGGAGTCGCGACGTTAATTATCGAGACTGGCATAACACCACAATTTTACTTCGTCGCGGTTGATAGCTCCACCATTAGATCAAAAATAGCCTTGTGCATAGAACTCGTAGATCATTTTTCCGGCTGAAGTACTAGCAATTCCCGCTAACGATGACAAATAATTGAAAACACTAGCGGGTTTAAAATAACAACAATGACTTTGTCATCGACGCAATGTCGCTATGATCAGGTCAGAGAATTTCAGAATAGACTCAAAACCCTCACTGAGGAGTATCAAATAAAAATAAAAAAATACCGACGAAAAATCACCGCAATTGATGTTATTATGTACTCGGTGTCAAGCGTTCTCACTGGTGCCGGAATAATACTTGCATCGGTTACAATGATTGCCCCGGTCGTAGTTCCAATTTGCATTTCTGCGGTGGCTACAATCGGGGGTATATTAACCGGGATAGCAAAAAAGATATCATCATGCAGCCAGAGTAAACTGCAGAATTACCTACTTCAATTTCATATTGCATCAACCGCATATTCGCAATTATCATTGATGATATCGTCGTCACTCGACAATACGATTATATCAGATAGTGAATTCTCAGCGATGGTCAGTATTTTTGATTCCGCGATATCGAAATTAGAGCGACAACATGAGTATAATAACAATGACAACACCGATGGAATCAGAAAACACGAACCCAAAAAACAAAATGATCTCAATAATATCAACATTACCAGATTGTGAATTCTCAGTGATGGTCAGTATTTATGATTCCTCGATACCAAAATTAGAAATAAATCATGAGTATAATGACGACACAGCAGGAATTACTTCAACGAGTAGTGGAGAACACGAACCCAGTACAAACGAGTATGATATCAATAACATCTACGAAACCCGAGTTTAGTGTGAATTTCCCTAGCCCAGTCCCCGTGAAGGAGATAGCGCTAGCAAAACTACGAATGTATCACAGTTGGCCTAATATCAGATCAAAATCATTTGGTGGTCAACAACCCAATAATTCTTTAGTGTTTGCAAATAAGAATAAACCCGACGGAACTCCAGACTGGAACGTCGTTTCGATACCAACAGGGTCATACCAAATCGAACAAATCAATAATGAATTCGCGCGTAGAATAAAATCGATTACTGGAAAAGAATCAAAAATCGCTATAACAGTTCATGAACCGACGCTATCATCCGCGATTGAAATAAGCACAGAAGGATACGTCGTAGATATCTATCAGAGTTCTATTAGAACCGTACTAGGATGGCCTGAAAAACCACCGGAAAAATCCACCACCGACTTAACCACGGATGTACAATCATATCATGAAATCAATCCCAGTTATCGAGATGATTTATCTGATATAAGAAAAGGAAAAATCGCCGATAGATTTATATTCACCAACAAAGACACATTGCAATGGGATTTTATCATTAAAAGAACAACCGACTCATCTGTTACTATTTCATTTACGCTAACTGACGTCCGTGGTTATTTTAATGAGATTAAACAATTATATGACACACAACTAGAACAACTACGGAAAACAAGATCGCAAAAACACGTTGAAATAATAAATCAGCTTATATCGGACATGAAATATATCTATGAACTAATTATTCAAACAATAATTAATGACAACAGCGATAATAAACAACGATTCCTAACCGATTACAATATCACAGAAGACAATCTGCGTAATTTCAAGTTTCCGAAATACAACGCTGATGAATTAGCAAAAATTGTTAAAACCGATATCAAAGCACTACAAAAATCAGACTCAACTGTCCTCCTCAAACATAATAATGATCCAGATGATGGTGGTAGGCATATCGCTCCGTTCAACGTGAATATTTCAACGGTGATTGCACTTAATTTAGTGTGTGATGTTATCGAAGGAAGCTATCAAATTAATCTCGAACGATCAAATCAAGCTCAGCAAGGATATATTCTTTATTCATTTGCACCAACAGCTCCTCCAGGATTCCTAATTATTGAAAACCCAATTAATCCTGTCTATATGCGATGCCATAATAATTCATTAACCAGAATTAATTTCAAACTCACCGACCAGTCAAATAATCTGATTGATTTACAAGAAGAGGTGTTAGCGATTAGTCTGTTTGTGAAATCATAAATGATTTTCGTCCTAAAGACTTGATCAAATATTCGGTTAAAATCGTAAAAGAATTATTAACCCAGAACTGAAATCACTAGTGATGAAATCACTAGCAGCAGAGAGGGTAGATGACAACAAGTTGCGACCAAAATTAATTAAAAAATCGTTTTCATTTTTTTAGTTAAAATGATTTCGTAGGGAGATTTCAATAAATTTTTTGTCTGAAAACGTTGTAGGGTTTGCCTTTTTTTGGTTAAAATGAGATCGTAGGAAGGCTCGGTTTAGGATTTCAATCAAATTTTGTCTAAAAACGTTGTAGGGTTCACCCTCTCTGCTGCTAGAAGCATAAGCCAGCATAGACGACCTTAAGTACGCATATTGAGGATTTTCTCCATCTGTGTAAGTAACAATTGTACCTAATTTGGTTCCATCGGACAAGAAAGCGTCTTTACGATCGACGTATACATCCCTAGATGTTACATCTGCGATTATAAAATAGTATTCAGCATCATCTATAATCAACCGCAAAGAATATCGCTTGTGGTCGTATTTTCCACCTTGTGTGAATTTACCAATTAGTCTTCTACCGAAATCTTTTCCGTTGTTATTCTTCGTCGAGATCGGGGAATTGTTTTTTGTTTTCGGTGATTATACTATGTAGACTATCGGGTTGTGGTAACCATACTTCAGTTTGTTTTCGATATGATATAATTGCTTCACTGACAATCAGCTATATCAGCATTTTAGAATCAATCATATACCGTAATAACACTATTGGAATCCAGTGTGTTTCAGAGATGTGTCTACCAAACCAAATATAACAGCAACAATAGTCCTTTAGCCAATTCAAATGATACCACACGAGCGAATCCGGTTAAATCAAAATCGGGGAGTGGTCCATTAATCGCAACACGGGTCATCTCGTGTGTGGGACGTCCAAATCTTTTGAAGTACTCAGAACACTCTCCATACCCAAGAAAACGCCCTGGATAACACGCAATCATATCAACCGAAATAATACTTTTGGGGTCATATTTTGTATTCCATAATCCACCATGGCCGTATGCAACGCAGCTTGATTCGATATCTGAGAGAAATTCTGCGTGTGTTGGTTTCCATAGATTTCTCTTTCTCGTGAAATGAGCTGCAACTGATGGTATTGTAAAACAGTTTGTTAGTAACTGTTCGTCCTAATCCGTTGAAAAACCACTAGCTAGTTTTTTCACCTCGTTGTGCAGGGCTTCAGTACGGTATAATTCGCCAATTGGTCTTACAAATTGATCGAATATACCCTCTTCGTCTTCAAAACTGTGAAGTAACCACACTGACAAGGATCGTTTTTAGTTAATTCGTAAATAAAATCAAATAAATTTCATGTGTAATATTTTATGGTTCTATCCCACGGAAATATTGTTACCGCAGGTGTCCAAGTGTGTTCATTATGGTCAATAATTTTGATTGGAGCTCCATTTGATTTATATTTTGATTCGTGTAATACCTCTCCTGTTATCGTCATTACGGTTATTGGGAATCTTAATGATGTTTCTAATTTGGCTATATCTTGAAATGTTGCTCCGCTCTCCATCACTGTTAATCCCCATTCATTTATATTTTTGTGTCTTAGATCCGTCAATTTGTTTCCACGCAACGCATTTGTAAAATGCTCTATTATTCGTTCTGCTACACAATGTATTCTCCCTGACAATTTCATGGGTTTTAGTTTATCAATACTCGGTTTATCATTTATCGGATAGATCCCATAAACAACTGCGGTTACAGGATAGGATCTCTCTAATACGGTTTGTCAATCTCAGTCAGAATTCCTGGTTTGGAATCCTGACTCACAGTGACAGTTCTCTTGTTTTTCAGGATGGGTTCAAATGTGTCGCGTATAATCCAATTCCCCGTTTCTAAGCGGATAATGAATTTCACTCTAAAAAAATACTTTTTCTTGTCAAGATGCGAGATTATCACTGCTGCTCTTTCGTCGTTCATGGAAGCATCAACAATATCATCAATTCGAAATGTTGGCCAACAGTGAGATGCTCCATCACGCTTGAATTCATTAAAACAATCACGGATTCTACACAACATGCTTCTATCACTTATTAGACTCTTTGGTATATCAGTGGAGACTCTATCGAGATTGATATCAATATTTTTCCAAGGCGTAATTTTCGATAATCTCTCGAACTCCTCCATATTATAATTAAAACAAGTATTTAAATAAGGAATTTATGATATAATGAATCATTGCAAATGGCTTATGATAGGATCAGTAACCGCTTGTAACAAATCATACAGAAATGAATTATGTGGATATCATTTGCAAAGCGTACGTCGTGGGAGTTTTGGACCCTTACCTTGCATACGATGTTGGATAGGTGTGCATGGTAAGTGAAGGTTATGTCTCAATTGTGGTGGTAAGCGATACAGAGAGCTAAAGCGCTATTATGATAAACGAGTCAAGGACTCCATCAAAGATTCCGACTCTAACTCTGTCAATGACAAAATCATAAGAACACGTCTAGACTATATTGATAGATTCTCAAGTAATAATTAAACCAAATAATTAATAAGACAAATAATATTATAGTATATTAATGAACCAAGAATTTCAACCACATCCTGTGATCATCGATGATGAAACATCTCGTGATGGTATTGTCAGACACCGCAGACTGAAGAAACCATTAGGGACGGACAATAATCTTGAATATCTTATGTTTAGTGGGTGCTGGAGGGAAAAAATATTACTGTCACAGAATCGCATATGAGTGTTTCCATGGATTGATAAAAGATGGTTTTGTAGTTGATCATATTGATTCTAATCCTAAGAACAATTCTTTAGATAATCTTCAAGCTATAACACAAAGTGAAAACACCAAACGAGGAGTGACTGGAAAACACTCGAAAAATGCGAAACCTATAAAATCATTTAATACAGAAAATAACGAAGAAAGAGTATTTCAATCAATAAATGAAGCTGGAAAGTATTTCGATATTTGTAGAGCCTCATTACAATATGTTGCAGAACCAATATATCGATCAGCGATTTCCAAGAGAACCGGACATAGAATTCAATTTACACATGTCTGAAATCTGTTTTGTATTGTATATTGTAACACCAAGGGGAATAACTCGTGTGGGCTTGTATACAATTTCTGAAACAGATAAGAGTTACGTATCTCAATGGGACTTTTGATGACTGAATGGGTTTTTTATGTGGTTTAATGTTTCACCAGGCGGAAGTTTGTCAACAAGCACCTCATAATGCAATGTTTGGGAGAATCTCTTGTCATCACTGAGCTTAGTCCGTTAAACCCTTCACGTGATACACATATATTGTATTCAAAATTATAGACTTGTAGATTACAAATACTAGTGTATTGCATACACGGATGGGATCTCGTCCTGGGCACCATCGTTCGAATCTCGTGGCAGGCATTATTGTCTACGGTACCGATTTGAAAGGTTTTTCTATATAATATGGGGCTTTATGCCATTCGAAATTCTAACCGTGAAACCAACATATGTCACACACCGTCACACGGTGTGAATGTGTTTTTACATTCAACCCGGGGTGATTTTGTTGCGGGTATGGTGGTTTCAGTTTGAATGTAGAACAGCACCCGTATGTATTGTCCTATTTGTACATCAAAGCAAGCCTTATTGGATTTCGCTAAACTGTTGTTGCACAGGTTAGGTAATCTGATAGGCTGTCGTCATTCATTGGATTTCGCTAAACTGTTGTCGTACAGGTTAGGTAATCTGATATATATCATCATGTATGTGTGTGTGCCTTACATACCTTCCCCAAAAACAGAGGTAAAGGCTGTGTTGTCCTATATATCAAATATGTGTGCCTTACATACCTTCTCCAAAAACAGAGGTCAAAGGTTGTGTTGTCCTATATATCAAATATGTGTGCCTTACATACCTTCTCCAAAACAGAGGTCAAAGGCTGTGTATATGTAAATATGTATATATCAAATATGTGCCTTACATAACTTCTCCAAAACAGAGGTCAAAGGCTGTGTATATATCAAATATGTGTGCCTTACATAACTTCTCCAAAACAGAGGTCAAAGGCTGTGTATATGTAAATATGTATATATCGAATATGTGTGCCTTACGTACCTTCTCCAAAACAGAGGTCAAAGGCTGTGTATATGTAAATATGTATATATCAAAAATGAAAAAAAGAGTCAAAAATTGACCCCTAATTTTTTTATTTCATATTATATATATAATATATCATACAATGAATTTCGAAAATATGAAGGTCATTATTAACGAGATTTCAAATTTGAAAAATCTATCTACCTACCTACCTATCTATCTATCCCTTAGTCTTGCTGACCGTTGGGGCACCAATGATGACCTGACAACCAGCTTCCTCCATTCCAATCTGTTCTCTGCTACTCTCACTGTCACTCAGCTTCAGTCCTGTCCATTCTGAGATGTTATTCTCCATCTTTTCCTCTGTCTGCCTCTCCTTCGCCCTCCCTGCACAGTACCTTGCATGATTGTCTTAGCAAGCCCTGCTGATCGTGTGACATGTCCGTACCATTTCATTTTCCGCTTTTTCACAATGGTCGATAGCTCTTCATAGGGCCCAATGGCTTGCTTAATTCTGTTTCTCACTTTCTCATTCGTGACATGATCTCTATATGTAATGCCAAGCAACCTTCAAAAGCATCTCATTTCAACATCTTGTATCCTCCTTTCGAGATCTGCTGTGAGGGTCCATGACTCACTGGTATATAGGAATACTGATGCAACCAAGGAGCGCATCAGTCTGATTTTTGAGCTGATTGAGGTGTTTCTGTTTTTCCAAACTGTCTTCAGCCTTACCATTGCTGTTATTGTCAGTGCAATCCTGGACAATATTTCTGGTTTCGATCCCTCGTCTGCCACGATGGCTAATAAGCAATTGAATCTATTAACTGTTTCCAGTTTTTGGCCTCTAATCTTGATGTCAGTGCTGATGCCACTGGTGTTGTTGGTCATCAATTTGGTCTTCTCTGCACTGATCTCCATACCAAAAGCAGTAGCTGTCCTTTCCAGTTTTCCCACCAACTGAGCTAGCTCCTCCTCATTTCCTGCAAGGCCATCGATGTCATCAGCAAAGCGCAGATTCGTTATTATTCAGCCTCCAATACTGACAGTTCCTTCATGGAAAAATCATGTTAATGAAAAATCAAGGAATTCAATTGTCAAATAAATTAGATTGTGATCAGATTCTTTCTGAATTTCAAGACATTGATGATAGGGCTCGGAATAACAGATAAGTAATTCCAAAGGAGTATGGACTGATCAAACGAATTCAACACGCAGTAAATAATTCCCTTGCATTCTGTAACGACATCAATAAGTTCGTCCCGTTATTCACTGCTGTCGAAAAGGTCAGAAGTGAATTGGGGAAACAATATGTATTCAAACGCACAATTAACTCGAAAATCAAAACAATAAAAAAGATTATCCGCCAAAATGAAAATTCCCCCTTGAATGCCTCAACATAGTAAATAAGTCATTGACATTCTAAACACAACCATACATAAGTAGTACAGGTACGGAACAGAAATAATTATATAGACAAGTATGCGCTTACTCACTTAGAACGAATTTGTATGAGTTGAAATTCTACAGACAGGTTAAGATAGTGTTTGGTGATTTAATCGTACATTAATTTATAATGGTTGGTGAAGCACTAACGACTAAATTAGCAAGAGAATGATTAGCTTTGATTAAGAAATTTATTCCAGTTCGTGATTCCGTTCAAAATAAGCTCCAAATGAGACAAGAATTTCAAAATGTTTTACAACGGGAACTGAACAATTATTTAAACCAATAACCACTGCAACGGGAAAAGTCGTATCGACCACTGAAAAAGCCATATGGGGAGATATTCCTGAGGAACAATGAGAGAAAAAAAAACCCAGCCCTTCTTCCTATACTTGAAAAAATAGCAAAGAGATCCAAGCAAACAAAGGAATCTTTAAAAACACTACCTAGTGATATAATAGCTACTGCAAGACTTCAGGAAAAACGAGAACAAGAACAACAACGACTAGAACAAGAACGACTTGAACAAGAACGAGAACGACTTAAACAACGACTAGGTGATATTGAAGATGATGAACAACTTCAAGAAGAAGATGAAATTCTGAGAGAGAGAGAGAGAGAGAGAGAGAGAGAGAGAGAGAGAGAGAGAGAGAGAGAGAGAGAGAGAGAGAGAGAGAGAGAGAGAGAGAGAGAGAGAGAGAGAGAGAGAGAGAGAGAGAGAGAGAGAGAGAGAGAGAGAGAGAGAGAGAGTGGGGGAATATACACCTCAAGAGATATTTACTGAGGAAACATTATATGAAATTAGAAACATTTCCACGGATGATGAATTAGCTGATTTTGCTGCTTATTCATTTCCCAAAAAAAAAAACGAAGGAAAAATATATAAATGATGGATATGAAGACTTTATAAAAGCCGCTGACACTTGGAATGGAAAAATATATTTGGCAAAACACGGTGGAAATAGAATCAAAGAGGATAGTGATTTCAAGAGTTATATGAGAAAAATAGATGTTATAAAAAGTGGTTTACCACCACCACCATATGATCCTCCCGAAATAAAAATAATGGCAGAAGTTGATCCCACACAAGGTGCAACTGAAAAATTTGCTTGTGGATATCAAAGGAAGGGGGGGTGGTATCAGGTAGTGGTCTAGTTCGTTGTCCTCGTAATATTCTCGGGGACATAACACGATTAGAAATTCTCGATGGAGGGGAACGAGCCGGAAATAACTCACCAGAAGTAATTAATGAGGCAGCTGATATCTGCAGACGACTATTTGAGGGTGGTATCATGGATATTAGTTTATATAGAGTTTATTGATGAGCTAGCAGACGGTTACCATAGTGATTAATTTGATGACTTCGTCGAAAATCCAAAGGATTTTTGCGATTAGATAAATAGCATTTAAATAAGATGATCATACACTACAACCACAACAAACCAACCATGGTCTATGTAGTAAACTCACGATTGCCAGTTTATATAGCGTACTATGGAGATTGTCTCGGCAATACCATTGCAGGGTTATTTGCAAGAATGTCTCGGCAATACCATTGCAGGGTTATTTGCAAGAATGGCTCCCAAAATAGCACCAATCGCAAAACAGTTATCAATGAAAGCTATTGATGCTATTCGTGATAAGGGTATTAGCGCTGTTGGTGATATTGCCGGGAAAGCATTTTCTGCGCTAAAGAAAAACTAGTAGAGTTAGTTCGGCGGCAAAAGAAACCACCGATGACAAAGTCACTAGGACCACTACCATCTAAGAAAAGTATGCCTGCAAGTATTAGCAAAATAATAAACAACGCATTGGATCAGAATATAGCATCACGGTATGACACTCAGGGAAATATTACTGCAAATATGATAGCGGGAAGTGGTTTGAAATCGCGAGCGAGATCACGATTTAGATCAAGAAATATATCATAATATGTTCAAATCAGCTCCTGACCCACCGTTTGATATGGACGCCCCAGTACCCAAGAATGATTCTATACTCAATTATCAATATTATTACTATAATGCAATACAACCAAATAGTCGATCAAGAATCAAACTTCAAGTCCAGGATACCAGCAAATACTTTCTACCCTCTGAAGCGTTTATCGAAGTAGAAGGAGAAATTGTAACAAATAATCATGCTGCTAATGATCCGCCATATGCACATGGTGTCAAAGTCAGCTTTGTCAATAATGGTATGATGGCGCTATTTGAGAGTGCTAGATACATGATTGATGGAAGAGAAACAGAGTCTATAGAACATGATGTTGATGTTACCACAACAATAGTGGGGTTGGCAAGATATTCTGATGATTATACAAATTAGGCAGGTCCATCTATAATGTTCGCAAAGGATCTCACTGATCACGCTGATCACATTCCATAAGTTTAATTGATAACACCGCAAGCTACTGCAGTTAATCCACAACCAGATGATGTTGAACATCAAGTTAGACAAGTGAAACAAATACCACATATCAAATATAGTTCTGGTGTAGAAATCCATGTTGAGGAGCAGCTGAATCTAGTCTGTACAGGTCTACCTGTAGATCTTACCACATGGAAGTTGCCTGTGTCATAATACTCCAAATAGGATTAGACACTTTTTTTAAACCAGCTTCAAGTTCACCAGATTCATATAAATATCTTACAGTCATATTACCTAGATCTAGTTGTTTTGAAAAGTTATGTTGTTGTATTGGTATCTGATGGGTTTTTTTGCAATTGCATTAACAGGTTCATGGAAGTTACTGGAGTGATTTTATTATACAACTCAGCTATAACACTTGGTAATCTTGAAACCCATTTGCGAGATCAAATCTTCCTGAATTATTTCCTTAGCATATTGATATAAAAATAACCGCTAAGCAAATGTTCGATTAAAATTTCCTTCAACCATTGCCTGATCATGATGAATTGCGGTATGTCCTCTCCTAATTTTGACATTATGTTCTTTCATTAAAGATGATACTGCACCAAGAATTCCTTGCCAGGATCAACCAGTAGTAGTTCTGGCCATCGTAGACCACCTTGTGGTTCAGATCCTCACTGATAAATTCTTTCAAGAACAGATACAACTTCGTGTACTGTTTTAGGTGATAGTGGGTCTGCTTTTTTTTATATCTACTTAAAACGTCAACGACAGCTAACGTGTTTTTGTATGTTGATTGATGTCTATCAATTTTTATAGTACTGTGTGGTAAAAATAAAATATCTGTCTCATGAACGTCATTAGGAGTGCAGATATTACAATGTGTGTACATAATTTCTTTAGGTGGTGGTCGATAAATTTGCCATATTGACTCGTGTTAACCACACTGCTTCAGCAAAGCGTGTAACATTTTGCTGCATCAGCAAGTGTACTGATCGCTTCTCTACCTTCCCAATATCCCCTTGGATTATAATAAATCGATTATATTATGCAAATAAAAATTGGTTGATTAAACACCAGCCCCTGGCACAAATTAACTGTTCATTGCAGATTTTACAAAAACATTAGCTAAAGATTCTCTGATATTTTTTAGACATAAAATTTAAAGAATGAATCAACTTCAGATCTACAATATTTTGCTGTTGTAAATCTTTATTTTTATATGCTAATTCATGAACGCGACATGTTTGATCAGTCACATTTATTGGAAACTCTCCAGGTTTTGGTTGATCTCGCTAGTCAAGTTCAATATGTCGGGTTCCAGGACCACAATAATTATACCCAGGCAAATGTTTGTTTCTCCTGAATAAGTTTTGTTTCAAGAAATTTCCCACAAAATAAACCCACTATATATTAAACCTAAAAAGTTTCAACCCAACCCTCCAGTGAATGTGAGATGAAAAGCAATGACAAAGTATATCCTCCAAACATCCCCATATCCGAAACTTTTCAATGAATTTTATACAATTACTGACACGCAAAAAAAGTAAAAACCACTGCGCATCTGCACCCACCATACATGTAGTTGTGAATATTTCAATAAAATTCTCTAACATGTTAGGGGAAAGATGAAAATATATAAATTGATAATCGTTACAAACAATACAAAGTTTGGTATACACATTACTGCTCTACTCCTACCAAAGGTCATTACATAGATATGTATGGGCAAAATCACCCAATCACTAATAGGCAATAAAATATGTGCTGAATGAGTGTTTAAAAATGTGATTATTTTGTAACAGTTAAAGATCCCATTAAACTCTTCTTATCAAATTAATAAAAGAAAGGGCATTGCAGGTGATCTTTTTCTGCATTGTACAATTATTACAATCACACCCATTTATGCAAGATAAAGCCTGATTGGATAATTTAGACAAGGTCATAAATCACTCAAAATTTCCGAAGGTCTCGTATACATTGTGTTGACTATTATTTCTTACAAATGATTATTATTGTAGTCATTTAATTGCTTCTAGTTTTTCATTATTTATTAAGACAGAAGTCACAAACATATTATTTTATGTCCAATTTGTCACAGAGTCAACAGCGCTATGACAAACCTGGGTATTAATGACATGATAATAATGACATCATATCAGAAACATCACATTAATGACATCCTATTCATGACATCATAATGAAATGATCACATCAATCTGAGCAGTACAGCAATAGTTTATTTTGCAAATATGGACTACCTAAATACACTGATAAATTATGGTATAACAAATCTGCTGGTAACTGTGATACCTATATGTAATGATAATATAAAACTAATCTGCTAGTGGTACTAATGCCTAAAGGTAAATAATGTATTAAACAAATCTGATGGTAATACTAATACCAAAAGGTAGAATTAAAATAATCTATTGGTAATTGCATTAAGAAATACAGTTTAAAACAAATCTGCAGGTAATTGTAATATTTTAATGTAAGTATAGTATAAAACAAATCTTCTGGTAATCTCATGACATAATATAAATATTGAATAAAGCAAATCTGCTGGTAATAGTCATATGTAAAGTTAAATAGGTCGTAAAATAAATCTGCCCAGAAAAACTCCACAACCTCAATCCAACCATGTAAGGATAAAAAGCACTACCCGACTTTAAATAAAGGTTTATACTTCATTAAAATTCATTAAAATGCAAATATTTTTAATAAATATTTTTTAACTGATCCCCCCAATAATGGCCTTTAAATTTGAAGAAAAAAAGAATTATTAAATAGTGTCACTTGCTACTTGCATTTAAAGCATCATGAATATTACAGTAGGTGAATAATTTGAATTTTCATACTTCTGTGGATGACAAATGTTTAAACTTCTGTTAGGTATGATCCCAAATTGTATTTAAGTGATTTCATTTTATTGACAACCTATATTAGGTGTTTTGCCAAATATACATGTAAAATGCAAATATTTTGACATAGATACTAAGTAAAATCCCAAATTGTATTTAAGGTGATTTCATTTTATTGACAACCCATATTAGGTGTTTTGCCAAATATGCATGTAAAATGCAAATATTTTGACATAGATACTAAGTAAAATCCCAAATTGTATTTAAGGTGATTTCATTTTATTGACAACCTATATTAGGTGTTTTGCCAAATATACATGTAAAATGCAAATATTTTGACATAGATACTAAGTAAAATCCCAAATTGTATTTAAGGTGATTTCATTTTATTGACAACCTATATTAGGTGTTTTGCCAAATATACATGTAAAATGTAAATATTTTGACATAGATACTAAGTAAAATCCCAAATTGTATTTAAGGTGATTTCATTTTATTGACAACCTATATTAGGTGTTTTGCCAAATATACATGTAAAATGCAAATATTTTGACATAGATACTAAGTAAAATCCCAAATTGTATTTAAGGTGATTTCATTTTACTGACAACCCATATTAGGTGTTTTGCCAAATATGTATGTAAAATGCAAATATTTTGACATAGATACTAAGTAAGATGATCCTAAATTGTATTTAAGGTGATTTCATTTTATCGACAGCCCATATTAGGTGTTTTGCCAAATATACATGTAAAATGCAAATATTTTGACATAGATACTAAGTAAGATCCCAAATTGTATTTAGGTGATTTCATTTTATTGACAACCCATATTAGGTGTTTTGCCAAATATACATGTAAAATGCAAATATTTTGACATAGATACTAAGTAAGATCCCAAATTGTATTTAAGGTGATTTCATTTTATTCACAACCCATATTAGGTGTTTTGCCAAATATACATGCAAAATGCAAATATTTTGACATAGATACTAAGTAAGACCCCAAATTGTATTTAAGGTGATTTCATTTTATTGACAACCCATATTAGGTGTTTTGCCAAATATACATGTAAAATGCAAATATTTTGACATAGATACTAAGTATGATCCCAAACTGTATTTAAGGTGATTTCATTTTATTGACAACCCATATAAGGTGTTTTGCCAAATATGCATGTAAAATGCAAATATTTTGACATAGATACTAAGTAAGATCCCAAATTGTATTTAGGTGATTTCATTTTATTGACAACCCATATTAGGCGTTTTGCCAAATATGCATGTAAAATGCAAATATTTTTATATAGATACTAAGCAGCACATATCAGGAATAAAAAGATACTTTTCTGTTCTGTAACTGTCCTACGCGCAAGGCCACACTATCGTGACTGAGGACTACCGGTATGTATAGATAGGTAGTGTAGTATTATCATTTTGTTCCATTTACCAGAAACTACTGCTCTTACAGATATCTTTGCCACAAAGGAGAGAAGGACCTCATATTGTATTCTGTTTGACTGCCTAAGATCATGACCTTTAAACTTAAACACAAGAGTATAATTGATATGGTTACAAAATTCACACAACAGGAAATAATCATCATCAAAGGGACACAACTCTGCACTACATACTTCAAAGCGTAATAGATTGAAATTGGTTCCCTTTCAATTAATGCTTGTGTTACGAGTCTGTGCTCTTAAACGATGTAATAGAAAAGAGTGATAAGCAACAAGCTTTGTAAAATTTAAGAAGTAATTTATTTCCCATGAATACAAACTAAAAATGTAAAACAAAAGAATTTACAGTATTGCAAATTAAATCCCAAACAATCCAAGAATTGCAGACACAAGTCCTAATAATAATGGTTCTGATTAAACATTAGTGGAATCCAAATTTAATCCATGCTAAAAGTGTTGATATGCATGTGATGGCTTGTAAAGTGTTGATATGCATGTGATGGCTTGTAAAGTGTTGATGTGCCAACATTATTTTGTTAGATCACAATAATACAATCCAAGAATTAAAATTTGAAATTTCACTATAAATTCCAGTTTCAATTTCCAAGAATTAAAAATTTCACTATAAATTCCAGTTTCAATTTCCAAGAATTTTATCAGAGCATGTTTGTATTTCCAGAGAAGAAATAATCTGAATAATTTCAAAAAAAAAAAAAAACCCTGATGAGGATCAAGAGTTCACTGTTCTAGAAGGAATAGAAAGTTTGTTATTTTTAGGCATGTGACAGAAATCACGATGTAAAGTATAGCTCTATTTATTAAAAAATTGTCCTCGATTCAACTACAATGTTCCTGTTACTGAATTTTGACAAGGTGAGCTACTTGATACAATATTTTATTATCTACAGCATGAAATAAATTGGTCACAAATTATACGTATTTCTTTTTCCTTTTCTTATATGCTACCTTGGTGTCTGCAAAGATCTCTTTTTTAATGGCTTTAGCAGGTGAGACTAAGATGTTTGAAAATAAAATGTTGAAGAAATGATATTTTAGTGCAACTTTTTTTGTTAAGATTTTTTTTTTAATTTTATCTCAGACAACGTCTCATGTAAGTCTTCTAAACCAATGAAAGCATACATGTGTTGCAAGGGTCAGACAACTCAGTTTCTAACAAAAATCTTGTGAACAGATCTCAAAGAGCTACTAGAATGATGGGTCTGGGCTATTACATGGTTACAGGCAACTAATTATTTTGTGAGCAACAGAACCAACATATTTGTGGTGGTGTATTAAAAACCTCATTAAACAGAATGAAGATCACTGATTGACTGAACATATTTACCAGACAAAACAAATTATGAAATGTTTCAGAATGGGTAGATTGCGCAAATTAGTATGTTTTGGAAACAAATGATTTTTTATCTCCGTCATTCCATGGGTACATCAGCTGCAAACAGAAAGATCTCACATGGCTTGAGTTTCACAGTGGTAATGACACACCTAGGAATTTTTCTCAAATATGCAATATGCAGCATACCATTTCTATCATTTTAAAAGTTTTCTCTTGGACACATCAGTCATGGAATGTAAGCATTATTTGATGATCTTACCACAAAATAGAACAATTTGACAGAATATTAATGTTACCCTCTGTGGGAACTGAGTTAGTTGTCTTGTATTTCTATAGAAGAATAAAGCAAAGCCAGGTAGCCCAAAATATTATTTTAAAAAATATATACAAAAATATATTACAAAGGTAAAAGTTATTATTTTGAAACCAAAAGAAAGTACAAAACTATGTTTCATATTCAAGCACCTCATTTTGCATTCTTTGGGCACTGAGTATAGAATGGGCAACCAGGTTTGGGCTATCAATGGATCTTAATATTTGTCAAGCATGTGAGTGAATCTGCTGCAGCTCAGTCATTAAGAAGCTAGATTCCCACCATCAAACCTGCCCTGACTGGAGACCTTAGTGTTATTAGTCAAAGTTAAATACTTCTTTCAGCACTGTATAATATTCAAAGCATACAGGTACTGAGAAATAACACCAAACAAATAAACCATACAAAATAAATATTATAAAATTTATAAAATGTAAATGCCTAACAGTGGTACTCACAGACTTCAGAAATCTGACCTCTGCTTGACATTTCTTTTCCAACTTCTGGATGCCCTGCACATGTTTCTGCTGATGACATCTCTCTAACAGATTCTGTCCACACTGGATGTAATGATACAAAAGATCAGAAGGACTACTTTCACCTTGAGATTGTGATGTGGCCATCCTGATGTCATACAAAGCTACAGCATCCTGCAAATTATGAGCAGTAACTCATTAATTTGAAACTAAATGTATGACGCAAATTGCATTTTTCCTTTATAATTAAGACTTGTGTACAAGTCAAATCGAACAGCAAAATGCACAGACCAAGATCTTCCATCGTATAATGCACTGACAGATCTGGTAATCTGTTGATTAGTCTTCAGTAGAATAAACAACACACACACACTGATCTACTAACGAATTATTGTTTGCAACTAGAATTATAAGCAAGTATAATATACTTATATGTATAATATGTATGTATATATATTGCTACAAGAATATATCTTGTCTCCTGTAGACATCCAAAACTATTTCAAATAAAATACTGGGAACTCATGATTCAGCCTATCCACCATCATTCACCAGCATGCTGTCCTTGATCCCAAGGAATGGTAGAACATATCATGTATAATGCTGATGGTGCAATAACTATGTAGATGTATTGTTAATTATGTCAAACAGCTTATGTTAAATAACATTCCTCAAGTTTTATGTTTTTAATAAGGCATGTACAAGTTCCCCATGGGACAGATAAGTGCTTTTTAATGCCACACTCTATGATGTCCACAGGTCTATAAAACTAGGTCAGGGGCTGAATCCAGCCAGAGGGTAAAAGGTTGCATGTGCCTAAAATTAGTTCAGGGGCTAGATCCAGGGCTACAGGTTGTACATGCCTAAAATCAGGGGTTTGATCCAGTCAGTGGACCATAGGTTGCATATGCCTAAAACTATGCTAGGTGCTGGAGCTGGCCAGTGGGCCAAAGACTGTACATGCCTAAAATCAGGGGCTGGATCCAGCCAGTGGACCAAAGGTTGCACATGCCTAAAATAAGTTCAGATTGTACATGCTAATTTGAAAGGATGCATTATGTTTCTAATGCAAGGGAATATGTAGTTTCCACCCCTGTATGGATACAAGAACTCTGGAAGTCTGATTAAATTAAGATCTACATGTACATAACATATCGATATTTCGATGAAACATGTCATTTGGAACATGGTGTTGCTAATGACAACTATCATTAATGTGAAACCTTATGCCTTATCTATTTTATAATAAGCTTCAAAAACAACTGGACAGAAAAATTCCAAAGGTCACCAAAGCTAAACTTTTGTTGCTATCTGTCATATGTACTAATTAGCGATGATTACTGATAATAACTTAAATGTAAAACAACTGCTGGTACTAACATTGATAGTTTCACTGGAATTGGAAACTCCTCATATAACATACCAACTGTCACGCATTTTTCTTTTAGTAAGCAAATGGGGACATTTATTTTATAAGCAGATCTTTACTTTAATCAGATTATGGTCTCAAGTCATTCTCGCATCAAATAAATGTGACAACTGAGTGTGTGTGAGTGTGATTTAGATTTTTAATGTACCGTATTTTCCCGCATATATCCCACACACGCAGATAATCCGCACCCTCATATAGCCCGCGGGTTTGGGGGTTTTGTGTAAAAAATCGTTGGCATAACCCACACCTTTGTATAACCCGCAACCATAGATTCATGAACTTTTATGTGTATGTTCACATGGTCTACCATTACTGTTTTTAGAAGGACCGAATTCGTCAATGCTCACACGTGGATGACGAACAATACTACAACTAATAAATTTTCACTCACCCGCCCAACATGCAAATTTGTATTTACGCTATCAAGTCAGTCTGCCCCGGTCCATAATCATCCCTTTGCATCAGTTCAAATTAGTCACCCTGCCTCCACTATATTCCGGCTGGCAGTCGGCAGATTTGAATTTTGAAGTCAGGTACTTGTGAGCCGGATATGCGATGGTGTGAGGTTCTGAGACTGAATGCCACAATTGTCAATTTCGAATGTAGCTCGCATGACGTCATTTACCGGTAACTATTCAGGCTCGGTACACAGTGCTTGTGCGCGTAGGCTGTCTATAGGAGCTGTGCCTCAACTACAGGCTACATAAACACGGACATTTCTAAATAATCTTGTATTCTTGTGAAGTGTAGATTCGAGTTTAAATAATTTCTTTCTGTTTAATTTAAAAAATGCCGAAACGAAAGTCTTACAGAGCCGACTTCAAGCTAACTGCCATTGCGTATGCTGAAGTGCATGGCAATAGAGCCACAGGCAGAAAATTTGATATTGATGAGAGTGTAATCCAAGGTTGGAGAAAAGAAAAAGGAACATTGGAGAAGATGAATCCACGAAAACGTGCTCGTTGCGGACCTAAAGCAAAATGGCCTCACCTTGAAGCTGACCTAAAATTAGGTAGTTATTTCAATTGAAAACAGAAAATTTTGATTATGACAACGTGACGGATATGAAATTTTAAGTTTTTATCCCGAAATGTTGATTTGATCCTGATACCGTAAGTTGTTGTAAAGTCACCGTAGTAGCCATAATATCCAACCCTAGCAAAACAAAACTAGAACAATATATAAGTTATGTAGTTATGTTTTTCAAATAATATATTGAAATATTATTATGTGTAAAAAAAAATTGTGATATAGCCAGCACCCTTATATAACCTGCACCCCCCCTGCGGGGTTTGTAAAATCTGGTATAACACGCAGGATATATGCGGGAAAATATGGTAGCTTTAAGAATTTTCCTGTCATATCACTATGATATCTGCAGTGGTGCAGTTTATAGTGATATCTAGCACTGGGGCATCATGTCGCAGATATGTAGCATGATGTCCCACCTAGTCACATTATCCTGACACCAGGACAACCACTCCTAACACTAACCTCTTAATGCGATGCACCAAGCAAGGCAGCTGCTAGCACAGTCATTATAAGTTGTTGGTATGACTCTGCTGGGGTTTCGAACCTGCAACATCCCCCATCTAAGGTGGACACTCCAACTACTTAGGAGAAAGGAGCAGTCTGTAACTGAGAAGTATTCTCAACCAATGCTTGATCAAACTATCATGGGACCAGGAAAACAAATGACTACAGTTCTTTTCATGTCACATGCCCTATTGCTGTTATTTTTTTTTACTTTAAATTTTACTTTTAAAATTTAAAAATTAATATTTGTTTAAATTTTCTTGAGCAAATACCTAAAATTTGTAAATTTTCATTTTAAACTGTAGTTCCTATTTCATGTGAAAAATTAAAAGGACACGAACGCTTTCAAACGATATACGAGTATACACTGATTAAAATTTACATATACTTACAATAAAGAGATCTGATAGGCTGATGATAGTCTATATTCTGCTGGCTCATGAAATTGTTGACAATATATTTAAAATTTTAGTAACCAATCAGATAAAGCAAAAAAAGTTGTGTAATGGAAAGTTTTATTAGAAATTATGTTCCGAATAAAGTATTTAACTTTCACAAATGTAAAAGCTTTAATTTGATTGGTGAAACCAAAGGTCAACTGTCTTTTGAGTTTAAAATATATCAAAGCCTGGGCTAACTTTTCCCCAGTTGTTGGATGCTTGGATTGAATTGCACTTTTAAAACATTATCAGCTATATCATACTAAGGAAACAAAAGTGTCTTTCCCAAGAATACACCTTGGTAGACAATATGGGCTGGCATTAGCGGGTATCGAACCTGAAACCTTTAGAGACCAATTCTCAAGCAACATTCAGAGAGATGAAACACCTTTCTATGGGGTTGTCCATCAAGGACGTCCACAGATAATACTGTTTTCCTACACAAACACCCTTGTCCGCTTTTGTCCAAATGTGGCTTACCCCAACCCATCCCCAGGCTTCGGACGTCCCCATCTAGCATTATACATTGCTCTATGGTCTGAGCTAACATAAGCTGCTCTTGGTCTTGTCATATATCCAGGTCAACCCAAGCAACGGCAAATTACACTCCAAATCAGGAAGCCACTTTTGTGCAAGAATCCATGGAAATATTTGTATACCCGAATCACAGAATGGAAATATTTGTATACCCCAATCACAGAATGGAAATATTTGTATACCCCAATCACAGAATGGAAATATTTGATTTTGAATGTAATCTCTTATACTGGTCATTAAATTTAAACATAATCAAATTAAAGATTCAATGTACGATTCATTTCCAAATTGAAACTTTAGTTTTGAATAACAATTATTTTTAAAATCACAAGTATGAGCTAATAAGTACTGAGCACACTTTATGCCATTAATCTTTTTGCAATTTTGTTAATTACAGGTAAATAGTGAGCACAATGAATATATTTTTTAAAAATTCTATTTCTGATTAATAACAGGTAAATACTGAACACACCTCATACAATTAATTTGTTGTATTTTGTTGCTGTTGTCGTAGAATTCAACGATATCTTTCATTACACAATAGGCTTAACATGGCGGCCAGTATTAATGGTGAAGGAAGAACTCTGGGGAAAACCCGTGGAATGAACCACTGACCCACGAGAAGCTATACCAAAATTGGCTGAATCTGACATTCGATCCCATGCAAACAGAGGTGAGATGGCAGTGATCCATAACAAAGAGTGCTTTAGACCATTCAGCCACTCGGAGGTGACATTACGTAGAATTTAAATATCACCCAAATCTACTGTGAATACATCACATTTAAATTCTCAAACAAGTTTGGTACTGTAGATCAATTCATCTTTTCTAGACCACTCTGGTGGTTTGATTGGTTAGAACATCTGTCTTTGATGCAAGTCACGAGTTCAAACTCAGATTGAGTCATAACAAGAACTTATAAAACTGACACTATCAGCTGCCATGCTAGATGCTTAGCATTATGAGGTCATCCTGGTGTCAGGATAATGTGACTTGGTGGGACATGATGACCAATGCCCCAGAGCTAGATCACTATAGTGCAGACATAACAGTGATTTGACTGTAAAATTATTACAGCTACATCAAAAATCCAAATCACACACACACCCACACCCCAACCATTTTCTAAGAAAAGGTTTTCTAAAATGCCCACATTATATCACACCTTTATTCCTGACGGATAAATGTTATCTCACACTGTTTATAAATTTATATTTAAATTAGTTTTGTGCACATGTATATACTGTCTTTGCTTGCTTCCTTTAATGACTGTAATTTAAATTCATATATACTGTACAGTGTAATTCTATGTGTATATTCATGTAAGTTTTTCTCATGGGAATAGACATGCTATTTCACTTAAAAACAAATACTCATACGTGCACACACACATGTATGTATGTATGTATGTATGTATGTATGTATGTATGTATGTATGTATGTATGTATGTATGTATGTATGTTCTTTCCATTTGATGTAACATACATACATACACACATACATAGTTAGTTCTCATTAGTTGACCTCCACATGTCTGATTTATCAAACACTGCACACATGTCAGCAATGTTTTTTGTTGGTATCACATGACTAATTCCTTACTAAGTGTTCTCTGCATGTTAAATCATGATTTTTCCAGGTTGCTGTTTGCAGAATAAATATTTGAGAAATTTTTGCTTTTTCCTTTCTTTATAAACATTACATATTTATTCTTCAATTATATTTTAATTTTGATTTTCAACAACAACATTGGAAACTGGTCTATTGCTGATTTCATGTGACTATGTGACCATTGATGACATGGACATTTAGGTAGTCACACGACTAGCATTGCAAATGGCAATTTCCAGCTACACGTACATTTTTTCTATCTCTGCTGGAGTTTCATCTCGTCTGTAAGCAGATTGAAGACACGGGGAATGTTATACTCAAAATTTCTTGGAAAATAAATCATCTTCCTATTGATTACATGCAAGTATGACTCGATGTAAGGTTATTTGAGTTTAAAGAAGGCTGTCCTATACCATCACAACACAGTGTCTGTGAATTTCATCTTTTTAAAGGCCAATAATTCTGACCCTAGAACCTCAATATAACTGCCCCAATATCACAAATGGGATTGGTAGGGTCACCCCACCCCAGTTTCGACCGTTTTAAAATCGAGCTTGCTGGGGTTTGGGGGTATAACAACAAGTTGTTCTCCACCTTTTCATTTTTGTGACATGACTGCTTACGGGGGGGGGGGGGGCTAATTTTAATCGCTTGTACACCTCTGAGGCTCTAGTCTTGAAAAAACATTTTACCACAGATGACACCTATAAAACCATGAAAGCAAAATAGATACATATTCTGGGGAACTGAGATATAACATGTACGTGTCAAACTAAAAACGAGCTAATGACACTCACTTTTGTTATTTTATATAGAGACTTACAGGTCCTGAGGTACGGAACAGATCGTTTCACCTTGTCAACGAAAATACGTTTATTTCGTTTAGTTTAATGCAATCGGAGCACTTCGCTAGACTCGGTCCATGGTTAGGTCTGTAATCACAGATAAGATACAGAAACGTACAAAAGAGGCATCAAAAAGATTTTAAGGAATTTAACATAAAGTAATATAATTCGAGAATAACATGCCGTCTATAGATTTTAAAAAATATAATTATACTAGACTGAAGCATCGTTTACTGCTTGTCAAGAAAATGTGATTATGAAAGCTGATTGGTAATTTAAAATAACACTTATGATTTCCAAGTGCTATTATATATTCTTTCAATTGTTTGCTGGTTTTCATTTAAATTTTTTCCCTTGTTTTTTTGGGTGGGTGGGTGGGGTGGGGGTGGTGGTTTGTACGCTTACAGCACATGTTTTAATGATTCAAATAACTGACCCGAGGTGTTGTCTGAGATTGAAGAAAATTGATGACATGGCATCATTGGAATTTACCATTTATAAAAAGTTTAATAAAGTAACTGGAAAAACAATACGATTTTTTTATATAATGAGTATTACGCATATTTTATGACATTTTTATCTTACCTGCAAAGTAAAGACAATTTGTATTAGATTGGTATCAATGCTAATAGGTGCATGTAACCTGAAATCAAATTTTACTTTCATAATAAATATTCATTGCAAAAGGCACTTTTTCTTGAAAAATCCTGCAATGTTTTTCATACAGAGGAATATGTTTCAATATGGCAGCTTGATAAATGATAAAACAATAACATTTTCACCAAAGAAGCAAAGAATTTCTCTTAAACATCTTAATATATCCAAAATAACTTCTTGGGTTCCTATGTAGTCCATATATAAAAACTTAACGAATTTCAACAATAACAGGTGAAGGGAGAGAAATAAAATTGATGCTAATGAAGGGAGGTAATCCTTGATTGTTAAACAGACTCAAATCGGCGTTTAATACTCAAATTTGTTTCGTTTTACCAAATATTACTTAATGTCGTTGAAAGGTCTATGTGTACAATGATTGACGTAGAAAATAGAATCAAATTTAGCAACCCAATCATCATTATTCACAGACTTCAAATTTCACCACGTTTGAGAAATCAATCAAACCTTTTGAGCGTTAATGAAATCCCAAGTTAAACATTTTATCGATGGTCTAAAGAAACTGTTTTCTTGGCCGCATGAGCCATCACCCTGGCGAGAGAGAGAGAGAGAGAGAGAGAGAGAGAGAGAGAGAGAGAGAGAGAGAGAGAGAGAGAGAGAGAGAGAGAGAGAGAGACAGACAGACAGACAGACAGACACAGACACACACAGACAGACAGACAGAGATGGGGGGGCTAACAGCTATAGAAAAACAAAGAATTTTTTCATAAATAATTTTGGAAGCTACAGAAGCAAGAGACGATGCCTAACAGATATGCAATTTCAGTGGTCTGATTTTGCAGCGTATATTATAAGGTAAATGAATTTGAAACCCATTCTGCAACAATATTCTGACGAATAATTGTTGTATTTCTTCCAAGTCAATAAAAAAGATGTACGTTTTTAAAAATAATACTCGACGATATTAAATTTGCTTTTTAAGAAAATAGTGGAATAACAGAATTCGGTTTTCACCACAAAAATTACAGAAATACAAAATACAAAATTATCATAAATTAATTGTCACGTTACAGAATCAAGGTACGATACCTAACAGACAGTGACAGTACCATATTACCCTTTAAGCACAATATGAACGTGCTTACGGCACAATAAAAAAAATCAAATTAATTGCTGAGTATAATATTTATTTTCGATATGTATGTACGAGTATTTTAATTTTGGGTGATGGCAACACTGGTAATTTTTTTTTTTTTTTCTTTTCTTTTTGAGTTTTATATTTGGGGATCGGGTGGGTTACCATACTATTTTCAGTACTTAGGACTATGGAATGCCCTAATCCGGCACTGGATAGTGATCATAAAATCTCATTTAGTGGTCTAGTTTTGGCCCGGTACGATAACACGTGGAAAATGCAATATTTCTTATACGTACTTTATTGATTACACCTCGCTAATTCCAATTATCTAGTTTCACAGCCGAGAATTGTTTATCGGATACTTATTTGCTCGAATTTACGACTGACCAATATTTAGGGAGACGTATTATTATTAGCGCTGATGAAATATTGAAATGAAATAAGTATGCTCATTTATTACCCAAAAAATTCGGCGTGATAAAAATGGCGCTGCAAGTAAAAGGTTCAAAATGCAACTTAGTCTTTTATTCACAAATTCAGTTAAATGACTGATTAAAGTATATCAGCGAGTGCAACACTTTAGAACCAAACGGGACACCCATGTGAACAAGATAAAACGTTTACTGAGCCAAATGTTAATTTAAAATTAGGCCGGCACCTTTAATTGTAAAGGGGGAAAAAATATTGTCTAAAATTGACTCATTCACTGATGTCTGCCTGGCTGGAAAAGTAACAGACTAATATGTTCTGTTTGCTTCACTGGATATGTAATCAGTCAGACCTGTCTTGTCTTCTGACTGAAATTAAAATTGCTTTGTATATTTATCATCTGTGATGAGTATATCTGCCTGGAACCGCAACAGCTTAATATGATCTGTCTGTTTAGATGGAGTGATTTTCTATTTTAGCCACTTCACTGGCAGCAATTTTTCCCTTAAAAACGTAGCTGCCATATTATTTTTTTGTTTGTCTTTTTTTTTTTTTTTTATAAATGTATTGGCGTTAACGTATATCGACGTGGCGTTTCTCAACGAGGCTCGCGCAAATTGTTTATACTTGAATATATGCACTTTTAACGAGAGGGACAACCTGGATTCATGCAAATGAAACAAAAGGAGATAAAACATCTTCAGCACACACACAAAAAAGGAATGATCGTGTATTTTCTTGTTTTGTTCAGTTGTTGACAATCGTATACAGTCTTTTCAGGACATAGTCGTAGTTTTTCATGTGTCTGTCATACAGTGTTCACACCTCCAGAGAGAAAGAGGGCTGGGTGGAGGGAGACAGAAAGAATATACCGTGGAGCGGGTGTTTGTCTGAGAAGAATTTTGAGAGAATTACAATACTCTCTCTCTCTCTCTCTCTCTCTCTCTCTCTCTCTCTCTCTTTAGGAAATTTAATATTACGCCGTTGGGTGGTAGGTTTAATATGTGCGCGCACAAACGAGATCAAGCGATGAAATAAAGTTGCGTCTTTTGTTAACATGTAGAGCTCTATATGGGTGTCTTAGCTTACCTTTAAATGGTGGTTATCTACTTCTAGAGGATGATCGACCTCGGTGTTATAGCCCGAATCCAGCTAGTATTAAAATACGAAATTATGGATGGAATAGAGCAACACAACTCCCCTAATACAGAATACAACCATTAGTTAGTTAGATAACAAAAGAAAAGTTAACATTTATACTATTCAACACCTAGTTTTTTATAATCCAGCACTCGGTTATCTAATTTTTAATACCCATATTTACTATTTGACAAACACTTTGGAGCGACCATCACCCAGTTATTTACTATCTAACACCCGGCCATCTACTCTCCAATACGCCATTTAAGGTAACCATTACACAGTTATAAGCAATTCAGCGCAGAGTCATCTACTAATTAAACATTCAGACTACACTATAAACATTCAATTTGCAGTGACCTTCGCCCTGCTATATACTATCCAGTACCCAGTGATTTACTGTTCAATAAAAACACTTTAAAGTGACCATTACCGAGTTATCCGCTACTCAGCATCCAGTTATAAACGATCAGACTCCTACACAATATAACCGAAATGAAACAGAGTAATACGGTATCATGTTACAGTTGATACACACTTTAATATCATGAGAAAAAAAATGCTATTCATTTTTTTACAATTATTATAAATTGCAAAATATGCCGATATTTCAGTGAATTCCTTGAAAAATGCTGCATTTTAATATGAGCATATTTTCAATTTACACAAAACAAGGAAGATAATCATGATTCTCAATTGTTTTTCACTCTTCATGCTGTGATCATATATGAAGAAGTATTACATCAAACCATCGTGTATATCAAATGTTTGATTTTCCAATCACTCCAAAACTTCAGCATTGTTTTTGTATATATAATTTGATCAATTTCAGAAATTGTTTTATAAGTAAACAAATTTAAGCATCCTTAAAATAAATATCAAGAATATGAGAATGATACTGTCATTAGTAGTGTTATTGTTGATTTCTTTCTATTTTGATGAAATTATATCAACTTTGAAATTAGATAGTCAAAGCTTTCTGTAGATACAATATTTTTTCATAACTCGACTCACTCGAAGCCAGTCTACATGCTTACTAGAGACCGACCGAATTTCGGTTTCGGTTTCGGGGCCGAAAGTTCCCATATGACCACTTTCGGCGTAGTTTCGGTTTCGGCCGAAAGTGATTTAAGCTTTCGGTCGACTACTAGTCCTACCCGTAAGACGTATCACATGTTGATCTTGATTTTAGTGCTACGTCTTACGAGCCGAATGACGCCATAGTGTAGTTAGTTCCGATGTCGTCGACATCGGAACGATAAATCAAAGTTTCAGGAATATCGAACATACTTGGCAACCTATATAGACACTCTTCCACTAATATATGTTTAATTAATTATACTTACTGCGCTGTTTTTATCCAAATGGAATCAATAGTTGACACTTGCAAACGGACGCATTTTTTGTTCAGTTTACATACATTTGAATTTGCTGAAATGCGACAGTTGTCGAGGTATGCCGAAGTATGTTTAAGTTAGGTTCTAATCGGAAAATATTTTTTGAACGAAACGAAATATTGCTTGCTGTTCAAATAGGCAATATAGAAATACCCATTTGATAATTTCGTTTGGTGAAAATAAAACAGCTTTATTGAAACTAACTTCGGCATTCCTCAGCCACTATGGCATTCAAAGGAACATGAAAAATGCGTTCATTTCCTAGTGTCAGAGTTAGAGTCGATCACGATCAAGACAGCAAAATAAGTATATCAATAACTCTTAAATATGTGGATAAATGTTGATACTTATTGCCAAGTATGTGATAAACATGAAAATTTCACCTCTTATTCTCTGTTCAGTATATTTAAAAACACTACACAGCGCTGCTCTTTAGGCAGTAAGACCCAGACGCGAGCAAACATAAACATCAGTGTCGGGGCTTACATTGTAGGACTAGGTCGACTACCAGAACTTCAAGAGAAAAACTGTCACTCTGCTTATGCAGCGGCACATGTAAGGCTGTTAGTCTGTAAACGTATACAACACGTAATCCTTATAAAATTTGTAAATCATCGTTAAAGAATGTCGAAGAATGCAGTGTGGAAGTATTTCACAAAAGTTGAGGCAGATGCAAGTAAGGCAAAGTGCAAAGAATGTAACAAACTGTTTTCATTAGGCAGCGATAAACCAAAACTTCAAACAGTTTCAGGCTTGAAAGGACATCTGGCCAGCTGCCACAAGGAGCTTCATGGCACGAACTTGAAGATGGCCATGAATGACGAAGCAGAGCGTGCCGCAAAAAAAAAGAAGATAGAGGAGACAGTGATGAAACATGCATTACCGAATTTTGTCCAGCCCTCGTTGATGTCAATGATTGAGAGCAGAATGATCTGGCCTGAAGACCATGTATCTGTTCAGCGAATTGATAAGTGCATCATGGACTTAATCATTGTCGACATGTTGCCCTATTCAGTTGTTGAAGGTGATGGATTCAAAAGATTGAACATTGGTGATCCACTGAGCACTCGTCGTTATAACGTCAAAAGCGAGAAATATTACAGAACAACACTTCTGCCTGCCACATATGACAAAGTTGTGAAACACGTCGCAAATCTACTGCAAGAGGCTACATGGATTTTGTTTACAACAGATGGATGGAGCAATCCAACGAAATCATGCTCATTGCTGAGCTTCACGGCTCATTTCATTCATGCAGATGTGCGACGTAAATTTATCTTGAGTGCAATGGTGCTGGAACAAGACCATGATGGAAATTATCTTGCATCGAAACTTCTGGAAGCCATTGCGAAATGGGGGATAGCCGAGAAGATTCACGTTGGAGTAAGAGACAATGCCGCGAACATGAAAAGTGCAATGAGACTCGCAGGCGTCACTGATATTGGCTGCGTGTCCCATACTTTACAGTTGGTTCTGCATGATGCACTGTTTACGCAAACATCAGTACAAGTTGTCATCAAAAAAGCTCATAAGATTGTTGCCCACTTTAAGCATAGTGAGCAGGCTTGCCGTCATCTCATGGAACATCAACTCGCGATGAAAGTCCCATCACACTCGTTACTGCAGGACGTTGAGACGAGATGGAATAGCACCTATCTTATGCTGGAGCGTCTGGTCGAACAGAGCAAGGCAATTAATCTGTTTAGCGTAGAGCGAGGCGGAATTGACAGCCTCTCGAACGCAGAATGAGAACTGGCTGGAAGAATTGTGAAACTTCTAAAACCATTATACACAGCAACGTTGGACATTTGTGCTGACGAATCATGCATTTCATTGGTTTTCCCGCTCGTCTTTAATCTGAATAACATGCTAAAAACTACTACAGAAGCAGATCAGGGCCTGAAGCAGATGAAAGCGTCGCTGCGTGATGCAATGTATCGTCGATTCTCTTATATTGGTTCCTCAGCACTCTTTCTTGCTGCCACGCTGATTGATCCACGCCTCAAGATACTTACTTCAGCGAGCAAGAGAAAACGGTAGCAACGAATGTAGTTCTGGATTTTTTACGTTCGGTTCAAGAATATGCTACGAGTAATGTCAGTACGCCAGCCGCAGTTTCATCAACTGACAGCGTTGAGTCCAAACCTGAGAACAGCGAGGCGTCCAATGCCGAAGAGGAGGTGGATCTGTGGGCTGCGCATGACAGTAACTCTTCTACAATCTGCTATTTCGTTTCTTAACCCACAGATTAGTGACCCTTGTTGCCACTTACGAACCGTAAAATGCAAGATGCGATTCCGAATTCCCTCAAAGACTGGACATAATCTTAACAATCACCATCATAACCTGGACACAATCAATGTTTCTCTGTCGTAGTGTATCGACTTGATCTTAAAAATGAATACCATCTGATCAACAACAGATGGTCTTCTAAGTTTCTACAAAACGAACATAAATAGGTCTGACGGGCATTAAGCCATGTGTTGGGACGTTATCAGCGTGTAATTTGAGTGTATTAAGTGCACAGTCAACATGCATGGTTATCAGTGATGTATTAGGTGAACATGTACAGTCCATATAGTCACACGTGTACTTAACTAAAACAAGACAATATCATATAGTCTAATGTTTTCATCTGTGAGATGAGTAAAATCATGCAACACTTGTCCACTAATGTGTCATCATTCAAGTGGTGACTTGTATTTTTTAATGATAAATCCTTTTTAATAGATCAATCAAATTGTATATTAAAAGCTGATGAACGTTACACAGGTTCTGTTTCTATAAGTAGTTACAGATCAGATATAGAAATATCTTCTTTTTTTTCTCTCGAAAATATTAAATTCGAGCATTGAATAGGCTCATTAGAGTTTCAAGAACCATAACTGTCTTTAGGCTTTGAACTTTGGTGGTGTCCAGTAATAGTCAACTCTACTGTACGTTAAATAACTTGATTTCTCTATTACAGAGATTATCAGGTCAAAACATCAATGAAAAGGGTGCATTATAAATGGCCAAACTAAATGTTCTGTTGCTATGATGATGGGTGAGCGAAGTGAATGCAATGATAAAAATATTGTAAAGGTAAGACGTTTATTTCATTTTATGGGATGTGTATTTGAACATAGAACTAACCTTTTCTTTGTGGTATAACTGTTAATTAATACCAAACGAAGTTAAAACATAACAACATTGATAGCACACACATGTATGTATGTATGTATGTATGTATGTATGTATGTATGTATGTATGTATGTATGTATGTACTAGACTAGACTATTGTAACTCAATTCTGTCTGGTTCATCAAAATATTTACTCCAGAAACTTCAAAATACAACTACAAAGATCATCTTTAGAGTACCTCGATCAGAGCACACCTCATCACTGCTCTGTACCCTACAATGGCTATCGATTCGATACAGAATCAAACACAAAATTTGTTCTCTGTGCTATGTTTCAATGACAGACTCCAGTCCAGCGTACCAATCTTGCCTCACCCATGTGTATACACCAGCTAGGTACTTACGCTCTTCTTCTGACAATCATATACTCATTATTATCACGGTGAAAACAGTCATAAGGACAACGTTCTTTTGCATACCAGGGCCCAGTGACGTGGAACGAATTGCCCATTGAAATTAGACACAAAGACACAGTGGTCCCTTTTAAGAATGCTCTTAAAACTCACCTGTTTCGACTGCAGGGACAAACTTAGAGACCTAATCATGTTTTGTATCTTATATCTTTTCAGCATGTTTTTATGTTTTCCAATTTCATTGTTTTTGTCATTTGTTTTTCTGTACTGTAGTCATATCATTATTGATGGTGTAAAGCACTTAGAGCTTTGAAAGATTAGGTGCTATACAAAGTCCTCAGTATGTATGTATGTATGTATGTATGTATGTATGTATGTATGTATGTATGTATGTATGTAATTTCTTTAAAGTCATTATTTCGTACTGTAAATTCACTGATGAAAATGAATTTAGTTTCATCACTCAAATGTTGCTTTAAAACGAATCTACTCCAATATTTTGGTGCGAATACAGTATTGAACATTCGATTACACGTGTATCTGTCCAATACGTGTTCTTTTGTGACTGTCTGCCAGGTAACATTTTTTTATTCCGATGGGGTAAAGTGACAACGATGATAGCATTCTGTAGTTTTATTCATTTTATTTTTATCAAAAGTAAACCGCTAACTATCAACTATTCAGACAAAATACTTAAATTGTAACTCTTTATTTCTGTGTTAGATTGCAACTACTCTACTGCATTTTATTCATTTTTTTTTTACTGTATTATATTATACAATTAAAAAATTTAAAGTAATTTTTAGCAGTTTGTGTTCTCTATATTAAAATAATTTCAATAAATAAGTGTTCTTTTTTTACTGTTTGTCTTTCAGGTAATAGTTTGACTTTTTTCATTCCAACTTTACAAAATATGATCCAGCATCTTCTCAGTCAATATTTGCATCATGTGTTTCGACATTACCACATAGGATCAAATGTAAGTTCTCAAATGGTCTCGGTCCTGATCTGCTTCAAAGATCTTTCCTCCTTTAGACTATATCATTCTGTGTTGCGAATAAAGTATTAAGCAAATCCATTATATATGTACCATAAGCGTCTTTGTCACCTAGAAGAGAATTGGTGAACACACGTTCATCTCGTTATAAAGTAGCGTTCACTAGGGACATCATGTTCATAAGACTAGAAGTCTAGAAGTTAGGAGAAAGCTGGGCAATGCTCTTTGATCGTAAGACAACTAGATTATAAATAGGAGTGTAGCCAAAATGAAAGCAATAAAAACTTGAAGGCACAAAACAAAATTATTACTGAAGCAAGTTTGATTCTGACTACACAGGTCTGATAATGTTTGAGTGGCCTCGTCAGTTACTTGATGATTTGTCTCCTTTATCATTGTTTTCTTGATCGACTGCTTTTATTATCTTGACGTTTTGTTACCTCTCCAAGATGTGCATCTTTGTGGATTGTGGAATGTGTTAGTCTTCCATGTAATGGTCTGACTGTTTGTTTCCAATGAAACGTTCTTACTGTCAGTATTTTGTAACATTATCACTTCAAATCAAATGGAAATTCTCTAAAAATCTGGTGCTGATTTGCTTAGAAGCCCATTCCTCCTGTAAATTTCACCTCTTTGTGTGTTATGTTGCCCATTCCATCTTAGATGATTCAAATCATTTTCATCACATATTTTTAAATATTTAGCTCCATCATAAAACGACAATTCTGAGGACGGAGATAAGGAAAGATAAGATAATTTTGTCCTTCTAACATTAGTGCCATCAGATTTTTGAAGTCGTGGATGATCAATTTCCAATCTTTTTGATTTCGAAGGACTTGTTATCTGCACCTTTAGTCTTGAGGCGGGCTCCTTCGCAGATATACATCGTTTTTTTTAAAATTGGTTGTGTACGGTGAGACATTTGCAAATTTGACAAATAGACCTTCCCATCATCTCCTCTTTTTCACGATTTCCTTTGGAACCGTCCGCAGAAAATTCAAAATAATGTTCTCCTGAACTTTTTATATTACAGCTAAGGGACCCTTGACTAGCTGCATCTTTTAGTAGACATTCTCTTTCTGGGTTTTCAGCAACAAGTGTCATTTGAGTGTTATGACACCCTCCATGAACATTGTTTGTATGATTATATAATGTTGGGTTGTGCGGTTCAATCACAGTATTACGTGTATCATCAAACGACTGGACAAACAATTCTTCCTGCTTAGAGTCAATTCTCTTGGGGCTTTCCTTGTCTGATGTCACCCCAGATTCAACGTTACTAATGCAGCCATTAATGATTGTTTCCTGAAGATTTTCATGTGTTGTGGTTGATACTGTTGGATCCATTGTTTCCTCGTTGCTAGTGTCCTCTCCGAAAGAGCTTGTAGAGAGGGAGCTATACGGCGAGTTAGTGCTGTCTGGGGTAGAGGAGTTTCTCACGGGGGCTTCTAAGTGGACAGACGGTAATTTTTGACACATACATAGCTGGTCTATTGCCTCAGATTTCTTTAATTTCTCAGACAGATGTTGATAATATCCCTTTGCTTCGAGAGCTTCAGCTAGGAATGCAAATGCAGCCGGCTTGTCGTAATGGTTCAAACAAATTTCATAAAGCTCATCCCATAAAGATTCATTGGCCTGTGAACTGCTGCATGCAGTCTTTTGAAGAAGCTTTTTCGTAACAACATTTCTGCTGTATAGATGGTCAATGACGTAGCTGACCTCAACGTTTTTTTTTATGCTGCATAAAATGCAAATTGGTTGATAAATATATCTCCTGTTTACCTTCTCTTCAAAGGTTTTCCACACTGCTTCTACAAGAGCTTCGTTAAAACACTTGGCATGATCAAGAAATCGTTTTAAAACACCATAGTCTCGACCGGCCAAGAGACAAAGAAGTGATCGTATTTTGCTTTTTCTATCAGGCAATTTTCGAATAGACTCATTTTCGTCTTCTGTCAAGCAATCTGGTATCAGCATGTCAGAAAGTTCACTCTCATCAAATGGCAGCTGATGTACAAGAGACACAGAATGTTCCCGTATAGCTTCTGCAAGTAACCACGACCTGTCAGTCCCAAGGTTTTCGCATTCTGCTGCATCTGAATGACCAAGAAAAGAAGAAAAAAAAAAGAAATACAAATTTTCAACTCATATTATAGCCAAGTTTGCATTTCATTGTATACCTAAGTTTTCATCTCATTTTATTCCTACCGCTCCAGTGGCCCAGTGGTTAGAGCATCCTCCGCGGAAGCGGTCGATCGTGCGTTCGATTACAGACATACAAAAATGGTACAAACAGCTGCCTCACTTGGTGCTCAGCATTAAGAGGTTAGTGTTAGGACTGGTCGGTCTGGTGTCAGGATAATGTGACTGGGTGGGACATCATGCTACTTGTCTGCGGCATGATGCCCCAGTGCTAGACATCACTATGCAGACATTGTAGCGATATGACTGAAAAATTGTTAAAGCTACGTTAAAAATCCTAATCAAACAAACAAACATTTTATACCTAGTTTTCAACTTATTTTGTATATAAGTTTTCATCTCATTTTATATCTAAGTTTTCAGCTTATTACATAACTTAGTTTTCAACTCATAATATACCAAGTTTTCAACTCATTTTATACACAAGTTTTAATCTCATTTTATACCTAAATTTTTAACTCCATCTAGACCTAAGTTTTCAACTCATTATATATACCAAGTTTTCAATTTATTTTATACCTCCGTTTTCAACTCATTATATAGCACATTTTTAACGCATTGTATACCTAAGTTTTCATCTCATTTTATACTTTTATATAAGTTTTCAACGCATTTTATTCCTAGTTTTCAACTTATTATGTACATAAGTTTTCATGCCATTTTATACCAAACTTTTCAACTCAATACATAATTTTCAACTCATTTTATTCCTAAGTTTTCAACTCATTTTATTCCTAAGTTTTCAACTCGTTATATACCAAGTTTTCAATTCATTTTATACCTCCGTTTTCAACTCATTATATAGCACATTTTTAACGCATTGTATACCTAAGTTTTCATCTCATTTTATACTTTTATATAAGTTTTCAACACATTTTATTCCTAGTTTTCAACTCGGTATGTACGCAAGTTTTTCATGTCATTTTATACCCAAGTTTTCAACTCATTTTTGTACGCAAGTTTTCATGTCATTTTATACCAAACTTTTCAACTTATTACATAACTTAGTTTTCAACTCATTTTATTCCTAAGTTTTCAACTCCTTTTTTTCCTAAGTTTTCAACTCATATTGTACGTAAGTTTTCATCTCATTTTATACCTAAATTTTCAACTCATTATAGACCTAAGATCATCTCACTATACAGTAGTCCCCCTCTTATGCAGCCACCCCTGCTGCACCGGGAAAGTGGCCTTATAAGACGGGTGGCCGTTGCAGAGGGGAGCTAAATTTATTATGAGAAGTATATGTAACGTACGTAGTTAGAAAGCTACATACTTCAAAACATTAAATATCTTCGTCTAAATGAAACATTATTCATTACAAGGTTCGTTTTGTTATAATAACAAATTTATTTCAACTGAATATATGTTACTATTTTATCTTTCTTGGAGTAATTGTGATATGCGAGTGGGAATTGTTGTCATGCACATTGCAAATGGATTCAAAAACGTCATTTACATCTTGGTACATACATAATTATGTTTCCATTTGCTCCATTTTCCCACTGCTGCTGAAAAACCTTCTTATCGGTTATGACTTTGTTTATTCAAATTATTTCAACATAAACTTGTCTTTTTGAGTCTTTCCTACATAAAATTGTTTGGCATTCCCCCCCGCCCCCCCCCCCGACGTCGTCGAGTAGAATAACCGACGACTTTCTTCTAAAATAATGTATCCGTTAGTGTGATGACATTTTCATGTTTGGTAATGTTTTATTCGGTTATTGCTGACTGTATGTGATTTAATTATGCAAACAAAACTTGTGTCGAGCATACAAAATAAAATCATCGTAAAGGAAGCCATAATGTGTGGTCACGTGACTTTTCCGGTATTTGTCTGATACCCTGTTGTTTTTTAAGGTTCTCTGTGTGTGCCAACGTACAAAATCTATTTTTAGCCTATGCTGACCCTGTTATGATTATAACAATTATGTCTGGTTATAATCATCAAAGAGAAGAACTCGACATAGTTTTAAACCCCAAACTCTATCATAACATTATTGAGCCCATTTCCTGTAAACATCGACTTTTACAGATAATGATATACTATAAATCTTTAGTCGACACTTTTAACGGTGACTTGACACTCGGAGACGTGTATCTACAATAGAGATAATCAAAATTGCTGACCTTACGTCAAGATTTGAATTAATTTTTGGTTCTGGATACATTTGAAGAAACAAAAGTGGCCGTTCATGAGGGGGACATTTTTCATTTTTTGTACTAAAATGCTGGCCGCGTTAGACGGGTGGTTGCTCTTGAGGGGTACTTTTGAATACAAACTCGTCAGTGCCAAGGGATTCTGGCCGTAAGAAGCGGGTGGCTGCTGGTCAGGGGGGCCGTTCAAGAGGGGGACTACTGTATACCAAGTTTTCACCTCAGTTTATTACAAAGTTTTCAACTCATTATATAGCAAGTTTTCAATTCATTTTGTATGTAACTTTTCATCACATTTTAAGCTTTCATCTCCTTCTATACCTAAGTTTTGAACTCATTATATACCAAGTTTTCAACTCATTTTATACCTAAGTGTTCAGCTCATTATATACCACGTTTTCAACTCACGATATACCTAAGTTTTCAACTCATTAAAAAACAAGTTTTCAATTAATTTAAAACCTCAGTTTTCAACTCATTATATACCAAGTTTTCAACTCATTTTATACCTAAGTTTTCAACTCATTTTATATGTAAATTTTCAACTCATTATATGCGCCCTGCGCAGGAATTAAAAAACATGAGATTTACAAAGTTGAACAAAACAAGTGTTCTATTATCCTTGATATTATTTTATTTTGTATTTACATGCAGGCATCCTTTGTGTAAATGACAATCATCTTATTACTTACGAAAGATTGTTGATAGTTGAAACAGGAGATGGTGCTTGGAAAAACAATCATTCTCCTTTCACATTCAATTTACAATGATAGTTAAATTTAATATTTATCATCTGGAATAGAGGGATTACATTTATACCCCCTCTACCAATTAACCACATGAAAGTCAGCTGTCCTACCATTTACAATCCAGGTGGCATCATCATCGGTTTTCGTTATTTGTTTCTTTCTTTTACAGCGGCTAGACGACGCTACAGTTTTCTTGCAGCGATAACCGCTCTGAGGCATTCTTTTTAATCTCAGCAGTTTTCTTTTCCTTTGATCACTGCCTATATCTTCCGAGTTACTGGATGTACTCTCATGACACCTGTATGTAATAGAATGCTTCAGTCCGGTATGCAGGTCTTGTATAGCTTTAAGAAGTTTTTGTTCCATGTTTTGTACCCTGGCGGAAAGTATCTTCACTTCCTATAAATAAAACAGATGAGACAAAAATGGATTCTCATTGCTGTGCGGGTATTATCATCCTCTCACTTACATCATTGAAATAGATATTTATCAGGGACGTCATGGGGGGTGGCATATACTGTAAAATTGCTGTAGCCTATATACGAAAATTAACAAGCCCGTCGTATTTTGCATGGTTTGCGCCCCCCATCCCCCCCAAAAAATATTAAAACAAATTTAAATGACGGTCCTGGTATTTATAAGTTGTTATTATTCAGAGAACCTTTTTCATTATGCGCAATATAATTTTATGGATTAGTTTTCAAATTCAAAATATTTGGCTATTCATCGAGGTTAATAATAATAATAATTAGTAATAATAATAATAATAATAATAATAATAATAAAGTTTCATTGTAATATTTAAAAATGAAAAGATTACATACGAAGAAAATAATTCGAGACTAAAGATCAATAAACATATATTGCAAGACACAATTGACTAACACCCATTTTTAAGGTATGCACTACACTATTTATATTTACAAGAATTGTGCAAAATCTAATAATGTTTGAGATATGATTTTAGACCACGTTTTTAATAATTCTTTGTATACGCACACATACATGTGTGTGTATTTATCGTTTTCTTTCTCTTGTTTATTATTACAGTCCTACCCGTTTATCTCGACATTCTCGGGACCGAGGAAATATTGTCGAGATAAGCGGATGTCGAGATAAGTGTTTGGGGGGAAGGGGGAGGGGGGGTCTGCAAAAAAAAAAAAAAATGCAAGTTAAATTCTTCAGTAAGTGGTAACCGGTCATCAGTGAGTAGTATTTACACTTTGAGAAAAACAATGTAAATTTTTAGTATGTGAGGACAAAACTAGAGTGAAATACGCTTGTATATTGACAAATAACATTTTGGTTACCTTTGTGTAATAAAGTCCACAATAAAATATTGCATCGGTCAAATCCTGATATGAAAAACGTGAGAGATTCAATGTCAGCATTAGCACATGTGTGTCTAGTTGTTAGTTGCATGCTTTAAGTACATGTACTTAAATCAGCCTTGATTTCGGTCAGTCTGTTCCCATGTTGAGGCTACCAAGGTGATGGGGCTTTTCATGGGGAAATGAAAACCTGTCAACACGTTTGTTTAAACAGTACATGTATTTATTTATATATAAGTCATCGTGAAAAGTACATCAAAGAAAACAAGAGATACATGGCTGATATGATTAATGAAGGTATAATATTGTATTAATTGACCCAAAAAATAGTATCAAAAAAATTATTTTTACAATACAATATTATAACAAGTGGTATACATTTAAAATACGTCTCAGAGATAGCAGTTCAAAATACAAATACATACATGTAACAGTAAAAGATTTTAATGACAAATACATGTAAATGTAGTTGAAATTATTGTCTATAACATAATCAATGCAAAAAAATTACAATAAAATTTCATTTAATTTAAATAATTACAATTAAATGTTTGCACAACAAGTGTGCACGGAAGATACTTCATGCAAGCTTCTTCTGCTTGAGTCTTGATATCTGTTCTCTCTGGAGAAGACGCTGCAACTTTTCCAAGTGACCATGAGCTTCTTCTGATATTACTAACGAGTTTGACTGAGCAAATTATCTTGTTAAGCCATCACACATTGAAAAAGCCTCTCTGCAAGAAACACATGGCAAAGGTGGTGTTTCCGATTCATCATCATCAATCATGTCTTCCGTGCCATCTTCTAAAACGTCATTTTTTACGGCAGCAATAATGTCATCATCTGTAAGAGCTGCCCGACATTGTTCCTTGTCGTCCGTTTCAATAGCCATCCGAACAAAATCATCCATTGGAATTCTAATGCCTTCATATAAGCCATCATCTTCTTCAAGATGTGGGATATCTGATGGGGAGAAGCCATGAAACTCTTCATTTTCAGGAAAGAACGCGTGCATAAAGCAGTTCTGTATTGTCTCTGGCTTCACTAATCCCCAAGCTTTCCTGAGGTTGTAGAGAGCCCCAAGCAAATCTTCCTTAAATTGTTCTTGCTGATCAATCGCAGCCAGCTTTTTATGGGCGAGAAGTTTTCGATAATGTAGTTTCAGATTCTGGATGATACCTTGATCCATTGGCTGTATGAGTGATGTTGTATTAGGCGGAAGAAAAATTAGTTGCACATGTTGAAGATTGTCCACATGTGGGTGCGCGGAACAATTATCCACAAGCAACACAATTTTTCTTCCTTGCACTTTCATTTTTCTGTCCAGTTTTCTTATCCACTCCATAAAAATATCTGACGTCATCCAAGCTTTTGTGTTCGCATAATAATCCACAGGAAGATGATGCACATTTTTAAAACAGTGAGGCTTCTTGGACTTGCCAATAACTAGAAGTGGCATTTTATCATTGCCAATCATGTTTGATGTGACTAGAACAGAAATGCGATCTTTGGGCTGTTTCCCACCAATACATGGTTGACCTTTGATGCAGTACGTCTTGTCTGGAGTACACTTAAAGAATAAAGCGGTTTCGTCCGCATTATATATATCCTCAGACTTATAGTTCTGCAATATATCTTTAAGTTGGGTTTTCCATCCATCAAGCTGTGATGTGTCTGCTGAGTTTGCTTCTCCACAAATCCTTTTGTATCCAATATTATGACGATCTTTAAAGCGACTGAACCAACCACTTGTTGCAGCGAAGTTCTCCACACAAAGTTTTTTTGCAAATTCTTTCGCTTTTTCGATGGTCATATCACGATCTATGGATAAAGTGGAATGTGCAATGCGGGTTTCATTGAACCATTTTGCTGTGGCTTCCTCCACCTCTACAAATTTAGCAGTCTTCTGCTTCTTCCTTTGGTGAGTGCAGTTACCTTCAACATAGTCTTTCTTTACAGACTCAGCAGCTTTCATCCATCCTGACAGGGTGTTATGTTTAATTGAAAATTTTTCGCAGACGTCTTTGCGAGATGCTCCACCCTCAACTTCAATAACAGCCAGATATTTAGTTTCCAGAGAATGTAAATTTAATTTGCGTTTTACACTGGTGTTGGTAGCCATCATAAATATAAACTTAAAAAGAAGACTTTCACAGCACAATACTCTTGTTTTAATCACTGATCACTTTGGAAAATGCAATAATCTATCAGAGATCATTACTTTTATGTTAGTTGCCGTGAGAGGCCAACTTAATAACTTTTAACCCACCATGACATTAAAGCCTGGCGGCAAGATCAACTAATTGTTGAATAAGTACATGTTGTAACTGGCCTCTTGCAAATATAAATGGTTAGGCTGGAAAATTAAAATTGGTGGCAAGATCAACTAATTGTTAAACAAAGTATGGGCCGGAACTCACAGCTGGTCGACATGAACGATTAGACGGTGAAATTTATACCTGGCGGCAAGATCAAACTGTTCTTGAAACAAAGTATGGGTCGGAACTCGCAGCTGGTCGACATGAACGATTAGACGGTGAAATTTATACCTGGTGGCAAGATCAAACTGTTCTTGAAACAAAGTATGGGTCGGAACTCGCAGCTGGTCGACATGAACGATTAGGTGGCAAAATTGTAGTCTGGCGGCTACATAGGCATAACAATTTGATAGTAATAGTAGACCAAGGGACCGGGACTTTGCTTTTTTGTCGACATAGGCGGCTTGTCGAGATAAGCGATGTCGATATAAACGGGTAGGACTGTATTATTATTATTATTATTATTAATGTTTTACACAAATCATGCTCACCTCATCCAACCTTTTACATCCTGTACAACCAGTTGGGCCATCCATGATCTGATGTTAGTGTCACCGAAGATTCAAAGGGCTGCTTTACAACCTCTAAAGTATCTCTTTTTCTGTGTGGGAGTAGATAAAAATAACTTAAAATTAGAAAATGAACGAAAAAAAGAGAGAAAGAGAATTATGAAGGGCCATGCTATAACTCATTGCATTTTTTATAATAGTGCAAGAAAAAGAAAAATTATTGACAAATCAGTATCATTTCATGTGTCGCTGACATGAATGAAATCCAATATGACTTTTGGGACAATTTGTAGATGGGCAATGGCATTACATCTAAACTTTTGTTTAAAATACTTAACTATGTAAGGAAGACAACTCGTTCATAAACTGACCTTTGTTACACTTTAAACCCTTGTTTCTGTTAAATATATACAGAAAACAACTCTTAGCAACGATGTACTTTCGTCTCATCTGTAAGTGGATTAAAGACATAACGAATGCTACGCTCACCATTTTTTAAAGAAATAAATCATATTCCTATCGATTTCATGCAGGTATGTCTTGATAAAAGATCGTTTAAGTTTGCTGGGCCGGCAAGTAAGTGGCTACCTCATACCGACACCATTTGGTGTCTGCGAATTCCAACTTTTTGATAGGGAATGCACTCTGACCCTACACCCCAACATGAATGTCCAAATATCAAAATATGGGGTGGCAAGGGTCAGAGGAAACTTGGACTACAATAAGAGGTTAGTGTTAGGACAGTTTGTCCTGGTGTCCGGATAATGTGATTGGGTGTAATATCATGCTACATGATGCCCAGCGCTAGGCATCACTATAAACTGGCACACTGCAGACGTCATAGCGATATGACTGAAAAATAGTTAAAGCTACGTTAAAAGCATACAACTTAAGTAAAAATGAACAAAATTATATATTTCTTTTTTCAGTTCATGATTACTTATTTAGTTGAAAAATTACAATTCAGGCTGTTACTGAGGCTGAAATCAGGCTAGTATCGGAAATTTTGTGATAAAATATGCGATTTTTCATTATTGTCTGGCAGACAAAAAATTTGCTGTTTGCCATGCCTATATTCATGTAACCTTTTAGTTGACCTCTTCCAAAGATTAAAATTTTAGCCATGCGCAAACATGTGTTTACAAAAATAATGGCGGAAGCAACTAGATCAAAAGCGAAAACTTACAGATTCATAAAGGAAAAAAAGAAGATCTCTGGGCAAATTATGGCAGCACACGCATGTATTGGTGACCAGTATGAACGATGGAATAAACTGAGGCCACTTTGAGCCTGAAAACTACCGCCATTTATTTCTGTATAGTTTATTCTTATCAAAACTCTTAAAATAACATATTTTATATAAATTGGCATTATTCCATTTAGCTTGAAATAAAATGTTACAGAAATGCAACAATATCACTGAAACCTGCATGTACACCATGACATACTGCTGCTGTTTTTTAGGCTACCAAAGAGGAATTAATGATCATCTTCATTTTCGCACGGAACCATAAAACTTTATTTACAGGCAAGCAGTCACAACAGTTTTTTGTAAACAAAAATTATATATATTGTAAATGGTGATGACTGCAAATGAAAGTAATGCAATACAGTTAAGTATATATTATGCATACTATTATTTGAAAAGTATATAAAATTAGTGTGTCTAATGAAACATTTATTTTCCCTTGCTATATTAGTTATGAACTGAATGGCAGTGCAAAGAAACCATCAGAAACAGAGAGGAATGTCACAGAAGACAGGGCCACAACTTCTACATCTGGGGCAACAATTCATAGGATACAAATGTCTGCTGTGTCTGATATAACCACATCAGAATCAGATATGGCATCTGTGTAAATTTGTAAATTTTATGTATATTTACTTGTTTTAAAACATTTTGGTAGATGCACATTTAAGGAATTGTTTTGTTACCTGGAAATGTATCATTCTATATTAGTTAAATATTTTGCAGTTGGTAAAGATTGTACATTTTCTTTACAAATATGGTTTTTTTTTTTTAAATACTTAAGTTGTAAATTGTTTGTTGGCATTTGTGTCCTTTTTTGTTATTGATATGTTCCTCATCATGCTGTTAGTATTTTAGTTAAAGGGCCTCAAGGGAGAATAGTCTTCGACTAAATGAGTCACCCCTTTAAATAAATTATTATTATTATTATTTCTTGAAGCATTATCATTCCCATCATAATAAGCACGATAAATGATAATGCTTTCTTACGGCTGAATCATAAAAAACTGTAAAGATTTCAAGTTCAACATTAGTATTTACACATTTTAAGATTTTCTTTTAAGGGATTCAGTCTTGTCTGAAGTAGAACTTAAGGAGAAGGAAAGTGTTATGATGAAAAAGTCAAAAAGTTTTATCAACCCATTTGAGTAAGTATACTAACAAAAATAAATGTGATACATACATAAATGGGGAATATTTGTGTTAAGTATACTAAAAAACAACCATTATGATACATGCATGATATATGTAACTAAACTAACTTTGTTTGTTTGATTAGGATTTTTAACGTAGCTTTAACAATATTTTAGTCATATCGCTATGATGTCTGCAGTGAGGCAGTTTATAGTGATGTCTAGCACTGGAGCATCATGCCACAGATATGTTGCACCCAGTCACCTAATCGTGACACCTGACCGACAAGTCCTAACACTAACATCTTAATACTGAGCATCAAACGAAGCAGCTGTTAGTTCCATTTGTGTAAGTCTTTGATATGACTCGGCCAGGGATCAAACCCACGGCCTCCCGCTTCCGCATTTCACACTCTAACCACTACAGCAGTTCAACTAAACTAAAACTAAAAGAATATATATATATATATATATATATATATATATATATATATATATATATATATATATAGATATATATATATATATATATATAAATAATTGTATTGGTATTTGTGTAGGAACCAGAAAGCTGCTCCCACAAAAGCTTTCTTTTCTGTGTATTACAAGGTAAAAATGTTTAATTACAATATATGTGAAATATAGTATTTATGCATAATTGAAATAATGAAGATATACTAGTTATCATAGAAAGAAAATGAATACATTGTATTATAAATACAAACCACACTAAGGACATTGTTATGGTTTGTCTGTTTAGTACATACACATGGAGAGGGCAAGGGGTGGTTTACTCAAATGCATATGGTTGTGTATAGGGGTGGGTGGTCTACTGATAATGTATGTACACATATCGCGATAGTAATTTGTCTGATATGTAACCTGCTTGACTGGGTTCAGTTGGTGTTTGAATTTTAGTGGACAATAGACAAACTTTTTAAAGTTACGCAGCTAATTTCTTTGATGCAGCCAGATATTCAACGTTGGTGGACCATCTGTTTTATTAAATACATATTATTAATCCTTGATCTTTTATGTGTGGATTTAATATAGGCTGTTCTTTAGAATGGGGAGGGTTGCGGCAAATGCATGTACACAGGTGGGATGTGTGAAAAAAGAAAATAAAAGTAAACGTGTACAGAGAGGGAGGGGTCAAGCTTTGCCATATTTTTGCACACATGCCCATTGTTGGAATCAGATTTTGTGTCTGGATGTTTTTACTTTTTTGCTTGCAATCTAATTCAGACTAGTTTGAGCTATACATAGACAGGTGAACATTTGCTAAAGTAGGATAAATTGGGGATTGGAAGTAAAAAGTGGCCAGAAGGAAAATGATGGGTCAGAAGAAGAAAAAACTCCAACATGTACCCTTATGCCAAAGGATGTTTCTAGCACACCTAGTTATATATTTAAGCAAAAAACTCTTGGAAGTAGATGTATTTCAATGTATTCAAAATTAGCCCACAAATGCATTTCCTATCCCCATTTCAAGTGACAAGGAAAAAAATTGTAGGGGTGGAATGAGTTGATTATTCTCTGCCTGTATAATGCTACTGAACATTGGCATTTTCATCAAAACAGATTTATGGGGATTAATAAATTTTAAATACTTTTCTGCATCTCAATCAATTTATTTAGTCATTTTACTTTGTTTCAGAAGTACAGCAGAACTGGAGAATTTCCAGCCTCCAAAAGACATTCACATTAGCCACCAGCTTTCAGAGCTAGGAATCTGTTGGCAGCTCTTGATCATAACAATCATATTGACAGAGATGTGATTGTAAACACAGGTGGAACAATAAGGTAATACACTTTATTCTTGTTTGTTAATGTAATAATCCATTTTTGCTAAAATATTATTGCTTTACCTGAAAGTTGATAAACCATCTGTTGTACAATTTCAATTGTTTACAAAATATTTTTAAAAAATAAATTTCATAAACCAATTTTGGTTAGAATTAGTCTAATGTAATTAGAAAATTCTGTAAATAATCTAAACATTTGTATGATATATGGGTAAGATACAGGTTTGCTATATTTACATTTTCATCTGTAGAAAATGATTTATTACATGTAATTGTATGAATTTTTTATTTGGACATTCGAGAATTAAAAAAAATATGAAATGACCATGTCAGTGAAATGTTTGCATTTTCTTGTCAGATACCAAAGGTCATTCAACAAAAATGTGAGAGATGGTCTGCAAACCCAAAGAAACCTGATCAACAGTACCTGTATATTCCGGAAATAATTATGAAAATATTGAAAATGAGGTTAGATGATACAGTTGGCATGAACCAGCCAGTTGTTTTGGACATAAATGATCCTAGGTGAATATCTGATGTACTTACTTGCCCCAATACCACCACCACCTACAGAAGAGATTGTTACAAAGCAGAAATCTCATTTTAAGTTAAAATGATTTAGGCCTTTTAATAAGGTAACACCAATTGATATCAAAATGTTATGGAGAGACTATTCTAGTTATTGTATAGTAACAAACGATCCCTACCATGGATCCATATAAACTTTGACTAAGTCTTCCTTGAAGTGCCTACTATGAACCAAAGTCCAGCATCTGTTTCACTTCCATGTAGCAGCTTATCTTCAGACCACTACTGATGTTCTTAAAGCATTTAGAGAAACATGCATTTGAACAAAAAGATGTAAAATCCTTTTTCAACTTTTCATACTCATTGTATTTATACTGTCTTATATGTATGTTCAGATTGAGGTAAATGCAGTATATTTTGGCCATATGATGTATATTTAAAAAAAAGCACAGCAGAAACTATTGTTACGTATATTTGATTTAAATCAGATATATTTTTTCTGTCAAATTCAAATTTGTCATTTTGGGTTTAAAATTCATTAATTGGGAGATATCTATTCTGGAAAATTCAGGCTGACCTAGACTCTATCTGTAAACACAGCTTGACCTTGCTTGTTAACCTCATTAATACAATATGAAAAAGAGGAGAGAGAGAGAGAGAGAGAGAGAGAGAGAGAGAGAGAGAGAGAGAGAGAGAGAGAGAGAGAAATAGAGTTGAAGAAACTGGAATTTCAGGAAAGGGAGAAAGAAAAACAATTACAATATGAAATAAAAATGAAAGAATTAGAGCTGGCAAGTGAAAAACACCTTCATACTCCAAATCCAAATTTAAATTTTGATTTAACAAGGAATATTAGATTAGTGCCCCTTTCAGAGAAGAAGAAGTAGACAAATACTTCATTTGTTTTGAGAAAGTTGCAGAAAAATTAACTTAATGTGTATTTGCACGATTAAAATCATGTTCACCCTTGTACTTTTGTTCTTTACATCCCAAGACAATGCTGGTCAACTTCAATTCATCCTATGTTTTTAATAAATAGTCTCCTCACAGTTGCTTTTAAAACATAGCCATACATAAAATCATTCTTAAGTGGGTAGGTAGCTAAAAATATGTTTAATAAAACCTGTTCATGCAAAATCAAAATTGCATACTACAAAAGAAATACTTTATACAATTGAAAATCAAAATAGATTCTAGTATTCACACATCATATCATTGGAAAGATCACCCAAGTCTTCCTTGAGTAAAGCCATGGTACTGGCCAAAGCTATTTATCCCTTATACGCCATACACAACAGCTTGGAATGACACGTCTGTTGCCAGCACTAAGGTATCCGTAAGTCCATAAAATAAACTGCCTATAAGCAGTATGCCTTTTCCCCCAGTTGTAATCATTTTCTTCTGCTGCCAGGACATCTTGCCTATACCTCTGTGCAACAAGGTGCCAGACTTTATCTTAAACAGCCAAGTCCTGCAGAAATTTTAAAAAAATTGTCAGTAAAAAATATTCTAAATAAAATAAATGCATTAAATGTTCTGTGGGAAAATACTGATTTTTGTGTTATAAAATGAAGCAAACATGTATATATATATACAAACAAATGCGCAAATCACATCGACTACCAGATACGTGAGCTTGAGGTGGTAATGCAAATGCACAAGAAAATCAACTTTATTATGAGCCTAAGAAGCGACTTTAGTGAGACCTTTTAATAGCGGTTCTGATTACACTGATACAAATTATCATATTTTTAGTTTGGTTTATCTTACAACGTAACACAATTTCACAAACACGACAAGGAAAATAGATTGGGACTTTCAAGAATGGCCCCTTAAATAGCATGAACCAATAAGGGATACAACTCTTACCGCACTAAAAAAAAAAACAGCCTCACTTTCATGTCCACGTTTACTGGCCTAACAGGGGTGTTCGATTACGCCGTTTCTTACATTTATTTTCATTGGTTGTTTAAAATTAACATCCAATACAAACTTGTGATACATTAAACTCGTAGTGCAGTCACCTTACGTTCCAAAAACTTGCTGGATTCGAGGATTCAGATTATTTCAAAAATTTCCGAAACGTTATTTAAATAATACTAGCTTCTGCTCTGCTTTAATTTTAGCATAGCTTTGAAGCGCAATCAATTAACAACACATACCTTTCAAGGATTTTATGTGTAATTAACGTAAAGTGTTTGAACTTAATTTGATTTCAATTGAGGGGTCATGTGTCTGCAAACCGGAAATTGGTACTTCAAATATGGCAACTGCCTGAGATATTTTGTGTATTAGAAAAATACAACTTGTACTGATCAAAATTCAGCATGTCTAAGACAGAATTAGTGAGTAAATGACATACTTAAAGTATTACTTGTGTTGCCATTATACTTGTAATAAATGCTAGCTATACCTTTCCAGAGTTGTGTATAAAGACCTAATAATGTTTCCTACGTTTAAATATTTTTCAGCATGTTTTCATGTTTTCAAATTTCATGTCATTTGTTTTTTTTAATCATATCATTATATTATTATCTTATAGGCGTTATCTAATGTTCTAAAGCGCTTAGAGCTTCTAAAGATTAGGCGCTATATACAGTCCTCATTATTAATATTATTATTATTATTAAAGTACTGTGTTCACCTTTAAACTTTCAAATTTAGATTGAAATGGTAAATTTTGTGAGATAATTGTCATATTTTGTTCGCAAATTATAATTATTCTGTGACACTAATTTACAACAATTTTTTTCAAGTATTGACAGCTAATTTAAGTCTTTTTATTGCCCATTATTTCAAACATATCATAGCAATATCAAACCTTGCTGTATCAAATAATATTTTTATGGTGTTTCTAATCAGTTCATCCTTATTGACCAGCATTGATAGACTATGGTCTATGGGAAGCAACATGTATGTGGTTATCTAGCCATATGAAAATTTTGTGTCTAGCTCATTTGCCCCAAACTAACCAAAAAGTCTTTTCTTATTTTCAAACATCTACTGTTTAAGAATGAATTATTTTTGTGCCAAAAATTTGGAACATTCATAAAAATTATTGACCTGTTTATAAAATGATGTTTTCTTTAATCTGACCACAAATAGAATTTCAAGCTATTTTAATATATTATAATAATAGAAATTTTTAACTAGCATGAACCAACAAGGGACACAACTACTGCACTAAAAAAAAAACATCTAACAAATTAAAAAAGCTAGAAAATCTATTTGTGGTCCGAATTTAAAAAAGCACAGCATTTCATGAACAGCTAAATAATCTTTATGCATGTGCCAAATTTGGTTATGATATCTCTAAATGAAAGAAAATGCTGGGTATAGTACCACTATTTGGCAGAAAAATAATTCTTAAACAGTATTGAGCAGACCTTGTTTGCCAAAAAATTCATAAAAAATACAATTTTGACATATTGTCATAAAATAAACTTTTATATGCTTCTCTCAAATAGCATTACATGTGTGCAAATTTTTACTGAGTTACCATGCAAATAAAAAAATCATTGGTTCATGCTACCTTAAAGGAACCGCTTATTGGCATGATACTCCATCATATCGACTTTTTTGCCTACTTCTTGTATTTTATCCTATATAATCTATAAGCATTACATATATTGTGGGTGACTATAAAGAACTAAGGAGAAGGACAGACGAAGAAATACGAAGAATAAGGCAATGATTACATCAAAAGATAAACACATGCTTACCTCGACTTCCGCATGTGTTGACGCGCATCACGTGACACTGCGACTTCGGAGAATATCGGTAAATTCCGTTCCAGCATAATTAATTAGCAATCCGTACATAAGTGACTAGAAAACCGTTTTTTTTTCATTGATTAAACTTACAGTTGTACATTTTATGAAACTGAATGATGTGTAATTACTCATTATTTCTACTAAACTTTTCATAATATGAAGCATTTGCAAGAACAAAAAAGTCGAAAATCTTTGGTTGTATGCCTTTAAAAATCCAAATCACACACACACACACACACAAATCAGCATACAAGATTGGCCAAATTCAGGGCCGGCGCCACAGGCACTTGATTCCGAGTAAATTCATGTTATATGGCGAATGAATTTACTCAGAATCAAGTGCCTATGGCCGGCGCTTCCGCTAGGCGATCTAGGCAATCGCCTAGGGCGCTGGGCTAAGGGTAGACCAGCTAACTTGGCTAAGGGTTTATTTCATGATGGGCGGGTGGGGGAGGGCGTGAGTGGAAGGGGGCGCCAGATATCTGATCTCGCCTCGGGCCAGCGCCGTTGCAAGGCATTTTGGCGCCCTAGGCACAGGGGCTCGTTACAAAGCAAATTAGGAGTATCCGTCCATGAATCAGGGTCTAACCTGTATACTCCTAATTTGCGTTGTAACGAGCCCCTGTGCCTATGGCGCCAAAATGTCTTACAACGGCGCTGGTCAAATTCTGAAATACTGACATACCTGTATACTGGTTATGTATATAGCTGCCACTGTCAAACGTTCATTTATGTCCTCTCATCTAAGGGTCGATCTCAAATATGTGGTCAATTATATTGTCTGATATGCAATATAACAGTATTGGTCCCGAATATGATATAAAATGTACACAGTACAAGTTACAACTAGTCTGGTTCCATGCTTAGTATGCTTTTAAACTCCAAGGAGCATACTATCAGGGAACCAGACTAACAGTGCGACACGCTTACCTTGGATGACACTTCTACAAATTATGTACACAAAGAACATTCCTTTGTCTTGGCCCAAGGAGGAAGTAAAATTTGTTTCTATTTTTATGACTGAGGCAATAATTTATAAAGGATTTTAGGTCAAGCGATAGTTGATAAGAAGAGTTTGCACTCAAATATGTACGTGCATAATAGAAGGCATGGGAGAGTTTATTACATTCTTATCAAGTAATTATTTTCGGCTAGAGTTTATTACATTCTTATCAAGTAATTATTTTCGGCTATTTTTGTTTAATGATTAAAAAAATGAACGTGTTTATGATTTAGGTGTTTAGTTTTCGTGTTTTGCTTGAAAATAATGTGAGGCATGTACACTTCCTCCAAAGTAACCCAACACTGAAATACCAGCATTTGGTTCGGAGGTAGTCTGTAAATCAATACATACGTGACTGACCAAAATTAAATGTTGCACGGTGTATTAGACTCGACAGATTCCGTTATAAAAGAATGATATCTTACTATACGCATGTAATGTAATTTGCTTTCCCATGTATATTATCCAAGCAAGGGAGACAACTGTATATTGATTGTTGCCATTTTCGGTCAATTCGGAGTTCCATTACTTCAGGAAAATTTCAGTTAAGTTATTTTGCATTTCGCCGCGTGTACCCTTTTGCTCAAAAGCAGCTTGCTGTTCACATCAATACTTGCCTTCACTAAATTATTTAGAAAACATATAGCCACTAATCTTTCTGCAGTTGCATCAAATAAATAACATTTGAAAAATTCCAATTATAACGAAACGTAAAACCAGGTAGAATGCGAGGTTTTGTCTCAAAACTCACTCAAGGTAACAATAATTAATAAATAGAACGTTTATTTTTTCATACATTATTATTATGTATGACTTGAATAGCACATTACAGCACGTCCTGTATTCTCGTAAAGTCAGTTAAATGCAGCTGTTAGTACCATTTTGTAAGTCTTTGGTATGACTCGGCCGGGGATCGAACCCAAGACCTCCCGCTAATGCTGCAGACGATCTAACCACTTGGTCACCGGAGCGGTTTCCCTATTTGTGACTGGGTGGGACATCATGCTACATGTCTGCGGCAATATGCCCCAGTGCTAGACAGCAATATAAACTGTCTCACTGCAGACATCGTAGCGATATGACTGTAAAATTGTTAAAGCTACGTTAAAAGTCCTAATCAAACAAACAAACAAGCAATGTTTATGCAAATAATTATTATTGTAATTCGCTATTTGGTTAATTCGCAGTAACCTAGTGTATTTATTCATGTGAAATTCTAGATTTGCAAATGTTGAATTGACTTATAACTTTGTATAATGGTTGCATTCTGCAACATTAGTTAATAGGGATTTGACTATTTGTGTATACATAGTAGAATCGAGTATCATTGTAAGGATATATCAACGCATGGATATGTGGATATCTGTGTACACTTTGTAGAAGTGCAATATACCAAAAATGCGTCGGATTATGGGATATTGTTCTGTATAAAAAGATTGAGAATCTATATACACCGTGTACACCATATCAGAGAGAATGAGTATTTAGATGTGCTCGAATGCGTGACCAGAGAAGGTAGTGGCTCATCTGATAATATTGTTGTTTAGTGCGAGTCTAGATAGCTTGAGGAATGTACTATGCTAATGTCCTTGTGTGTTCGTACAGTTAGCTTAGCGCTCTTCATTAAGAGGTTAGAGTTAGGACTGGTCGGCCTGGTGTCAGGATAATGTGACTGGGTGGGGCATCATGCTACATGTCTGCAGCATGATGCCCCAGTGCTAGACATAACTATAAACTGCCTCACTGCAGACATCGTAGCGATATGACTGAAAAATTGTTACAGCTACGTTAAAAATCCTAATTAAACAAACACTAACCTCTTAATTCTGAGCGCCAAGCGAGGCAGCTGTTAGTACAATTTTCGTAAGTCTTTGGTATGACTCTGTAGGGGATCGAACCCACGACCTGCCGCTTCCCGGGCGGAGGCTCTAACCACATGGCCACCGGAGCGGTTGTATAAGCATTGCTCATATCTCAAAATATTAATGTAGATCAAACATTACAAATGAATCAAACCCTACTAATGCTAATTCTACATACTAATGATTCGAGTAATGAAGTGTACATACTGCACATAATTAAAGTAAAATTACTTTAGGGTAATATCTTACAACAATCGAGCAAATAGTCACTGACCTGTTCTGAAGCTCATTTGTAATTCCCAGAATAACAAGTTTCCCGACAATTTCGAATGACGTCGGAGTAGATTATCTTCCCTTATAATTCCCGCAAGATGGTTTAGCGACTAATGTGGTTTAGTTCTCAAGATAATAGATTTAAGCTTGCAACTCTAATGGTGGCCAAGCCTTGCGCAACTCTGAGTGGATGTTTATTCACAACCGATTCACATAATTAGCAGACACTGCCTCCTCTCTGACAGATTGTCAAGGGTGGATTAACAACTCCCACTTGATGTTCCTTTGATCCGAGCAGAGGATCTCATGACCTATCTGTGAACCATTTTATGTCCATGTTATGTAACTGGCTTGGCCAAAATAAGGCGCCAGTCATGAGTTCCTATGACTATGTAAAATAACTGGCTTGACACCTCTTTGATCACCGAAGTGACTGTCGTACATTTATGATGCGAAATTATTATCCTCAGGGTATAACATATACATGTTGCAATCTGGTTATTTTCTTTACAATGTGACACTGTATATGTCCAACTTCATATAGACGAGTTTAGTTCCTTTCAGCGTAACTGTGGGACATTCTGTGCATAATCCTAAATAATATTTCAAAAGAATCTGCCCGTCGTATACCAGGTAAATGTGAGCCAATACTATACCATATCAGTAGTATATGGGGACACTCTAGCGACAATGGGAAATCCAGTCCAAAAGGGCTTGGGCACATCTAGCGACAAGGGGAATTTAACATGGGTAAATGTTACATGGAGCGAATGGGGAATTGAACATAGTCACAAGGACTGGAATGTCAACTGGAGTTCTAAAGAAATTGAACATTGTTGACTCCATAGTGTTTATAGGGTCAAAACTATTGATAGGGTAAAATATTCGTGCAGGGACAAAGGGCTGATAGGCACAAACATAGATATACAGAAAGAAACAAATACACATTGAAACACACAGAAAAGAGGGTAGAGATGTTCTAAAGAAAGACCCACAGATAATAAAAGTATACGACATGGGCTCTCTGGCCTGTGCTTTAGTCTAAGCACTATCCATTTAAAACATTCAAATCTGGACATGGAACAAATCTATTCACATGTTATCTATTTCTTGGATCTAGAAAAAATACTTTTAAAATTAAAGTTTATGCCTTCAAAAAAGACCCTAATTTACATACAATGCATAAGCATTTTATATAAGAATGACACTTTTCATACAACAATTAATATCCATTTTTAATAAAAAAAGCCAAACCAAAACAAGTAACAAACAATCAAATAGGAGAAAGTTCATGCTGCTTTCTATATCCGACACACACATTGTTTAAAATCTGGTCAGCTATCGATTGTGTCCCAGCGTAGATGTTTCCCATTACGTACCCTTTCATTCGTAAATCTGCTTGAGGCTTACGCTCGATACTTGGTGTGTGAAATGATTCATCTTTCTTGCTTGGCAGTGTTAGTCACAATGGACTATCGGTCTTGTACGATGTCCATTTTTATATGCTGACCAACATTGACGTGACCGTACGATAAAGTGAAGTGATTGGGAAGCCGCACTCTCTTCTGGTACACGATTTGATAAACTTTTTCCAAAGACCTACTGACGATTTGGTGTGTGGGTAAACGTACGATCTTGTGCGGTTCGTGGGTGGTCACTTTAAACGTTTCATCCTGTCCAGACTTCAAGGCTTCTTTTAGCACTTCAAAGTTCACCACTCGACTGGTGCGATAATTGAGAGTCAATCCTTTAACTTTACATTCGGTATGCATTTCTCCTTGTGGGTCTCGGTATTCGTAGCCGTAATTTTTAGGACCGCCACTTGCAAAACTTAGAATCTTGTCGTCGGGATGTTCATCTGTCCAGGCTCCTAAACGGTCTCCTTCGATGTCAGGGTGACGTTGACCGAGGCGATGGATGTAGATGCAACTGTCCGTGTCAAAATACAAGACGCGATCTCCTAGGAGTTCTAACACTTCGTACAATTTTAAGCGAGCATGGGCTGTCACGTAAGCCGCAATGATGACATTTCCAAATTTGTCGGCTTCTACAAAGTCTAGTTCTTCTTCGTAATTGACTAAGATCAAGTCCTCACGAATGATGTCCACGTGTTTCATGACTTTGGTTTTGTCGTGAATCATCTGGAAGTAGCGAGAAGGTTTGGACAAATACTCCGTCTTGGGTAAAGACGGACGTTGTGCCATTTTACCCCACAAGCAATTTAACATCACTTTGGTAAACGATCGCCTTCCTTCGTTTTTCTCGATGTGGTCTAAAGTGATCCCTTCCTGCTCCCGATATTTTTTTTTGAATATCTTTTGGTCTTCGGGAGTGTGACACCAGGAAGGATAGCCACTAGCTTCTTGTTTTAGTTTTAAAAAGGAATCCACGTAGTCTGCAAAACTACCTTTCTGTGTCTCGTTGCCCTTGCGGTATTGTTGTGTCTTGGGAAAGTGGTAAATTTCGTCTACTTCTAACAGTCGGTATCCCAGGTCCAGAGCTTTAAACAATTCCACGCTAACCCACGTTCCTGTCAAGGCGCGTTCTTCCTGGCTGTGCTGACAAGGTTGGTCTTGGTTGCACGTTTCGGCACAAGTTCGACACAAAGGAAACATCAGTTTAACTTGGCAATGGTGAGGTAAAACGGGATGGTACAAGTCCGTAGGAGGCAAGACTTTGCACTTGATCAATCCTTCGTACTGTCGAATGTGGTCCAGGTCAATGTGTTCTGTCATCAATTCTGGATGCCCTACGGGAAAGTGACAATATTTGCAGACGTAAGGATACAGCGAACACACGTCCAAGTATTTGATTTCTTCTCCTTTCTCTTCGTCCGCCTGGTACAGCAAACAGGTGGCATTCGTTCGTCCTCCGTACAAACTATCCCGAGGGTTCAGGGGGTCCACCAACTTGTAACTTTCTACGATGCGTTTAAACTCTGGATCGGTTTTCAAACGCTGATCGTACTCGTGTTCCCACATTTCCACTACTTGGTATCCTTGCAGTTCTAACTTCAAACGCCGCTGACAAGTAGTCTGGTACAAGTCTTCCATGGTCCGTTGTAAAAACTGATTTTTGGTGTCACGTTGAGGGTAACACATGGGACATCCGTAAAATAGGCATCCGTTAAACTCGTACACGATCTGAGGGTTTTCTAAGTCACAGCCATCCACCGAATACGTTTCGATGGTCTTTTCGCCTCCTCCATTGCGGGCATGTTTGATACATTTGTTTTCCTTCTATCTATCTATCTCCGCCTGTGGCCCCGTTTGGGAAATAGGCCGCCAACCAGCTCCCTCCAGGCGTCTCGGTTCTGGGCGAGTCTCTCCAGCTGTCCCCACGTCTTGCCCATCTTCTTTGCGTCTGCATCCAAATCACGGCGCCAGGTGTTTCTGGGTCTTCCTCTCTTCCTCTTTCCTTGAGGGTTCCATGTGAGGGCTTGCCTGGTGATGTTGGGAGCAGGTTTGCGGAGGGTGTGGCCAATCCATCGCCAGCGTCTCTGAAGGATGTCATCCTCAACGGGCTGTTGCTTCGTTCTCTGCCACAATTCCTCGTTGTTGATTCTTTCTGGCCAGCGGATCTTTAGGATCTTCCTGAGGCAGGTGTTGATGAAGACCTGGATTTTCTTCATGGTGGTAGCGGTGGTTCTCCAGGTCTCTGCTCCGTACAGTAATATCGGCTTCACGATGGTGTTGAAGACCCTGATCTTGGTGGTGATGTTAAGCTGCCTTGATATCCATATGTTCTTCAGCTGATGGAAAGCTGCCCTTGCTTTGCCGATGCGTGTCTTAACGTCTGCATCCGTTCCTCCCTGCTTGTCCAGGATGCTGCCAAGGTAGGTGAAGCTATCCACCTCCTCCAGCGCATCGCCTTCCACTGTGATGGGTGTATTGCTGGATGCATTTGTCTTGAAAACCTTGCTCTTTCCTCTGTTGATGTGGAGGCCCAGGCTGGCTGAGTTGTCCGCAACAATGCTAGTCTTTTCCTGCATCTGTTGTTGGGTATGCGAGAGGAGAGCCAGGTCATCAGCGAAGTCTAGGTCGTCCAGCTGTTTCCACAGCGTCCACTGGATGCCGTTTCTTTTTTGGTCTGTCGATGTCTTTATGACCCAGTCGATGGCCAGCAGGAAGAGGAATGGTGATAGAAGGCATCGTTGTCTCACCCCTGTGTTTACTGCAAAGGCATCAGTGAATTGCCTGCCGTGGACGATCCTACAAGTCATTCTTTCATAGGACTTCCTGATGATGTTGGTGATCTTTTCCGGGACTCCATAGTGCCTTAGTAGTTTCCAGAGGGTCTGCCTGTCAACGCTGTCGAACGCTTTCTCGTAGTCGAGAAAATTCACGTAGAGTGGCGAATTCCACTCCAGAGACTGTTCCAAGATGATGCGCAGTGTCGCTATCTGGTCCGTGCACGACATTTCCTTTCGGAAGCAAGCTTGTTGGTCACGGAGATGCGGGTCAACTGCCTCTTTCATCCTGTTCAGTAAGATGCGGTTAAACACCTTCCCCGAGATGGACAACAGCGTAATCCCCCTGTAGTTGGAGCAGTCACTGAGGTCACCTTTCTTAGGTAGTTTGACGAGGTAGCCTTCTCTCCAGTCTGCTGGTACTTCTTCGTCTTCCCATATCGTGCCGAAGAGCGGGTAGAGGAGCTCCACACTGGTTTCCACGTCCGCCTTCAGCGCCTCTGCCGGAATGCTGTCGGGTCCTGCAGACTTGCCGCTCTTCAATTGCTTGATGGCGCTGCGAATCTCCTCTTTGGTCGGTGCACCGCACTCTATTGGCAGGTCACTTTCCGCTGGCGGTACGTCTGGTGGGTTTGCAGGCGCTGGTCTATTTAGCAGTTCCTGGAAATGCTCAACCCATCTGTTCTTCTGTCCTTCCTCGTCTGGGATCGCTCTTCCATTCCTGTCCTTGACTGGTCTTTCTGGCTTGGCAAACTTTCCTGAAAGTTTCTTGATGGTGGCATACAGGTCTCTGGTGTTGCCATGGTGAGCTGCTTCTTCTGCTTCTGTTGCCAGCATCTCTACGTATCTCTTCTTATCTTTCTTGATGCTGCGCTTGACGCTTCTGTTGGCTTCCACGTACTCGTCGTTTGCTTTTGCTTCTGCTGTTCTTGTCCTACTGTTGTTTACAGCAGTCTTCTCCTCTCTTCTTTCTTGAATCTTCCTCAGCGTCTCTGTTGAAATCCATTCTTTGTGCGTGTATGTTTTGGGGCCCAGTACTTCTTGGCATGTTGATGTGAGTGTCTCTTTCACTCTTTTCCATCTGTCTTCTATGGTCTCTTCTTCAAGCAGCTCTTCTAGAACCTGGAACTTGTTGGAGAGGGTGATCTTGAATTTCTCCTGTTTGTTGTTATCTCTCAACGCTGTGGTGTTGTAACGACGGCGTTGATTGGAGCCTCCTGTCCAGTTTCTCTTGAGCTTCAGCTTCATCCAGGCAATGAGTAGATGACGGTCTGAGGCAACGTCTGCTCCTCGCTTAACGCGGACATCCCGAAGGGAGCGGCGAAACGTCCTCACGATGCACACGTGGTCTATTTGGTTTTCCGTCCGCAGGTCTGGTGACACCCAGGTTGCCTTGTGTATCCTTCTGTGGTTGAAAACACTTCCTCCGATGACCAGGTTGCTTGTGGCAAACAGGTCTCCATTGTCGTTCATCTCTCCAAGCCCATGCTGCCCCATGATCTCCTCGTAGCCTCTGTTGTCGCTGCCGATCTTAGCGTTGAAGTCACCCATGACGATGATGATGTTTCTCTGTGGTCGGTCTTGGATGATGGTTAGCAGCCTGTCGTAGAAATCATCCTTCTCTTCTTCCTCACTGTCGTTTGTCGGGGCGTAGCACTGGATAATGTCTATGTTGATCCTCTTCTTTTTGGTACTGAAGGAGGCTGTCATTATCCTTGGGCCGTGTGCTTCCCATCCAAGGATGGCTCCCTGAGCTGACTTGGACAGCATCAGTGCCACGCCTTGGGTGTATGCAGCGTCGTCCTGCTCGTGTCCCGAGTACAGCAGTAACTCGCCGGAAGCCAGTCGTTTCTGCCCGGAACCAGTCCATCTTGCCTCGCTGATTCCCAGGATGGAGAGGTTGTATCTTCTTATCTCTGCGGCAACTTGCGTTGACTTTCCGGTCTCGTACATGGTACGCACGTTCCATGTACCGATGGTAGTGGTGGTCCTGGTGGAGACATTTGTTTTCCTTGTCACACAAATAATGTAACCAGCGTAGGGCTTTGACCGAGTATTGACGTTTGACAAAGTTCGTCGTTTGAGGGCTTATGATAGCCAGGGTGTTTTCGGGCATAAATCGATGGCGGTACACTAAAGAACACGCTTTGGTGATGGTACAAGCTTCTTTCAAAGGATTGATCCCTCCGTGCTCCATGAAGAATTCTCGAAATTTTCCACAACAACGTCGCAAAATGTCCACGTCAGATCGACAATACTTTAACAATTCTTCCTGAAAGTCAAATGGGTCCGAGGCGTGAGTCTGGTACCAAGTGAAGAAAACGTCTCGTTGTTCGGTACGCATGTTGTCGGGGTCGTAATAGTGAGCATCAGGCAAATGGGGTAGAACGGCACGTTGATTGGCTTCGGTATTTAAAAAGTGCGGGAAATAACCTTTGGCCATTTCTGGCATTCCAAACGTTTTAGGCATTCGACTCAAAGGCATGGCTAAGTAACTCATCGAATCTTTAAACTGCACTTGTCCTACATGCATGTAAATGATTTTGGCTCCGTTCAAAGTCACTTTAGGACGTTCGGTACTTTGTTCCGCATAGTATCTGAGCAGAAACTGCCAATCGTATCCCGAGAAACTGTGAGCCATTACCGTGGCATGGCGATGACAATCTCCGTAACGTTTGATGTCTTCTGGACTCCACGTTTCGTGGATGGGGTTTAGGATCCATTGGGTAAAATCGGTTGCGTGTTGGACCCTCGAAATATTTTTTCACGTCCTCCAGGAATCTTGCTTCAGCGAGGGCAATGACTAAAGATAGGTTCTTGGATACACTTCTCGCACGCACGGTGAGTCACGCAGAAATTAGGAATGTGAATACCAGTCTCTTGCATGCATTCGAAATCAAAAAGATAAAATTACCTTTCTTCTGGGTATCTTCTGGTTGGGGTTGGTATTTTTGAATGAAGCATTCGTGTTCCAAATCCACGATTTGGCGACAAATGTGACATCGCTTCTGACCTCGACAAACGTGAAACTTGGCACTATTGGTACGTATGCCTTGTCCACAAGAAAGGCACAATCTCAACAGTTGATAAGCACTTTTCTGCTGTGAACCTTGCATCTTCAAATGTTGTTGGTAACAGGTAGGACTGACAAAAGTGCGCTGACAAACAGGGCAGTGCACTCCTTATTGTCCTTTGCCCAGACAAGGTTTAGAAGCCAAACATCCCTCACATTTTGATCCACAATGCTTGTGTTGTTCTCGATTGTTATAACCATAGTCACATTTTTCACAGTAGTAACTGTATCCCAGGAATGCAGTGATACTGGTAATGGTATCAAAATGACCATCGTGATGATAGACGTGAATGTATTTTCCGTCTTTGAAATCGCGACCTCGAAACAAAAGAGGACCACGCACTTCTTGAGGGTGCACTTTCAAGGTGTAACGTGGAGCCAAGACGTCTTGCAATTTTTGCATTTCTGGAATGCCGCAAGAGGTGTCTTCGGATATTCCCGCTTGCTGTAACAAGAGTTCTGCTTCACTTCTTTGTTTGGCTCGGTCCGATCGTTGAATAGTTTTCCAGGCTCTTTTCCATTCTGCCGTGTCGTTCTTGTTGGCATACGTTCGTCCCACGACGACAGCACGGGCTAAACACATCTGGTCTTGAGGATTGTTAATTCGGACGAGGCTTAGTTTGGTGTTGCGAAGGTTGTCGACCAATAATACTTTTTTGCGTCCTGTCCCCTGGGGAAGAGACACGTGGGTCATGAACAGTGTTGCTTTTCCGTCGGCGATGTGAAACTTGTCATTGGATTGTTGCACATGTTGAATCTTGTCGATGACTTTGGAAGGTGTGAATTCTGATGGACTGCTAAACTCGATCCAAACAGGTGACTTCAAACCGTCGTGATGAATGGAAAGTGTCAAGCGATCGTCTTCTTTGCATTGGCATCGTAGTTTCAGTGAGGTTAACAAAGAATCCCATAAATCGTCGATGAACCCTTCCGCTTTCTCCATAGGTACGTCCGACTTGAAATCTTTAATTTTCACCGTGTACCTGTAGGCCGTAGTTCTAAATTTTCTAGACGAGCGTTTTTTCCGTTTCTCGAATGTGATAATATTTTTCGGGCGATACTGGTGGACTTTGCTTTGGAATATGCTCTCTCGGTCTGGTCGCGGACGTGGAAGGTATCGGTTCAGGTTCGCTCACGTCTTCGATTTGAGCGAACACTTCTTTACGTGTGTGAGGCGATACGTCACACGTGTGTAAGTTTTAGTAAGTAAGAAACAAAAAAATGAATGGTTAATAAAAAAACGTTAAACGCCATTTTGGGGTCTGATTTTAATATAACCATTACAATAAGTCTTACATATACACGTTAAGTTAATTTTTCTGCAACTTTCTCAAAACAAATGAAGTATACACATACAGTCTATCAAATCGTGTACCAGAAGAGAGTGCGGCTTCCCAATCACTTCACTTTATCGTACGGTTACGTCAATGTTGGTCAGCATATAAAAATGGACATCGTACAAGACCGATTGTTCATTGTGACTAACACTGCCAAACAAGAAAGATGAATCATTTCACACACCAAGTATCGAGCGTAAGCCTCAAGCAGATTTGCGAATGAAAGGGGTACGTAATGGGAAATATAAACGCTAGGACACAAGCGATAGCTGACCAGATTTTAAACAATGTATTGTACGGATATAGAAAGCAACATGAACTTTCTCCTATTTGATTGTTTGTTACTTGTTTTGGTTTGGCTTTTTTATTAAAAATGGATATTAATTGTTGTATGAAAAGTGTCATTCTTATATAAAATGCTTATGCGTTGTATGTAAATTAGGGTCTTTTTTTGAAGGCATAAACTTTAATTTTAAAAGTATTTTTTTCTAGATCCAAGAAATAGATAACATGTGCATAGATTTGTTCCATGTCCAGATTTGAATGTTTTGAATGGATAGTGCTTAGACTAAAGCACAGGCCAGAGAGCCCATGTATATACTTGAATAAATGTTTTGAACCCATATCGTATACTTTTATTATCTGTGGGTCCTTCGTTAGAACATCTCTACCCTCTTTTCTGTGTGTTTCAATGTGTATTTGTTTCTTTCTGTATATCTATATTTGTCCCTATCAGCCCTTTGTCCCTACACGAATATTTTACCCTATCAATAGTTTTGACCCTATAAACACTATGGAGTCACCAATGTTCAATTCCCTTAGAACTCCAGGTGACATTCTCATGTTAAATTCCCATAGACGCCAATTTTGATATACCCATTTTTAACGTTAAGGTCCAAATGACACTAAAGTGACCCAATCCCTGTCACTATGTTCAATTCCCCATTCGCTCCATGTAACATTTCCCCATGTTAAATTCCCCTTGTCGCTAGATGTGCCCAAGCCCTTTTTGACTGGATTTCCCATTGTTGCTAGAGTGCCCCCATCTACTTCTCATATCGAAGGCAGTCTCAGTAACGCTGATTGTCCTTTTCACTTCAAATGTCATCATTGGGTCTAGAATCCATTTGGCAAAAACAATAAGATTGAGGAGTTCAAGATCGCCTTTTTCACATCCTCCTAGAATCTTACTAAAATTGGGACAATGAAACAATATAGATTTTTTTCATGTCTCGTAAGCACAATGAACTATGCAAAAAATTAGGGGCATGAATTTATTTCTTCGGTGTACATTCAAAGTAAAAAGAGATACAATTTACTTCGTATTTTTTCTTCTTTTATATTTGGTCTTCGTCTATGTAAAAAAATTCACGATTTTGTCATACAAACTGAATCGTTTCTTTCCTGGATAAACTTGTGATTTTGGGTTCGAAATATGACCACCAGTGAAGCACAGTCTCAATAATTCGCAAATACTTTATGTTGTTGAACTTGTGTTATACGATGTTGTTAGCAATAAATTCGTTGTTTTTCTTCAAGAATTAATGGCTTGGACGCTAAACAGCCCTGACACCTCTCTCCATTATGAACATGTTGATATTTATTGCAATGTACTTGGCCAGATTTCAAGCCGCAGTATCCGTATCAAAGAGATCATGTGATACATGAAATGCTCTTGATGATACACATGAGTGTATTTTCCACCTGTGAAATCGGGTATTCAAAAAACGACAGCCCAGCAAACGACATGGACGGTTGAGGTGGTATAATTTCAAGGTATAGCGAGGGGACAAAAATAAATGCAGTTTCTGTGTCTCAGGAATGTCACAGAAAGTCTCATTAGAAATGCATGCCTGCTGGTGAAAAAACAGTTCTGCTACTTTTTGTTCTTTGGCGCTATCCGATTTTTGAATGTCTCTCATGATCTTTTCCATTCTTATGTCACATTTATTCAGCATACATTTGATCTCCGACGATGACACGACCACATCTACAAGATCATGTATGTTGTTAACTTGGACTATAAATATAGGTAGCCCTGCAATGGACCGTTGTTATTTTCCTTTTTTGGGAAAACAAAAATATATTGACATCATAAGCTTAAACTTTGGTAATCCCTTTCCACATCAAGTTCTACTCTGCCTCGTTTTGCAGCTGTTGTCGCTTTAATATTAGCAGTATTACCTACAGCTCTTGCTGTTGCTGGCATCTCAGTGGCGGTAAGAGTGGGTGTAGCGAGGAAAGATTAATTATCTTGGCACATGAATGTCTCTTTCTCTGAGCTTTACATTAAAAAGTCTGATTCATTTGTCTCAGGCACTTTAACTCGGCCAAATGTATTGTAGTACGCAGCGCGTTTGTTTTCCTCTATCTTTTATCTGTCCTTCACAATTCAATATATTCCTTTTCTCTTCTTGTTCATCTAGTTTCGTTTGCCGCTTCTTGTTTTGCTGAATACTTACTTGAAGTTGTTCTGCTTTTTTCTGTCTTTGCAAATATTCTACAATCATTCCTCTTGTCTTTTTTAAATTATCCACCAATGGTAACTATGGAGAAGACGAAAGTATTACTAATGTCGCAGGTAATGATTAGTGTAGAAACAATACGAAATCAGCCAAAGCTAAAGATAACCTTTTCTGGAAGACAAATGGTGGCTACAGTTGCGTTAGTAATTAATAATCAACGTACTGTCACTCATTAGTAATTAATAATCAACGTACTGTCACTCATTAGTAATTAATAATCAACGTACTGTCACTCATTAGTAATTAATAATCAACGTACTGTCACTCATTAGTAATTAATAATCAACGTACTGTCACTCATTAGTAATTAATAATCACCGTACTGTCACTCATTAGTAATCAATAATCAACGTACTGTCACTCATTAGTAATCAATAATCAACGTACTGTCACTCATTAGTAATTAATAATCAACGTACTGTCACTCATTAGTAATTAATAATCAACGTACTGTCACTCATTAGTAATTAATAATCAACGTACTGTCACTCATTAGTAATTAATAATCAACGTACTGTCACTCATTAGTAATTAATAATCAACGTACTGTCACTCATTAGTAATCAATAATCAACGTACTGTCACTCATTAGTAATTAATAATCAACGTACTGTCACTCATTAGTAATTAATAATCAACGTACCACTCAAGGTATACAAATTATCTTTAGCAGTTCGCACTCCAATACATTTGCTTTATTGTTTTAGCCATATGTGTGTTACTCAAACTGTTCGGCAATGGTAAACCGTACGAGAGTTTTGAAGCTAGCATCTGTACGTGTTAATATTGTCAGCCGCTAAATTCGGTCCTCTCTCTCCTTCTAAGAGAGACAATGTCACATTTTTATCTTTTGTGTGTTGGCATTTGTAAGTGGAATAACAGGGTCAATTTTCTTTTATTATAATCTTTATTTTACTGAGAAACCGAATGATTTGTATTCAAGTGTTGTTTGTTTTAAAACTAAGGGGGATCTGGCAAACAATTAGCGACATCTAACGTAGACTCTTGTAGTCGAAATGAGCTTTCTCAGAGAGTGTGTTAATCTGTTATGTACTACTATGCTATGTAACACAAATACAGCATTCCTCAGCTGCAAAGCACTATTTTTAAAAAAAATGCCTCACTGCAGACATCGTAGCAATATGACTGAAAAATTGTTAAAGTATCGCCTGTGGGAAGCTTCCCACGTCTACCCAGAGTTCCAATATGGCTTTAGAACTGGCAGGTCAACTGTAGACATGATAGTCTAACTACGCCAGTTGCAGGAAAAGGGTCGCGAGCAGCAAATGCCCCTCTACATCGCCTCCATAAGACCTGACATGTAACACTAACCTCTTAATGTTGAACACCAAGCGAGGCAGCTGCTACACCATTTTGTTTATAAGTCTTTGGTATGACTTTGCCGAGTTTCGAACCTGCGACCCCTGCGTTTGAGGCGAGAGCTCTAATAACTTAGGCCATCGGATCGGTAAAAAGTTAAAATGGAAGTAGATTTATATTCTTCATTTCAGTAATTTTAAGCTACCGTCCTATAATGTATATAAAAAGGTCACTTTACTGAAGCGCATCGCTCTTCTTATAGTAAAACTGGCAGCAGGTAAAGCTTCTTGCCAAACTAGGAAATGGTATATAAATTGTGGACTTTTGAGATGAAATTAAGATATAGACCTTTTATACGATTGACAGGCATACCAATGCATATCTTAAAATTTTATTCTCCAATAACTTTGTATTTTTAATGCATAGTTTTCGTCATGAACTAGTACTAAATTATTTCTGGAATAGAAAACGTGTCGAAGCAGTGTCAATTTTTATTTATTTGCCTCTGTATTAAGTGTATTGCTAGTACTTCTAAGTATAGACACGTCCAGAGAATTATATTATATTTTGAGTGTTGTTTTTTGTTGCACGCACTTATAAGAGTAAATCAACATGCTTCACATAATAAAAGACCTAACTCAGAGTAACCATTACGTCATGTATACTCCAATTTGTTCTCATTGTCTACATTCAGTATGGTAGGTTACATTCAGTTGGTAAGTCTTGCTGGTAGAGTACATCAAATTACATCTCTAGCAACATATAATTCGTAACCTACCCAATTACACTACACGTAAAGGTGTTCCCAGAATAAGTTAAAGTTAACTTTTCTGTAGGATTGTTAATTTAGTTAACTTTGCTTTACACAAAACTTTCTTTAACGATGATGACAATATTGATGATGACTGACCGATCTGCCACGTTGTCCTTAATATTTGTTATTGGTTATGTAAAGAAGAAAAGAAAAAAAAACATACTAAAGTATCGTCGCACGCTCATTCATATATATTTAACATGAATGAATATGTGCAACTATACTGGGAAACATATACATATATGAACAATGTTTTATACACAGGTAGGTTCATTTCAGCATAACTCAAGTCGTACGCATACATGCATTGAATAAGACCTGGACATAGTATGTATTCACATAGTGATACAGTTTTCTATTCTGATAATGTATATTTTCAGGAAAACTAATAAATGAAAATAAGGGACATTCATCATTGGATCATCAGAATCACAGGGGCTCGTATCGTTGCCTGCAATTTAACTCTCATACGTGTAACTATAATGCTCGACGCGAGCTCGATGTTGTGTGTGGTGGTGGTGGTGGTGGTTGGGGCCTGGGGGGGGGGGGGGGGTTGGTAAACAATAAGCTGAAGAAAATAATCATACAGTGACAAAAAATACCGTAGATTTACCCATTAATAATGGACCATGATCCGTTCTGACATAGGACACTCTCTTTCATACTGTATAAAACAGAAGGTACGTAACTTCCAAATGCTTGGTTCCACCTATGACACTCGATTTCCTTCGGCTATTTCTGCCTTTAAAGGCATACGATCATATTCTATGGTCTGTTTTACTCCCGAGATATTTTCCATTCATCAAGCCATCATTGACTTTCCTAAGTTGTATCAAACTTAAAATAATAATAATAATAATAATAATAATAATAATAATAATAATCGTGAGGACTTTGTATAGCGCCTAATCTTTATAAGCTCTACGCGCTTTACACCATTTATAATGATATGACTTCACTAAAGAAACACAAATGACAAAAACAATGAAATTGGAAAACATAAAAACAGCTAAGATACAAAACATTATTTGGTCTCTAAGTTTGTTCCTGCAGTCGAAAAAGGTGAGTTTTAAGAGTACTCTTAAAAGGGACCACTGTGTCTTTGTGTCTAATTGCAAAGGGCAATTCGTTCCATATCACCGGGCCCTGGTATGCAAACGAACATTGTCCATATGACTTCGTTTTCATAGTGGGAACAATGAGTATACGATGGTCAGAAGAAGAGCGCAAGTATCTTGCTGGTGTATACACATGGGTGAGGCCGGATAGGTATGTTGGACTGGAGTCTGTCAGTGTGAAACATAGCACAAAGAACAACTTTTGTGTTTGATTCTGTTTCGAATGGATAGCCAGTGTAGGGTACAGAGAAGTGGTAAGGTGTGCTCTGATCGAGGTACTCGAAAGATGATCAGAGCAGCTGTGTTTTGAACTTTTTGAAGTTTCTGGAGTAGATATTGTGACGAACCAGACAAAATTGAGTTACAATAGTCCAGTCTTGAACGTACTAATGAACACATAAGTGTTTTAGTGGCATCAACTGAAAGATATTTACGAATGGAACTGATGCTTCTCAGTTCAACATATGCAGCCTTGCATATGTTCATGACATGTTGGTGCAATGTGAGAGTACTGTCTAGAATAACACCTAGGTTTCGTACTGACAGTGAGAACTTAATGTTGGTGTTGCTGATATTTATTGTCTGAGGTAAAGGATGTGAATGAGAAAGTGTGTTGTGATCAGAAAAGCCTCCGTCATCATTAATCTGCAGCTTGTTACATGTCATCCATGATTTCACATCAGAAATGCACCTCTCTACTCTATGGATGGTAGCATCAACTTCAGTTGTGTGGTTAGGCTTGTATATTTGGGTGTCATCAGCATACAATTGGTGAGACACTGGGAGATGATCTATGACACTTGAGAGCGGCTGTATGGGTTTCCAGGGCAGTCAAAGTGAAAGTTGAAATCTCCAAGAATAATTAGGTTGCCACCTATCGAATTTCCATACTCCAGAAGATATGGATATAGTATGTTTGAGAGGGTCCTATGTCAGAATGGGTCATGGGGGTAATCTAAGCTATTTTGCCCCTTTGTATGATTCTTTTTCCTTCAGATTTTTTCTTTCTTTCTCTTCACAATATGCATCAAAGGTAAATTGTAAACAACGATACTAGACCAGCTAAGTCAAAATAAAGAAAAAAGGCTTAGAGACCAAGTTAGCTGGTCTAACAACGATACCAGCCACATTGAGCAGAAAAATATGGTAGACAGCAAAACGTCAACGTTTTAGTAGAACCCAATTCGTGTATTACATTTAATCTATAAACATGCATATGTATCTATTCCAGAGTCCATTATTTGTTTACAATGAGCCAGGGTTTATCAACAAGTATGGAAAAGACCATATGCTGTGGCCGTTATCCCATCTGTCAGAAGTCACATTGAATTGTATGTATGCGCTCGCGATTGATACAGCTTACATTCGGAGCGTCTCTGCGATGAAGGATCGATCTTATACGGGATGTTTGGAGCTGCAGTGGAGTTGATTTTACTTGTACAGAAAATCAAGACATTTGAGATAAATACCTTGACAGAGCATTATTCCTTCTGGTATGACAATACAACTCTAGTAAGGTTGCATAATTGTTAAAGGAACGATTTCTAATTTGGGTAAACACTACAGCCTTGACTCGAACCAGGTCAAGATAGTAAGGATAGCATAAGATTATATATTACGTCTCCCCGATTTTAGTGGGCGACCACAAAAGCACAAGTCAGGAGAGGCGTCTTACATTGTAGGGCTACGGATTTGGACCGTATTGCAATAAAAGACTTCTGCCCTAATATTTATGTTTGGGTCAGTTGTCGTTCACGTTTGTGTAGATGTCATATTAATTTAAGTGCCCACCCATCTTAAAGAATTAACATGAAAACAGGCACATCTCATAGTATGAGGGCTGGTGACAATTTTTGTTTATGCTACAAGAGGACAGCACATGTCAAGATAGACATTTATTTTTGCAAATTTAGCATGTTTGCTGTATAAACAAAACTTTGCCACTTTACTTACTATATGTCATATAATATTATATTCAATTGTCCATTTGACATAGGTAACATTGTTACACATTCCAAATTATTTGGCTGGTTTGTACTTAGTAATGTTTTGTTGAACGGTAGAGATTGGAATCAGTCTCATTTGTTTGATTTGAGACACCTGATTCCAGTTTATCGTGATTTGTACCCCGTTTTTACCTTTAGTGTCATGGACTTACCTAAATAAAGCTTGACACATTTGCTGTGTTGTTGATAATTCAATGAATATTTATACTGCCCCAGATTTGGAATTACCTCACCATTATATTTACCGTAAACATTTGAGCTCACGCTTGCTTCATAGTGAAAACAATGTCTCCATTACATATTCATTACATGTCACATTCTCCCAAATAGCTGTTGTTGAAAACCTCATGTCAGTTTTCATGTCCAGATTTTTTTAGATGCCGAATAGATGCACATGCTAAGGGGTCGGTCAGCTCAATCAGTCTTTTTAATATATATATTTGCAATTCTACAGAATAAAATCTGTTGAATCTTATGCATCATAATACATACTGGCTTATTGTAAATATTTTAATTTCAGAGTGAAGGGATTTTCTTTGCATTTTCAAGATGGCTGGCCATTGTAAATCATGTGATACTTTTGTTGCACTACCACCAGCAACAGCCAAGAACTGTGTGATTTTTGGGAAGAACTCTGACAGGCCATCTGATGAAGTCCAAGAAGTCATATATCAAGCTGAGGCAGTTCATGAACCAAACACCAAAGTGCAGGTAATACAGTATCCTCTTTTTATGATGTCCCTTAGCTTATCAAATCCCATTAAAATAAAGTACAAGTATTGTAATGTATCACATTAAAGTGGTAACATTTAGAATTGTCATGGCAAACAAGCTAATTTTAACACCTGTTAAATCCCTTTGTTGTTTCTATCAGATGGACATGACAGGTCATTACCTGGCAGTTATCAGCATGCATAATCACTCAGCAGAGGAATCAAATATATGCAACTTGAAGCTGAAAAGTCTGTATTTACATTGAATGGTTTGAAAATGTTTGATTACAGAACACAAAGACACAGCTTGATTGTAAAATGTGTCATTTATTTGTGATTTTCACACAGTCATACAAACAATGAACATGTCAATGTGGCAAACAAGCCTGTTGGGATGTTTTGGAAAGAGGAATGTATATAGTGATGACATTGACAGTATTAAGGTGTTAGGTACTGATTCTTGGCATAAAATTGTATACCGATGAGGAAAATTATGCAGAGTCTGCTTGGCGCAAAACAATAAAGGTAAAGCTTTGACACTGGGAAGACGCTCAGATCATTTTTGACAGCTATTGTATGCACCGATTCATATTTATAGAAATGATAAATAGACAAAACATTTGCAATTACCACTTTGGCCAGTTGCTGCAATTGTTTAAACCTTGATATTGGATTTTGGCTACTAATACTAGTTACCATATTGCTTTTACCAGAATGCTCGTTATCATTAATCTGCATCAATTATGCTACCCGTTTTGATTATCAAGTGGATTAAGAACCACAGGAAATTATGCCCACTTCCTTCTCATGATGTAAATAATGAATTTAGCCATGTACATTGTTTTCATTGCAATAGTACTGGCACATTTTAATGAGTTAATATGTTTTGATCAATCTTTTCAGTCATATTAGTCATATAAATATCCTGTACAAATTATGCAACTTATTTCACAATGCCTCCTGTCAAATCATGCAAGCCTTACACAGTGGCTTTTAAGCTGGAAGTTCACCGAAGGGTGGTAATATAGCTGCTAGCAGGAAATATAGTGTCAGTGAAAAATGCGTCCAGTTACATTATGCGCTACAGAACAAAACAAAGAAATCAAATTTTGGCAGCAAAGCAAGATGGATTAATATTGATAATAAATTAGAGGAATATGTCTTGACACAACGTGCTGTGTGTTGTGGAATGAAATGGAGACAGACAATGATGAAAACATTTACAATAATCTGAGCCCTGTGATAGCCACCATTTTTCATTCCGATACAGACTTCGAGAGATTTCAGATATTGGGGATGATTAAGTGAACTCTTAATCATTATTTTCTTAATTAGAATGTGGAACAGTTCCACTACAGCTAATACAATGAATTACAACATTGATATGCTTTCACTTATAATTGACATGTTAAATAATATGTATTATAAAACTGTTCATTTGTGTAAAGTTGATACTGCGTTTAACAGATAATGTTAAAGTATAATAAAAAATGGGTTTTTTTGTTGTTGTTGTAACTTTTCTATTTTCTGTCTCTTATTTTTCTTCACATTTCTGATTTCCCTATGGATAGCCTAATTTCACCATTGTTAGCCTCACATAGTTTATTTCATCTATTGAATCTTGCACTGGAGACTGGTTTCAACTGGAATAATCAGGTTAAAGCTTTAGACCTTTAGTTAACATGTAAATAGCATGCACAGCCATGTGGCTCTTGTTGCAATGGATATCATAATTAAAACAAGCATGGACTGTTTATTCAGCTGTGTCAATTGATAACAGAATATAGTTGTACATTGTACAGGAGTAAAATCACAAGCATGTTAGCATTGGAGATGTAATTTCACAATTGCTGGTAAGTATCATACAATGATACCATTAATATTCATGAAACTGGAAGTTACTAGTGTAAATACAAAGCCAAGTTATTGACCTGACCTCATATTATACTCCAAATAGACTTATATATGGATGAAGGATGGAAACTGTACATCATTAGTGAATTTGACTTATACTCAGCATCGACTTATAGGCTGGAATATACAGTACTAATTTCTCTATTCATAAGGATTCCCTTATCCTGCAGTATGTGTTGTTTTTAATGTAGAGAGAAGATTCCCATCTTTTAATTCTTGATGTCACTAAATCCACCACCATGAAGTATTAGAATGTTTTCTTTTGGATGTCTAGGTCTGTAGGAATCCACTGTCACAATGAATGCAAAGAAAAATTAGATAATACAAAATCCAGTCATACCCAATATATAATATGGGGCATTGTTGAATGAATAAAAAGTTGACATATGGTTTCTCTGACATAGTCTTTGATGAAAATGGTACCTCTTGGACATCCAGTATTGATACCACATTAACTATGTTAAAAAATATTGCTTTATTTAATCCTTCTGAGTGGATGGTGATAACAACAATTAGCTTTAAATATTAGACATCTTATGATGTCTTGTTGGTCCTAAAGGAAAATGGTGTCACTCTGATTTGAAACACTTATGCTATTTTATCCATCATCAATTTTTTTTTGCTTATGCTCATCTGGATCTGTTGGTCATATTGGCATGGGATTTTAACCAGAAGACTACGTAAGACATCCAGTTGGTCCTTAATCCTTAATAAACATGGTTCCACATGGACAGATGACCATCATGACAGTGATCTTGAAACTCTTGCTTATGATATTCCTCCTGAATAGAAAGTCATTGTCATGGCTTTTTCACCAGGCATCTTATAATGTGTACTTGGTCCTAAACGAAAATATATGGTTGACGGTCCTTTTGTTCTTTTCAGTGTACTTACATTGACATTGACCAGGTACCACACACCCATGCTGTGATCCTGAGCAAGCCTTCCTGGATGTGGGGAGCAGAGATGGGGGCCAATGACCAAGGGGTCTGTATCGGAAATGAGGCAGTTTGGACCAAGGTTAACTCTGATGAAGACCTGCAGGAAAAGCTGCTGGGAATGGACTTTGTCAGGTACATCATAGTTACAAGGGCAGCTGAAGAATTTTTAAACTGATACATAGATGAGATTAACTTTGGCAAGCAGTGTACTTGACTCAAAGGCTTATAAAGTATACATTAAAATGGCATTAGATGTGTTCCACCCAAAGGTAAAAATGTAGTTTGAAGAAATGTTCAAGGAAAGAAAAGTCAGAGCAAACATGGAATTTATTGTATTTCATCAGTCATCGAAATGTGATAAGCATTAAACAGACAGTCAGTCAATTGATTATGAGATCAGGTTATACGGAAAACTGACAGACTGTCAAGTGCTGTGATTATTAGATCAGGTAATACGGACTACAGACAGTCTGTCAAGTGCTGTGTTTATGAGATCAGGTTATACGGAAAACTGACAGACTGTCAAGTGCTGTGAATATTAGATCAGGTAATATGGACTACAGACAGTCTGTCAAGTGCTGTGATTATGAGATCAGGTTATATGGAAAACTGACAGACTGTCAAGTGCTGTGATTATGAAATCAGGTTATACGAACTACAGACAGACTGACATATATAGGTCTATAAGATGAAGTCATGGGCATTTCACTAGAATTATTTTATATTGAAGAATCTCAAAAAGGGCAAACACAGGTACACATGTCATCATATTGGATTATGGTGTGATATCATTAGCATTCATTATTTTGTCTTCTGTATCCTCTTTCTTTCTAGTTTTTCTCACATTGACTAAAGTTTCTGATACAGGGTTCCAACTTTAAATGTGGAAATCTTCTCAGCATTCTGCCATGGAATTAAAACTTTGCAAGTAAACATCTAAACTTCTACTTTAAAACGAAACAAAAAACAATCATTCAGATATGTTTCTTGAAGCAAAACTATTTTTATGTATGCACTTCGTTAAGTCATAACTGTCTGTCAGAGTGTCTGTGCATATGCTAATGTTTTCTATACTCACTGATGGAATGTTATTATATTTTGTTTCATTTTCTTTCAGAAAGACCAGTACAGTGTATAATATAACTAGTGCTCCCGCGAACATTTTTATTACTGGGATGGTAGGGAGGGACTTATAGGAACTGCTCAACATGAAGCCTTTCTTTGTGACAAAAAGCCTATGATACGAGTTGGAAGAACACAATAATTCGTATAATGTCACAATACTTTTGCATTTTTTTCTCAATGAATTATACTCTAAAATGCAGAACTGTTTTTTTTAAAACAAGAATTAAATCTAATATTGTTGTTCTTGAAATAAAGAATCATGATGGAAAAAAAGCTTGACAACTTAGGTTGTATGGAGTGGACTGGTTATTTTCCATATCTATAATTAAATGATCAAGATATGCTTAGGAGAAAAGATACAACTCAACAGAAATGTTTGAGCACTTTTAATCAAAGATACTATAACTACAAATACCGAGGTGAGAAAGTTAAATTTCAGTTTAAGATCAATATTGTTTGAAGCTGATCTTTCAGAACAGTGTTGGTTTGAACAGCTTGTACTATTGTACAGCTTCTATACAGTCATGGTTACAAATGTCATGGTGTTTATATCTGAGTTCGCAATGAGGTCATTTATAGCAGTGTTGGTTTGAACAGCTTGTACTATTGTACAGCTTCTATACAGTCATGGTTACAAATGTCATGGTGTTTATATCTGAGTTCGCAATGAGGTCATTTATAGCAGTGTTGGTTTGAATAGTTTGTACTATGACTGCAGATGCTTCTATACAGTCATGGTTACAAATGTCATGGTGTTTATCTCTGAATTCGCAATGAGGTCATTTATAGCAGTGTTGGTTTGAATAGTTTATACTATGCCTGCAGATGCTTCTATGCAGTCATGGTTACGAAGATCAGTGGTGTTTATCTCTGATTTTGCAACGAGGTCATTTATAACAGTGTTGGTTTGAACAGCTTGTACTATGCCTGCAGATGCTTCTATGCAGTCATGGTTATGAAGATCAGTGGTGTTTATCTCTGATTTTGCAATGAGGTCATTTATAGCAGTGTCAAAACAAATTGTTGGTTATTAATAATGATCACTGGTCACACACTGTAGGTTGTTATTCGTAACAGTGCATTCTTAAAATTGATCTATACATGAAAATTGTGGTAATAAATTACAAGTGGTCACTCATAGCAGAGATCACTCAGGACAAGTTTTTCTGTACACTTAACACTTCTCAGCAAAGTTAACATTTATATAAGTTATAAAAGAATTGCCAAGTTAGGCAGTAGTGGTATACAAATGTATCTACATCTAAATTTAAAAAGTATCAAGTAATCAAACATATTTAATAATAATAATAATAATTTTTTTAATAATGGTAGCTGTTAGTTATAATATAATAATCTTCCTTATAGTCAACAGGATGAACAAACTATTGTAAATACATGGAATAAAAATAGGAAAAGAGCAAATCATGTTTAAGTACATTAAATGTGAAAGCACAGAGTGTCTATGATATGCATTAACCAAATGAAATGGACTGTATACATTTCAATATTTACGATGAAAACTGTTATTTTGAGATAATGCTCATAATTTTGCTTTGAGCAGATAGATTGGTTCATGATCTAATGGTTTGGATTTGGGTTGGTACTTTCCCTAGAATAGCACCATAGTAACCAAATGATTTTTAAAAAGTATTTGTTTTTGGAAAAAAAGTTTTGCAATGATAGTGCGATCTATCTCACTTTAGGTTCTTGGTGCTGTTTTTCTGACTTAAAATATAACATTCCATTCCAGTATTGTTGACAAAGTTCATTCTTTACTTTAAACATTAATATAGTCTTTTTGTGGACTAATCTGTAATCAGGTTTCAGCCACTTGAATTTCAAGAATAGAATTAAGGATAGTGCATAAAATGGTAAATTTAGGATAATTCTTGCTGCCCTTTTTTAAAGTTTGTAGATCATTTCAATATTACTGTCAGTTTTATTTCCCCGCATTATGAATAGTAAAGTGGAATTATGAATCCTTTGTAAAATAATTTCTGTGTCAGGATATGGTACTGTTTTGGGATATATAAAAAATTACTATTTTTTTTCACATCACAAGATTTATAAAAATTTAAAAATTAGAGTACAGTATCCAAGCGTTTAAAGATCACTATGCTGCACACAGTTTTGACCAGCTCTTGTTTATTTACAACATCAATAACTGTTATATACCACTCTTAACTATTTTCTTTTACAGTAATTATTTTGCATTCGGAGAATATTTTGCATGTGCATATATTCCATGTTTTCCAGCATAAAATAAAATAAAGGTAAATAAAAACTTAAATAATTTCCAGGGCGCTTAGAGTTTATGGGTCAAATTGTTACTATATATAGTGCTTAGAGTTTATGGGTCAAATTGTTACTATATATAGTGCTTAGTGTTTATTGGTCAAATTGTTACTATATATAGTGCTTAGAGTTTATGGGTCAAATTGTTACTATGTATAGTGTACAGAACAGTACATTCACAGTGCATATCATAAGTAGTGTTACTTACAATTTTGTTTGTTCCCCAAAATACTAGATATAGAGTTTGCTTTATTCTACAATTTTACCAGACCTCATTCTTCTGAATCACATTTAAACAAGATATTCATTGCTATTTTTTTTTTTTACCCATGTGCTCAAGAGTTTACATTGTTATAAGAGATTGTAGTGATCATGGAAATCATATATGGCATATTGATATCACTGGTCATCATGGATACATTTTAGCTTGTGTTTTGTTCAACAAATTCGTGACTTTAAACCGAGTATTCATTCCATCATCGATTTTGGCCAGCTGGTTGTTTCTGCATTTTGTTTGGTTTATAATTGGCAGATTTGATTTTTGGTTTCTGACAGGAGGCCAAGTAATTGTTTCAACCATGAAACTGGCTTGGGAAATTAGTATTTTTTGGCTTGCATCATTGCTGTCGCCTGTTTGTTCTACAGTATTAATCCAAACCAATTAACAGTTCTAAAAATGGCTTGAGTAGGGTAATATAGTGGTACTATATTGTTACGTTAATTTAATTGTCAGTTTTAATTCTGTTTTAGTTTTCATTAATACTATTGTAATGTTAATTAATTCACTAAGGATGTTAATATTTTTTCATAAAATCATTTGGCCAGTATTATTCTTTGGTAAACAAGGGATTCAAGGTTAGTGGCAACCATGTATACAGGTTTTATTTTTAATTTTAAAATTACTGGTTGTTGTTAAGGTCAAGATGGCACCAGTGAATTAAGAAGAAAACAACTTTTTATTCTTAAAGTAAAAATGATTGGTTCTTGTCAGGGTCATGTTAGGACTTCCTGATATAAACAATGTGATTCACTCACCCCTTTTCTTGAATTTGCAATTTGGGGATTGTTTTGAAACTGTGTATTAGAAAATGATATAATCTTTGTTTTAGTGCACTATAGTTAGTTTTTGGCTTTTACATCTGTTGTTAAGTCATTTTCCTTTGTTGTAGCCAGTTTTTGAATCCATGATAACTTTCCTTCAATTTGCTTGGATTTTAAAGGATTAATTCATATCTTTGGAAATATTTGATATGCTCATACATTATTCTTGGACAAAGACAGTTTATAAAAACATTACTTGGATTTTTAACACTGGAGTATTAAATATTGTGTTTCTACAAGGAACTATAGAAAAACACAAAAGAGACTTAAGTATATGTCAGCGTCTTCCATCTTGGATTTTTGAACTTGAATCGATTAAAACATTTCTTTATGAGGACTTTTATGATTTAATTTGTGGATTATTCTTGGATTACATTTGGATTTGATTCTTAAAACAGTAAGTTCTTTTTCCATTTAAACAATGTTTTCCCCAGGAAATAAATTATTTGTTAACTTTTACAAAGCTTGTTGTTTTCACATTTTCTGTGTTAATGTGTATTAGAGCCTAAACATAACAATATTATTAGGCCCTTAAAACTGATATTTGGACTGATTAGCCATTGATTATAATTATCAGTCAGTTCAGGTATAAATAGTTGCTCAGTTGAGTTGCATGGTTACAATGGCTGATTGAACTGGTATTTATTTATAGTTGCTTACATCAAGCAAACTACATCTGAGTTTTTAAGTTGTTGCAATAAGTTTCCAAGCATTATTTCTGAAAAATTTCTTTATTTTATTTTGGAGGTTTTACTTAAGTAAAAGACAAAATTTGTTCTCTGTGCTACGTGTCACTGAAGGACTCCAGTCCAGCATACCTATCCAGCCTCACCCATGTGTACACACCAGCAAGATACTTACGCTCCTCTTCTGACAATTGTATACTCATTATTCCCACTATGAAAAAACTCACCTTATTCGACTGCAAGAACAAACTTAAAGACCTAATAATGTTTCCTACCATAAATATTTTCAGCATTGTCTTTTGTTTTCCAGTTTGTTTTTTGTTTGTTGTTTTTTTGTTTGTTGTAGTCATGTCATTTTAGATGTTGTAAAGTGCTTAGAGCTTCTAAAGATTAGGCACTAAACAAAGTCCTCATTATTATTATTATTAAGTTTATTATTAAGTTTGTTTTGTTACCTATGATGCAGATTCAAGTAATGTACTACAGTAGTACCTGTCTTGAAAGACCACCCATCTGCCAAAAATAATGGTTTCTAAAGACAGTTGGTCTCTCATGACAGGTTTTACTGTACATTCAATGCATGTCAAGGTCTTCATTGTACATGTGGCAAAAGCATGATGTAAAATGCTCACTAAACATTAGCATTGAACTAAGCACTGTTGTTTGTTCTTGTCATACTGGGAACACATTTTTGTTGAGTTAGATATTTGCATTTTTAAGCATAAAACGTAATTACTGGTGCATTGATATAATTGCAGCATTCTGAGGCAATAATGCTTAAACAATAATAAAAGGAAGAAAAAAAGGATGTTGTAAATGCTTGCACACTGCTAATGCTGAACTTTTGTCTTCAATCAAATTAGGCATATTTGAATTGGGTTAAAATTTTAAAGAAAACAACAGAAAATTACATATATTTATTGACTTTTGTGAAAAATTATATCAGTTTATAACATGTAATAGATAAATTAAATATTTCTATTAATTACCAGTCATATTTTCTTTTTTTTTAATGTCAGCATATTTTCTTTTTCCTAAATTTATAATTAAGATCAAGCAAATAAATTGTTTGATTATTAGTGATGCAATGGGACATTACATTATCCTGATACCAGGCAGACAAGTCCTACAACATCTTAATGCTGAGCACCTAGTGTGGCCACTGTTAATACTATTTTTTGTAAGTCTTAAGTATTACTCAGCCAAGTTTCAAACCCTCGACTTTCTGCATCTGAGGCAGTTGCTCTAACCACATGTCCAGCAGAGCAGACTTATGAATATAACAAGGTGTTCATAGGTTAAACTTTCTATTTTTAAGCTAATCATTTTCATGCATTAGGACTGCCACACATTATGAATTAAAATGCTAAATGAGAAGGGATACATATTTGGAAACAATAGAACATCTTGATTACTAATTATGGGGAACATTTTTTTTATTTTCATCAAAATCTCTAAACTTGCTACTCACAAAAATAAATGAATTCACTATATCTGACATAAATTCTATTATTATCTTCTATTTAGACTTGGTCTAGAAAGAGGGAGCACTGCACGTGAAGCTTTGGATGTGATAACTTCTCTTCTGTCTCTTCACGGCCAGGGAGGCACATGTTCAGAAGGAGGTGCATGGGCATACCATAACAGCTACCTTATTGCTGACAAAATGGAGGCCTGGGTGTTGGAAACTGCACAGCAGTTCTGGGCTGCAGAGAGAATAACGGGTACATTCATATTGTCTGAAATTCAGAAACATGCTTATTCAGTACATATTGGTAGCCTTTGTATGAAGAACTATATATACAGTCCTACCCGTTTATCTTGACATCCTCGGGCCCGAGGAAATATTGTCGACATAGGCGGATGTCAAGATAAGTGTTGGGGGGGGGAGGGGCTGAAAAAAGATAAAATTTAAAATTCGTCCGCAACGGGTGACCCGTCGTAAGTGAATAGCATTTACAATTTGAGAAACAAAATTGGAAATTTTGAGTACATGAAGACAGAATCAGTGTGAAATACTCTTGTATATTGACAAATTACATTTTGGTTACCTTTGTGTAATGAAATCCAAATAAAAATATTGCATTGATCACATCCTGATACGAACAACATTACGATATTCAATGTCGGCATTAACACATGGTTGAGAAGATGTCAGTTACATTCTTCCAGTACATGAACTTAAATTGGCCTCGATTTTGGTCAGTCTGTTCCCATCTTATTGAGGCTGTTCACAGGGAAATGAAAAACTGTCAATAGTACATGTATTCTCCACAATACTTTTGTATCCGATGTTATGATGAACATTAAAGCGACTGCACCAACCACTTGTTGCAGCGAAGTTCTCCACACTAAGCTTTTTCAATAATGCTTCATTGAACTGTTTAGATGCTTCCTCCACGTCTTCAAATGTAGCAGTCTTGCTTCTTCCTTTGGGGAGTGCAGTTACCTTCAACTTAGTCTTTCTTTATAGATTCTGCAGCTTTCATCCTTCCTGGACGTGTTATTTTTAAATAAAAAAATTTCACAGACCTCTTTGTGAGATGTTCATCCCTTAACTTCATTAACAGCCAGATATTTAGTTTCCAAAGACTGTAAATTTAATTTGCGTTTTACCCTTCTGTCTGTAGCCATCGTAAATGTAAATAAAGTTAAAAACAAAACTTTCACAGCGAAAATCACCGATCACTTTCAAAGGTCTCAGAAACGCGTAATCCGTATTTTCACCCAGTTTTTATATATGGGATTCAGAAAATCATGTATACAGGAGTCCTCTGTACGCATCAGTTTCCTGGACGGCAAATTTAAGGGCTTGCTAGTCCTGCTTCGACCACCTGTTGATTGGGAAATTGTGTTAATCAATTGATCCTTTTCGCTGTGCTGATATATTTACAATCAGAAAATTCAGTGGCTGAAAGACCCACAGATGTACATGCTGTCATTGTAAGAGTACATTTGAAGAACATGACCCACAAGCTAGGCGGCAAAATCAAAGACTTAACTAGCTGCAGAGTGGTGAGAAAATGTGCTGCTATGGTTTTTTTTTTTTTTTTGAATCTGACCGCGACATGAAAGCCTGGCGGCAAGATCAACTAATTGTTGAACAAAGTATTGGTCTTAATTGGCAGCTTGTTGACATAAACGTTTTGAAAACAAAGTATTTGTTCAAGCTGGGACCAAGGGCTTCTGTCAACATATACGTTTTTCTTTTATCTCTTGACGTCGACATAGGTATGACAATTTGATAGTAATAGTAGACCATGGGACCAGGACTTTGCTTTTTTGTCGACTTAGGCAGCTTGTTGAGATAAGCGATGTCGATATAAATGGGTAGGACTGTATATATAATTTAAATGTTTTCTCTTCTTTCATTAAAGTATATGTGTTTCTCATTAAAACTGACTGCTATTTTTGTAGTTAAATTTGAATATTTTGTTTGTTTTTAGAAAATCTTTAAAACAAATTCTTGGACTCCCTTGCACACCAAATTTATGATATATTATTTATATTGCATAGTATGAATTAAAGTTTTACACTTTATGAATATAAATGAAGAAAGAAAATACTGTTGGATAGAATAAACAGCAAAACTATGTGTGCAGTAAAAGTGGAAATAACTCTATCATCACTACTGCTTCCACTGTCACAGCTGACATATGATCTCATTGCATACATAGAGATATATTTGTTAAATTCTGTTGTACCTGCCTAAGCATGACACACAGCAATTACTTTTCTGCTGACTGTAGTGTTATTATCAGTCTTATTGTAAAAGTATTTTTCCAGTCATGAAGGTAAAGGTGGAGGATGCATCATTGTACAGAAGCATCTGGTACATCAGGCGTTGCCAGATAACTATCCATTCATATTTTTTGGTCATGCTTGCAAAGCAGAGATACAGAAAAAGTAAACCTTTATATTGAGGATGCAATCTCATAAGGGACACTATTGTATTTCCATGTATGTCATTGAAAAAAAAAATGTATACCCATGAAAATGGATTAATTCACTTTGTTTTCTTTGAGATCAAGTGAGAAATATGTAAAGGTGCTAGATGTGCAGACAATATTTAAACAAAAGTTTTCGTTTCGTACTTGTAAAGATTTTTCTTTCCTATGTAGAGGGAGTGAGGAACATATCCAACGAGTTAAGCATCACTGAAAAGATAGACCTCATGTCCCCCAATCTGATGGAGAAAGCTAAAGAATTAGGGCTGTACAAGGAAGGAGACGGTCCATTTAACTTTGCCAAAGTCTTCTCTGAACATTATGTTGATCCAAAGCTTTCTGAATCATCTGGTTCTCGTTACGGGAGAGGCAGAAAGATGTTAAAGGACTTATCCAAAGAAGGTAGTACAGCCCATCATTATAATATTAAACTTAGCTTCCTACGAGATTGTGGATTTTTTGGTAACACGGTATTCAATGTTTTGGGTAATTTTCTGAATAGCACCAGCTATTGCATGCTTATCTTATATATAATGCATAGTTACAAGTTATACATCACCCATTTTATTTCAGGGAACTGTCAAAATTGTTGGTGATTAGCCTGTTTAAACATGCACCATCAAATTTCTCTATTTTAAGTCATGGCTGTATCACATGTTCGCAAATAAAAATCTATAGCTTGGTATCACTGTAATGAATCAGTTAACCAGTTTGTCTTTTGATCAAGTCTAGTGATTTTATGTAAGATTCAGATCACATGATTACCATATTTACTTTGAAACAAGGGATCTAATCCATGTCAGCAATATTTGTTAATGTTGTTTTCTGGTGGCTTAAACAATTGAAAAGTTTTGACTTAACGATTTAGAATTTTTCATTGTAACTGTTACACCTAATTTTATGTAAACAGTCTGTGGTCTACATGTACTGTCATGCCCATGTTGGTGTGCCCATTCTCACAGACAATTCTGGTGCCAATTCACCTCATATAAGTTACTGTTTTTGGAGGTTTCAGGTGACAGAATGAGAGCCATTGGTTATGGTCATTGTTTACTTTGGTGACCTCAGAAATTCACAAAGATATAGATTGAATAAATATTTTGACTAGAAGCATTTAATACATCAAATCATTCATTTTGAAATTTCACTGCTCATATCTTTGTTTCTATTTAAGGTATCTTCAATTTGAAGAACATGATGGAAATTCTTCGAGATGAAGACAGTGGGATTTGCATGACTGGAGACACAGGTTTTGCATCAGTTGGGAGCCAGGTTTCAGTGCTGTCTCCCACTGGCTCATCATTTCCAGATTGTCACTGGTTCACAGCGACACCAAATCCTAGGATAAGTCTGTTCAAGCCTTTTATATTCTGTCCAGGACCAAGCCTAGGATCCATGACCATGTCACCAGACTTTGGTATTAAAGAACCACGGAAAATAAAACCAAGGTTTCAGACTGTTGTTGATCGACGTCATGACCTTTATAAAGGTCACCAAAAGCTTCAAAGTCTTCATAGTACAAATAACTCTAAAGGTCTGAAGATGTTAAAAGATGTACAAGATTTGGAAGAAAAATGTATTGCTGATGTAGAACAGATTTTAGAAAGTTTTAATGAGCACAGTTTGCTCCAAGTGTCTGGCCTGTTTAAGCATATTTGTGATATTGAGTTCAATTTTTACAAGGTATGTGCATTGTAAATTTAGACAATGCATAATTATTACTTTATATTGTATATTTTATAATAATATTTTTTTTTCTCAGAATGATTGTTATCCTGATTATTTTGCTTATATTCCAATCAAATGTAGGTTTGTTGAATGTAACCAATCAGAATGTATGCATCTTGAATGTAACCAATCAGAATATATGTATCTTAAATGTAACCAATCAGAATGTATGTATCTTGAATGTAAGCAATCAGAATGTATGTATCTTGAATGTAACCAGTCAGAATGTATGTAGCTTGAATATAACCAATCAGAATGTATGTATCTTGAATGTAAGCAATCAGAATGTATGTATCTTGAATGTAACCAGTCAGAATGTATGTAGCTTGAATATAACCAATCAGAATGTATGTATCTTGAATATAACCAATCAGAATGTATCTTGAATGTAACCAGTCAGAATGTATGTATCTTGAATGTAACTAATCAGAATGTATGTATCTTGAATGTAAACAGTCAGAATGTATGTATCTTGAATATAACCAATCAGAATGTATGTATCTTGAATGTAACCAGTCAGAATGTATGTATCTTGAATGTAACGAATCAGAATGTATGTATCTTGAATGTAACCAGTCAGAATGTATGTATCTTGAATGTAACGAATCAGAATGTATGTATCTTGAATGTAACCAGTCAGAATGTATATATCTTGAATGTAAACAGTCAGAATGTATGTATCTTGAATGTAACCATGGCAGTCAGAAAGTTCACCACTCCCTCATATCATAACTCGTGAACCCACTTATAACACTAAATCAGGCATAGATCCCATTTTATAAACCAGAAAATACCCCAAAATTGATCCTTATTGGTTGAACTTGAAGAAAATAGCAATCAGAATTGGTAATGGAAACTTTGATATATTGCTTGTTTTATCATTGAAAATGACATTCTTAGTATACCATAATTAACAATATTCAAGAAAATTTCAAGTAAAGTAAAGGCAGTACTGTATTAAAAAATGCAAATTAAATTTCTATCTTTTAGTTTCTTTATAAGTGTAATCATCATAAATGCAATGTGTCCTCTTGTAATTAAACGTAAAAAGCATTAATCTACCATAACAGCTATGTCCGTAAACGTTTCTATAAGAACCTCATTAAGTGCTGACATTGTTTTGATATCGGACTAGCAGAAGCAGTTGTTGTATTGTTGCACCAAATAAAAAGCAGGCCTCCTTTTTTCATGTTAATTCTGTTTTTGACTCTAATAAAGGAGGTGGAATAAACAAAGAAATTTAAATGCATACAAATCCTACATGCTTAAAAAACAGCGGCCCCAGTCTTATGTCATTTAAATCTTCAGTTGATCAGTCGAACACTGTTATAAATTTTATTGTGTATGTAATCTAATTAAGCTACCTTAAATTAACCTACTCAATCATAACTGTGATAATATATACCAAGGCAATCAAGCAAAATGAGTACTTCGTAAAATAAAAAGGTTTGCTTTACAGATATGGACAATTGTGTGAGTTTTAGAGATATCCTGAATTTGCATGTAGAGATATCCTCGAGGATGATATGAAGTTCACTATTACTTGCAACAAAATCACATCATCAATATTTTACCAATTAAACAATTCAGAATCTGAGTTTCAACATAGACGATTATCTCACAAAATGTTGGCTTGTTTTCAAGAAAGGAATCTTGATTGGTAGCATTATCTGGTTCCCTGCTGGGTAGACTCCATGTCTCAAAAAATACTTAACCCACCATTTTGGGAACAACAATACAAAATACTGTGACATAATACACAAATGTTTTTTCTTACCGTGTTGGTTTTTAAAACCAGTTTGAATTATGTTATCAATCTTTCAGATGTTGGACAGTTTGAAAATAAATATAATTTATACAGAATAAAGAACAACTTCCTTGGAAAAAGCGTTTTATTAACAATTGTTATCCATGTGATTATAAAATGAAGATTGAGTCATTAAACGTCCCAGTTCCCACCCCTTCAAATCCTGTGGTTATCTGGCTTTGTAACTTTTTTTTTTTTTTTTTTAGATCCCTTAGTAAATGTGAATGTGTGAGTCCAGCACCTTAATTGATTATGTGAATGTCATGCAAAAGGATCTAGCACCTTAGATGATTATGTGAATGTCATGTAAATGGTTCTAGCACACCTTAGATGATTATGTGAATGTCATGTAAATGGGTCTAGCACACCTTAGATGATTATGTGAATGTCATGTAAATGGGTCTAGCACACCTTAGATGATCATGTGAATGTAATACAAATGGGTCTAGCACCTTAGATGATTATGTGAATGTAATACAAATGGGTCTAGCACCTTAGATGATTATGTGAATGTCATGTAAATGGGTCTAGCACACCTTAGATGATCATGTGAATGTAATACAAATGGGTCTAGCACCTTAGATGATTATGTGAATGTAATACAAATGGGTCTAGCACCTTAGATGATTATGTGAATGTAATACAAATGGGTCTAGCACCTTAGATGATTATGTGAATGTCATGTAAATGGGTCTAGCACACCTTAGATGATCATGTGAATGTAATACAAATGGGTCTAGCACCTTAGATGATTATGTGAATGTCATGCAAATGGGTATAGCACACCTTAGATGATCATGTGAATGTAATACAAATGGGTCTAGCACCTTAGATGATTATGTGAATGTAATACAAATGGGTCTAGTGCATTGCCTTGGTTGATTATGTGAATGTCATGCAAATGGGTCTAGTGCATTGCCTTGGTTGATTATGTGAATGTCATGCAAATGGGTCTAGTGCATTGCCTTCTTTGATTATGTGAATGTCATGCAAATGGGTCTAGTGCATTGCCTTCTTTGATTATGTGAATGTCATGCAAATGGGTCAAGCTACACAACTATCAGGTCTTTACAGTTAATTTTAGATTCATGTAGCAACAGGGCCATGGCACTGGTATGTTAGATACAACCAGACAATCTTGGAATTCAACCATGTTGGATAGAGGTGTCTATATATTGGTTATGTGTCATGTATGCTGTCATCCATCTTGCCAAAGCAGAAGATCTACCTTGGACGCTGTACAGTGAGATTGTCTAGAATTACTTGATCAATTTGGCATCTTTCTTCTTTGTTGGCAAGCAACCTTTAGCCAGTTGCCAACAATTAGAAACTTCTCTCTTCCTCTACACTGTGCAGAGAAGTTGTCTCAAATGCTTCTGGCATTTCTTGTCATCTTATGCGGTATTCCGTTTAAGTTCTGACACGGTAAGATATTTTTATTTTGTTAATAAGTCTCGCCTGGTTCAGGGACATTGTGGGCATGGAGATCACTTATTGTTTATCAATTAGCTTGTTTCAGATGGAGTATGTAAATGATCATGTGGATATTAGGTATTGATGTCTATTTTAAACTATCATTCTAAGCAAACACGTATTTGATTCCAAACAAGGATTTAATTGTTTTTGTTCAGGTATACACACTTAATAGACTTAGTCTAAGTTCAAACATATTGAACTGCATTTGTAATGAGCGATTTGATTGGGTTTAGAGCTAGATGTATTTATATATATATATATATATATATATATATATATATATATATATATATATATATATATATATATATATATATATATATATTCAAATATACAAGTTGGGGGGTGGGGTGGAACATGACTATAATGCATGTAACTAATATGGTTCTACATTGGTTAGTGTTGGACATGACCTTATTCCAGAGCTTGAATATTTAATAAAATATACATGTTAGCACATTCAGTACCACTCAGATTACATGCTATTACATGTACAAAATAAACTCACCGATCTGGTATCCATAAATTCCAGGATTGCAGCATAATCAACAACAACAACAATAATAATTATGGATTACTGCTGAGAATCCAGAGGACACAAAACATTTGACTACCTTCTATACAACATTGCGGAGTGCAGTATTTTTCAGAAACAAATGAGTTTATATTTTCCCATACAAATGCAGTAACCTTTTTATTGTGTGCTAATTTTGTAAAATAACTACTTAAGGCTTTGTAATAAAAGACAGTACAAGAAACAAAATAACTGAATTTAGGCTTTATTCCAAAATAAATTTACAAAAACATAGATTCATCAGTATATAAATACATTAAACAGTATTCTTGCACACATAGCTCCACCCAATGACCTTGAAATTGAAATTTAGAGTGATAATGTGAATGAATGCACGTGGATTTTGTACTATGCTGATTTAACTCAATTCCACTTTTCTGATTATGAGGGTATGGATTACTGGATAAATTCAGAGCAATAAGATGAATGGATTTTAGCTGGAAATGTCAGCTACTCAAAATTTTAGTGTAACTTCTGTGTGGATTGGGTTTTACATGACATGTCAGTTGGATTTGAACAACTATCAAAGTACAATTTCAGGAAATTCAAGTTGCCCAAGTGTAAATACGTTTATTACCATTCTTATCACCAGGTAAGGAAAATATGCTTATGTCCTGTAACTTATATTTTTTGGAGGGACCCCATCTATGAACTGTATCATACATCATGTCTTCTACCACTAACCTAACATTGTATTTATCTAGATTACTGTGTCCCTCATGTTTGCTGCTGATATTGCTAATATTGTGTTCATTCTTTTGTTTATTTGAAAGTTTCATTTTTTGACTCAGTTCATTAACTTGTCATCTATACCTTCAAATGGATGACACAGCTGCAGCTTTAGTTCATTCACAAACAGATTTAATTGATCAGAACCTAAATCATCTACTACACGAATGTACTTGGTTTGCTTAAAAATTGGTTCCTGATACAATATATCTTGAGGCACACTTGTCATGTATGTGTGTGTGCAATATCAAGGTGTTCAGTATCGTAAAATCTTGTACAATTCTGATAATGTAAAGTTAATAGAGACTAAAATGAGCATATAATAATAATAATAATAATAATAATAATAATAATAACAGCAACAACAAGAATACTAAATGTGTTCTGAAAATGACTATCTGACTAATATAAACGAGGCATATTGAGCCAAGTATTTTTTCACATCCTACAAAGATGATGACTGTGTGTGTTAATCCCAAGCGGGATGTGTGTGCAATATCAAGGTGTTCAGTATCGTAAAATCTTGTACAATTCTGATAATGTAAAGTTAACAGAGACTAAAATGAGCATATAATAATAATAATAATAATAATAATAACAGCAACAACAAGAACACTAAATGTGTTCTAAAAATCACTTTATCTGACTAATATAAACGAGATATATTGAGCCAAGTATTTTTTCACATCCTACAAGGATGATGACTCTGTGTGTTAATCCCAAGCGGATGGCTGTAGCTTCCAGTTTTAAAGAAACAATACCAACAACAACAATAACATCAACAAAACAGACAACTACATACATAATCAAATATTGGGATTAAGTGTTAATGTATAAGTTTCTGTTTTTGCACAAAAATCAATGTGTCTTAAAAGTATCACATTTTATATCATATATCTTAGAATTTTTTCTATTAAGAAAAAATTACAGTACGCATGGGTGGATGTACGAGTAATGTTTCTATCCAAATTGACATATTTCATTTAATCTATAGCTTTAGGGTGAAGGCAGCAGCAGGGACCATGCACCTTTTCAAGAGGGTCTGTTCGCAAATATAAAACTTCATACAAAAAGAAAATACAAGGTCAATAGCGCCAAACCAAAGCCCCTAACCTTCTCTAATTGGGTTAGTTCAGTTTGTTAATTTATTTTTTATGCTTGTGCTTTCATTTTTTAATGTGTGTTTGTTTAACCACCTGCCCACTCAATTATTGTCATCACCATTCCTGCTGCTGTCTCTCAACTGAAACTTTTGTGTAAATTTGGGAGGGGGTAGCTTGTGCATGTGAAAAGAAGTTTTTGAATTAATTATATCCATATCCCTTAACACCAAGTCTGATTAATATTTTCAGAGTATGTGTATTGACTCCATTAGACACAAAGAAAATGTTGCAGATATCTGTGATCACTTTATTTATTTATGTATATCGCTGAGTACTTATAAATCATATCTGTGTTTTTGTGTCTGCCTTGAGAAAATGTTCTAGCTGGATTTGACTGTTTGTCTAGCATCACATCGTCATATACCATGAGATTAATAATATATCCATTGATGTCATCTTCAGATGGTGCTTCATCAATATCGATAATAATCAATACATTATCATCCTCATTCAACAATTATACATTTGTATTAAAATCTTTAAGCACTTCGTAGCATCGCAGATCATCAACAGATGCCATCAACATAGTCCTCTCATTATCATATCAAGCAACAATTGTGTCTTACCATACCCATATGGGCCTATGATAATTGTTCTCATAGAATTTTATGGCACTGGATAATGCTAGACTGGCTCTTGCTTTCGTGTCACTGCAAAATCAGAGATATCCATGTTGTAGAAATATAATAATTTGTAATATAATATTGTGTTTGATGCAAAGCATCTACCCTCGCCAGTGTGTTAATAACAATAATAGCAAAAAATCAAAAACGTGCACTTAAAGACAAGTGTGTGAAATGTGTTTTAAAAAACCCACAAATTTATCTCTAATAAACCATGTGGTGATATAACTGCTTCACTGGGAAAATTGCCAGATATAGATATCTGTGACACTGGTGATATTGATAAGACTGCAATATCAGTTTGATCGGTAAAAGCAGAGACAGGTGAAGAAACACAATTTTCAGCGATATATGCAGTTACCATATATTGCGATATTTGCTCGGATTCATTAAAATGTGTCACAGATAAAATAATAAGATCAACATTTCAGTGAAGTATAAACAAAATATTACATGGCTGCCGCGATTACTTTTTGTGTGCTCGTAGCTGTTATATTCAGTAACTTAACTGTCTGCATAACATTTAACTGTCAGAGGAGAGGAATAATTTGTAAAAGTGCAATTAGTAGAAGAATATTTACACCTTTTAAATTTGTCCCCGATAAATTCAGAAAAATAAGAAGCATGCCTTAACTGCGCGCGCAATACGGCTAAGATAATATTTTTAAATAGGTGTATACAGACCTGCATGGACATTAACTCGCACTGACAACTTGCAGAAATGTCTGTGCAAAATTTGTCCATGGTGTGTTTGGAAATCAAAATAAATCCAAGCTGCAGTTTACAACAATTATGATTGATTGAGTACAATGATCATTTGTAGGAATCCAGTATATGTAAGGTCTAAATTATTTCTTAAACATATATCCTCAAGGATGGTCTGTGGCGCAGTACTCTCATACTCGAGGTCTGGCGTTTAAATCCCGCGACTGACAAATGTCGACGGTGGCGAAAATTTAGAAATTTTTCATTAAAAAGTGTGGGCCCGCCTAATTCGCTCAAAGCTCAACATAAAAAGTTACACCTTACTACTGTGTCATCACGTGGTGGATGCTCTTTTGACTTCTTCGGAGCTGCTCAATGGGCAAGGTGCGCAGAAATACGTTGAATGTATAGAAGATCCCCTTTTGTATGTGTTCATAGAATTAAGTTAGTTAAGATTGTATATTGTGCTGTCCACATATTTAAGATTATATATATATATATATATATATATATATATATATATATATATATATGTATATATATATATATATATATATATATATATATATGTGCCCTCTGGACCTGCCAAAATGTAATTTGGCAATCCACTGGTTCACATGGGGCTGTACATTCCTTGGAGCTAAGCTTGTTTATAATGCTGTAAATATGCTACTATATTTAGATTATATTGTGTGCTATCCTTAGATCTAACATTATGTATAATGCTGACAAATAGCTTGATATAATGCTGTAAATATTCTACTATAGTTAAGATTAAGTGTTGTGTAAATATCTTTTTAATTAAAATATATATTTATCATATAATGAATTTCAAAGTTAATAATAATATTTTTTGCATTTCAAAATTTACATCATGACGGTATATCAAAAAAATCTGATCAACTTTATCATGAAAAATTGTTTTATATTTTGAATCATTACAACAACGAAAATTTGAAGATAGATATGCATTACCAGCGGAGTATCGATTCATGAAGCTCATCGGAAGCTAGTTATACGATCCGTATCGACAGGCAAAGGTACACAAGTTGAACAATTCGTTTCACTCGCACGCGCGATTACGAAAAATTAGATAATTGTTTTACGAATATGAAACAAAAAATATTTTGCAGAATATTTTATTGTTTTACTGATCTTGGTGTTTTCTATGTTGAAGTTCTACTAACTTACTAATGCAAATACAGATTTCTTTTTAAAATTCTTTCTCGTTAAATCAAGCAAGTGTCTGGTTTGGTCAGTAAGATTGATATGTTTCCTTGATATTAGTAGATTATCACATTGTAGATAAACGGATGAACGGGTTCTAACACAATTAAAAATCGGTGGGGGGAGGGGAGGGGGGTAAAGCGTAAATGTATACAAAATATATCCTAGCTGGGCTGACTAGAATTGACTGCGATTGTTGATATGATCGCAACAACAGCTGACGAGATATGAGGACCTCCACCATATGGGGCACTGTTATGCTTACGAATATTCGGAGGTGGAGTTATTTTTATCCACGAATCAAGTATTTTTTGGAATATCATTTATCAATAATGTTGTTGACTGTTTGTTTAGCTCATCGGTGGTAAAGCCTGAAATTATGAATTTCTGTAATTGTGTTTCGGTTATCTTATAATGATCGAATAACAGTTGTTTTAGTGTTGTTATGGGGGATCTGAGAAAATCTAAATTTTCATCCACAGTTATTGATTTAACGATAATCCAAGTGACATACTTGAGGTCTGACGCAACCTGGTTTAGATGTTGTATTGTTTCAGTGATCTGTTGTTTTACGTCGTTATTGTGGTATTGTGCGTCTCTAGAAAATAAATTTCGAAGGTCATCAAGTACCCATGCTTGCTAAGATTTAATTTTACATCGATAAACGAATTACAGGTTTTGTAATCAAGAATCATATAAAGTTTTTCTTCATTTGTGAATGTTTGTATCATCAGACGCAACAAAATAATTTTTGTCGTGAGAAATTATACTACCATCCATTTTTTTCCATGGTTCAATATTTATCCATGGATACGTTTTTCTATATTCTGGATACCTTAAAAATATTCTGTCCATGGAGAATTCGACACGCGTCGACTGTGGTGTCGCTGCAGGTGTTGCTGGTTGTACTTCTTGCCTTCCTAATAGTTTTACTCGATGAAGATTTTAAATCTAATATGGAGTTGATATCGCGGCTGACAACTTTGGTTCATAAACAATGATACATATTTTGGATCCCTTTCCTGTGATATATTTGACTGCGTTGGAACTAATCGTTGATTTGTTTGATCTGATAATCGCATGTAGGTATACTCACAATATTCCATTCTGGTGTTCCGTAGGGTTTAGTTTTATAAGAAAATATCAGATAACTATTTGCTTGAAACCCGCCGAATGAAGTTGATCTAATATTTGGCCAACTACGATATATTGCTAGTGCTATTTCTTTCGCTGGAAACAGTTGAATAGATAACGCTAAATTACGGATTGGTTGAGCTTTCTGATATAGTGGTTTTCGACGGTGTTGTATTAGCGACGATCAGTTGCAGTAATTCTTGCGATGACGACATTATTATTAATATTTGTTACATTGGAGGTATATTATTTTGTTTATCTAGTTCAACATCTTTAATGTCGACGATTCTATTATTTCTACATCTAAATATTGAATAGAGTTTTCTATATTTTCATCAAATGCCTCGTTATATATCTTAAATTTTTCTGTGTAATCGCTATCTGATATTGTTCCATCACTGAGATGTGATGAAATCAACAATGATAATTTGGAGTATACTAATATCGATGCATCTATTTTTTATTGTATAAGCATACAATTTTGTATTTGTGCACGTAGATAATTTTTGCGATGATACAAGGATACCAGCAATTGTTATTTCAGCTAAAACACAAATCTTTATAACTGCTGACGATGTCATTGTTATTGTTGAGAACAATACGTCGGTTACAGCGATAACAGCGGACACAGAATACACAATTATTTCAACGACAATTATACGTCTGTGATATTTTTTTATACGTTTACTGTATACTCGTCAACGATATTTTTCAGTTTGGTTTGCCACCCACATACTTGACTGTATCTGTAATGTTGAGCGTTGATTGCGGAGTTCGTTATATTTTAAGTAGGTCGTAGTTTAGTGTCTAATTCAAGACACAAATATTAACTGAAGCCGATTATTTTTATTCGGGTTCCACCACGAATAAGCCATCGAATTGTGATGAACAATGTATATGTTGTAACGCCGAGTACTGAGAAGCTGTAGAAGCCGATAATTTCAGCGCTATGGTTGATATATTTATTGTGTGATGTCCATGATAATATTGATTCAGATGCTGCTGTATATACAACACGATCGGTAATATTTTTATTTCAGAGAGTTTATTCCAAAGAAATCATTAACGATTCCATTTATTGTTTTGCGCAAATTTGTAACGCGTTTATATGATTAGAATATTCAGATCTAATTGTGGCCATTCGATCATTTATTGTCATTAACGATGTCATCATCCAGATGTTACTATTGTTGACATATTCCTTCGTTAAAGCGCTATCGTTTTATTCTAGTTATCCAAGAATTTGAAATTGTATTATTAGTCATATTGAGAGAACCAGTTATTGTATCACCGGCGATTAGTAAATGATCATTGATCTCAGCTATGATCGAGTTGTTGTTGCTCGAGTTGTTGTTGCTCGAGTTGTTGTTGATCGAGTTGTTGTTGATCGAGCTGTTGTTGCTGTTTACATATCTTTTTATTACCACATCATCGTCTGATTTTGGTTTTCTCACATTAATAATTGTATTTTTACTTATGTTGAGATCACCATACATAATGTCTCTAATACTTCTGATTCGTCCAGTAATCTCGCCCATGACTGACTCATTTGAAATTTTAATGTTTTAGTAAACACCATTAAGTTATCTTCCTTCGCATCTGGAATAAATATCATTATACTGTATGTTTGTGAATTTAATCATGCAATATCTTGGAACGTAACGAATATATGTCGATTTGCAGAGACACCTTGCTGTGATGCTACTTTTCAGAATCACCCATGCGACTGAGAGATCTAGTAGTTTTGCTGACATTACTTTTCTTGTTCTGGTCTAGTGTTATTTTTGTACCGCATTTCTTTGCTGATTACGGTTGAAGCTTTGTAATCTGACCAGGAGTCGGAGTAGCACACTCAGACTCCTGGTCAGATTACAAAGCTTCAACCGTAATCAGCAAAGATATGCGGGACAAAAATAACACTAAAACAAGAATTGATCGCAGGGGTCTAAATAAACTATTACAGACAGAACGTCAACTCAGGCATTACAATGACTCCAAGCAATCAAAAAGACCGGCGCTTGACTTAATCTTTCTACGGGTACTATTAACGACTCAGTAAAGACGAGTGGTATAATACATACAGCTATACCAATGTTGATGGCCGCTGCAGCCCTACTTGGTGCATGTTGGAACTGCTGCTCGGATGGCATTAAAGAAAGCAACAGATTACACGGAAAAAATGACTTCCAAAATATCAACAAGGAATGGTCGGGGACTACTAGGAACTCCCCACTGGTGATACGGTCGAGGTCTGAGACTCCCATGGAAACGTCTTTAAACGCAAAATGTTTCTTTCCTATGTCCAATTTCGTTTTAATTGATGCTGCTAAAACTTAAACATCAAAACCTCCAAAGGTGTATGTATGCGTGACCAAATACCAATACAACCAAGCAATGTTGCGACCAGTATCATTAATCTCGGGAAAAGTTCTGGTCCAGGTACTCATTGGGTTGCATACACGATTGATCCACGTGGAATTGATTGTTTTGATTCGTATGGAGTGGCACCACCAAAAGAATTTTTAAAACATGTCGAGGGATTCTAAAATATTCCAATCTGGTATTCAATATTACCAACACAGACAATAACTCATCCGCCAGTAGTTGGCCGTAAAATTAAGCCTGGTGTTGTTATGTCAACGATACTAAATAGTATTCGCAATCGAGTACAAAAATCCGGTGAGACAATGTCAGGTAATATTAACATGATTAATAATAAAATTACCGGTCTTGAAGAACCAGAATCAAACGATGATGCTGCAAGGAAGAAATGTACGTCGACAATTAAAACCTCACGATCACGAACTCGTTAACAACAATCAATAGTGAAGTAATCGATCTTAGATCTGATTATACTGCTCACATAACATGATTTTGAGTTTTCGTACAAACATAATATTTAGAAACATTAATAACTTTTTGGGAAGTCCAGCCATCGTTGATTAGAACTTACTAACATAAAAACGATTACCAACAACGTAGTATATACAGTAGCGTCTGGCGAAGTGCTATGGTCATCATTTAATAAATCCATTTAATATCACGCTTAGTTTACCGGTACAGACAGGTTCACAGTACTCGACGTTACAACAATTACAATATCTACTACAATATCACAGCGTTATCCACTTACAGGATCTTCTGGAGCCATGTTATTGATTTGGAGCAAAATCACGAAGTAATATTTGAAGTGGAACTTGAAGTAAGAAACATTCGTCTTGAGTTATTATTAGTGTCTTGAATTGGTCGCCAAAATACCACCTACTTAATATAATGAGCTTCCTAATCAACGTGCAACAGTACAAATACAATCAAGTACGTGAGTGATATACTAAACCAAAAAAATACAGTTAATGAGTATACAGCAAACATATTTTGAAAAATATCGCCGACTTTTAGTTTTGTTTGAGTGTTGCTAGCAATCATATCTCAATGATAGAATAATATCAGATAGCGAGTTAAAATAAATGATTAAGATTTACAACGAGGCAATGACTATATCAGAATATAATAATAAAATTATTATTATTAATAATAATAATAATAATAATAATAATATCGTCATCGCAAGAACTACTGCAAAAGATCGTCGCTAATACAACTCTGTCAAAAACAACGATGATATCAGCAAGCTGGACCAATCCTGAATTTAGCGTCAACTTTCCAATTGCAATTCTAGTAAAAGAAATTGCGCTTGGACAATTACGAGTATATCATAGTTGGTCAAATATTGGCTCATTCGGTGGGTTGCAGGTGAATAATTTACTCGTCTTTGCAATCACAAAAACCCAGGTGGAATTCCTGATTGGCGTATTGTTGTTATTCCAATATGTATTTATCAGATCGAACAAATCAACGATGAATTTCAACGGAGAACTAAATCTAGTACAGGAAGAGAATCAGAAATAGATGTTAATGTTAATGAGCCAACATTCCCAGCTGCGATATAAATAAACTATATAGATTATGTTGTAGATATTTATCAATCATCAATCCCATAGCTTTAGGATGGCCCAAAATTCCACCAGTATATCATGGACCACCAGAACTGAAACGAACTGAATAACTCACATGCAAAAAAAATTATAAACGAAATAAAATTATGGAAAATATTATTACTTGGTTACCGTTCTTCTGTTCAACGAATTGCTAAACTATCCTTCTTTAATGGATCAGATGGTAAAGACATAAATTATTGACGTTATTTAGTTTAGATGATTAAAAAAAATTGCTGCAACGAAGAATTAATTAGTAAATTTCCATAAGTAATTAAACTTGAATTTACACGTGTATTTCGCAACTTACAAAATTTATTTTTAAATATTATACAAAATTAGTCTTACGAATTAAAACAAGTAATTATTGAAACAACACAATGTTTAAATCAAGTTATATCAGATATTGAATATATTAATTGGCGGATTGGTGAACAAGTAACGTTTGATAAATCAGAAGAACTTTGGTATTCAGACGCTATTATTAGGATCTACGATAGAAATATAACATTTCTAAATCCCTATAAAATAACTGAAAAACAATTACCAACATTTGTAATATCATCACTTGCAACAAACGAACTAAGGAAATCACTCAAAGATCTTATCAATAATAAGCTTCCTAAAGTACGAGAATCATGGAGAAAATCATACCCACTAGGAGATATTCTCGAGTATAGCAATAATCCATACGGTGGAGGTCGTCATACTTCACCAAGAATTATTCATATAACATCAACTATTGCAATAAATCTTTTATGTGATGTAATTGATTGTAGATATCAAATAAATCCAGAAAAATCAACTCAGGTCCATCAGGGATATATTTTATATACATTTCCACATCAAGTACCTCCTTGATATTTTATTATACAATAATACATTAATTCGGTTAATCTAACATGTGATAATCCATTATTATCAAGAATACGTTTCAAACGTACTGACCAGAGCGGAATGTTGCTTGAGTTGCTATATGAATTTGTCAATAAATCTCTACATCAAGTTTTAACGATAATTAATCCTAAAGAGTCCAAGTTGGCGATTTACAAATTAATCAAAGGGGTATTATATCATGTACCAACACGTGAGAGTTTGTATACACAACAAAGAGGTACTTGAAAAGTGGTCATAACAATATGTACACTGCCCTCAATCGTATTCATGAGATAATTGTGATCAAACTTTTTTTATTGCCAATTATAGTGAGACGAATTGTTCAATGTCTGTATCTTTCACTGTTGCCAGAGATTGCCAAAGATTGTAACATAACTTTAAGTAGTGTATATCCTCCTTCAAGTTTTCGTTGCTGTAATGATTCAAAATTGCAAATAATAACTCTGTTTAAATTTTTAATTGTAGAAGTGATAGCATTAATATTTTCAAAATTCATTTGTACATATATTTATAACACATATTACTATTTATTTTTTAACCAAGACGACATAAAAATTATACATTATAGCGCAGACACAGTAAACAAATATTTTACTTACCTTGGTTCACTCCAGAATAAACTTCCAGAAATTCTGGCCGTTTTTGATAGTCACAATAACACCCATGTAAAAACATTCTTGGATGACAATGATGTTTAGAACAACTCAATCACGTGATTTTCTTTTTAAAAAATCTGTGTAGACGCCTTATCGTGACAATAAAATACGGCCGGAATTTCTCGTGATTCTGGAAGTGTGTTCCGGAGTGAACAGAGGTAAGTAAAATATTTTCTTAAACTATGTTAGTATTATTACCAGAGAGATGGTTATGTTATTCTATATAATTAGTTGCGATCACAAAAAATAACTAAATAAATATTGATTTTTATATTATTAATCAGTAACAAGCGAGGTAGAACTTTTTTATCACTCTCTACCTGAGAAATATATGCCTAACAGAGTTATCCCGTTAACAATATTGAAACATTATTTTTTGTTTTATTTCTTCGAAAAATTTATATTATTTTATCTGCGACACGTTTTATGTTAATCTTATTATTTTATATGCGAAGCCGAGCAAATATCGCAATATTTGGCAGCTGCATATGTCGATGGAAATATTATTTCTTCGCCAGTCTTTACATTTATGGCGACAACTGACCTTGCGTTCTCATTACTTCATACCGATCGAATTTGCACTTATGCCGTTGTGTGACAACTAGTAAATTACCCAACTTATTATCAAGTTTTAAACCGTTGATATGATCGACCACAAAATCTTATTCGATTAATCCTTGATGACATTTATATATGAATTTATGACAAAGATAAGTTTTCATTCTCCCAGCACAGAATGCTAGATAACCAGTTTTAATTATATAAACGACTGGTTTTTTTTAGTCGAAAGTGCCTGATTGTACGTAACATCACAAGATGCCTCATAATCCTTGATGATGGGATGTCTTAAAAACTGAATTTATATAATAATATTATTTATCTAAATGATTAGCTGTCTAATTCATTATTTTCAAAATCTAGCGAGATAGTCTTCAGCTCCTTTTATGACCTTGTCACTATAGGTGTTTTGTTTAAAATAAACATAATATTTGTTCAGCTCTCTGTATATTTGTACAACCACATTGCACACACAACTGTGCTTCTCCTCTAATTTTAACAACCGCAATTCAAACACGGTTTTGGTCTTAGACCTTGGCGATATACGTGTTGTAAATGATGTCAGCAGAATTTATTTAAACAGGCTTTGTTACAATGAGTCGTAGATACCATCACTAGCCATTAACTCTTATTGTTTATTTGAACCATTATATAGAAGAACCCCTTACTTACTGAGGAGAGATCTGGTTGATCCGACGAATAATCTGATTTAAAGAATTCGTGGCGTCATGAAAGAATTTCGCAACGATGGCATATCTCATGTGCGGTCAACATTCGAAATCACACATTTAGAAATGTGTTACCTAAGTTACAATGAACGTCCAATGAACGCCAAAGGTTATTAATAATCTCGACGAACAAAGATATTTTTCTAAAATAATATGTACTGGATTAGCAGAAACGGACAATAATACATAGATTGTCCGTGACAAGCACGACCCTGCCATTCATGATGACAAGATTGCTATATTAAGTATAAATTCTAAACCAGGAATGTTGACTGGTATTGACAAACCGTATTATCAACAAGCGCATCCTGTAATCGCCGTTTTTTATGTGATATATTAGCTGAATGATATATCCAGCGTTCATGATCTAAAACCGATGTAATTTTCAAAAATAAATTGGGTATCCGAACGAGTAATAGAACACTTCACAAACGCGATACTGTTACGTGCTTAGGCTCGAATAAGCAGCAACACAGAAAGAGTGAAAATTAACAAGCTTGTAAAACTTTAACAAACGATTTTATTAAGTACAATTATTTTCAAAAAATAAATAAACTTACGGTTTTAGAGAATCAAATCCAACATTAATCCAATATAGAATTCACAAAAATAATCCACTAATGGAATTGCAAGAGTCCTGATAAATAAATGTTATAATAGTTCCAGGTTCGAATCTTGACGATGTAATCCAAAATGGCTGACGATGTCATGTGATGCAGTTCTTGTTTTATTATCATCCAAATGAAATTATGAAACACATGTCCTTTTCCAGATAAATACAATAAATTCTCTTGCTCCAATGAATTTACACAATTCCCAGTACAAAGTAATTAAAATTATAACTCAAACAGAAGACACAACTTAATAATAATAAAGCCCAACATCTTCTGAATTGTTCTATCCCAAACAATAATTTAAATACCTGTTTTTTTACGTAAACAAGTGATCACGTGATTTTATGGAAATTCATAGAAGGTCATAGAAAGAGGCTACCTTCACTAAATCACGTACTCAAGGAAAGATCTAGATAAGAAAATCAATTACTTCTTACCCCCAAGAACTAAAAATAAAAAGATGTCCCTAATTTTAGCCAATCGTTTTAGAAGCTTGTTGACGCTGTCTGAAGCAGGGTCAGAAATTAGGTCAACAAGCCAAGGTCAAAAACATGTTTACAGATAAAGTATGGTCATATAGATTTTTCTAGAATAATCTCCCAATTAATGAATTTTAAAGCCAAAATGACAAATTTGGATCTGACAATTAAAAATAAATAATTTAAATCAAATATACGTAACAATACGTAGAAACAGTCAAACAGATAAAAGCTGTAAAACAATAGAATATTGGACAGAAACAGTTAAATACACTGGAGGGACTATTGAAGATGTTAAGCTGGGGAAAAAATTTACATTTCCAATGATAGTAAAAGAAACGATAACAGGAGAGATTTTGTACGAATCGATTATAAATCAACAGGAGCTTCGGTAGATATTATTGATCATACTGCGCATGCGTGGATTAATGCAGTAACAATATCTCCACGAAATCGAACTGTAAGATCTTATGACGGTGATATATTTGATTTTATTAACGAAATAAGCAAGATCGGTCCTGTATCCGTGTGGTTGTTTTCAGGTTCCGATAATGAAAACTGTGACTAATTTGTACAAACTAATGCACATATTTGTCGTTTAGAATCTCTCCATAAAGAAATGAAAAATCTTGCGCAGACATTTTCATCGAAGACTGACAATATTGAACAGTTACTGAATATTTGTTTTACCGTTCCGTGAGTTGCTGCTCACTTTGCAACAGAAACAAATTCATTTAGACCATTTGACCTTTCTGAGGATATACAATGTAGTTGTCTGGAATATGGAGACCACAGTGGAACAATAAATATAAGAAGTTATCTCAGTTTATGTGGCAGGGTGTTATCGAGGAAGTTTTCTTGGAATGGGAGAATGTCGTGGATATTTTAAAAGATTTGAAAATCCAACACACGAGATGACTAGAGTTGCGAAAGAGGGCCCATTTGAGTTTGCTAAAGATCTTCATCCGATTTGTTATGTCCGATGATGAAAATCCTGTTATATCAGATTTTAAAATATAACCGCAAAAGATCTTGGCAGAAGAATAATTGGTAAATTACGCAAGAAGGAAGATATGATCATAAAAGACATTATACAAGATTGATTAGGTACGATGCTGAACTTTATTTTTACAAACCACCGATGCAACAAAGAATACCGTGTTTGTAAGTTTAGAAAACGCTTACTTGTCTAACCGAACTAAATTAAGTACATTTTTTAGTTACAATGATGGCGAGATACCACAGTTTACTCATTTAAGAACGTCAATGCCCGTGTATGTTTCAATAAATGTAATGTCAGTGATAAACAGATTTCCTAAAACCGCGATCTGAGTCGCTATAGTCTCATTTTATATCGAATGAAAATATTCAGATTCGCTGAATCAATTTTATGTAAGTACTGCTTACTATGTATCTTGATGCAAATGGAGAATAAAACAAGAAAAGTTGCATAATTATTCTGAATCTGTAGACGTTGAAATCAAGGATATTTATTACAAAATTAAATAAATATCAAAATTGTCATCTGCTCCGTCAGTGTATTATCATGTGACGAGACAAAAGACAGTTTATCTTAATGGACCTGGAGGTTCTTTTAAAACAACTCGCGCGATTGAATTATTTTGAAATTTTGATATGACCCATACACATCGCCATAGAGATCAAGGAACGAGGAGTTAAATCATGCACTTTTCACAAAATCTTTCGATAGAAAGGAAATAAATGGAATTCTGAGCGAATGGGTAAAAATAATGCATTCCAAAAATTAGTGTTTTGGATGAAATATGTACAGTATCTAAAGATATAATAAAAAAAAATATATTGTGAGTTTTTATTGACAGAAAATACTGCTGTGATAATGTGCTTTGATCATAGTCAACCACCACCATACATTGGATTGTCGAATGGTCGAAGGGTTTAGATTATTGTGAAGAAATGACTGGTGATCATAGAGTGCTTAATCCAGAATTTAGAGTTTGAGAAATTAATCAGACAACAACAGTTTATGTCTCAGTGTCTCGAGTCAGATGTAGCTTATCCTAGACTGTACAGAAAATAATAATCAATCTACTGAAAATAACAGCGAAGTTCTTGTCGAAGATACAGTAAGAAAAAAATTCTTTATAAGTATTCTGATAAACAAAATAAAAGTGATAAAAAAAACGCGAATTTAATCTTGATGATGAATTTATAATGACATAAAAACAACAACAACTACATTTACCCCGTATAACTATGTGTATTGACATCTACCAGTATTAACAGTATCATGAGGTAAAACCAAATATCCGCCTGTTGAACTTCGTTAGGAGTTCTGACAAAAAGATGTGAGTTTTCAATTTGTTTATGTTGTGGTAGATAAATTTGCCATATTGAATCTCGTATTAACCATGTTGCAGCAACAGAACATGTTACATTTGCTGCATCAGCGAGTTTACTAGTCGCTGCTCTACCACTCCAATATCCTCTTGGGCTATAATAAATCGATTACATTATAATAATAATCGGTTGATTAATTATCAGCCCCGAGCAATAGTTTACCTTTCATCGCGGATCTTACCAGCCAATTACCTAATGATTCTTTGAAAGAATAATTGTGTATGGAATTCAATGAATGAATCCACTTCACATCTGCAATATGTCGTTGTTGCAGATCTTTAATTTTAGGTGCTATATCATGAACGTGACATTCTTGATCAATAGCATTTATTGGACAATCTCCAATTCTTGGTTGATCGCGCTCGTCAAGTCAGATATCACTTTGGGTTCCGGAACCACAATAATTATATCCAGAAAGATGTTTTCCTCCTGAGTATTTAACCCATGGAGTTCCTATAAATTTTCCATGTAAATCAGCGCTATCACCACCTGTGTTTTTGAATTGTCAAGAGACACAAATTTTTAGTTTTTATTCCATATTTTACACACTTATCTGTGAGTGCACGCTTTTTATTTTAATATTTATTATTATTGTTGTTAAAAGACTTGTAGGGGTGGATGCTCTGCATCGATTACAATATAAATCCATATTATGTATTATATTTCTACAACATGGAAGTCATTGATTTCTCAGAGACACGAAAACAAGATCCAGTAAAACATCATTCAGCTCTACCAAATTAAATCAGAGTAATTATCATAGGTCCATCTGGGTCTGGTAAGATGCAGTTATTACATAATCTAATAATGAGATGGCATCTGGGTCTGGTAAGATGCAGTTATTACATAATCTAATAATGAGATGGCATCTGGGTCTGATAAGATGCAGTTATTACATAATCTAATAATGAGATGGCTTTAAATGTTATATTTAGTAGCTCCGTCAGTTGATGATCTGAGAAGCTACAATATGCTTAAATATTCTACTGAAAACGCCAAATTGTTAAATGAAGATGGTGATGATATTATTAATTGCATTAACGATATTGATGAAGCCACATCTGTAGATGACCTCGATGGATTTATTAATATTAGTTTTTACAATGATGTAATGCTGGACTAACAATCAAATTCTGCTCAAATATTTTCTCGAGACAGACATAGAAACACAGACATGATTTGTGTTACTTATACACAAAATACACAATATACACAAAATATAACGATAAATGTACGTGATCCTAGGTCGCGATATCGTGTAGTTCTTGATAAAATCTTTGGTTTCGTTTTTTAAAAAAATAGCAGCTAGTCTGATATAGTAATGATTTAATTACTTAAACCTAAAGAGGAGCAGAGAGGGTGCGACCTCAATGAAACAGCGGGGTGGGTAAACAAACATACTAACAACATTTGAAAAATACGAACGGCAAAAGATAAAGTAACAAAATGAGCAAACCCGATCAAGGAAAATCTCGGTCAGTCAGTTTCATATGAAGCTTTATTTTTTTTAGCAAATGACGCTCCAGCAAAAGTTCTTTTCTGCCTCTCTCACCAACGAACTAATTAATGGTGAGTGTAATTTGCGATTCAGTTACCCAGAGGAAATAAAACCCTCCTTTTAAGCATTATTAGATAAATGAACTTATCTTCCGAGAACAACAAGGTGCCATAGACTCATTAGTCATGATCTTTTTGCTAATCGGAACATTTTCTCAGAGTCTCGTACCGTGACTTTGGTCTGGCACTTTCGCCTTCAGTTCACCAGTCTAAGTATTCACAGGGTTCAGATTGGTTCTAGGAGATCTGATCTGATGGGCGCTGGTTCTCACGAAGGGCGGTTGGATACTTTGTGAAGTGATAATTCTGGCAGAACAGGTCCTCTTCAGATCGGAATTTTGCTCGGTCATTTCCGTCATATAAATATTTCACACTGACGAAAATGGCCAGGCGATGTTCCGATTGCGGATCGGTTCACTTCTATAGATTTCGAAATGTTTCCATCACATAAATAGCCGAGGTGATCCGAAGGTATCCTTGGCACAAAAAGTTACATCGGTGTGATTCTGAAACCGGCACGCAGGAACAGGTGTCCTTTCCCACATCACTATATCAGTCGTCATTTGTACTTGTATCAGCTGAATGTGACAGGAGGAAAAATGGCGGGGATCGTTAGAAAGATTATTACATCTGCAAAGGTTCCTGCCCCTGTTGCACCTTACAGGTATAATTATATTAGATTTACAGCTTGCTGTTTGCGTGCATTCAACATTTAGAGATCATCTTACTGCAGTAAAGATTGTATTTGACTTAAAACTTCGGAGTTCAGTAGCACTATTCTAACTAACTGTAAACTTGGCCTGCATGAACTTAAAAATGGTAGGAGCGCACTTTATCTGGTTGACTATTTTAGGGACTGTTGAAGATTTAATTTAATTTTTTTTACTTGAGTTGTCAATCAAATGTTACAGCCTGGTGTGGTGACACCACTGTGACCAAAAGTTTAACTGTAACCTTGATATAACCTTGAGTTGTTATTTCAGGAAACCTAAGAATTGTGTCTGTCATTGTCTCCAGTGAGACTTGGGTTTGGTAATATATGGTTATTATTTCAGAAAGAATAATTATTTTATATTTTTAACAGAAGGAAATAGGGTCTCATTTGAGTCGAAGTCAGACCTAGGTAGGAGAAGGAGATGATTGATTTAATGTCATCTGTCAACCCATTGTCTTTCATACTCAGCTATGCCTGTAAGAAACGATGCCAAACAAGAGTGAATTTAAATTATATACATTCTTGTTGATGCATTGAGCCAGCCCCTGGCAAAACCAGAGGAGGCTTTGGTACCCGTTTTTATACAAATTTAGCTATTTGCAAATTGTCTTTTTTAACCATTCATTTTAATGATTTTTATAAATATCAAAACTTTTAAATATGTCTTTGTCTTTTTCATTGTGCCAAATCATTGGATATTTCTGCCCTCCTATTTGATAATTTTTTTTTCATTCCCCATTTAATATATTCAAGCATTTGAAAAATATGTCAGATGCTTTATCTGCTTGGGAAATTGACGCACCCACCCATACACGAGTCTCCTGCTGTCTTGCATGTTGGCTTTTGTTAGCCAAAGGCTAAGGGAGTAAACCCTAAAAGAAAATCCAGAGTGAAGACCCTAAGGCAGTTGGACGATGTACTACATCTCCTTCTGGCAACTCCTTGGTCTGGAGAGGGATGGGTTCTGCCAGACTTTTCCCCAAGACATACTGATAATGCTGGACAAATCAAAAATCTGCAACAAGATCTGGCAGACAGGCAAATGGCCAACACATTGGGCACAGTCACTGATTATAACACTCCCCATAAAAGGCAATCACCAGCTGTGCCAAAATTACAGAACTATCAGTTTGATCAGCCATGCTAGTAAGGTGATGCTGAAGATATCTTGAACAGACTGAACCCACAAGCAGAAGAAATAATCGCTGAAGAACAGGCAGGGTTCCAGAGTGGAAGAAGCACAACGGAACAAATATTCAATCTTAGTGTTCTGTGTGAAAAGTACTCTACAACATCAACAAGACTTCTATCATGTGTTCATAGATTTCAAAAAGGCTTTTGACAGAGTGTGGCATCAAGCACTGTAGGCCACAATGCTAAAGTACAACATGGGTCAAAAGTTGACCAGTACCATCAAGCAGCTGTAAACCAAGGCTACCAGTGCAGTATTTGCTCAAGGTTATGTGGAGGACTGGTTCAAGACGATAGTTGTAGTACGTCAAGGTTGTCTCCTGTCACACACTCTTTTCAACAACTATTTAGAGCGCATCATGATCGAAGCCCAGGAAAACCACTGTGGGACAGTCTGCATTTGAGGGCGTAACATCACCAACCTATGCTTTGCAGATGACATTGTTGGGCTGGCAGGCAGTGAAGATGAGCTTGCCACCTTAGTGAAGAACCTGGATGAAACATCTTCCAGATTTGACATGGCGATAAGCACCAAGAAATTTTTGGTTGCCTGAAAAAGCTTTTGCATAAAAAATAGTTCTTCAGCATTAATTTTGACTGCCCTAGGCTCCCAAGCCATAGATATTTCTACCACATACCACATAATTTTTTTTAATGGACAATATTATTAGGAAGTAGCAGTGAGAGTCAAAATAAAGTTTTTGGGGAAAATACTCTTAAGATTTCTGATATATCTCAGTCTTGGATAGAAAATTGTTGCAATTGATAATTTCGTTTGAAGTCTTGCATATCTTCACTCATCGTGTCAAAATAATTTTGAAAACCACAGCAGATATATAGAGTAATGGACTGGTTGTCTGTAAAGTTAAATTATACAGCTAAAAGGAGAGCCAGCACTACCTAGCACTCTGTCAGTTTAAAAATTATTCTGCTTGTAATTTTAGTGCATACTGCATTGTTATTGTAATCTGAGAATTATGATTCTGGTGGGTAAATGTGATGTTCTGTTTTGACTACGTTAACATAACCTTTTCATTTGACCTTTCATTGAATTAGTTATTAGGTAGAACTTGGCTAACCCCATAAATATGTATGAAGTGTGCGTGCACTGTACATGATATAATTATGTGAACAGGATTTTTCTGTCACTATGCATATAGTTCATAAATCATTGAAATACCTTTTATTGACTGCTCCGGTGGCCTAGTGGTTAAAGCTGATGCGGGAGGTCACAGGTTCAGACCCTGGCATATATATGGTATATATACCTGACTTGCTAGGCACTCTGCATTAAGAAATTAGTGTTAAGACTAGTTGGCCTGGTACAGTATCAAGATAATGTGATTGGGTGGGACATCTTGGTACATGTCTGTGGCATGAGGCCTCTGTGCTAGACATCACTATAAACTGCCATACTGCAGACATCATAGCCAGCTGACTGAAATTTTTTTAAAGCTATGTTACAAATCCAAATCGCACACACACCTTTATAATGAAGTGGAATAGGCTCTCCATCATTTGTCTGATGGATCAACCTCAAACTTATTTTTTACTTCTGATAAAAGCAAATACTAACAAACTGGACATTATATTATCATCTCGTTGTTTTATCATGGTTGAACCCTTTTTTATATTTAACACTTAGCCCCCCCCCCCAAAAAAAAATGTCAGATAATAAGAAATGTGTAAATTTTAAAATGTACCTAAAGCATCTTTAAACATTATTGTGCACTTTTTATTTCTGATTGTTTATAGATACATTAAAGCTGTTTATATGTACCAGTATATTGTCAATGTATCCCCTGGGGGTGCAAGACTGAGAGTCAAAAATCTCCTTGGTGTCAAATGTGGGTGTCAGACTGAGTAAAATAATTAAACTTTGGTATCAGAACTGGAGAGCAAATTAAAAATGTGGAGGTCTCTGAATTGCAAATGCTGGCAAAAGGAAAAACTGATATTGTGTTCCTAAGTAAATTCATGTTTGCCAGATCTGTCTGACTTAAATCTATCCATCAGGGGTTATCAGTGCCTTCTTGGGATCCCATGCTCTGTATTTGCATATACTTGTGAATGATATATGTATCAGAGTATATTTTTCTACTCAGGTGTTAATATTCACATAAACGTGACAGGTATATAAGTCAAATATGCACAAGTCCTGATTTTATTGTATGGCATTTTTATAATGCTTTAAATGTAACTGGGGAAATTAGACACACCAAATGACAGACTCAGCCAAAATGCAAACATAACAGTATACTTGACACATTTGAATTACTTGATTTTCAGTCAAAAATCAAAAAGTGAAAGAAGATTAACATCATAATCACATATTTCTATAACAGTTTAGATTTTTTGTTGTTGTCTGCCATGTTATAATATATATCATTCATCTGTACTAAATTTGGTTTATGCACAGTAACTCAAGTTATTGACTATCCAGTGTGTTTGCGTATACAGTAGGAAAAATCCAAATGGATTTTGTGATGAAAAAGTGAAGGGACAAGATCACAGACTTTAAAGCAGAGAGATGGTTTCCATGCATTAACTTGAGTTCCCCACTATTTACAGTTACCATTGTTGTGGATGGATTACACTTGGGGTAAGGAAGAACACTATTGAATTAAAAGGTCTAGGGTCAAGTCACTTTGAATGACAAAATAAAAAATGGTTTGTGTAATGCCAATTCTACATCCCCTACCTTGACCAAATTTTGTGAATGGCTGCACTTGGGGTAAGAAGAACCCAGTTTATTAAAAGTTGGGTTAAGATCAGCGTGACTGATATAAGAAAATATTATTATCACTGTTACTTATTTACATGAAAGACATAGAGGATATTTGCTTGAAACGAGTGAATAACGGATATATTTCATCGAGTGGATGAAAAACTCAGTATTTTCATGAATGGCAAAGCCACGAGTGAAAATACTAGAGTTTTTTATCCAAGAGATGAAATGTATCCGTTATTCACTCGTTTCAAGCAAATATTCTTTTTATTTTATGCTCAGATACATATACGTTGGCTCCCTCAAGTTTGTGACACAGTGAAAGAGCAGATTTCTTACGGTAATGTCAGCTGTTTACCGTACATGTTCTGTTGTTCTATGTGTACCTGCGCACAAAATTAGTTCAACATCAGATTAGTAAAAAATAACTTTTATTTCCAGAATAATAAACTACAAGTTTCAAAGATAACAGACAGTGATTATTAATAAGAAAAAAACCACAAGTAATTCATCAATGTATAACAAAAAAATTCGTTATTAGCGCGCAAAAAAATATTAAAAATGTTAAACCAGAGTGAAATTGACGAGACGCCATTTTTTAACATTCGAATCGGTGATAACAGTGAGTGAATGAAGCTTAATTTGGCTAAAATAGCAAGACTACAAGATCACCTGAGAAACTTTAAGACATATATACATGATCTAGTGGACATTTCAAGTGTATTTTATGTAGTTCCTGTAGTGAAAAAATATTGTTATTTTTTTCACTGTAGTGAAATATCAATATTATTTTATCTAGAAAATCAAGTAATTCACTGCTGAGCATAAAATAATAATAATTAATGAGATGGATTTATTTATAGTACTCATCGTAGTTGTCAAAAGTCAAAAGTTTTAAGAAACAGAAATTTAGAGGGTTAATTCTTAAAATCTAATAAAAAGTCTGAAAGTTGAAATCAAATGTTACATTGACTTGTTCATGCTGATTGATTGATATATATATATATATATATATATATGTGTGTGTGTGTGTGTGTGTGTGTGTGTGTGTTAATGCATTTTACTATAGTTCTAACCTTAACAGTAAACATTTCTCAAGTCAGATAGCATGAAAATTTATGATAATAAACACACAAAAATTCTATATGAGGTGAAGTATTGCTATTATTTAATGAAGAATCAGCTCTAAGACATAATGTCTGTTTATTTCCATTTCAGTCCAGCAGTTGTAGTGGACAAAACAATGTACATATCGGGTCAGGTTGGCCGTGATCCCACAACAGGAAACCTTGTACCTGGAGGAGTTGTCCCAGAGGCACATCAGGTATATTTAAAAACAAGACAGTAGGCAGGGCTAGTTATGTTAAACAAAGACTAAAAACCCACAGCAGGCAGAGGTTAATCTAGGTTTCAATTTTTAGTAAGAATTGATAGACTCCAATGGGACAGAATATGGAAAAGTGAGAGCAGAACAAAAGAAGAGGATGCAAAGCGAAAAATGAAATATAAATAGGTGTATTTGCATTTAACATTGAATATAAGCAATAGTTTATCTTCAGATAGAAAAGTCTCTGTTGTATATTTTATAAACATATTTTCTGAGATGCTGCTAGGGCACATGATTGTGCAAAATTTGGATGAATTCATGCACTTGGAGAGAGGTGATGTGCAAAAAAGCCATCACAATAGTTTTAAAGTTGCAAATATGAAAATGTTTTTGATAAACAGTTTTTATTTAACCATTCACCTTTTAAGTACTTGTCATGACAAATCCTGTTAATAGAAGTATTGCAGTGCTTGTCACAACTTCCATTTTGAGGTAGATAATAGTTTACACATCTGGGTTCTTCAGCGTGACATGACTTGTTGTTAAACTAAATTTTGATTGTTGCATTGATCTTTCTGTCCTAATATGAACCTTGCATCAAGGAAGTTTTACAAACAAATGTTTAAAGTACTTGCTTCCTTGAAAACCTCAGATGGCTGATTCTCAGTTGGTTCATCTCTTCAGATGATGAATTTGGTCATAAAATACTGGATTATAATAGTGATAATTAGTGATTTTTCAACTTATGAAGTATGTCAGAATATTGGGATTGGGACACTCCGAAAGTATTGATGGAGATAACAGTGAGGGATGGAGAGCCCAAAAATGTTACCTACAAGTCCAGTTTACATACAGATTGGAGATAAATAGACGGCATACTGGTCAACCATCTGTTAAGGGTGTTTCCAAACTAAGTGTTGACATGACACAATATCGAGCATATTCATAATCCGGACAATTTTAAGTTGGGTACAATTTTAATTTATTTACTCAATTTAGTCCTTAGAGATCATGTGTTGCAAAACTATTTATCCTTATCAGGTTAAAATAAACTGAATAAATAAGAATCATAAAATTAAGAAGTAAAGACATCTTTTTAATTAAAATACAAGCAGTCTATGGCATTGATTGAACTTAAAACCCTAATACAGCACTTTGAACTGATTATTTAATCAGAAAAGCGCTGATTCAAGGAAGAGAAACTTTGTCAGAGCTCAACTTTGTGAAAAATCTTATTTTACAGCAGAATTATCCAAAAGAGAAGTCATGTGAGCTGTGGAAAATTGTATATAACCATTAAAAAAAACAGTTTTTGAAACTTGTTAAAGCTGGCTATGTTAGCTGTGTATATGCCATTTATGTAAGCAGACTGGGAGAGGTTTGAGAGGAGGTCTCAGCACCAAGCAGTGTTCGTATACAATTAAGGAACAGATTAAGATCATCAACAACAGTTCTAATGCTTATGACTAGATGCAATATCTTTTAAAGATTTTGATTTCAGTAGAGCTCTAACAGAATGGAGCAGGAAGAAAGATGCTAAATAAGGTAAAAGGTAAATATTGAACTAGGTTTTTTTATACCTCCAGCTCCTCACTTTTTTTACTACTTCCCCCTTTAGATAGATTCTTGGCAATATGCATTTTGTAGTGTTAATGTGTCATATACATAATCGTGTTTGAAACTGCTTGCATTTGGATAGAGAGATACATGCAGTTTATTTTGGCCACATGCCTTTAATTGAGCACAGCAGAAATTATACATTGTAATTAAATTTTACTAATGAATTTAATTGATAGGAGCATATGGATTAAGTATAGTAATTAGAAATAGGTAAAAGTACTTAACCAGCTGCAATATAATATTTTTTAAAATATAAAACTGCATTAGAAAATAAGTCAAAAACATTTCCAAATTGTTTTAAAGAAACCCACGTAACATGTGATTACATTTGAGTAAAGTGGACTTAACCATTACACATAGAGATATTTTAGCTTGAAATTTGGACTCCGTTTTTGTGAAGTTTTGGAAAGTAGAAAAACATAATTTTTTAATGTCACATGATTAAATATATTAAATATTATATATTAAATATATATACCTATTTGTAAATACAGCAATGCAATCTATGTATTCCTCTCAGTTGGATTATATACAATATATAGTTTCAAATGTGCGCATATTAAGTTATATGACCAAAATAGATATGGTGTAGAGATCAAGAAGGGCACATAAGGGAATGTTCATAGCATTTGGGTGGGTGCATGGGATTTTCATTTGAGCTTGAATATTTTATTTTTATTTTAAAAACTCAAAATATATTTTTTTCAGCTATAGTACAAGTCACGACTCAAACGGGTTATGTAAGCATTCAAGACGAACTATTTCAGTAATGTGTGTCATTGTTTCGAATTTGATTCTACATACCTTTAAGTGGCAAGTATTCACTTCATTTGGATTCGTATACATCTATATTCCTTTGGAATGTCCTTATTTAGACTCCCTGAGAGGTGCATACAGTAATATATATTTTTGGATGAAATGGCGCTAAAGGTGTGATCCGGCACAATCTGAATTGAATATTGCATGTTGTGATGTCACAATGAAATCAGTACATATTGATATATAAATTCTTACTAACCTCAATCAACATGATGCAACTTGATGCACTGTTATTTTGACCCAAGTTTAGTACATAGTAACCATTGTTAAAGTCCATAGCGATACATAATTTTCATCTGGAAGTTTCTTGGTGATACTTAAGGTGCAAAGCATTAAATAATCAGGACATATACATTGGTAAAAGAAAATTATTGTTAAATTTTAAAAGAACAATTTATATTTACTTCTAATTTAGTAAATGCGTGATTATAATCCAAGTGACTTGTACTATATAGTATAATGGAATAGTTTTTGTTTCTTCTGTAAATCAGAGCATAGTATAATATAGTATTGTTTTCAAGCTATCTGAGAGGCTAAACCTTTTTCCAAAAGAATCATTGCACCTCCCAATAAAATTGAATTGGCCATATTTGGAGATGTCCTTATGTATTTGGTATTGATGTTGCATGTAGTTCCTTTAATGGCCATTCACCTATCACAGTAAATGTGCAATAGTTTATTGTTTCAGCGCAGTTGATTTCACCTGGAGCTACAACAAGATAGTAACTCCATTGGGTTGAGGCAGCATCTCAAATCTATAAACTACTATCACTCAGTGTATATCTAAAAATAAATGACACTGCAAAATCCTTTTCACTTTTATAATAAAAAAAGGTAAAGTTTACAAATTTTGGTTAACTTATTTGCCCACTTTGCCTAGTTGCATGACCTCTGTAAAAGTTAAATAGAGTGATGTTATAAAGATTTGTCTATTTAAAAAAAGCAATACACAAATTATCATTCATGGATAAGAGATCTGTCATCTTGTTTTGGAATATAACCAGACATGGGATTTTACCCCTGCACCCAAACTCTTCTCCCTTGATTTTAACCACATGCACATAAAGCAGGTCATTGTGTCTCACCAAGCAGTGCTTTTTTTCTTGCAATATATATATATATATATATATATATATATATATATATATATATGTGTTCCTGCTCTAGTGTCCTAGATTTTCTCATTACATATTTTCTGTGTATAACAACCTAACTAATACCCTTGCAGTGTTATTGTCTGGTTCATTTTTACTGCTTGTATTTGTATCACATCTAAAACAAAATTTAATTTTGTGTGAGGAGTAAATATCCTCTTTTAATCAAAAATTTTTTATTTCTATTGCAAATTATTGCTTTTTTTGTGCAGAAATTAGACTAAATATTTTTCCAAACAGTTCCAAATATTTCATTTTTTTCATCCGTCTTCATTTCTCAACATTGAAGTATATCCTGTAAAGACTTGGCATGAAATTCAATACATTTTGGATTTTTACAATTTAAAACATCAGGAAAAAAAATGATGATAAATTTTTTATTTTTATTTTCAAGAAACATTATAATAAGTACTCACACAAATTCTTTGCACAATAAATATTCATGATGTATTCTTCAAGTGTTATTGTATAGTCACTATTACATAGTGGTTTTCAATAATTATTGTGTTATTGTATAGTCACTACTAGATCGTGGTTTTCAATAATTATTGTGTTATTGTATAGTCACTACTACATCGTGGTTTTCAATAATTATTGTGTTATTGTATAGTCACTACTACATCGTGGTTTTCAATAATTATTGTGTCTACTGATTTTGTCATGGTTATTTTAGGGACTGCTCATTTACTTTTCAGGAGGGGAAGTCATGGGATTTTTTTTTTCTTTCTCTCAAGACATAACGCTTTTCCTGTAGTGGTTAGATTCAGGAGGTCATGGGTTTGAACCAGTGTTGCGCCAAAGACATAAAAATGGTCCTAGCAGTTGCCTCGCATGACACTCGGCACCAAGAGCTTAATGTTAAAGTCAGTCTGGTGTCAGGATAATATAACATGTCTGCATCTTGGTGCCTCACTGCTAGACATAACTATAAACTGTCACACTGCAGACATAACAGCAATATGCCTTCAATTTTTTTTAAAGCTATGTTAAAAATTCAAAATCCAAAATACACACACAAGTCCCTGGCTTCATTTCTTATACTCCATTTTTTAATATTCATGTAGCTCACTATTTTTCTGTGCAAAAGTTTTGGTTGAAAGAGCTTGAACTTAATGAATTTGATTAGGAAAAGATATCTTAATCAAGAGATAATCTCATTCAGCAGGTTAAATTTAAGCAAAGTCGGTGGGGATTTAATCTGGCTGTTGGGAAATGGCCTGCTTCAGGATTGTTTTAGTAGATATTACTGTTTTTCTGAAGAAAAAAAACTCAAGCATTTTTTTCTATTCCTCAATATTTTATCCTATCCATAATAAAATATATTATTGACTATCAGTGTTTTTGTCATTTATTTTTAGACCCTGAAGAACATAGGTACAATACTAGAAGCCGCAGGCATTGGATATAATAATGGTAGGTATCAAATACAGTCTACTTGACTTGTTTTTTACCATGCTACCATTTAACAACCATATCTATTTTTTTTATATATAGCAGACACAGACCTGCCATCACATAATGTACCAGCAGATCTGCATCTGTTTAGTTTGTTAGTAATAGTAGTAATCAATCAAACAACAATTTGACTCGACTTATTAATGAGTATATACAATATCATTTTTATCCAAGTATAGCACAGAACTAATCATTTTGTATAGGTTTGGTTTGTAGAGTTTTGGTGCATGTCTCAGTCAGTTTGTACATCTATCCAGATTAACCCCAATTTTATAGTTTTTACTTTCTGTTTATTTCAGTACCATTTTACCAATCTTTGGATTTAGAATAAAGCTTCAGGATACATTTATCTTTATCTTGCATCATCCTGGTACACGAGTCATCCCTATTTTTTTATTTTATAGCTGCACATGATCTTGAAATTGTGCTTGATGCTAAAATATTTGAATTGGCTTATACTTCAGGTATATAGTAAGTTTCTCATTTTGGCTATGAATTCATGTTGTACGATATATACATACATCTTATTGTCCCCTCCTTCACCCCAAGATGATATGGTGCATCTCTATTTGCACCACACCCTTTCAATGAAAGGAAGGACACTGTGACCTTTTACACATTGTATATCTATACTGCTATACCAAGATTCCTCTAGACTGCATATAGAACTATCTCCTTCATATTATGATTTTATTTCCATTACATTTTTGGGGCAACTATGCACATATTGTTTATGGATATACAAGTATATTTATACATGCATGGTTTCCCCCACCATAAAAGTCATGGAAATAATATATATAAAATAACAATCTTATATCACCACCCTCATTTTTTGGGCACACATGCTTGTGCATGAATTTGATGTTTCAGTGCATTATTTTTCATTTGTTGTTTAGCTAATAATAAAATGGCTAGTTCATGATATTAAGTTTTAGCTCTGGTGGTCATTTACCATTAAAGATCACTGGATGGCCTGTCATCCAAATATCCATTATCTGATGACCATTGCCCATCCATTAGTCTTGGGAATTATGGATTTATATGAACTTGGAACCACAGGTACTTATGTTCAGATTGTTAAAGCCGTATTGCATAGCCCTTTGTCTGATGTATGGTTAAAGATTTGTTGAAATGGGTTCGATCCCTGGCCGAGTCATAACATATACTTACAAAAATGGTACTATCAGCTGCCTCACTTGGCACTCAGCATTAAGAGGTTAGTGTTAGGACTGGTTGGCCTGATGTCAGGGTAATGTGACTGGGTGGAACATCATGCTGCATGTCTGCAGCATGATGCCCCAGTGTTAGACATCGCTATAAACTGCCTCACTGCAGACATCTTAGATATTAAAAATCCTAATCAAAGAAACAAACCTACCTAAACAGGCAACTATTTTAACTCTGATCAGTATTATGAGATGCAATGAATCAGACCTTTTGTATATTCCTGAGTGTTTTTAAATTACATTCACACAGAAATAAAGTGTTCCAAAGCATAAAAATGGGATATATATTAAAAACAAATTAAATTAAATCCCATTTGTAATTTGTGAATGGGGGACATGACCTTGTTTGATATGGTTTAGCAGTACATTTCAGACTTGCATCTACATTAAATGGCATATCAGATTTATTCTGTGTGCTGACTAAAAGTACAAGATGCGTGTGGTTAGTTTTGTGTATAATATCATAAAATATTGCTGAAAATATTCCACCAGAAAGAAAATACTGCCTTCTACCCATACTTCATGTTTTCTTTTTCAGTGGTCAAAGTGACAGTTTTGCTTAATGACATTCAAGATTTTGCACGTGTCAATGATGTGTATACAAATTGTAAGTACCTGGCTGTCCATGAAATGTATGCAAAATGTAATTACCTGTGGCAACAGTGACCAATAAATACGTTTATGGTTTCAAAACTGATTGAATTGGGGAAACCTGTTTGCTTCCAATAGGCCTAGAGTTATTAAAAAAGAATTCATTTGTAGTGGCAGTAAAAAAAAAAAAAGAATAGATTTGTCACATGAAGGTGTGTATGACTGCAACTTGAAGCACTATTCTACCTTTACTGTTTTCACTATGATGCTTCCTGTATGTGACTCACCATTATTTAATAGTCTCCTGAATTTGATAACAAGGACATCCATGTACATCATACTGTCTGCTAGGAGAGGCTAGGCTTTGACAAGGATCAGTGTAGCTCTTATCATCTACCGGGTACATTTTTCTACTTGTTACCTTGAAGTAAAGATTTTGGAGTCTTTGGGGGCATTATTTTCTTTGTTGGTACATTTTGGACATCAAAAAGTTCATTTTTTGGCAATTGAAAATAGAGGGTATAGATGGTACTTGCTTAGAATTAAGAGATCTACTGTAGCTTCATAGTTATACAATTAAGGAAACCAGTTTTGACTTTATTTTTGCCAAATAATATGAGCTTCAGTGTTTGGAAATAAAAGCAGTTTTATTCAAGTAATTAAGACAGTAGCATGTGGACTTTATGAAAGTAATTGAATAAGAAGTGTGTAGTAATTGGATAGTAATTATATAGTAATTGTATATTAATGGGATAGTTGTATAGTAATTACATAGCAGTTGGATAGTAACTACTATGTATTTGGATAGTAATTGTGTAGTAATTCTGTAGCAAGTGTGTAGTAATTGTGTAGCAATTAATTTGTTTTTGGAGAGTAACTGGATGGTAATTGTATAGTAATTGGCTAATATTTGTATACTAAGTGTATAATAAATTGGATGATTATTGTGAATATTTTGTTTGTAGATTTTACAAAGAACTACCCTGCCAGAGCAGCATACCAGGTGGCAGCACTCCCAATGGTAAATACATTGCAGTATGTCCAAACGAAACAAGGCAATGGATGCAAATAACACAACCTTATCTCTTCGCTTTTTAGTTTTTAATTTACAATTGTTCTGTATATGCTTTCATGTTATGTATGTATGTAGTAATTATATGTTGTGGGATCTAGATAGTTTCCAAGGTATGATCAAGAGGCTGAGCTCAAAATGGGTCAGGACAGATCCATGAACCAAGTCTGATTGCAGAAGTTAATTCCACTTGTAATTAGAATCATAAATATCTGTATAGCTGCCAATCCTCATGATTTTGGCATGAATTTCATAACTTTTTCAACAATTCACAGATTCACAATGCATTCAAAAATTCACAAATTCAAAGTTATTTTCAATATTTAATAAAATAACTGATTTCCTGTTATGCACAAGTCGTGATATCGTGATACTACTGGTTGTGATATTAGTAACTATAGCTGATTGGTACAGTTGGCCCCAATAGCGAACATTTTTATCTAAATATGAGTAGATTTACAAATGCCTTTAAGAGAAACTGTGGCCTGACCAGAATTTTGTTTCGTGAACGCACAGCTAACATAGATTTGAATTACCATTCAGCAACGCATATTTAAAATGTCATCACCACCAAGGAAAAGATAGTCTATGTTTCCTCTGACCCTTGTCACCCCATCTTTTATATTTGGACGTTTATGTTGGACCATTAAGTCTGAGTCCATTCCCTATCGAAAAGTTGGAATTCACAGACACCATTTGGTGTCTGCATGGGTTAGCTGCTTACTAGTTGGCCCCACAAACTTGAATGACCTTTGATTGCGATATACTTGCATGAAATCGATTTGAATAGCATTCATCTTAATTTTAATCCGCTGACAGAAGAGAGGAAAGTACTTTGTTTACAGAAATTTGACAAGTGTGTGGCAAGGGTCAGAGGAAACTTGTTTAGTTTTGGAATATTCAAAACATTTGCCATGCATTTAGCCATCAAACACCAATATACATCATATTCTGCACACAGTGTGCCACAAATGTTAGCATTGAGCAAGGTGGCATAGATGATGTGCGGAAGCACATTGGTAGAAAAAGCAGATAAAGGTTTGGAAAATTAAGAACTCTCCAATTTCATCTCTGGAATATTTTAAGCCATCCATGGAAAGGTGCCAATGCTGCATCATTGTGAGTTTTCTTGTTGAACCATATCTAACTTTTATCAGCTGGAGACCATGCTAAACATTTATTTTGACAAATATTCCCGTACTCAACAATTGCTTCACAAATTCATGTCAAAATTCATTAATGTTTATCCCTATTTTCACTAATTGTGATCCTGGAGGGTTGGTAGCTATGTACCTGTTGTTCCCAAGTTAAAATTCAAGGTCTGTCCCCAAGTTAAAATTCAAGGTCTGTCCTCTAGTTAAAATTCAAGGTCTGTCCCCAAGTTAAAATTCAAGGTCTGTCCCCTAATGGTAGGAAGATAGCAAGGGCCATATAAATGTTTCCATTTTGATCGACTGAGTATGTGGGTAGAGGATAGTGCTAGGATCTGAATTGTTTCCAACTAACAATGATGGTTTAAAAAGGGAAGTTAAAAGTCTACTTACACAATATTCCAAAGAGAAAAACACAAATTGTAGCAAATGTGGAATATGTAGATTTTAGGCAGACCCTCTTCACTCCCCTCCATAGGGTGGGATTGACTTGGGAAATAAAGCAAATTCCCACTTTTGACAAATATTTTTGCAGACGTTTCATCAAACTCTGTAGTTTTAATGGGCTCATGATACATTGTGGAATGAAATAGAGTTGAAATGAAAAGCAGGTTTTTCTCCTTCAGCTACTCCAATCACATCAATATTAGTGATATCAGCCTGCTTTCTCCTGAATTCATCCCTACTAAAAAGATGAATTTCATCTTTCCTGTCACTCTAATATTGACAAAGGGCAATAACTCTTGCTTATTCACTTTGCCTCCAGTACGTTTTGCTATTTTGTAAGCTCTTCCTTATTAGCAACTTCATCTTTCAAAAATCTAAAACCAATATCAGAGTCAAAATAAGCCATCCAATTCGGACTTCTTATTTATTATTCAGAGTACCATGTAGCTCCTGCAGAATGAAAACATAGTTTTGTTTATTCACCATAATGCCAAAATCTTGAAAAGTTTATCACTAATCCGCTTGCATGAATGATAGCATTCTGAATGAAATTGATATTGATCTGAACACCAATATATCTATGCTTGTTTGGAAAATAGTTTTGAAACTGAGACCTAATTCACCCTGAAGTCAACTCAAAAGTTGCAAGTTGCATTTCTTTTTTTTTTTAATTCATTGAGCTCATGAATATGGTGATATGCACAAGGAATACAATTTTTCTCTTGAGAACCTGATTAAGTGCTGACTGTTTTGATATGTGATTAGCAGAAGCATTTGTTCTATTGTTGCAATGAATTAAAAGCTGACCTTCTTTGTATGATCATGTTAATTATATCTTTTGAATCAAATAAAAGAGGTGGTATAAAAAGGTAAAAAGCATAATACAGGTTAAACATTGATCATCAAAATGATCAGTCTTAAAACAAACCATTTAATTACAGGAAGATGTTTTTCATTGCTCATTGAAATTAGACACAAAGATACTGTGATCCTTTTCAAGAGTGCTCTTAAAAATCACCTTTTTCGACTGCCATAACAAACTTAAAGACCTAATAATATTTCGTCCCTTAAATATTTCAGCATTTTTTGTTTTCCAAATTTCATGGGGTTTTTTTTGTGGTTTTTTTTTTGTTTTTTTTTTTTTGTTTTGCTGTAGTCATATCATTATAGATGTTGTAAAGCGCTTAGAGCTTCTAAAGATTAGGCACTATACAAAGTCCTCATTATTATTATTATTATTATTATTATTATTAACTATTCATTATCGCACTCTTAAGACCCGCAACTTCAGGTGCAAGCTATCAAAAATTATTCAATTCATTGTGTTTATTAACATGTATATACTTGCTTCATCTGACTGGATGACTTTGCTTAATATATGAATTATGTTTGTATTGATAGTTGAGAGAAGGAGAGATTCATATGCATATTATGCAACAGAGATAATATTTTATTTTGTTAAAAGTGAATAAAAATTGCCATTAAGGCAAGATTCGTGTCAGAAATGCTCAAATCCAGCCATATGATATTGTTACAATCCAGGGGTATTGGCTTGACTGAGCGGTGTCAAACCCTGGCGCAATTCTGCTACAAGTCATACGTTTACCCCAAATTTGCAATGACTTCAATACAACTTCAATGGTAAATTAGAGAGCCCATCATGTCCATTCTATACATACATTTTTCGCTAATTAAGTCCCTTGTTTATTCCTTTGTGTAATTTACTGGTCTCCTACTCTAAATACTGCCATTGCAATTTCACCACCAATGTACACCACTAGTTTTTAATAGGGACTATGGTACTCCAGGAATACTCCAGCGCTTTTAACCTGAATTCACAAAAGTCAACCATGGCATCATGAAGACTCGCACTTCACTCTGTGATGTTTGCTCCTACTAATTGGCTAATTATTTCGGGCCAAGGAATATTTCCGTTGCACTGAGTTCCAGTAATCAAACAAGCAATCACACAAGTCAAAGAATTCCTTACAATGGGGCACTATGGACCCAGAGTGGCCTACAGTGCTCTCCGTTACGGATCCTTGCCATCTCACCTCTGTCTGCGTGGGTTCGAGTTTAAGATTCTGCTAATGTAGTTATGTGAGAAAGCTTGCCAGTAGCTTCTCGTGGGTCGGAGGTTCTTTCCAGATATTTTGGGGGATTCTTCTTCCACCAATAATACTGGCCACCATGTATAGCCAATCATGTGCTGAAAAATGGTGTTAAACCATACTACAACAACAATGGGGCACTATAACCAAATGCAAATACTCCAAATTTATTACATTATTGTCTCCAAAGCAATGGATTAGTCCCACTAAAATCTACTTGCATGACAATCAGTGAATCAATAAATTTATCAGTCAGTCAATTACAGCAAGATATACATTCAAATTGCCCTAGAGAACAGCTGTGGTTGAAACCCTTATGGAGGTTACAGTTACATAATCAGGGTTCGTACGGTCTTTGAAGGTCTTTGAAAGTTTGGGAAAAATGAGGTAGCGTTTTCAAGGCCTTGAAAGTTTGGGAAAATCGAGCATATTACCCTGAGGTCTTTGAAAGTCTTTGAAAATTGAAATAAACCCCCCAAAAAATAATTTCTTTCCAGAATCACAAATAAAATTATCCGAGGTTGTTAGATTCAGATGTAATCTAGTTATCCTGGTTTCTTTCTTTTTATGACCCGTTCAGTTTATTGCCGCCGCAATAACAAAAGAGGCTTTGTTTTGTTTGGCCATCCAAAGTATGCCGCGGCGGCGACTTCAATCACACATGCACTCTTCATCAAAGCAATACGGTGCCGCTACAGACTTCATCAAAGGAAGTCACCAATAAAATTGCCCAAGGTCGTTAGCTTCGGATGCAGCTGGTTTTCCTGGCTTCTTTCGTTTGACGAATAGTTCAATTTGACTGGACGAGTCCATCAGTTTTAGCCAATCAAAATGTTAATTACACTAATTCTACGTAGAAAGTTCGCGAAAGTTATACGCTCGAGAATTCAAAATTTCTTCATTCGATTTACATCGTCTGCAAGTTCAGTGTTTAAAAATGCCAGGTCTTTGCTCTTTCAACGATATCTGGCTTGAACAAGAGAAGTACAAGGAATGGCTGCAAAAGAATAAGTTATGCAAACGAAAGGCGTTTTGTACGCTGTGTAAAAAGACGATCAACTTGGCTTCAATGGGAGAAGGAGCCCTTACAAGTCATGCCAATGGTAGGTTGCAAATTAGTAACTACATGTTCATTTAGTGGAACAAAGATGCAGAAGTATAAGCAATTGGTAGTTTTTGGAAAAATAATGGTAATTCATTACTCGTCGGGTATAAAATAAGATCGTTTAGTTTGATGATTTGGGAGATAATAGCAAAAGAGGGCCTGTTTAAATTTACTTCTACCGTCGGTTTATTTAATACGTTTGAGGAACAAAAATCATTTTCGAAAAATTTGTTCTACATAACAATATTCCTTGATTTAATACAGAAACATCCATTGTAATAAATTAAATTCACGGATAAACAGTTTCAAAGTGCGCATGCGTACACTATATTAGAGTTAAACAAGAGTTCTTGTTCTTGAATTGCGAGTAAAAAAAAAAGAAAAAAAAAAAAAGCCTCAACGAAACAAACAGGTTGCTATATATAGAACCTGTTTTGTCCAGTACTTTGAAGTGCGTGAAATATTACTAAATTTAAAGATGTTTATTACAAAAAATGGGGAAAAACATGTCCTGGGCTGACCCTGGACTTATGCAATCAGGATCAGACAAGGAAAAGGGAGAAACAAAACTTCGTAGGATCCTAAAAATTATGTGTGAGGCAGGAAGAGAAGTAGAGTCCCGATGTGATTTAATATTAACTCAGTACGGAAAATTAGTGGATGAAGTTATCCAATCGGACAATCATCCATTGAAATGCTTCAGTAGAACAGATGACAGACTTGATGAAGTGTTTTATTCTGTCCTTTCCAAAAGAAATGAATATGTTGAACTTTGGAATGTTCTCCAGAAAATGTTGTTGTTATCACATGGGCAGGCAAGAGAGAGGATTTTTTTATCAACAAACAGGTATCTGTTGAGAACCTCAGCAGAGAAAGCCTCAGAGCTCAAAGGTTAATCATTGACACAATGAGAAAAGCTGGTGGACCTTTGGAAATCATCATTAGCAATGAAATGATGACATATGCCTCCTCTGCAAGACATAAGTACCATGCCTATCTGGATAAGAAGAAAGCAGAGGAGAAGGATGAGAAGAAAAACCCAAAAGGAAAGAAACGGGAGTTGGCCTTGGATGAAGTGGAAGAACTTAAAGCCAAAAAGCTGCGTCTTGACGCTGACATTGCCAGCCTACATGCTTCCTCTGTACAGAAAGCAGAAGAGGCAGAATTAAAAGGACTCATTGTGCTTGTCACAGAGTCAAATGCTCTTAGGAGAAGAGCAGAGGAAAAGATGACAGTGGTGGCATCTCTTTCCAAAATGATTAAAGAGAAAAAAAAGCAAATAAAATAATGCATTTAAAGCAGTGCTGATGTCTTTTAAGAGAACAATTTATGTTGTATTAAATCTGACACGTATGTTACATATTTCTGGAGAAAAAAAACAACAAATGTTAACCTATTTTCTAGATCATTATAATGCAATTTTAGGCAATTAAGTATAGTTTGACTTTAATCAGTAAAAAATATTGTGGTATTTGGCATTCGTTGTTTTCTCTTATAGCCTGTATACACAATGTTAGCAAAAATAGGTCTTGGAAATCTCTGTTTGTGGTCTTTGAAAGTTTGGGAAAAGTCTTTGAATTTATCAGTCATAGTTGAGTATGAACCCTGATAATACTAGTATGTGATTTGGATTTTGATATTAACATTGCTTTAACAATCTTTCAGTCCTTTCTCTATGATATCAGCAGAGGGGCAGTTAATAATGATGTCTAGCACTGAGGCATCATGCCGCAGACATGTAGCATGATTTCCCATGCAGTCAGATTATTCTGACACCAGGCCACCATGCAGAGTGCCTGGCGAGGCAGCTTGTAGTACCATTTTTATGGCTTTGTTATGACTTGATCTATGTTCAAACCCGCAACTACCTGCATCCGAGGCAGATGCTCTAACCACTAGGCCACATGAGTGGTTGTACTTATTGTTAAGATTGGACTAGATATGCAAATATAGTGATGGGAATCGGTAAAAAAAAATCATAATCGATAATCGGCTTCCCTTAAACAACTGATCATCGAATTTAATCGGTTACTAAGAGCAAATTTTAATTTTTGTTAAACAGTTATATCTGTGATCAAGAGATCAAAATGTTTATAAACATAAAGGAGTAATCTCTTGTTATGACATTTTTATTTTAACCTGACAATAATATTACATTGTGTGTTACTTTTGTTCAACAACTTTGTTAAGTGAACGCAACATTTTATGGCTGATCAGTCATATGTAACTGAAATACTTCTACAAAACTCCCAAATTCTTTTGTTTATATGTGATGTGTCTATAATTTAAAAGTATTGAAGGACATGTTTTTCTTGTTTGTCATTGTTTATAAATACTGCAAAAGATGTTGCAATTTAACTGAAAAAAATATACAAAATGTGTTTAAATTTAATAACTCAACAATTTAACAACTTGATCATGTAATAATGACTATATGTTCCTAATTATGAATCCTATGGTTTTATATTTGTAGTTGTGAAGGGAATTAATAAATTTCAGGTCAACTTTAGTGGCTTGGAGTTTTACTAACCTTTGTGCTTTTGCATACACCTAAAAAGTAGTCTCCCTTTGCACACACTCGATTATGGAGTTCACAATCGATTATCGTATTGGTTTGCTCAACCAACTGATGATCGATAATAATTGATAATCGGAACAACACTATGCAAACATGTCCTCATTGGTCCTAATGTACCAATGTCTGCATGATTTGTCAAATAGTGTTCGTCCTTAGTTTGCATGGATTATACAGAATATGTTTAAACATGTGCATCCTTGTTTGCATTGCTAAATTTTCTATTCTTTAGAATTGATAAATCAATTCTCTCCTTGATACATCACCATTTGCTATTAATTTGCTCCCTCAAACTATTTCTTTTTGCTCTAACATCGCCACAACAAATGTCCTCGGTATGCAGTTCCATACCAGAGTCCTCTGTATCCACCAAATACAAGAATGTGTATGTATGTGTTCAGTGAACACATTTCTCACTCCTCCTGTAGGTAAAATGCAAGAACTTCTTAAAGGATGTATCAGATATCAAGGACTGTGCAGAGTATTTACTTTCACAGTTATAGGTTAACCACTCAATGTATTTGATATTGGAGATGACACATTAATGTACTGTATATCAGCAATATTCACTTAACTGATCCTTCATCTTTACAACTATATACAAGCTCAGTTCTAGATTGAGATGGTGCATTGTAAGTAAACTATGATGCACATTATTTATTTAAAACGACTGCTGCAGGGGTGTGTAGTGGTTAGAGCATCTGTCTTAGATGTGTGTGTTAGGTTCAAACCCTGCCCAAGTCGTGACAAAGACATATAACAATGGTACTGACAGCTGCATTGCTTTGCTCTCACCATTATGAAGCATATTTTTTATTTAAAATGACCGCTCCGGTAGCATAGTTTTTAGATTGTCCACCTTGGATGTAGGAGGTTTCAGGTTTGCAACCTTGCCGAGTCATACCAAAGAATTATAAAAGTGGTACTAACAGCTTGCTTGCTTGGCACTGAGCATTAAGAGGTTAATGTTAGGAATAATTGACCTGGTGTCATGATAATCCAAGACATGATGCTACATGTCTGCAGCTTGATGCCCCAATGCTCAGCTTCACTATAAAACTGTTGATTGCAGACATCATAGCGATATGACTGAAAAATTGGTAATGCTACATTAAAATTCCAAAACACACACATGCAAATTTATTTAAAATTTCAGTCCCAGCAGTGTCCCAGCCCATTTCTAAAATTTTACATTTGCTTGACTCCACTAAATGATAATTTTGTTTAATCTTTTTTCTTTTCTTTTTAGAATGCTAAAATAGAAATTGAAGCAGTTGCTATTGTGGGTGAAATCGTGGATGTATAGAAATGGAGGAACCAAACTTGAGGCACTTTTTTAGTGTGGATATCCATAACACAGCAACGATAGTATATAACAGAGGTTACTGTGTCCGATTCTTTTAAATTTGAAATTTTTACAAATTTTGACGTGTTTAGGAATGTAGGAGTGATAGTACTATCCAAGAAAACTAACTGAATACTTGCATCATTTATATTTTAATAATTGATGATTTCTAATTACTAATGGATTATGCTTGGAACAAAGCCAATCAATTATTTCATAATCATTTGATTTTGATGGCAGCAGGACTGATAATAAAAGATTTTGAACTTGTCTATGTACTCAGTAGTAAACTTTGTGAATAGTGTATGATACCTGTAAGTTAATAGTTTGCTCATTAAACAGCTGAAATGCACAACACTCGTGGTAATGTGCACACATACACCCGGAATGACAATTTGCATGCACACATACACCCTTATATACCACATGAATGACAATTTGCATGCACACATCTCCCATTATACAGCATCCATTTCTCTCTCTCTCTCTCTCTCTCTCTCTCTCTCTCTCTCTCTCTCTCTCTCTCTCCACCCCTTACACAGCACTTGTGGAAATGTGTGCAAACATATGCCCACCCCCATCATGGCAACAGTTAAGACTTTGTATTTCATCCTCATTTAGGGACACATGCACACAATATATATGATGACCTGCCAACTTAAAACTGCTCCCACCCTTAATATCTTTCCAGGATTCAGAGATATGACTCAATTTACTTAGTTTTACACATTTTGAATTTCATTTAATGTTTGTTTATAGTTTTACACATTTTGAATTTCATTTAATGTTTGTTTATTTCTGTATTATTGTAGTTTGATATTCCCAAGATTACTATGTAAAATCATCATTACTTTTTGTAATGTGCATCAGGGCCATTTGGTCAGCCTACTGCTAAAGTATATGTTTCTATTCAATTCCAATGAATTCTTCATGCAACATGAAAGTATCACTGTGGCCTTATTCGTTACAGCATTGTTGTACTTACCAGGTTTGTCAAATGTTGCAATTTTTAGGACTCATACCTGTCAACTTTATACAGCTAGAAAAAGTCCCAATTGTGGGGGTCCTTCCATGCCTACATCTCAGTTTCATAATATCTTCCAATGCTTGTAGAGAACTCAGAATTATTACATCTGTAAAACCTTAGGAAGAAACACTGACCCATGAGAAGATACTGGCAGGGTTTATCGTGTACCCACATTAGCTCCCCATTGAATTAAGAAATTGTATTCTTGTGTAGTTAGACTCGAACTGACAATCGCTCTCTCTTTCTCTCTCTCTCTCTCTCTCTCTCTCTCTCTCTCTCTCTCTCTCTATACTTGATAATCATGGTGCTATATCACTATCATGTTACCTCTGTCCGGATGGTTTCGAGGGTCGACCTAAGTATGGGTATGTGAGAAAGTTTACCATGTGCTAAAAACTGACAGTATATCAATAACAAGAACAAAGACAATTGTTTTGAGAGGCAGATGCTTTATAAAGTGATATTTTGGGTTATTTAACATTTACTGTAAACGCCTTCGGTGGAATGAAATGTCTAAAATAGCCTATTGCCTAAGTTGTTCAATGTTGTGGGCTTAAAAATGTACTTAATGATAAGTGTGCAATACGTACAATTTAAAATTCAGCCCTAACTTCCAGCACCCGACATGGCAAGTTTGGTTTTTGATACATATCAGTATCTATTTCGTAAAAATCCGTAATTTTTGGTAGTGAATGCAGCTGGCTGTCTTCTCGTTACATCAATTGTATGCAAGCTGACGAATAATTTCGTTCAACCAGTCTCTTGTGTGGTGTTAGCCAAAGGAGGATTTGACTGCAACAAAAATAACTACAAAATGAAAATATATAACAATCCCTTGAAACTGGAGACTAGGCTTTCCCTAATAATTCGAAAAGCGATTATATTGGCTGATGAGGCGTTAATACGAAGATGGTGTAACGTTATCTTCCGCATAAACAGGAACAGTTTCATTGATGGACGGAGACAAGCCTCTTCTCCTGAGCGTCTACAAATTGAGGTAGACTTGTATTAGTTTAGGCTCTCAATTTGTACGAGTTTGCTTGATTGTAGTATTATGTAAAGAACAAATCTGAGATGGAAAGAAATGTTTGTATTTTTGTTGTTTCGCTTCTACAGTTTTATTGAAACACGGTCTATTTTTGCAATATAGATAAGGGTTTAGGATAACTGACATTACCTGTTACAATGGAGTTTTTTTCTCTGCAGCATGTTCGATATTGCCGCAGCAGTGTTGCATCACACAAGTCTTTTCCTTCACTCCGACGTGATTGCCTCCAATCAAAAACAGGATATTGATAAGCATAATCAAGAAGCTTGTTTATTCGATCGAATGTCGCTATTATTTGATGTGTCGATTGCATAAGGCGATTTTGTATATGCCAAGTTTAAATACTTTCAGATCGGAAAAGAAAGATGGAAAGTGCACGTTCTAACGACATTTGAACTGTAAAGGAACAAATGCATATAGCATAGAACACTGCATTTTGCATAGCTAACTTTCAAGGTTTCCATCTGCATTTTAAAAAAAATCTGCAGGTCTTTCAAAAGGAGAAATTATATGATGCAACGAGTTTGACCAATAAATGCGCAATAACATTTTCAAATAGATCAATGCTAACTCAGAACAAATTAGAGAATAAAAGAAATTATTGTTTTATAAAAGAGTTTGAAAAGAATTGATAGCTTCCCCTCATTATTTGATGGACCTTGAAGAAACTTACTAACTGATAGAGCATGGTTGTACAACCCCTGGTCTGCTGGCTGATTCGGACCATAGCTGATTCGGCCCAAATTACGGGCTGATTCGGACCATGTGGACTATTATAAGAAAAACCATGTAACACACACACACACATGATTTAGTTTGGTAGTTATTACTGTTTTTGCAGACATACTAACAGCATATAAAAAGTTGATATTCGGCTTTTAAATTTACGTAAGACAGTTGCTAGCAAATTTCTAACCGAAATCAGAACAAACTCCATATTAACTATAGCATTAGATTTGTTCAACCAATATATATATATATATATATATATATATATATATATATATATATATATATGCAATAAACTGACAACGAACAGTGCAAAATTAGTATCTAACTAGCCTGAGCGCTTTCGACTCTTAATGGGTCTTTTTCAAAGGCAAATACAAAACATAGACAAAACAAAGAAATAAAACAGAAAAACGGTTATGTTTGCAAAATTTTACATGGCTGTTTCTACTGGAATTAAACATTTAAGTTTATATTGTGTCTTAAACAAATGTAAGTGACACATTTAAATCTCAGACGAAACCTATTGATATTTCACATGGTCCGAATCAGCAAAAAATCTGGTCCGAATCAGCCCGTAATTTGGACCGAATCAGCCTGTTCCCCTGGCTGTTCTGTCCGGCCCTCAAGGCAAATTAAAACAACACAGAAGTCTGGCCCTTGAACAGTAATTATATTTTTAAAAAATAGTGTTTGAGACCCTCGATTGGTCTTAGAAAAATGCAATATGGCCCTTGGCCGAAATAGGTTGTGCACCCCTGTGATAAGAGGATGAAACATGCTTGGCGAATAGGAAGCAGTTGGTTGAAATATTTGAAATGCAGCATTAATATGTATGTCGGTTTGTGACTCATTGTGAGTATGTGTATGTATGTATGTATACACGACAGTGTACGAAAATGCGAAGTTCAGTGTCTCCTTGATTCTTAAAACTACTTTTAGAGGACGCCAATGAATCTAGCAGCAGAGAGGGTGAATCCTACAACATTTTTTGTTTTTATTTTTGATTATACCCTCCAAATAACACTAGACCCTTCTCGCGAAATAACTAGAAAAAAAAATGACAGTGAACATGGGATTCGCATTCGCGTTTTCGTTGATGTCGCAACGTCGTTGTCACTCACCCTCTCTGCTGCTAGAACTTTCAGTTCTAGGTTTACGGTGATTTTAACCGAATATTTTATCAAGTCCTTACTACGACGAAAATCCTTTCAGGATGAAAGTCCTTAGGACGAAAATCATTTATGATTTCACAAATAGACTAATTTGTAAAACCTCCTCTTGTAAATCAATCAGATTATTAGACTGGTCAGTGAGTTTGAAATTAATTCTGGTTAATGAATTATTATGACATCGCATATAGACTGGATTCACCGGGGACTCAATTATTAAAAACCCTGGAGGAGCTATTGGTGCAAATGAATACAAAATATACCCCTGCTGAGCTTGATTTGATCGTTCTAAATTTATTTGATAGCTTCCTTCGATCACATCACATACTAAATTGAGCGCAATCACCGATGAAATATTCACATTGAACGGAGCAATATGCCTACCACCACCATCTGGGTCATTATTATGTTTGAGGATTTTTATTTCCTGTGATGTTGTTTTTTTCCACGTATCATGAATTATTTTAAAACCAAAATCGATGGCATCACTGAGAGATTTTTGTAGTTCTAAGAGATTATATCCTGGTAGATGGAAGTCGGGCGTATTTTTTATGTTTATATATCTCACGTTAGAGGGGGCCATGGATACCTCTCGTAAGATTAGTGAATGAAATATATTCATGTCACTGAGGATTCTATTACATGTTTCTATGACGCTGATAAATTCATCTCGGGTGATAGTACCGGATTTAAGGGATATTAACAACAGTGAAATATCGTTATTGAAAGCTGTGAAATTTTCAGTGATTTCAATATGTCGAGGCGAGTAGTATTTCACCCCACTAACATCAAATTCATTGAAAAAAATCAATTTGTCATAATCGCTATAGCTTTTTATTAGATTGTCAAGTTTTGTCCTGTCTGTGACATAATCAGTTTTTTTTTGGTTCTGGTAAATCAACGGTTTTTCCCCCGGGTGGTAATTCAGGCCATCCTAGTACGGTTCTAATAGAACTCTGATAAATATCTACGACGTATCCTTCTGTGCTTATTTCAATGGCAGATGATAGTGTTGGTTCATGAACTGTTATAGCGATTTTTGACTCTACTCCAGTAATCGATTTTATTCTACGCGCGAATTCATTATTGATTTGTTCGATTTGGTATGATCCGGTTGGTATGGAAACAACATTCCAGTCTGGGGTACCGTCTGGTTTATTCTTATTTGCAAACACCAGTGAATTATTGGGTTGTTGACCACCAAATGATTTTGACCTAATATTTGGCCAACTGTGATACACTCGTAGTTTTGCTAGCGCTATCTCCTTCACTGGGACCGGAGAGGGGAAATTCACACTGAATTCTGGATTCGTTGAGGTTATTGAGATCATGCTTGTTTGTACTGGGTTTGTGTTCTCCACTATTTGTTGAAGTAATTCCATCTGTGTTGTCATTGTTATTATACTCATGTTTTTGTACTTCTAATTTTGACATCGCAGAATCATATATATCTACCATCGCTGAAAACTCACTCTCTGATATAATTGTATCATCGAGCGATGACGATATCAATGAGGATAATTGCGAGTATGCAGTAGACACAACATGAAATTGAATTATGTAGTCTTGTAGTTTCCGTTGGCTGCATGAGGATATTTTTTTTGTGATTATTGAAATTATTCCAGCGATTGTTGTTGCCGCAGAAATGCAAATTGGAACAGCTATCGGGGCCATCATTGTCACTGAAGACAGTATAATACCGGCTCCGGTGATTACACCACTCACTGAATACACAGTAACATCAATTGCGGTAATTCTCCTGCGATATTTTTTAATTTTCATTGCATACTCCTCAGACAGGGTTTTGAGTCTAGTTTGATATTCTCTGACCTGATCATAGCGATATTGCGATGATGAAATCATTTTTTATTTTAACAACGCTAGCGTTTTCAATTACGATTTACTTAAATCCGCTACGAATTCCACATACCAGGTTACTGAAGCCTTAGTCAAACTTTTATCAGTATATGTTATAGTGAACTTTTCAGTTGTATCCTTGTCGATGATCGTTGAAATCGTATTATTGACCCCGGATGAACTCGACGATGATATATTAAATTTAGTTAATGGTGTTACTAGTGTTAATCGATAAATACCTTTAACGGTTGCAGTGATATCTAATTTGTTGTTTGTAGATGACCACTCAAATGATCCGTGTTGGATTGTGTATACCACGTTGTTGGTTTTCTCATGAGGAATTTTTGTTTTTTCAATGATTGTTATCATCCTCGAAAAATCACCTTTGACGGCTTCGATGAAAGTTTTCGTCTCATCGATGGATTTTTTAATATCAGGGAGTTTTAGTTCAATTTTATCGAATGTAGTTCCAATAAATTTATCAATGATATTTCTACGAAATGCGGTAAACTGTTTTATGTGTTCTTCGGTTTTAGATTGAAGTGTTGCTAGTTCTAACGCAGAATCGTTGAGAGTTTTAAATCGATCTGTAATCGTCGAAAAAAGTACACCTGGTTTCAATTTACCCTGATCGGAAAATAGCGCGATAGTATTCTCGATTGCGTTTCGTTGTTTAACTAAAATATCATCCAACGACACATCACTGGATTTCAATTTACCCTGTTTGTCTTGAAATACAACTATTTCATTAGGATCAACACTTGTTAAGTTCAACGTCTCAGCTATTTCATCTTTGATTAGTTTTTTTACATCCTTGACAGAATCAGGGGGTGCAGTGCCATCAGGTTTGGGTTTCAAAAATCTCCCCCAAATATCAATCATGTTATTGTAAAACTCTTTCTCTCTCTAAAAAGCGATTGCTGGTGTAGTCATTTACGACAATATGAGGTGGTTTTCTAGATGCTGAAATAGCGTCAAGGACATTTAATACTTCACTGCCGCATATTGGTGGGTCATTGATTTGTTGTGTTGGTAGCGTAGAATACCAAGTCTTCATTGGAAATTGTTTTATATAACGCATAAATTCTTTTGGTGGGGCTAATCCATATGAATCAAAATAGATAATCCCACGTGGATCAATAGCGTATGCAACCCAGTGAGTTCCAGGTCCGGTGCTGTTATCGAGATTAATAATACCTGTTTCAGTTTTGTTTGGTTGATGTGGTAATTGATCTTTCATAAAAACACCTCTGAAATTTTTAATCACTAGTTTTTTAGCAGCATCCATTAAATCAAAATTGGACATTGGAACCATCGAAGATTTGGGAACCATAGGTTCCTCAATTAATAAACCGTTCCTGGTAGTCTCAGGCCTGATCCGTGAACGGATCTCCCGCTGTACCATGAATACGGGGTTCCTGGTAGTCTTAGACCCTTTCCGCTGTACCACGAATACGGGGTTCCTGGTAGTCTTAGACCCAATCCGTGAACGGATCGTCTCTTTTTTTTATATCCTTGTCCAGCTGCCTTTTTCAACGCCATTCCTGCTGCAGTACCAACGGCTCCTAACGCCGCTGCTTTAGCCACCGCTGGGGCTGCTGCTGCAATCAATGCTGGTATTGCAGCTAACAATGGAAATATACCACCTGATTTTATCATATTTTTAATAGCAGCCGCAGAAAGAGTAATCTGAACACCTTTTTTGGCTGCAAGTGCATCATTGAAATGTTTCACCTGACGAGTTGTCAGCGATAATTTATTTGCACCACCAGTCATTTGATTAGGTTTCAACGTGATTGTGGTTCCACATTTTTTAGCCGATTCTGATTGCAATTTTTTTATTTGACCAGGAGTTAACGCAACACTAATAACACTATATGACATTATACATAATAGATTGATTCTAATTCAATGAAAAATCGAGAAAAATCGTTCAAAGATTTTCTACTGGGGCATCTACCACTCTCATTCTTCCACCAACACCTTCAAGTAGCATTGATTTATCACTGAGAATGACAGCAACCGCTCTATAATCAGCAATAGCACCACGAGTCACATTAGCTCTAAAGTGTATATCAGCGACAGATTGTCTCATCAAATCGAGATGTTCCAGCGAAAAGTAATAAATCGGATAGAGGCTTTTAAAATCCAATTGTGATATTTGTAGACCAGTATCGACATTTTGGTCGCGTGCCATAAATGACAACAGACGATGATAAACTCGTGCAATATGATTTTCTGTGTAATTAAGTTGTATATCCTCAGATGGTTCCTGCTGGCCGTTTATTCTCAGTGAGACGTCTTTCACACCTAATTGATCAAATATCATATGACTGAAACGTTGATTGCCAACTCGTGTGTTATCCTGTAACGCAATAAATATATGACGTGGCGCAGAAACGCCTTGTTTTGATGCTAGGTTCCAAGTGAATAACCCGTTGATATTTGATTGCTTCACATCTGTACTCACGGTTAGCCAACTCAACAACGACTTTCCTCCTTGGTCCATAAATGATAGTAGTCGTTGTTCTTCGGTGATTGCTGGAGTCAACACTGGCATCCACAATGATATTTTTGTTAATTTGACTTTACCGGCATCAGCATTGGGGGCTGCAGCATCTGCTGGAATCCTCCAAATTGCATCATTATCATCACTTTTTCGTACAAGCGATACTGTATGCTTCGCCCCGTAGATAACTTTTCTGACGTTTCTACAGAATCCAAATATGTGATGCAGTGGAATCGCGCATGAAAATGATTTACGCTCTCCTTGCAACATTGCGTTTCGTGTTGCAGCTCCTAGATTGAAATCAGGATCGTTGTTTATAATCATATTCTCGATACCAGCAGGAGCAGGAGGAGCAGCACGATCATTTGGTCGTCTTATAATAAATTGATTTCCTCCAGCGGTATTCTTACCATCTTTTGCAAACATCATAGATGGACCCGCTGATCTTGTATAATCATCAGAATATCTCGCTAACCCTATGATTGTTGTGGCCACATCAACTTCACGATCTATGGACTCAATTTCTTTTCCATCAATGAGATATCTAGCACTCTCAAATAGCGCCATAATACCATTATTGACAAAACCGACTTGAGTACCAGCTGGATACTCTGTATCATTTGTTCGTATAATCTCTCCTTCGATTTCGATAAACGCTTCACAGGGCAAAAAGTATTTACTGGTATCATGGACTTGAAGATCAATTCTTGCTCGACTATTTGAGTCTATGGCATGATAGGCGTAATATTGATAATCGCGTACAGAATCATTCTTGGGGACTGGGGCGTCTATATCAAATGCTGGATCAGGTGACCTTTTGAACATTTTATTCTATTTATCAGAGTCTAAATCGTGAAATCCTACGGATTTTCATCGTAAACGATTTTCCGTTTTCATCGTGAAAAACGCTAGCGTGAAAATCCATAGGATTTCATCGACGTAGTTTTTTAAAGCCACTTCCCGCTATCATATTTGCAATATTGCTTTGGTCCCCTTGATTTACCATCGACGCTAGTTTTTCATCTACTGCGTTATTTATAATTTTACTAACACTTGCAGGCATTTCTGCTGTAGACGGTAACGGTTTCTTTTTTCGCCTCACTAATGATGTTATTTTATCCTTCGCAGTTGAAAACGTTTTCCCGGCAAGATCTCCAACAGTACTAATACCCTTGTCACGAATAACATCAATGGCTTTCATTGATAATTGTTTAGCTAACGGCATCACTTTTGGGGCCATTCTTGAAAAGAATCCTAAAATGGTATTGCCGAGGCCATCTCCATAGTATGCTTTATAAACTGGAAACCGTGAATTAACTACATAGACGAGGGTTGGTTTATCATGATTGTAGTGTACGATCATTATTATAAAAACAATAGTGTTTTCAATTGTTATTTAATCACTATGATACCCATTTGCTAACTCGTCAATGAAATCTCGATATGTTTTGATATCCATGATACCGCCGGCAAATAACCGTCTACAGATATCAGCTGCTTCATTAATTATTTCTGGAGAGTTATTTCCAGCTCGGAATCCTCCTACAAGAACATCTAATCGTGATATATCATTGATAACACTATCAGGACAAGTGTTTCCAATCCTTGGATTTTGCAGTCCACTTCCGCTATAACCAGCTGCTTCATCTAGTTTTTCTAAACCCGTTTCTTGTAAATAATCATCATTAGGGTCTTCTTGTTTTTTTTGTCTCCGTGTTGGTGTTTGACGTCGTTCTTCTAAATCATCATCATCATCAGGTGGTAGTTGTTGTTTTTTTTGTCTTCTTGTTTGTCTACGTGTTGGTGTTTGACGTTTTAGTTCTTGCCGTTCTTCTATTTCTCGTTGTCGTTCTTCTATTTGTTCTCTTTTATAATTACTAATTCCCTTTTTAAATTCCTTGTATCCTATCTCATCCTTATTCAAACGACCAATCCCTTTATTTAGTTTATACAAATAATCGAACCAATCATTACTTGATATTCTATCATTTTTATACTCGTCCTTTAAAAAATCTTTTTTTGAATTATAGCTTTGAGCAGCAAAATTACCAAAGGCTTGATAATCCTTTGATTTCAATAAAATAGGTTTTTTTATTAATATTTTAGCATGATCAGTAAATTTATTCAACAGAGAAACAGTCGTTTTTTTCGGATCAGTTTTTTCAGTTTGTTCAGTTTTCGCTGCTAGTTTTTCAAGTTCACCAATAACAGATTTTCCCGTCTCGGGACCATCTCCCAGTAAAGCACGCTCTACCCCTTTCGTTGCTGTGGTTACTGGTTTAAACAACTCTTCAGACCCCAGAGCAAAATCAGTTTGTAAACTCTGTCGTTGTTGCAGTTTATTTCTTACAGAGTCGCGAATTGGTATAAATTTCTTAATTGCATCTAGTCGCTCACGAGCCAATCGGGTTGTTAATGCTTCATTGACCATTATTTGAAATCAGAAACCATTTTTCAATTGTAAAACAATTTTTCCCATCGATGATTCCATCCTAACGGTCCAATTTTTTATTGCTGTGAAATATTTTTATTTTTTATCCATTGATTTTGCCTGTTTTTGACAGTTTTGGTGCCATTTGGTGGTTTTCAGTTGAAAATCTCAAAGAGATTTTACAGTCAAGTAGTCGATTTTATATGGGATTTTCCATAAGGAAAAGCTGTTAAAACTCATTTTTGATGATTTTTAGCCATTTTTCATCAATTTTTGCCTGTTTTCAGTGATGTTTGGTCATTTTTCATCGATTTTCATCAAAAAACCTCGTAGGGTCAAGTAGTCGATTTCCATAGGGAAAAGTTCTTAAAAGAACTTTCAAAGCTGTTAGGATTCTATTTTATTTTCGCAGTGTGAAATATTTTCACTGATTCAATCAAAAAATGACCAAAAAAAAATGAAAATCTCAAGGAGATTTTACTGTCTGACAAAATCTTTTGAGGGTCGGTCAATCAAAATAGTTCATTTTCTTGAATTAACGCTCGTAAGTTTCTAATTTTAGAATTAACTTCCTTTTTCAATTCATATTCGTTACCCAATTCTTTTCGTATTCCTTCCACGATAGTATATAACGGAACAAACACATCTACTTCACTGGAAAATGCAAGAGAGTCTCGAATAGAATTTTGAATTTTTTTGATGAGTGCATATTTCTTTGGTAACATATACTTGTTAGTGCTAACTCCGTATTCTATATCCTGAAAATCCGACTTGATTTGATCAGGATTTAACCCATCTGACAATTTAATATTCTGATTTTTCAATTTTGCAATTTCAACTATGATGCTATTCATAATTTCAGAATTCATATATGATAATACATATTTCTAATTCATTTTTCAAAAATAAATGAGCTGTTAATATTTTTAAAATTCAGTCTGTATATATAAATATATTTTTTAAAATTCAGTCTGTATATATAAATATCTTTTTTAAAATTAATTCTGTATATATAAATATCTTTTTTTAAAATTAATTCTGTATATATAAATATCTTTTTTAAAAATTCAGTCTGTATATATAAATATCTTTTTTAAAAATTCAGTCTGTATATATAAATATATTTTAAAAATTCAGTCTGTATATATAAATATATTTTTAAAAATTAATTCTGTATATATAAATATATTTTTTAAAATTCAGTCTGTATATATAAATATCTTTTTTAAAATTAATTCTGTATATATAAATATCTTTTTTAAAATTAATTCTGTATATATAAATATCTTTTTTAAAATTAATTCTGTATATATAAATATCTTTTTTAAAATTAATTCTGTATATATAAATATCTTTTTAAAAATTAATTCTGTATATATAAATATAAATGCAGACAAAAATAAATATCAACCATGATGAGCGGTTATCAGTCATTTGACCCCCTTGATATAGGCCGCTGTGGTTCTATTTGCATTCATTGGGTCCCTTATTAGGCCTTTGTGTCTTTCATAGGGTTCCTTTGTTAGAGCATTTTTCTGTTTCTGTTTTATATCAGAATGTTTTTTTTTTGTTTTTGCTCTTTGAGATATGACCCTATGACCGTTTCTTTTAGCCTATAATTCATTCTGGGGTTACCCAATGTGCATCCACGAACCTTTTTTTGGCCGGTAATTCATTTTGAACACCATACGGGGCTACCCAAATGTGATGGAGAGCTAATTACATCCATGGATGTTATTTATTTTAGGGCATTTATGTGTTTACATTCAACATGCAACCCATGAAATCAAATTCATGGTTGCGTAAGTTGTCAAAAACCGACAACCCACCGCTACCGTAAATTTGATTTCATGGGTTTGCATGTTATGTGAATGCACACAGAGGGGTTGCCCTACCTCCCCTCAATTAAATAGAAAAAAAAAACATCCACCGTTTCACCATCAGACAATTTGTCTGCTATGGGGCGCGAACATGTGAAGAATAATTGTCTGGGTTTACAAGCCAAACACGATACCGTTAGACCACTGTTCACGTCCATAAAGAATAACGTTTTTTTAACATATATATGTTGTAAATATTCATATAGTATATAAAGGGACTTAATACAGCAATCCGCAAGGTATGCTATTTTATTTTCTTGAATTACTTATTAATGGTGTTTCACAGTATTTAAATGAGACAGAATATTTGCATAAAGCACTAAAACAAAGAATATAATTGTTTGAAAACATTTCTTTTCTTACAAAACAATGCCCAGCCGCTGAATCGCAATAACCCATAAAACAAGTTAACACAATCTAAGGGAGAAAGCATATAAGGTAATTTAATACAGCAATCCACAGGGTGTTATTTTATTTTCTTAAATTACTTATTAATGGTGTTTCACGGTATTTAAATGAGACAGATTATTTGACTTAAACACTAAAAAAAAAAGAAAATATTTCTTTTCTTATAAAACAATACCCAGCCGCTAAATCACAATGATAACTCCCTTAGTTATATCCATTGGTTATATTTAAGAGTTGTCTCCCTTGGTGTTATAGACATACGAAAATCGAATTTTTTGTCCTGTCTCTTTTGAAATAGCCTGTAGATTTGGTAAAGAATTATTCTGAGAATCGGAATCAATATGATCAATAACATAACCATCCTTGATCAATCCATTAAACACCTCGAAGACGAATCTGTGACAGAGATATTTTTTCTTCCCAGCACTAAACATCAAATACCACAAATCCAACTGGATTCTTCAATCTGCGGGTTCTGATAATACCATTACGGGATGCTTCATAATTAACAAGCAGGGGTGAGGTCTGAATTCTTGGTTCATTTGTATAATAACACTATTTTTCTAATTCATTGTTTGGTTTAATTATAAGTCTCTGTATATAATCTTGAGGAGTCTTTATGATTTTGTCATCGTTGGGGTCAATGACAGTATTTTTTATTCTTTTATCATAATAGCGTTTTAGTTCCCTGTATCGTTTGCCGCCACACCTAAGACATAATTGCGACTTCCTCCTGACCCCAACCCCACATCGAATACAGGGTAACGGACCAAGGCTTCCACGACGAAAGCTTTGCATATGATACCAACAGAATTCATTTCTGCATGATTTGTTACACGGTGTCACTGATCCAATCATAAGCCATTTTCAATGATTCATTATACTTAAATCTTTCATTTAAATGCTTGTTTTAATTATAGTATGGAGGAGTTCGAGAGATTATCGAAAATTAAGCCCTGAAAAAGTGTTCAATTCAATCTTGATAGAGTTTCTGATACACCAAAGAATAAAATTCTTGATAGAACCTTGATTAGTAAAATCAGAGACTGTTTTAATGAATTCAAGCGTGATGGGGCAGCTCATTGTTGGTCAACATTTCGAATTGATGGTGTTGTTGACGCTACCATGAATGATGAAAAAGCAGCAGTGATAATCTCACGTCTTGGGGAAGAAAGAAATTTTTTTCGAATAAAATTCCTTATCCGTGATAATGGAAAATGGATCATTAGGGACAAATACGAGCCTATTCTTAAGGGCAAAAAAACTGTCACTGTGAATCAGGATTCAAAACCAGGAATTTTGACTGGAATTGACAAACCCTACTACGAAAGATCTTATCCTGTCACAGCAGTTGTTTACGGGATCTATCCGCTCAATGAAAAACCTGATATTTCAAAACTAGCACCCATGAAATATTCGACAGGGCTCAATTGTGTAGCAGCACGAATAATGGAACACTTCACAAATGCGTCCCGGGGAAATAAACTAACTGATCTAAGACGAAAAAAAATAACCGAATGGGAACTGACAGTGAAACAGCATGGGGCAACAATTCAAGATATAGCCAAATTAGAAACATCATTGAGATTTCCAATATCGGTAAGGACAATCACCGGAGAAGTATTATACGAATCGAAATATAATAAAAATGGAACCCCAATACAGATTATTGATCATAACGAACACGCGTGGTCATCTGCAGTAACAATATTCCCACGGGATAGAACCGTAAAATATCTATCCCAAACTCTGTTTGGAACCGAAGAGTTTTTTTCAGAGCAGAAATTATTTGATGCTATTTACCATTTGAGTAATAAAGATCCTGTGTCAGTGTGGCTATTTCATAGTACTTCAGACGAAGAATGTAGATTTGATCAGTTTGTAAGGCCCAACGGAGAATTGTACCGTACTGAAGAGCTGCATAATCAAATGAAACAACTAGCTAGTGAGTTTTCTCCCCAGAGTTCTCTGGGGGAAGACAACGATCAATTATTAGCAAACTGTTTTACACTTCCATCAGTTGTAGCACATTTTGCTAGGAAGAAAAACGCGTGGAAACCAACCCGAAGTGAGTTCTTATCAGAGGTCAAATTGTCCTGTCTTGAATACGGCCATGGAGGATTATGGAACACAAAATACACCGCTGATACCGTTATTTCAGTTGATATGATTGCGTGTTATCCAGGAAGTTTTCTTGGGTATGGAGAGTGTGAGAAATATTTCAAACGATTTGGACACCCTACACACGAAATGACCCGTGTTGCTATTAATGGACCACTGCCACATTTCGATTTAACCGGATTCGCTTGTGTAGTAACATTTGAAATGGCTGAAGGACTTCATCCGTGTAGTTATCTTTGGATTGGTAAACACATGTCTGAAAAACACTGGATGCCAATAGTGTTATTACGGTATATGCTTGATTGTAAGATGTTAAAATCATTAATTGTCAGTGAAGCAATTATATCCTATCGAGCACAGAAATCAGTCTGGTTACCACAACCTGATCTAGAAAAAATAATTAGCGAAGAGCGAAAACTGTTTCCAAATTTCAGTGAACAACAAATCATGGATTGGTCCCAGCAGTTATTTGAAATCAGAAACAATGAAGCAAAAGACCTTGGACGAAGAATAATCGGTAAATTTACCCAAGGTGGCAAAGATGATAATACGAGATATTCTTCACGATTGATTATAGACAATGCTGAATACGATTTTGTAATCACGGATTTAACGAATAGGGGCCTATATGTCAATCGTAAGGACGCATTTATGTCCGATGGAACCAAATTGGGTACAATTGTTACTTACACTGATGGATACAATCCGCAGTACACACATTTGAGAGCTTCTATGCTTGGTTATGCTTCTATTAATTTATTTTCAATGATCAATAGATTTCCTACCACCGCAGTTAGAGTTGCTACTGACTCATTTTACATAAATAGCAAAATGGCTGATTTTAAGGCTACTGGCAACGAGAAATGGGGATCATGGAGAATTAAGAAGGAAATGCTTCATGATTATATTCCATCAGCAGATGTTACCATTGAAAATAATTACTTAGAAAGCAATCAGTGTTCAGAATTTTCTAGTGCACCACCGATTTCTGATCCAATCTGTAGATATAAAACAGTTTATTTAAACGGCTGTGGTGGGTCAGGAAAAACAACCCGGGCAATTGAGTTATTTCGTGTTTCCAATCCAAACATGATTGTACTAACACCGACTCACAGACTTGCAAGAGAAATGATACAGAGAGGGGTAAATGCCTGCACTTATCATAGTTTCTTTAGATGGAAGGGAGATAAATGGACTCCTGAGCGCATGGGAGAGAAATTTATTCCTGAAATTATCATTTGGGATGAAATAGACACAGTGTCCGAAGATGTCTTAAAAATATTTCTTGAGTGGTTGTTATTGAAGAATACAAAAGTCGTCATGTGCGGTGATCACGGGCAACCACCACCATTTGTCGGTGCATCCCCCCATGAATGGCTAAAGGGTTTTGTAGACTATTATGAAGAAATTGATACCGATCATAGATCACTTGATAATGAATTAAAAGAATTTAAGAAACTAATTAGATTACAACCGGATAAAATCCAGTGTGAAATAGCCCGTGAAATAATTTCGGAAACTCCCATGAATGAGTTTTGGGAAGCGTGGAGACCAAATGATTTAATCATTGCAAGTAGAAAAATAGTCAGGGACACACTTCAGATGAAGTTATTTGAATTGCATAAACAAAAATTTGCAACACTTCCAGTGCCCCTCTGTTATAGGCCATCGGATACACGAAAACAGAACATCGAAGTTGATATTCCAGGCCTGACAGAGTCAGGGCGTGAAAAGAAGATTCTCGTATTAAATGATATTGTGCTGGTTGATATCAATGTTGTTGAAGATGCATTGCGTGCTAATAAATCCCCATGGACGCTAGGTTATGCAGCAACAATACACTCTTCACAGGGATTGACTATATCGGATACAATTGTTTGGATGGTAGATAATCGCATAGAATGGTCGAATTTAGTCTATCTCGCAGTGTCTAGAGTACGAAAAATAAATCAACTTCGAAGAATTGTCGTTGGCGAAGCCAGTGGCGATGATGAAATCATTGGTGGCGATGATGAAATCATTGGCGATGATAATGATATTATTGATAAAAAACTCTCCGGTTACAAACAACAAGACAAAAAAAAAACAACGAGAATTTGATATTGATGCTGAATTAATAATTACTCTGAAGCAACAACAGAATAATCACCGCGCGAGTTGCAATTGTATAATGCGTTGGCAGTATTCGGATAAGGATCCTCGCCAATTCACCGTAGACAGAAAAAATAACAATCTCGGTCATGTCAGAAATAATGTGATGTTGACTTGTCTTGAGTGCAATAGACGCAAGGGTGCTAGTTAAGCCCATGCGGTGGTAATTGAGTATCCTCAGGTATCACTTGTAATTGTTGTCTAGTAAAACCCCGTTGAGGGGCAGTTGAATCCAGTTTATAGATTGGAAGTCTACCCGTAGATCGTGTTATACTAGATATCTTATGCGTAGTGACGCTCCAAATAGGATCAGTAGCCCTTTTTGTGCCACCCTCAAGCTCTCCTGGTTCGTATAAGTACCTCACAATGACATTACTACCAAGAATTGGTTGGGAAACGCTAAAATCTTTTTGAATTTCCATTTCAGGTATTGACTTCTTTTTAATCGCATTGATAGGTTTCATGTTGATGGTTCTAGTAATCTCGTTATTCAGTGCAGTAATCACAGCTGGTAACCTTTTAACCCATTCACGGGATCTTTTTTCTTGGATGAATTCTTTTGCGTATTGATATCCAAATAACCGTTCAGCAAGAGTCCGATTAAACCGTTCTACAATTGCCTGATCACGATGTAGCGCAGTATGTCCTCGTCTGATAGTGACTTTATGATTTTTCATTGTAGATAACACTACACCCTGAAATTCTTTGCCGGGATCAATTTGTAATAGATTTGGCCAGTGCAGAGGGCCCCTTCGATAAATCCTTTCAAATGCAGAAGCTACTTCAGTGGCTGATTTTGTTTTTAACGGTTCTGCTTCTTTGTATCGACTTGCAATATCAACTACGGTTAATGCGTATTTGTAACCACGATCATGTGGCAGAAATAATAGATCAGCCTGATGAACTTCATTAGGAACTGTCACATCAAAATGCGAGAATTGAATTTGTTTAGGCGGTGGTAGATAAATTTGCCATAGTGCCTGTTTGGATAACCAATGAGCCGCAGTGGCCTTTTTCACTTTTGCAGCACTAGCGAGTTTATGGATTGCTGATTTACCCCTCCAGTATCCTCTTGGGGAATAATAAATAGATTCCATGTTGTTATTAATTACCAGCACCTAACATCAATTTACTTTTCATAGCCGATTTTATCAAAAAGGAAGCCAATTTTTCTTTGAAAGATTTATCAGAAATAGCATTTAACGCATGAATTAATTTCACATCTGCTAGATGCCTGTGCTGCAGATTACTGCTTTTATAAGATACATCATGAAGGTGACAGGCCTTATCAATAGCGTTTATTGGTTCCTCACCGGGTCGGGGCTGATTTTGATCATTGAGTCTGATATCAAGTCTTGTTCCCGGTCCACAGTAGCTATATCCTGGAAGGTGCTTTTCTCCAGGGTATTTTGCCCATGGGGTTCCAGGGAGTTTAGTTAGCTTGGCTGCGATATCACCTCCTCGTTTTTTTTTAAAGGTTCCTTGAGTTCCTTGGGTTTAGAAACAAATCTAAATTTCTTTGTACTACATTGTACGCATTTACCAGAAAGCGCTGATCGGTTATTTTTAGTTGTAATCGTCGTCAAGTCATCTGTGCCAGTACGTTTTTTACACTTCACACAATATAGATCCATAATTTATATATAACGGCATGAATATAATTGATTATTCAGCTACCCGACGACGGGAACCTATTAAACATCATGAAATGTTGCCGAATTCAATTAGAATGATTATAATCGGACCATCTGGAAGCGGAAAGACACAACTGCTACTTAATTTGATAACGAGATGGATGAAATGGAACAAATTGTATTTAATAGCCCCGAGTGTAGACGATCAGCGATGCTATGAAGTGCTAAAGGATTTTAACGAGAAAGCAAAAGAATTTCAAATCGATGAAGATTTTATTGAGTTTATTACTGATATAGAGGAAGCCCATTCCGTGGAAGACATCGATGGAAGTATTAACAATTTAGTGGTATACGATGATATCATGTTAGATAATCAAAAAAATCCTGCTAGAATATTTTCCCGAGGCAGGCATAAAAACACTGATGTGATCTATGTCACTCAACGGTACACACAAATACCAAAAGTGATTAGAGATAATTGCAATGTGTTGTGTGTATTTAACGGCGTTGATACTCATACGCTACGAAATATTCATCAAACTTGGTGCAGCGGTGATATGAATCATAATCAGTTTAGAAATTTCTTTAGTCACGCTCAGTCAAAACCACACGGATTTGTGACAATAAATTTAGCAGACCCTAGGACACGATATCGTATCGGACTTGATCAAATATTCGGTTAAAATCACCGTAAACCTAGAACTGAAAGTTCTAGCAGCAGAGAGGGTGAGTGACAACATCATTGTGACATTTATGATTCATCAACGAAAACGCGAATGCAAATCCCATGTTCACTGTCATTTTTTTTTCTAGTTATTTCGCGAGAAGGGTCTAGTGTTATTTGGAGGGTATAATCAAAAATAAAAACAAAAAATGTTGTAGGATTCACCCTCTCTGCTGCTAATCTTCATTTTTGGATAATTGTATTTTTTTTTAAATGATGTTTTAATTTCTTGTAGTAGAAGAGTACCCTTATTCATAGAAGAAAGGTTAACTCTATGAGCAAACAATGTACACGGCATGCACGATGTAAAGGTAACAGTGTGCCCGACAATATTGGATTGTCTGTATTGTCCTAATTGAAACAAAAGCTTGACTATTTTAGAAGAATAGTATGCCCATCACTCCGGATGTTAAAAAGAGCAGTGTATACGGATTTATTGTTAACGATATTTTATCCAAATATCGGCCTCAAGAGTTAATGGATGAGATGGGATAATCAATGGACTTTTGCCAGAAAGGTGGTTAAAAACAAAATACGTAACATAAAACGAAATTAACAAAATGTTGCTTCATTAGGAAATCTAAGTGAGAACTCGGTTTTAGAATCTCGGCGTAGATAACATCAGACGCTTCACTGAACTGACTGCACGCTCAATGTGACCATCTGTAGAATCTTTTATTTTGAATGATGTAAGCAAAACTTAAGTATGATACGTAAAGTGGTTCACGCATACCGTGGCTGCATTTATCCAGTCATCATAATTACTTTTGCAATACCGTGGTTGCATTTATCCAGTCATCATAATTACTTTTGCAATGAATTCCATAAAGTCTTAGGCACAATGACACATAGACTGAATCTTATCATATTTTTGCAAATTCCGAGTGACAGGTGAGCAGTTATTTCGAGTTTTCACTTAATGGCACGTTGTCGTTTAAGGACACTAACTATTGATAAAATATTGTATATTCTCATTTAATCTTTTATATTATGCGAGCAATTCGGTTTAATTTACACATCGATAAATACCCAACCACGATTATTGAATCTCATAATGAATAGTCTTGACAAATTTGGCCATTATGAAAATCACAAATTAAATGAACACAGATTTTGCACAAATACGAACCTTACATAACGATATACCTTCTTGCATATGTCACTATTCGTTTACCTTCTTACCTACCTACCGATCTACATACATAATTACATTTACATACATACATACATACATACATACATACATACATACATACATACATACATACATACATACATACATACATACATACATACATGTGTGTTATGAACATTTAACGTAGATTTAATTTTTTTTTTAAATTTAAAAACCAGTCATATCGCTACGATCTCTGCAGTGTTACAGTTTACATTGATGTCTAGCACTGGGGCATCATGCAAAAGACATGTGGCATCATGTACTGCCCTTTCACGTTATCCTGGCCGATCAGTCCCAATATTAACCTCGTACTGTTGAGCGCCAAGCGAGGCAGCTGCGTGTATCATTATTTTAAATCTTTGGGATGGCTCGGCCGGGGTTCGAACCCTCGACCTCCTACATACATACACACACATACATACATATGTGAACTGCCCTGGTGGTCTTTTGGTTAGATCGTCCGCCGCAGAAGCGGAAGGTCGTGGGTTCGATAAACGGCCGAGTCATACCAAAGACTTACAAAAATGGTACTAACAACTGCCTTGCTTGGTTCTCAGCATTAAGAGCTTAGTGTTAGGACTGGACGGCCTGGTGTCAGGATAATGTGACTGAGTGAGAGACATCGTAGCGATATGACTGAAAAATTGTTAAAGCTACGTTAAAAATCCTAATCAAACAAGCAAACATATGTGTAAACATGTATATGTAAAAGATACAAACATGAATTCCTACATATGTTTATTACTTTTAGATGCGTAAAGCTACTACATATACAAGGAAGACAACGGACGAACATTACAAATATTTCAAAGTTTGACTTAATTTAACAGATTTTATTCTTGACAAAGAACATATATTTTACAAAAACGTATATAATAAAGGAAAAAGGATTATGCCTTAAAGATGTAAAATATATGTAGTAGTATATTGTTCTGTACATGACATCCAAACATTTAAGGTTTCTCTTCAGCTGGTCTCGTACTTTTCGATTATCTTTGCATTCCTCAGCCACTGAACAGCGCGCGCGTGCCTCTGTGTGTGTGTGTGTGTGTGTGTGTGAAATTAAAAGGATTGCCCCACATTGCTGTAATATGTTCATCAATAAAAACACGACAGTGTTCAACTCACACTTATCCAGCGTTATATAAATTTGAGCACGTAATTGCAGCTAGCCTTCGAGAAAACAAATTGTTTTATTCTTTCTTTATTTAATGAATATATAATATTTAATCTTCTGGAAAGGTGTGTTTTTAAACAAAATGCATAATAAGCAAATGCTGTCGATGCCATTTGTTCAAGGTCTGCCTGTATGATAGGTGGTTGCCAAGTTACACGTGGCGCTAAACTTTAAGGAGACATTATCGGATGGGGGAGATGATTGCATTGTTCGTCTTGGGCGTCCGTTGCTGGCAGCTATTCTAAGGCCACCGCTACATTTGGTAACCTTCAACAGTAACACTGAAATTTTCTCATAAAGTCCAAATCACAGCACTTAAGCTACAAAACAACTGTTTGATTTCATACTCTGTTATTTGACATCTTTGTGCACCTTACACGTCGCACGGTCTAGACTGGGATTTCATACGTACGAACGTATTTGCATCAACTGAAATGATGTTACTTAAAATGTCATTTTGAGCAAAAACAAGAGTCATGAATTTTCGCCTGATAAGTTTGAACTGGCCTGGGTGATAGATTTTAATTTTAGACGATGAATGGTATCTATGGTATGTATACTATAATAATTTCTTATTGTTTGAAAATATCAGAAACATGTAGCAAATGCAAAGCCTGTCTACACACAACGAATCTGTTTGATTTTAATTACTGCTGCAAAGAGTATTTCGACACTCTTGAAGCTAGATTTGTACGATTTGCTTACTTTCCATAAAAGTTTGACTTTTTATCGTCATAAAAATTACATTAAATAAATTCTCGTGAAATGTACTTGACATTCCTTCCTGAAAAGACAATTTTAAATATGTAAACACAACTGTGACGAAGCTTCTTGAAAAGACCGTGTTAAATAGACAAACATGACTGTAGATGTCTTTCTGAAAAGACCGTGTTAAAAAGAGAAATATAACTGTGACATGTCCTCAAGTAAACCACTAACGCGAAATAATATATTTTCCGCCATTTTATACCTTTTTACAATGATTGTCAATATTATCACTGACTTTCGCGAGTTCAGAATGAATTATTAAAGAGTAAGGAGAACGTATAATGATACAATAAATGCGTGCTTTGTTGTGAATACGAGTATTACTCGACGTTGGGTTACGTATAGAATGTCATGCCAAATTATATTTATAAACTATATCAATCGTGTTCTTTTCCCCGACTCAGAAGGAAACATTAATGCTGTTTCGTATTACATGCCCTTCTCTTACACTTTTGAGATATATTTTTAGCTTTATGAGATGACAATTTCATAAACGAATCGAGATTTGAGTCACTGCGCTAAAAATATTTACTCGCTGACTAAAAAGAGGATACCTAGGTACTTCCAATCTGGGTGCATTATACGGAAATACAGATTGAATAACTGTATCGAAAGCCAGATCAGGTAATTAAGATAGTTTTATACGGTAGATCTGGCGAACCGTTGGCGACGTCAATGGTCAGATGGACGGCACTTTTATGCAGAATAAATATTGTTTGCACTTCACGATGTTTACATTCAAGTACAATAAGATTACCCCTACTTGCACAAATATATATGGCAATGAAAACAATAGAAACTGAGCTAGCCATTTCAGAAAATTTAATGTCATGCTGCGTGTGACACTTTAACTCCACATAACGTAGAAACTCCTAACATACATGGCCCAGAGATTATACAATTTAGCTTTAGTTTGAGTCTTCATTTTTTTTGTCAGCAAATTACTTTTCTTTTCGATACATCACTTTTGATCTGTTGAAGACAGAAACGGAATTTGAAACTCATAATTTTCTGACCATCAAATACATTACATAAGTTCCCTCACGCAATCTCAGACTCAATTCCGAATTCTCTTATGCAGTTAGCACGTGAATCGACGTAAGCAATCAGGTATCAAATTTTCGATTGAAATAATATGCCTGAAGTTAGGTAAGGATAACAGGAAATTTTGAGATCTAGATTTTTCCTGCATACAAAGAACTTAAATTTTAAATTCACCATGGAGCTGTGTATGAGATTCCGGAAATATTAAGAACAAACATCACTACGGAAGAAAGGCGTCGCCTGCGTGAATGAAACAAGGAGTCCAATCTTGAAATGCCAACTGTGGTCAAACAATAGATGATCGGAAAAAGCATATATATTATGTTATGAAGAGCAGACTGGCAATATGGATATAATATAGTTTCCTGATGATTAAAGTCACCTAGTATCGTCTTCCACGTAGAGCCTGAAATATTAAAACAACTGTTAATAATAATAATAATAATAATAATAATAATAATAATAAGAATAATAATAAGAATAATAAGCATAGTAATAAACATAATAGTAATAAATATAATACTAATACAAATTTCTGATCACTTCAAAAGGATCAAAGTTAATCATTATCATCATTTGAACGTGTGAGGTTGGTGAAAATAACAAATGGGAAATTTTACAAATATCCAAAGAACAAAGTAGAAAATATGCATGTTTTCAATATGCTAATCTGATGCACTTGATTTTTAATTCTCTGATTTGGACAAATTTCATTTTGAAGTTCCTATGGTACAAGACTTTCAACTAATGCAAAGATAACATATTTCAAATATCCATTAATCTTCAGTTAATTCATTAAACAGTTTAATTCAGTACACATCGAGTCAATTACGAAATACAGTTTTAGTTATTTTAGCTCTGTTTTTACATTCTTCGTAGTATTTATTTTATAATGTCGTAGTGATGTGAAATCTAATGACTGATTTTTAAGGAATGGTTTGACGAGTAGGGTGAACAGACGTGTAACGACTTGGCCTTTATCAGAGAATGTTCTTCCGATGTTGATGTTTTGCTTTCTTTTGCTCTATGAATTATCTGAGTGCCTCATGAGATGTTATATGTAACCACATCTACATACACACGTTCATCAAACAATACATTCAAACGTTTGGGAAATACGAAGCCTTTCTACGTAATCGCTGTTTTTAAATGGCCGTCTTTAAGAACAGACAAGCACTGTTTCAGACAACCTACCCCAAGTGAAGGGACGCAATTCCTCAAGATGACATTGTACGTGAATCCCGTTCGACACCTGAATCCCCTCTTCGCGGGAACCATCAAAAGCTTCTTAAGGGCTGCCATTTCCTCTGGAGTAAAGTTGTTGTCAGTGTTGGTCTCGTCTAGATTTCTTCCTAAACCATACATCGAGCTTGAACCTGTTGCCGCTTCTGACCATGCTGTAAAATTAATATGAACCTTTATATTTATTGGACAGAGTTCCATGATATAATGGGCCATCGGATATAGTTTCCTTTATATTAGATAACTATACAAGATAACTAGATTGAATATGGTGAATAATTATGTCTCTATCGATGTTCGTTCCCCAGGTTTCAACACAATAAATTAATATACCTCAATAACTTGTTTTTTTGGGAGGGAAAAGTTTGCTTATAAAATATCTCATATATCTCAAAATAATACAAAATGTATTATGTATAGCTATATTGTGTCTTTTACTTTTGTTGTATGTCTGGAGATTGCAAATGAGTTATAAATAGGTGTTTACAAGTTTTAATATCAATCTTTATAATAAACTTGTTTACAAGTTTAAGGTAATTTCCCACTGAATGACTTAGTCAGATAGGTTCCGTTAAAACGTGTGATATTGTGCAATATGTCACGTGGGCGGTAATGCAATATAGATCGAGTAGGAAATTATTGCAGTGTGATTGAAACCAAAGAGGTGGATACTCCTATTGCAGATGCTCTTGTTTTTAAGTGTGTGTGTGCGTGCGTGTGTGTGTGTGTGCGCGCGCGCACGCGTGCGATTTGAATTTTTAATATAGCTTTTATTATACAATGTCTGCAGTATGGCAGTTTATAGTGATATCTAGCACTGGAGCATCATTCCCCAGACATGTAGAGTCGTGTCCTGCCCAGTCGCATTATCCTGACACCAGGCCGTCCAGTCCTAACACTAAACTCTTAATGCTGATCGTCAAGAGAGGAAGCTGTTAGTACCATTTTTAAAAGTATTTGGCATCATTAAAATGAATCTACAGATACATTTAATGTTGTGCTTGACCTATACATTTGTGACGACGTGTTTGTTTAGATTATTCGCTAGAACTACAATGTTTATTGACTCTGGAATCAAATATTATTTTTGGATTATTGTGAATTAATTCAAAAAGAATTTTGTTCAAGGCCATTGTGATACAGCACTTCTGTTGGCAATTTGGCATAGTCAAGGATATTGGTACATCAGCACATTCCATGACCTGGAATTCATTAGACTACGATTCTTTTAGATTTGTGACAGAAAATTGTGGGATTATTTTTAATCTGAATAAGAATACTGTAAGTTCCTCACTCATTTTTTTTTATAACTTACAGAATGAAATTATATATTAAGTTATTCACAATCTGTTGGTTTTGCTTTTATCTGTTACTTAGTTCAAGACCATGGAGTCGTAGAAGTTTTGGATATAAAGAGCGTAATGACAGAACGTAATGTCACTTCTTTAGTATGGTGGATTAAAGTCGGTTCAGTCTATTTTCACGAAACAATGGATAACGTCAAAAAGCTGTTTGATTCTTACTTAACTTACCTTGTCGGTCATCCTTGTTCTGATAATCTATACTATCTGTCTATTCAGTTCAAACTGACCATTATCATTTGTAACTGACTAAAACTTTATCGTTTTGCGTGAGAGCACTTATTCAAAATATTGTTTCGGTTAACTAAATATGCCAGAGGTCGATGTGCAACAAAACGTAGATTGACGAACCTTTGCTTGCAAAGATCGTTCCGAAAGAAAGAACGTATTATTTTTTTTTTTTAAATTAATGGAAGCTCGTTACTGACTAATTCTATGGAACAAAATAGTTTGCATTATTTCTGATCCTTATGCGGCTAAAACGTTTGTAATATTTCAATGCGTCAATAAAGCTTATTTATCCTTGTGACGTCATTTTGGAGCAATAAGATGAGTGCAACTGAATGAATTAGGAATTTGTTCTTCCTCTTAAGCGTATTTCAGTCTCGCTTTTCGAACTTTCGTATATGTGTTTATTGTTTCAAACAATAATTTTTTTATTGATGCCGATCTCCATTTTCTACGGACCGAATTAATCGCGCTTTTTTACGATTTACCTCCATTCATGACTCATATAATTTGTACTGTTCGACCCATGATCTCAAGTTTATCACATGTCTCGGCGTGATGGAAAGAAATGTTGTTATTTACAAATCCTCAAAACAGTTCACTCAATATTTTGTCAGAAATATTCTGCAACTGTTTAAACTGATTTAAAATTAAACTTACAATGCTAACAGTATTTGGAATGGAATTTTGTTTAATCATATATATTTTTTAAATTCTTTTTTGTTTTCTTTCATTGCAATATTTTTAGAAACCTCGATCGTGCGCAGTTAAACATTTGTTTCTTGGAAAAGAGCTCATATATAGTTGATCTTTATCCCCCTCGTTCCTTTAGAATTCAGTAAAAAATGAAATGGCATAACGTTCTGTTATGTGATAAATTAGTGTAATAAAAATATTAGAGTATATTGTCTCAGTTTCTCCAGGCATAACTGAGATAGTTTCATATTATTAATGTTGAGATTTTCGCTTATAGTTTTTTAATACGGATTATTGTAAATCATTTCCTACCATAAACAAATTTTTGATCAACAGATTGTTCATTTTTTTAAAATGTTTTTACCCTCATTCGACTAACAGTACCCTCCAACAATACTATCTTCTCGGCAAGTATCCCAGCATAGCATCTATAACCACCACCAGCATTTCCGCCACGTACATGAAAATACATGCCGACAACGGACTGCTGAACAACGCCAGATGTTTCAATGAAAAGTTTAATTAATCGGATACAGCGTACAATAGCTTGTTGGAAAATTTGTCGACAAGCGTCGTCTTTTTGATGCCTGGCAATGTACGACCACATATTGTGATATGCTTGCGCATTTTGAGAAGTGGCTTTCTTTATAGCTAAGCCGAATTTCTTTAGAAGGTTCCTGATGACCGTGGACCTCAGTCACTTGTAAGTTGTCAAATATCCTTTCACGCTGTCATTATCTCGCGCTCTACGTAAGACCGACACGAACACGTGTTTTTGGTGCAGTAAGGTCACGTTTGTTTCTTATTTACCAAATAAACTGTCACGCAATAGTATTTTATGGGTGTACGTCTCTTGTATGTGCAAGAAACGACAGTTTTCATGTGGTTCCCGAGTGTATAACTGATAACAAGCGCGATTATGTGCTCAGTGAAGAGGATAACACATCCATTTACAGGGGCAGAACCTATATCACGCCAAATGGTATCACGGGAATTATCACTTTGCGAAGATCTCTACAAATACCAAAGATGTGACAGAGGGGAATTGCGCACGGAAAGTTTAATGAAGCACCAATAAGCTTTGACCTTATGCAAATAAGAGATGAAAAACAGTATTACAAAGTGCTAAATGTTTTGCAGTTGCAACTGCATCACCAGCAGCATTTCGAGGGCATTGGACAATATTTCGTCTATGATTTGTATGATCTGTTACGTCTTTGACAAATATCATTGTTGGGTCATATGTTTCTGTCTTAAACATTGCTATATCTGGTTAGTCGGAGAAATGTTGTGGCTACGTCAACATTGTCCAAAATGCATTCGAATTCCTTTCCATCCATGGAATAACGTGAACTGTTGAACAACGCCATGATTATAGTGTTACGAGGTCCCACTCGGGTATTAACACCATGATTGGCATTGTTTTCGTGTACCAGTTTTCCCTCAACTTCCAAAAAAGGACTCACACTGAAGGAAAAACCTAAAAGTGTCTTTGACTTGCAATTCTAATTTTAATTGATTAGGATCTCTGGCTAGATACGGTTAATACTAACTTTCTCTCTTGCTTCGATACACTATACATATTCAGCGAGAATCTCTAATCAGTAAGTTTGGAAGTGGTGCATTCAGGTGTGAAAAAACAAGAAGTAAATAAACATACATACATACATACATACATACATACATACATACATACATACATACATACATACACACACACACACACACACACACACACACACACTATATATATATATATATATATATATATATATATATATATATATATATATATATATATATATATATATATATATATATATATGAAGAAATCAGAAATAAAGATAATGTTTCTTAAAAAAAAAAAAAGTCAGTAAACAAAATATTACAGGCTCTACCTTGACATGAGTTATTACCCTTGACTGTCTAAGATTATTTCAGGATGATGTCAAGGGATTTAACCCAATGCCTGTCATTGATGTAATATTTCTCTCTTACAATAGAGTTATACTTCATGAGTAAGATAATCTTGTTTGTATTTCTTTAAAAACACTGAGATGGTTATAATTCTTTGAAAATACCGTTTTGGTCATATTTTTGCAACACGATCGGGGTGGGGACATAAGTTTATTTATAGGCGGATCCTATTATAAACTACAAGCAGGATAACTCTTTAACCGCTCTGCGTATCCTTGACGGAGCTACCTCTCTTCATCAGTTTGTATATAAAAATACTGAATGGCGACCTTTTGTCCATATTTCTTCAAAAATGCCAAATGTATATTTTATTTGTTTGTTTGAAAATATATATATATATATATATATATATATATATATATATATATATATATATATATATATATATATATATATATATATATATATATATATATATATATATATATATATTTGTCTTTATTATTACCTTTAGGAGTTAAGATTAAACCTTCTAAATCTAGATTAGACCTTGTCAGAGGAACCCCTGACTTACGGAGGCATGACCTTATTTATCCAACAAATAAATCGATTATTCGTGGCCCCAAGAAAAAATTTCGCAACGATTGTGTATTTCATATGTGGTCAACATTAAAAATCATACGCAACGGTGTTGACGTAATTATCAATGATGCCAAGAACGAATAAGCAAGCGGCGAAGATCATTAATTTATCTCGTCCATAACATATATCTTTCTAAGGTAAATTCATTGTATAAGCAGAAACGGACAATAATACTTGGATTATCCGAGACAAACATGACCCTGTCCTTCGTAATGAAAATAAAAAATGCTATATTGATTGAAAATTCCAAATCGGGAATTTTAACTAGTTTTGACAAAACATATTATAAAGCAGCGAATCCTGTAACCGCATTTATTTATGGATATGTCCGCTGAATGATGAATCCAGCGTTCATGATCTAAAACCGATGAAATTTTCACAATTAAATTTTGTTTCCGAGTGAGTAAAGGGGCATTTCACAAATGCAATAAATGGAAATTGTTTAACGGATCTGAAACGGAAAAATTAAAAATAAGAGAGTGGGCAAATATAAAAACACCGGACAGTCTATCGAAGATGTCTCAGAATTATGAAGATTTTTTTTTCAATCATAGTAAAAACAATAACCGGAGAGGTTTTGATCGAATCTAAGTATTAATCGAAAGGAACCTCGATTGAAAAAATTGATCATAATGCGCATACGTAGACTAATATAGTAAGAATATTTCCACGAAATCGAACCGTAAGATTGTATGACATTGATATATTTGATTTTATTAACGAAATAAGTAAAAGTGAACCTGTATCCGTATGGTTGGTTTAAAGTTCCGATAATGAAATCTGTGATCAATTTGTACGACCTAATGGAGATATATATCGTTCATAATCTCTCCATGAAGAAATGAATGATCTTACGCAGAAATTTTCATTGCAGACTGACAGTATTGAACAGTTACTGAATAATTCAAGAGAAACAAATTCATGGAAACCAACACGATTTGAATTTTATGAAACGGACAGCTAAGCTGATGCGAATATCGACACGGCAGATTGTGGAATAAATACTAAACATAATTATAAAGATCTTATATCAGTTGATATGGCAGCGTGTTATCCAGGAAGTTTTCTTCGAATGGGAGAATGTTTGGAATATTTTAGAAGGTCCAACAGACGAAAAGACCAGAGTTGCGATAACGTACCTATACCGGATTTTGATTTGACTTGATTCGCTTGTATAGAGTTATTTGAGTTTGATAAAGGTCTTCATCCGATTTGCTTTGTGTGGTTTAGTAAACACTTTTCAGAAAGAAATGGGTACAGACTGTATTGTTAAGATAGATATATATATATATATATATATATATATATATATATATATATATATATATATATATATATATATATAATCGATGCAAAAATACTAATATTTCTGACAGATACGATGCAATTTTATCATATCCTCTGCAGAACAAAGTTTGGTTACCACAACACAAAGACATATTCCGATGATGAAAATCCTGATATAACTGATTTTGAAAGTAAAACCGAAGAAGATCTTGGAAAACGAAATATTGGTAAATTCATTCAAGAAGGACGTGTGGTCATAAACTACATTATACATTATTGGTTATAGGCGATGCACACACGTGAAAGTATGTTGCTGACCTGTCTTAAGTGTAATCGACGTCGACGTGCTAGTTCACAACAGTGAAGACGGTGGCAATTGTGTGCCTTCTGAAATTACGTATGCTTGTTCACGTACAAATCCATGTTGAGGATAGTTGAATCTAATATGTAGATTTTACCCCGCTGGAGATGTTACGTTTAATTACACTTCAAATAGGATCAGTTGCTCTTTTTAGCACCTTAACGTTTACCGGGTTCAAATAAATAGCATATGTAACGTTGCTTAAGACCGGTTGTTTTGAAAAATCATATCGTTGTATTGCTGTATGATACTTTTTATTGGATAGGTAGGTTTCATAAACATTGCACGCGGAACCTCGTTATTTAATGCAACTTATCACACTTGGTAGTCTTGTAATCCATTCACGAGTTGTCATATCTTTTTGAATTTTGTTAATGGATGTTTCCTTCGCATAGCGATATCCAAATAACCGCTCAGCAAGTGTTCAATTAAATTGTTCAACGACTGCCTGATCACGATGAATTGAGGTATATCCTCGTCTGATTTAGACGTCACTTTTTCTTCAGAGATGATACTATACCAAGACATTCTTTGCCAGGACCAACTTGTAGTAGTTGTGGCCATCGCAAAGGTCCTTGTTGATAAATTCGTTAAAAAGCTAATGCAACTTCAGCGGCCGTTTTAGTTAATAACGGCTCTGTTTCTTTATATCTCCTCTCAACATGAACGACAGATAACGTGTATTTGTATATGTATTGACGTCAACCAATTTTAACAGTACCGTGTGGTTAAGACAAAATATATGTCCGATGAACTTCATCAGGAACACTGACATCAAATTGTGCATACTGAATTTGTTTATGTGGTGGTGGAAAAATTTGCCATATTGTCTGCCGTGCTAAACTATTTTCAGCAATAGCACGTGTAACATTTGCTGCATCAGTGAGTTTACTAATCGCTGCAAGCCTCTCCAATAATATAATAATGGGCTATAATATATCGATTCCATTATTTTATATAATAATCGGTTGATTAATTACCAACCGCAGTAATAATTTACCTTTCATCGCATATCTTACCAGCCAATTAGCTAATGATTCTCTGAGAATTTTACTTTTTGGAATTTAAAGAATGAAATCAACTTTGCATCTGCAATATGTCGTTGTTAAACATCTTTATTTTTAAGTGACATGCTTGATCAATTGTATTTATTGGATACTCTCCATGTCTTGCTTGATCTCATTGGTCGAGTCAAATATTAAGTCGAGTTCCAGGACCACAATAATTATATCCAAGAAGATCATTTATTTTCATGCTCATTTCTCCCATGGAGTTCCTGGAAATTTTCAGAATGAAGTAGCGATATCACCAACTACTTTTTTTTAAAACCTGACTCTGTCAGGGAGACAAATTTATATTTTGTTGTACCACATTTTACACACTTGCCTGTAAGTGCACGCCTTTTATTTTTTGCTATTATTGTTGTAATCCACTTGTCAAAGTGTGTACTCTGCATCGAACATAGTATAAATCCTTATTATTTATTATATTTGTACGTCATCGATTTCTCACCAACACGAAAACATGAACTAGTCAAACACCCTCCAGCACTACCAAATTCCATCAGAGCAATTTTCAGAGATCCGTCTGGGTCTGGAAAGATGCAGTTATTACCTAATTTAATAATGAGGTTGCTCAATTGGGATAAATTATATATATATATATATATATATATATATATATATATATATATATATATATATATATATATATATATATATATATATATAGTAGCTCCGTCACTTGATGATCAACGATAATACGATGTGCTTAATGATTTTAATGGAAATGAAGGTAAAAGATTGAATGAAGACGGTGATTATATTATTGATTTTATCACCAATATTGATGAAGCCCCATCTGCACATGATTTAGACGGTGTTGTTAATAATTTGGTTGTTAATGATGATGATGTGATGCTGGACAGACAATAAAATCCACCTCGGATATTTTATATAGGCAGATATAAAAAAAAAACAGTCGTGATTTATGTCACACAGAATATATACACAGATTCCGAAAGCGATCAGAGATAACTGTACTATTTTAGCTGTATTTAATGGAGTCGATACACATACTTTACGAAATATTGATCAGGCTTACTGATCAGGGAATATAGATATAATGGAGTTCAAAAACTTCTTTTCACACAGATTCAAAACAATAAATTAACACGATCCTAGTTCAAGATATCGTGTAGGTCTTGATAAAATCTTCGGTTAAGAAAATATCGGCTAGTCTGATATAATAATGATTTAATTACTGGAAACTAAAGAGCAACAGAGTGGGTACGACCTCAATGAAACGTCCGGGTGGATAAACAAAACATACATACAATTTGAAAAAAACACTAACGACAAAAGATAAAGAAACAAAAAGAGTTCACCAAATTCGAAGTAACTCTCGCTCAGTTTGAAGTTGGCCTTATAGTTTTCATTTTCGTAGGAAGCTTTATTGTTTCTAAAATGACGTTCTAGCGAATGGTATGTTCGCCTACTCTGCTGCTTGACTTGGTGGGACATCATGCTAAATGTCTGCGGCATGATGCCCCAGTGCTAGACATCACTATAAACTGCCACAATGCAAGTATCATAGCGATATAACTGAGAGAGAGAGAGAGAGAGAGAGAGAGAGAGAGAGAGAGAGAGATTTTTAACTTAGCTTTAACAATTTTTCAGTCATTTTTCAGACCTTTCCATCTCTAAAAATTGTCAAAGCTACGATAAAAACCCAAATCACATAACAACACACAGCTAGGATAGCACTGATAATTGAAGGTGAGCGCTTCAGTTGTTGTAGGGTTTAACGCCATTTTTTAGCACACGATAGGCTGGCTACACATGGCGGCCAGTATTATTGGTGAAGGAAGAACCCGGAAAAACCCACGGAAAGAACCACCGACCCACGAGAAGCTACAAGCAAGCTTTCTCACATAGCCATATTAGCCGAATCTTAGACTCGAACCAGGCCCGCACCTAGGAAATTCTGGGCCCCTATGCAGCTGACAGAGTTCGGGCCCCTTTCGTGTTTCAAATATGTGCGTATATGTGCCTATCTAGCTCGGGCCCCTGACAAATGCCATGGTTCCCCCCCCCCCCCCAGGTGCGGGCCTGCTCGAACCCACGCAGACAGAGGTGAGATGGTAGTGATCCGTAACGGAGAGCTCTTTAGACCACTCGGGGCCTCCGCGAGCGCTTCAAATCGCTCGGTTACAGTGGGCCACGCATCTCTTAGTCGATTACTGTGAAATTAGTACATATTACCAGAGTTGCCAGATACGCGGTTTTATCGCTCAATTGGGTTCCTTTCGAAATTTGTTTGCGTGAAATTTTGTTAGATTGCGGGTTGCGGTTTTTTGGGCTGGTTTCTGATTTGTGTCGCCGTAATTTGGGCTGCATCAAATTGCTATGAAATTCTCTGCATTCAATTTCAAAATGGCGCTAGTGACGATAATATCTAAAAATTTTAATGAATCCATTATTCTGCATGTATCTCCATAGATGTAGCTCACATACTTATTTTGTTGTTGTTGTTGTTGAAATTCCGTAATATGAAGAACGAAGCGCGCTTCTAATTTCAGATTGTAATTAAGCTAGCATATTTATGCAGGTAACTGAAGCCTGTAGGGCGGAGGCACTATTATCACTTTATCACTGTTATAATTCCAATTTTTATGCATTAAACGAATTTCCTGTAATATGATTGGATGTAAACGGTCACGTGATGTTGATCAGGAATTGTTTACACTTCGATAAATTCTGGGACTACTTTCGGTTTTTGAAATATAAATAAACATTGCAGACACGTTATTGTGAAACGATTTTGTCATCTGTAAAATATATAATTCTGCAAATAAATATAACTTTTACACTTTTTCCAATATTCTTTGATTCAAATGCAGAGTTTACTATACAATTTAGCATTCGTCTGCTACAACGTAACTGTGACAGTAGTCACATTTCATTTCTCACTAGATCACCGAGTGGGTCTTGTTAAGTATTAACGCTGCTGAGAATGACATAAAATGTTACTCTTGTATAGAATTTATTTCATTGTTACCTTTATATAGTAAGGGATAGCATCATCTTGTTCATATTTCCATAAAAATTGGAAGTATTCACTGAAAAAATCCATAATGATTTCAGGTTTGATTGAAATTTAATTTAGCACACTTGAGTAGATATCAGTTATTTTGTAAGGTCATGGTCATCTGACGTAACAGATGGGACTGACTAAAATTGAACAAGAATGTTGTCAGTAAACAAAATTTGTTAAAAAACCACGGTAACCATTACCTATGATGTAAAAGATGAAGTTTATGAATAAACGTAACTGTGGCTGTGGTCAATTTCTTCGTGTGATTCTGTACAGGTTATGTATTACGGGGCGGTGTGAAACGCCGAATGAAAGGTAACTACGCGCTACGTAAATTCGAATGCATTATTGATGGAATAAGTTAATTTGACGATATAAATGATAAAATTGGAATTATAAGGATTAAATGATCATGGTTGGGTATTTATTGATGTGTAAATTTTACCTAATCACTCACAAAGTTAACATAAAGTCCTTCGGACTTTATTTACTTTGTGAGTGATTAGGTAAAATTTACACATCAATAAATACCCAACCATGATCATTTAATCCTATAATAATATTGTTAAATTTATGATATTTGGTTTTTATTTTACTCTTTAGATTTTAATATATAAATTGGGCGGTTTTGGGGCTGCTTTTTAAAGGTACACGGGCGGGAATTGAAAAAAGTATCTGGCAACACTGCATGTTACGGTCATAGCAAATAGATATACATATTGACATAGAATGGACATTTTTTCCAGACGTTTTGTTCTTTTGTTGCTTTTTGTGTTTGGGTGGGGGTTACTCGATTCCTTTCGATCATGTGGTAGGGTTGGGAAGAGGTAGGAACGGTGATATATTTAGGTGATTCAATTTCTCATCATTTCGTTAGTTTTGTTTCATTTTTGTTTAAAAATACTCGAGCAAACCCATTTTATCGGGCAATCTAATTTCACTTTGAATTTTAGAATTACTGTTCTTCCTTGCAAGAAAAGTTCCACGGATGAAAATCATTGACATGTACTAGACATGAAGGTATTTATATCATCGCACATTACTTTCAATGAGAGAGAGAGAGAGAGAGAGAGAGAGAGAGAGAGAGAGAGAGAGAGAGAGATTTTCTTCTATTTGGTCATATTCACGTAAATAGACGCCGAAGGCAGTTTTATGGTCGACTTGACTATTCTTACATTTTATATGTATTCGGTTTGCATTCCACATTCAGCAATAATTCGTTTTCGATTGCTTTAAAAAGATACTAAAAGTAAAAAGTATCACAGCATGAATTAATAAAACTAACACATTCCTTGTCTACATTTCGGTTGCCTAGTTCATCTAAAAGCGAAAAGCTAAAACACGTGTATAAGGTTGAATATCGGTTAAGGTACAACATGGGCTAGGTGTGCCACTTATGATCTCCAAGTATCGTATTTACAACATGTGGTACGAAGTGATATAAGCCACTGTAGAATGCTTTGTTTAAGCCAATGGGAAGCAAGACTTGTATTCAATGGCTTGCATATGACTCGTTGCTAAGAGTAATTTTTGTCATTCCATTCTCAACTTTAGAGATCACAGTACTGTTCTCGGGGTAGAAAGTCGAATCAAACAGTAAGTCTTCATCTCTCTCTCTCTCTCTCTCTCTCTCTCTCTCAAAATGTTTAAAAACTTTAATTTGCCGAGTTCACTTTTAGTTTCATATATTTTCGACTTTCTTCAATATCTTTGGCTACAATTCCTTTGCCTGTTTTATTTCCATAGCAACCAGTTATCAAACAGTTTCTACTTCTTCATAAGTAAGCGACAAGCTTGTATATATGCTGAATCGTCGGGAGTTTATATTTGGATAAGTTGTGTATGCTTGATAATCTATGCCGCAAAATGTCGAGATATTTTTAGTGTCCATGGTAACAACTTTTGTGAAAAAATGGCAACGTTATTTATTCGTTGGTTTGTTTCCTTGCTTTTATATGTACAGTGACGTCGTTATTCTCGTTGGATGGTAAAGGTCAATTTTTTTGTGGTTTAAAAAAATATATAATTTAAATTATTTTTAAAATTTTATTTTGAAGCCTTGTTTTAGAATCTTCCGTTTGGCAAATCGTGATCAACCTTGGTGTAATTGTTTCCTGCAAATAAGTATACCAAGATTACGAAACGTCTATTGATTCTTATGTATCCTGCAAATAATTATACCAAAGTTACAAAACATAAATTGATCCTTTTGTATCCTGCAGAAATTTTACCAATATTACAAAACTTTCATTGTCTTTCTGTATCCTGCAGAAAATTCTTCCAATATTATGATTCTTCCGAAATTCCTTCAGCTTCAATTTGCTCATTGCAGTTCATTTATTTTTTAAAATTATTTTATTTTATTCGATCGGAAGAAGCATCTCCCAGACCGCCAGATGTTTTTTGTGTGTGTGTGTGTGTGTTTAGTTTCCCGTGGTTGTTTGTTTGTTTGTTTTAAAGCACACTTCAATGGTCTGAAACACTAGTGTACATTTATACAAGTCAATTTGTAAAATACCGTTTTGGGGGGAGGGGGTTTGTTGAGAAATGAGCACATATCTCTGTTGAAAAAAAAAACCAGAAAATGCTCGCTTTGACCGCGGTCGCCTAGTAGTTAGAGCGTAATACACGCACTAGCACAAAATCCTTTGCTTTAATGGTTTTTTTTTTTTTGGTTTTTTTTTTTTACGGTAATGGATTTATTTATTTTATTGTATTATTTTTGTTTTTAGTTAAAAGATGTCTGAGAGAAAGGCCGTCATCAAGAATGCCGACATGGCTGAAGACATGCAGCAGGATGCTGTAGACTGTGCCACACAAGCGTTGGAGAAATACAACATTGAGAAGGACATTGCTGCCTACATCAAGAAAGAGTTCGACAAAAAGTACAACCCAACATGGCACTGCATTGTGGGACGCAACTTTGGAAGCTATGTCACCCACGAAACCAAGCATTTCATCTACTTCTATCTTGGACAAGTTGCCATTTTACTATTCAAGTCTGGATAGACTTCATTTGAGACTAGACAAGTATTTATGATATTAGATCTGAAAAGTAAACCAGTGCCATGCAGAATATCAACATTTTGGTGCAAAATCTCTTGTTGTAAAAAGTCTTTTGAATTTATAAAAATGTCGAAAAAAAACTGTCTTCTACTGCCTAAAATTTTTGGATGTCTCAAACCACTACTTAAGACAATGGAGTTTTGTGCCACTTTTAGACGATTATCAGATTAAAATTATTATACGTTTCATTCCAATTCGATGAACATTATTAAGTTAATTGTGTTTGCATTCCACGTGACTCATGCAAACCACAATCAATCGGTATGAATAAAGTGCGACGTGCGACGATGCAACTTAAACCAAGACATAAACGCTAAATCAAATGATGCAAAAGGAGCCGCTAGTTATCGTATATGAATTTAACATGTAATCTACCTTATTTATATATGTATATGGGGAAATTGTAAAGGAGGAACAAAAATAATGAAAACTTTTACTTGGGAAAAAAAGTTGTATATTTCAGTTTGTACCGAAAGAAAAGTGCAATATCTTCCTCTAGATATTGTGATATTTTTGTAATAAAATTATATTTCAAATTGGTTTATGTCATATATTTACTGTGGTATTACAAACCGTTTCATGGACTGGTAATTAGTATTACCGACGCTGTATTTAATGTGGTAATCATTGTTACCGACAGCTGAATCTACTGCGGTAATCATTATTAAGGACAGCTTCATTTGCTGTGATAATCATTATTACCGACTGCTGCATTTTGCTGTGTTAATCATGTTTATTACTGACCGCTGCATTCGATGTGGCAATCATTATTACAGACCATTACATTCTATGTGGTAATCATTATTACCGACCGCTGCATCTACCGTGGTAATCATTATAGTCCGCTTCACCAACTGCTGTAATCATTATTACCGACTGCTGCATTTACTGTGGTAATTATTATTACCGACTGCAGCGTTTACTGATGGAAAAACGTCTCCTAATACCTTTATTTAAAAATGTACAATACCGAATGTACTCGATTACGTCTAGTCAGACTGTAAACGACAAAGAAAGATACTGATTTGCCTTAACGTGACCCAGATTCAGTCTGAACCAGGATTAATCTCAATCATCCAGACATCCTGGCACAGACTTAGTTGTTTACTCTGAAGCACACTTTGTAAAAGTATACACTGAATCCTCCAATCCTCTTCTTCCACCTCCCTCCCCCTCCGACGGCGCCCGGTGCAATTTACACCCCCATAGCTACGCCACTGTAGTTCATTTCTAACTGCTGAATTAAATAACCTCGTGCTAAACTAACACGAGAGAAAATTATCAAAATGAAGATATGTGACGAGCGTTGCCAGCTTGAATTTCACGTGCTGTTTTGTGTTCGTCGGCGATTTTCAAGTGTTCCAAGTTGAAAATTTTACAATTTACTAGCAACTTTACTTCTCGTCACATTGTTTAAAGACTGTACACTGCGTATTTAGGATCTACTGAGAAACATAATTTAGTCGAATGTGGCAGGCTAAACAAATTACTATGTTGAAAGGAAAGACATAATAGCGAACGAGTTCCACGGGATTAGATGAATAATTAGGGATGAAATGATTCGCCTATGTATCGGGAATACTATTTGATACGCATATTAATATCAAACACGGATCATCGATTTCAAAATAACTACACTTTACAAGTTACACTGAACACTGAACATCCAACAAGAATAATTATAATTTGTTTACCTTTATTTTTTAAAGCGAACATGAGATTAATCCGTTGCAAGTTATATATATACATACATATATATATATATATATATATATATATATATATATATGGAGCCTTGTGGATTTGTTGCTTGCCATTTATGTTCCTCAAGCAATACCCACTCTAGATATTTTTTTTGTAGAAAAATATTTATTTTCCTTTACATCTTAATCCCAACCCCCATCCTAAAAGTTGATCCGAGTATCAATATGCATCGTATATGCAGGTTCTATATCGCAATACACGATATGGGCGTATTGTTTAACCTCTGTTAAAAAAAAAAAAAAAGTATCAATGGGCACGAATGTAAAGGGGAATTATGTGTCATTTGTATTAATTTATTCAAAAGCACGTTGATCTTTCGCATAGTTAATAATTTAAGTTTCCAGTAAACAAGTCAAACTTTGCAAAAGTGTTATATGATAAGCGGTGTAAGTTAGAACAGTTCATGTTAGCGTTGGTCGTCGTGAACCAAATTGTTCACTGGTGTGTGTGTGTGTGTGTGTGTGTGTGTGTGTGTGTGTGTGTTGGAATTTTACTGTAGTTTTTTTTATTAAAAAAATCAGTCATAACGCTACGATGTCTGCAGTGTGACAGTTTATAGTCCTCTCTAGCATTGAGGCATAATTCCTCATATGTGGCATCATATCCCGCCTTTCATTAACTTGACACCAGGCTGACCAGTGCTAACACAAACCTCTTAATGCTGCCAAGGGAGGGAGCTGTTTGCATCATTTTAATAAGTCTTTCGTATGACTCTGCCGGGATTCGACCACGAGACCTCCAGCATCCGAGGCGGACAGTCTAACCACTAGACCACAGGAGCGGTCTAACAATGGTGTCTTTAAGCTCTGAAATGACATTGCTGCAAAACTTGTGCAAACAATGTATCTGCACTGAAATTAGTCATAATGGATGTGGTCTTCAACAAAAATCTGAAGAAAATTAAAGAAAAACAACATATTTACTTTCTCAATGTAAGGGGCTTTTAGAATGAACATTATACCACAACTGATTTATTGTCAGTTTTTTATTTAAAGAAAGACCTCAAACTTAATAGTCCAAACTGTCATGGTTTGTTTAATTCTAACACTCACAATCCGTTTTTCTTTTGAATTAGTAGCACTTGGGGCTAGGATGAAATTTATAGATTTCGGGGTCAAAAGTCACTGTGACAATTAAATGTGTTCTATGGCACACACCAAGTTCAAATATTTTGGGGTTGGACTGTACCTTTAATATGGTATAATCGTATCAATTGGGCGGGAGGGGGCATTAAAAGGACACAACTCAAAGTCACTGTGATTCAACAAGATAAATTGTTATGAACAAAAGTTAAGATCTCGACCAAGTACCTTCACCAGAGTTATTGAATGAACTACACGTTGGGTGAGAAATATGCCGTATTGATTTGGGGTCAAGAGGACAAAGGGCAAGGTGACTGTAGCTGTACAAAAAAAAGTGGTCTTTACATAGTAACATTAACTGTACACCCAGACCTGGACAAAACGTTTTGATTAACATGCACTTATGGTATGAATGAAGCCAATTGATTTCTGGTCGAAGAGCAAAGGTCAAGGACACTGCGATTAAAGCAAGACAATCGGTTTCTGTAGAAAATGTCATTTCTCGACCATGTAAAGTCATTAAAATATGTGGATGAATTACAGGTTGGGTAAGAAATAAAAGGCATATTGATATGGGTGTCAAACATTAAAGTCGCTGTGACTGAAAAAAATATTGTAATTTCCATAATAACTTTAATTCTATATCATATACCCTGATTAAAAAAATTGTGTGGATTGATTGCAAAGTGAAAGACGCATACTGATATTGGGGTTAAAAGTCAAGGCCATTGCGGTTCGAAAACTAAAGTGGTTTTGCAACATAAAACATTTTCTTCTTTCTAGAGTAACATCCTTGATCAAAATTAAGTGGATGCCTGCACTTGGGTTAATTAAAAGAAATTACATTCTGGGGGTTTAAAATTAGAGATTTATTTAATGCTAAGTGTAATAAGAAAATGGTTTTTGCACATTACATTTAGTACAAGCCAAAGGTCAAGGTCAATGAGATGCGTTGGTCAATATAATTCAGAATCAACTATGAACTATGACCTGCTAGTACCTACAAAGAGGACTATTAACATGGGCATCACGTGTGATATACAATATGTACTTTTATTTCTTCTTGAAATATACTTTGATAAGTATATAACAAAGGAGTTCTGTTGTTGTTGTTTTTTTGTTGTTTGTCTTTTAAACCAAGAGGATTTAATAGTGACACGTTTTTGAACATTTTGCTTGAAATGTCCAGCTTTCTTTATTGTTTCTACTACAAAAATGAAGAGTTTCAACTCGAAAGGGGTGGGGGCATTCGAGCACCCCTCAGACCCCAATTTCAGAATAACAGGGGTTCTGTGATGAGTAGGGAGATAATAAAGTAATGTTGTTGTGTGTGTGTGTGTGTGTGTGTGTGTGTGTGTGTGTGTGTGTGTGCCGACCTCCAGACTCGAATCCACATGGACGTAGGTGAGAGACAATGATCGGTAAATGCGAGCGCTTTGACCACTTGGCCACCGTTAATGAATCTATTTTGTTAATAAGAGCTTGCTTATAAATGCTACTTCTTTTTTTTATCTAAAGGTGTGGGTTCAGTCGATCATTGAGTTTTGAGTAAGGATTAAGGATAATTGATTTATATTTTTAAAGAAAGAGGGTATATATATATTGGGTGTGGATATTATAGAAGGGTGTGGTGTTTTATCTTGATAAGAGGCATTGGTGAGGCGGTTCAAGGAACGTTGGTCGTAGATAACTGGTTATTGGATAGTAAATAACTGGTTAATGTATGGCATGTAATTGGTTTTTGGAAAGTAGGTACCTGAGTGCTGAATAATATATGATTTTGTATTGATAGTAGATTACTGGATACTGGACAGTAGATTACTGGGTACTGGATACGAGTGGTTCGTGGGTGGTTAATCAGTGGATTTTGGATAGTGAATAATTTTGTGTTGATGGTACAATACTTGATTGCTGGATAGTAAGTGCCCTGTAGTTGGATAGTAGCTAAATTGCCGTTTATAGTAGATAATATTTTGGTGGATAGTATATAACCGAATCTTTGATAATAGATTACTGGATATTGATAGTTGATAACTGGTTAATGTACAATATATACTTGGTTGTATGATACTAGATAGTTGAGTGTTGGATATTATATAATTGGATGCTGGTTCATATATAACTGGTAGTTGTATAGTATATAAATTAGTGTTGATGGTAGATCGTTGGTTAGTGGATAGTATATATGTGGATGGTCGACTAGGTTGTAGATTGTAGATAACTGGGTGTTGATATTATGTAGATGGTAGCTTTGGTTTAAAAATGGAAGGTTTGGGAATGATGTGGATAATACAGAAATGGGGTGTAGATTTTAAATTTATAAGGGTTCTGTGTTCTGATAGTAGATAACTGAACTATGGTCAGTAGATAGCTGCTCTCTCTCTCTCTCTCTCTCTCTCTCTCTCTCTCTCTCTCAATGGATGATGAGTGCCAAAGCTGATTTGGTTATATATCCATCTGTCATTTTCTTACTGATTTTTAACTGATATTTATTCATTATTAATTAATAATCAGACAGGCAACTTAGTCATAGATAGACTCTGTAGATAAATCCCAAGGAAAGTACACATGTATGGTTACGACCAACCATATTTGTGTAGGTTACTTTGTATAATGTCTATTTCAAGGATTTGATCCAGCACAAAATACTTTTCTCTCTCACTCCACATTTATGTGTAGTTTGTCCGTTATGCATGAGTGGGAAAGGGAACGCAAATCTCTCTCACACACACAGACACGATGTTTGAGAGTGACTTTTTTTAACAACGTAAAACCAAAAGTTATTACTTCAGCAGGATAATCTGAACATTATACTTATAGAAGGAAACATAGATTATGGTGAGAGTTGTCATCTTTTATACGTCGTTCCCTCTCGGACTTATTTTTATAGGTTCGTATTTTTTTCTAAGGTCTGAAAGCAGAGGCGTAAGAAGAGGGGCAGAGGAGTAGGGGCGCCAAATTGGTATTTGAAATAGGTTGTATGTTAAATTTGTGCTGCAGAGTTGAGGGGGGGGGGGCGTAAAAATTAATATTGTCCCCGGGCTTCAAACACTCTAGCTACACATCTGGTCTGAAGTTGCAGGTACATGGAGACAAAAAAAATTGGTTAAAAATTTATTTAGGTATTTTTGAGTTTCTCATTTTTAAAAACAATTGCTAGTTTTGTACTTGTTTCTGTTTCCATGCCCCTAAACGTTCATCACCTTCTAAAAAAAAGATTATTATCTATATGGTTTATAATTCATTCCACAGACAGCAGTGCCTTGACTAGTCCACCCACCCCACCCCACCTACTAGCTTCCGACCCAGGTTTAGTAAAAACAACATACGCGAATGTAATGTGAATCTTTAAAATACTAGGTTATGCGATTTATAGATGGAAGCAACGTTATTATTTGGGTTATCTTTTAATTAATAAGTAATTTAAGTTCTATACCCATTCTTTTGCATCCTATCCTGGAGTTCAATACATAACTGAATTTTAGTCATTACAATAGGCGTGTGTATGGATAATGTTAAATATTACATATCTTGTTATAAGGGAAAAAGAAGATAAAAAGGAGAAAACTCAACACGCAATAAACAGAGATATTTGAGCTTATATAATAATCAATACTAATGACAGCCATCGTTTAGTAATTCGGCTAAGATGCACAGTTTCACTGCACTATTCTATCCGTATATTTATGAAGCATTTGTGGTTTTTTTTCCAAACACAGATAACATTGTTACAAATCAGACAGACTTGCCTGACGTATAACATCTCTGCTCGAGCTCAGACTGTGATATCATGCTACACTGTTACAAAACATATCATTCAGGATGGAGTCTATATTAAATCTCTTTTATATTTTTTAATTATTTTTATTTAACCTTAATCATCTGTTGGAGCCTAATGTGGGTCATCCAATTAAATTATTATTATTATTATTATTATTATTATTATTATTATTATTATTATTATTAAAGATAACAGATTAGGAATCCCACCCCATTTGACTGGTCTAGTGTCGCAATGTGCAAATGCATTATAGTCCAGGACCATTACGCTAGAAAAATATTTAATATTTTTACAGTACACGTACTTCTAGCCCACATTGCATTAATGGCCTCTGTTGGCGGCTTTTCTTGTACATGTATAGGTTTTCCGTTCCTTTTTCATATTATAAGACGTGTGTGTGTGTGTGTGTGTGTGTTATGGTTTGTTAGAAGCTACTGTAGGAAGGTGTAAACTTTGACCAATCAAATAAAAATAACGAACCAATCGATGCAAGTTCACCCCGCTAATTTTGCTGCGTACATTTACTTGGTTGGGAGCGCACAATTCGTCATTCTCAGTAAAGGTTTTGCAAACAAAAAACAGAGGACTTTATATTTACTTTTCTTTACCAATTCAGAAGTGATTTTCTGCTAATACTGTAAGTCTACAATCGATATATAGGTAATCTCTCTCTCTCTCTCTCTCTCTCTCTCTCTCTCTCTCTCTCAGTAGTACATATAATGTGATTTCGTGTTGTAGTAAAAGAATAAAAAATATTACAGGAATGGTGGTATGTTTTAGCACGAGTGCCTGTTACAAAGAAAAACAGGAGTATCCGTCTATGAATTTTTTTTTAAAAAATGGGGGGGGGGGCCTATTTTTCTTTGTAACGAGCCCCTGTGGTTCTAGCGCGCACACTTGCGCATTTAATTATAGTATAAAGCTCACGCATGAGGAATTTTTGTCAATGCGCAATGTTGTTTTCACCGATCCAACATCGGAACACCTCGTATATTTACGGGGCATTCTTGCTTCATTTACATAACTCTAGTTGTATGCTACTAAGGATAACACAAATATTGAAAATGCAAATTTATATAGCAGTGGAAATATAAATGTTTAAAAAAATTCATACATGCTTACTTGTGAATAAAGTAATCTGGAAATGAAGTTAACACTAAAACTTGATTACTGTACTTTATGAAATACAATGTTCTTGCCGCTTTAAGTGAAGGGCTAAACTGGCTTATAACGTATGACATTGTTTGCATGTGTTGTTTTTTTTAATTCTTTTTTTCAATTTTTATTTATTTTACCAAGCGGAGTCAGATAGAGTTAAAGTGCTGAGGTCCGAACAAAGAAAACTGGTCTTTTAGACCAAAACAGTTTTATGGATGGTCTTGTATTTAATTCAACATCTGTTCCTTAGTATGTTATTTTTGCCTACTCCTCTACCGGTCAAAAAACAAGAAAAGAACAATTTGTTGGTCTACTACTACAGTGCTCGTAAACATTTTTGAGGGATTGCCATGAAACTTTACACACGCGCACATTCATTTCATGTAGATGAACTAGACCAACAAATTGTTCTCTACTTTTTGTGTGTGACTCTACCAGTAAAAACTAAGAAAAGGTGGAGAACAATTTGCGCGTCAAGTAGATGAACTAGACCAGCGAAAGTTGGTCTCTAAACCTTTTTTTTATTTTGACTTTGCGGCTTAGAACCGCAAAGTCAAAATAAAAAAAAAGGTTTAGAGACCAACTTTCGCTGGTCTATAGATGAACTAGATGTAGGTAATGAATCCAATAGGGCAGCGGTTCTCAACCTGTGGGTCGCGACCCCGTCAAGGGTCGAACAACGATTCCATTTGTTGGCACGTTTGTATTTGCAAATCCTCCTAAACTACTTTTTGTAGAAAATTTACCAGTTGCTGCTGATGTACAGCTAGTCCAACGTACAAGACCTCTACGCTGATATGCATGTTGTGGGCGTCAAGGTCTTACTGCACAGCTAATGGTGCAGTGTGGCATGTTTTGATGTGTGGCATGTTTTGATATGGAATAACATTGTAATGAAAGTAAAAAATTTAGGCACATTTCACACAACTGGCATCTGAAATAATGACACTTTTTTTTACAAAGCAAGGTCATAATGTTTTAGTCAGACATTACTTTGTGGTGCATAGAAAAGCCAGAACGCAATAGAAACACCAAAGCGCAATATCGTATATACCAGAGCTGGAAATTGTGACATTTGCGATTTTTTTTTTTTAAAGAAAAGCCGTCATAAAAGGAAAGTTGCATGTACTTGTTATATTATTAATATCATTGAAAAATCAATATGGAAAATGTAGCTACTCTGAATCACGGGCCAAATAATTTTGTTGTGATGTAAATTACAAAATAAATACAGCAAAGATTTCCATGCCATTTTAGAAAATTTACCAGTTGCTGCTGATGTACAGCTAGTCCAACGTACAAGACCTCTACGCTGATATGCATGTTGTGGGCGTCAAGGTCTTACTGCACAGCTAATGGTGCAGTGTGGCATGTTTTGATGTGTGGCATGTTTTGATATGGAATAACATTGTAATGAAAGTAAAAATTTTAGGCACATTTCACACAACTGGCATCTGAAATAATGACACTTTTTTTTTACAAAGCAAGGTCATAATGTTTTAGTCAGACATTACTTTGTGGTGCATAGAAAAGCCAGAACGCAATAGAAACACCAAAGCGCAATATCGTATATACCAGAGCTGGAAATTGTGACATTTGCGATTTTTTTTTTTTAAAGAAAAGCCGTCATAAAAGGAAAGTTGCATGTACTTGTTATATTATTAATATCATTGAAAAATCAATATGGAAAATGTAGCTACTCTGAATCACGGGCCAAATAATTTTGTTGTGATGTAAATTACAAAATAAATACAGCAAAGATTTCCATGCCATTTTTGCATTGGTCTTTATATTTAGATCAATAAAATAATCGTCCACACATAAATCTTATAAATTTGCACTTAACTCTGTACAGCTATTTAAATTTGTGATTTTCATGAAGTTCATTCATCCCAGCATTATTAATAAATCATTACTAATATGTATTTATTAGTAATAGATTAGGCAAAAAAATTGTGTGACAATTGTATTCGACACTATTATAATAGTAAATGTTATTTTCTTGCAAAAATGTAGCAAATTTCACAATAGTCATCCATGGTATATACAATATTGTGTTCTGGTGTTTATGCACCCCTTACTCTGATGTGTTTTGTCTAATAAATTCAAATTCTCACACAAGAAATTAACCAGTTTTCAAGTTTCGTTGGCCTACATTTCAGTTGGCTGAAAAGTGATGAAAGCTGGGACTGCAGAAATCAAGTTATTCTTTAATGAAACAAATAAAAAAGATATTATTCTTATTGGAACTAAACAACATTTTGTTTCATTCAAGGAATATGTCCCAAAGTTGAACTACGGCATACATTGGCTACTTCACATTTAATCTGCTTACTAGAAATATTTATTCAACCAATCTGGTAATGACGCTTGCTCCACCAGATTGACCTTTTTAGGATGAAAAGACCATAACATTCTTTATGAATAATGTATTATGAATTCTGTCAGTATCATGGGTACCATATAACTGGTATTGGACTATTTGTAAATTATTAATTTTGATGTTGGGAATAAACTAGTGCTAGTAAAACATTGCACCAGTCTTGTTCCCAATGCAGTGCAGAACATTAGCCCAAGCGAGTTGCGGAACTGTCGTTGGGTACATGAATTTCTATGCAGTCAGTGATTACAAATTTTGCTTCTAAATGAAACTAAAATAGAATGACCTGCTCAAAATAACTGAGAGTTTGTGTTGTCAAGGGTTGTAATTTTTACTTTAATTTGGCATAGTTTAATTGCTAGAGGACTTCGGTTTGGAATGGTATTCAACTTGGTGATGAAGGAAAGGAAAATTAAGAATGTACTGAATGTTAATTGACAATACCATTGCACATAAATTGCATGAATGTTTGTTTCCTTTTCCCAGAAACAATGACTGACAGAAAGGCCGTCATCAAGAATGCCGACATGGCTGAAGACATGCAGCAGGATGCTGTAGACTGTGCCACACAAGCGTTGGAGAAATACAACATTGAGAAGGACATTGCTGCCTACATCAAGAAAGAGTTCGACAAAAAGTACAACCCAACATGGCACTGCATTGTGGGACGCAACTTTGGAAGCTATGTCACCCACGAAACCAAGCATTTCATCTACTTCTATCTTGGACAAGTTGCCATATTGTTGTTCAAGTCGGGATAAAGTGATTATATAGTCTTTTTCCTTAAAACTGTTGAATGTTTTGACTTCTTATGTCTGTGATGAGGAAAGGAGAAAACTAGCCTGGAGCTATGTTCAGAATCATAATGGTCATGTCTTTTATAGATATGTAGAATGTACTGAAAATGAAAATGAAAGTCTTGTGCTGATATAATATTGTGATGCAGGATTTAGAGTTACATTTTGGACAAATTTGCTAAATATTTTGTTGTTATTATTGGGCATGTACAGTTTATACATTGTATCTATATATTTTGCTACAGAGCCTGCAAGTACATTTAACCATGGTATGTTTTTATAAATACTATATGGCTGGAATTTCTATTTCTGATCCAGTCAACATGAAACCGAAAATATTGTAAAACCGGTGAAGAATAATAAGAGAATTTTTTTTAAAAAGAAAATCTTTCAAGAAAGACTGAATCTGTTAATCACCTTGCTATTTATTAGGAATGTTGAGGTGAAGTTCCCATGTATTTCATCAAATTATACCCATAACTTTGACTATGTTGTAGGGTTTGCTTAAGTAGATAGTACACAAATTGTAAATGGTCAGGACATGTATAAGCACAATTTTTATTTGTTGCTTCTCAAGATCCGGACATTTTGTAATAGACTTGACTTGTATTTCATTAGATCAAATTCTGTATTTTGTATATTGTTATATTTGTAATTTGTACATGTATATATGATTTAAAATTCATCGCTTGCACTAGTACATTATAGACTTTCAAAGTCAATACTGTATTATTTAATAAGATCTAAGAACGCTGTCCACAAGCATTTATTTTGGTGAACTGTTAAGTTCATGTCGCTGGTCAGTGATGGGCATTATAATCATGACCACTGCCAAATTATTTTTTTTTTTTTTTTTTTTTTTTTTAATGAAGAGCTTAATTTTGTCAGGAAAATCTCGTTCCTTCCATCCTTTTTGTTTATACTCTTCTATTTGACTTTTATACATTTTCATGTTCATCCAAAAAATAAAATTTCTATTTGGTAAATTTGTTTTCAGTTTTCATTAATTGCTCACGGTTTTATTGCAATTCCAGTTACTGTAGCCGTATGGTTAGATTTGCATACAAGTTAAGTCTTGATAATATTACATCAGCTTTATTTACATCAGCATTTCTTTTTAAAACAAATCTTAGCTCGACTGGCTGCAAGTTTTAGTATAGAATTGTACTCCATCTTGCTGTCAATCTTTGCTTGTCACCACTGTCAGACATTTTTGATCCAACTTTGATAAAACTTGGAATAAGGGCTTGTATCGTCAGAATGTGGCAAGTTTGTTTGATAATGAGTAAGAAGATCCATTTGTATTTGACCACTTTGAATTAGCTGGTTTGAGTGCCCACATCAGGATCTTGTGGTTTCTAACCCCAGCAGAGTCTCGCCAAAATCATGTAATTTTAATCACACACATACACCGAGGGTATTGAAGAAGTCGTTTTTTTTTTTTTTTTTTTAACATGATGGCTATAATGGGCTGAATAATTGGGGCTGACGCATAGCTAACCCTATTGATTTTGGTGTAAATTTCTGGACATTCTAAAGCAATTCAGATTTTTGCCACATGCAAAAAAAATCACATTACTGAATTCTCAATAACTTGAAATTGACCTGTTAAGTGCTACTAGATTTAGAGGCTACATTACTGATTCAATTTTGAAGGAAAAAAAACTTTTACATCACATCATCAGAATCTTGGATGAATTCAGTTATGAGTAAGAGATCATTCATATTAATTGAACCTTTATCTATGGAACAAATTGCTATAAGACGTAAGATAAATATGTAAATCAGTACAAAGTTTAGATAGTGCTTTGTAATTACAATATGACACGGGGGGCCCCAAGTGGTCTAAAGTTCTAACCATTGTGGATCACTGCCATCTCACCAATGTCTCTGGATTTGAGACTCTGATTTTGCCAATGTGAGAAAGCTTGCCAGCAGCTTCTTGTGGGTCGTGGTGCTTTCCGGAGGTTTTCCCTGGTTCTTTCTCCGTCATTAATACTGGCCGCCATGTATAGCCTATTTTGTACTTTTGGTGTATGACACAAGCCTGCTTTGTGAAATGGTCAACTCTAGGTGAGTGACATCATGCCAACTTGTGGCTCATATTAACTGGTAAATGAACTATAGGAACACTGGGGATAATAAGTACAAATGGTTTATACTGCAAATATTCAGGTTGATCATGGGTGTTCTGTTGCACGTGTCATGCTGATCTTTCTTTCCACAATTGATTTCTTTTCCACAATTAGCCTACCTTGGCTAATGTGACTGTAATGGTGAAAATAAAGGTTAATTCGCTGGTTGGATTTAGGACATGGTCATTTAAGAGCTATGCGTTGGTAAGTAACTGTCTTTTGAATGCATATGTGTAGTGTTTCAATCTTATTGCGATTCTGAAGTGATAAAAGACTTGTGAGAAAATATCGAATCGAGAGAAGGGTTGTGGTGATGCTTATACTCTTTGTGTTTGTGTTTATATATATATATATATATATATATATATATATATATATATATATATATATATATATTATTGTTAAGGGTATTTCATTTTGTCAGACATTTCGTCGTACTTTATTGATAAAACGTCAGACTCCTGTGATAACACTGATGATGATACGTGAAATCAATGCCAGAAACCAGCATATCATTACAAATACAATAAGCGTCAGATGGATGATTACGATCTCGTGTACAAAACCAGAGTTCCATGTGGTCTATTCTTTGCCAATCACGGAAACTTCAACACTCAAAATCACATTGTGTATTTTTGGCAGTACTCCTAATATTAATTAGGTCGTGGTTCTTTGCAGGACTCCAACGGATAACTAGGTTTCATCAGAAGGCGGTGAAAATTACCAGAAACGTCTGACTTCCCAGGTACGAGTCCAAGTCAATAAATGAAAAGATCAGACGGATGATTACCTTAGTAATAAAGTATATATATATATATATATATATATATATATATATATATATATATATATATATATATATGAGAGAGAGAGAGAGAGAAAATAGATAAGTTATGTGTTAAGGCTCCAATAAAAAGTGAAAACAACAAGCTTTGTAAAAACTCATTTTTCCAGAGAAACTAGATAATCTTTCAGAATCCAAAAAATCTGAAGAAAATTAAATATAAAACTCAAAACTCAATTCTGGTCACAATTTGACATCAAGTGTTATAGTCAAACTGAGATTATTTTCCTACAGACAAAGATTATACAGTCAAATAAGACGCCAGATAGGTACCAATAAGAGGGTCATGTTTACATGTTAAAGTCACGCATTCCTAATATGACCCTGACAGAACCAATCATTTTACTCTAATGAAATAAAAAGTTTATTTCACAGTGATATCTGATTCAAGGTTGAAGCTATTTACATGTATAAGATCACGTATTCCAGTAAAACATCGATCTCAGTATCATGTATCTCACAATAAAGATAAATTTTACCATAAAAAGTTAATTACTTGACTGTTACTAATTTTGAATTAAGGAGCTAGGTCAGCATCAGGTGTTACAAAAAGAGTCAGGTCAAACTGAATGACGGGCCTGGTGATAATTCGTGGTTGATCATGTGAGGTTTTAATAAAATATTTCATCTGCATAATATTGTCACGTTGAAATATCCAGTTTAAAAGATTTCAGCCCCGATAAAAACGAACTTTGTTTATTCGAAACGTTTTCACGACAGGTTATTCGTGACCACGCCACATAAATTAATAACAACGCATGTGCAATTTGAGTCTAAAGAAGCCAAAATTCAACACCGCGAGATAATTCTAAATTTTCCAGCGTCAGTGCTACCACGATGACCTATTGCGGTTGAATATCAAGTTCCTCGTAGCGTTATTGGCGGTTGCCGCTCCCTACATTGCAAAAGAAGCTGCGACAGGGGCCGTATTGTATTGGCGATGACTCTGGAAAATTAGGTTGGAATTTGAAAATTGGAACATCTTCTATACAATCCATGAGGCAAAGAGGAAGCCGTTCGGTCGAATGATTAATTTCTTCTCTATGACAAAATCAGCCAACAATTTCCAAGTTGTCTTTATGCAGGATGAACTTGGAGCCAAAATCTTTTCTTGTACGTAGGAAACCAGAATAGTTAGGCTGGATTCAACAACAGCATCCCTAACTAACAAAGTTTCAGAAATGGTAACGCCCCCACATCTTTGTTGTTTTAGGTGGTGAAGTTTTTTGGTGGGGGTGGGGTGTGTCTTGCGCAACAACATTACATAGTTGATTATTGAATCCAGGACGGGCTATGGTTGCTGTTTTATTCAACGCTGCAAACTTGGCCGAACTTTACCATATGTGGGTATATTGTATTTAAAGCACGTTTGCATTTGAGCGTTTCACATTATCGCTTTGAAGCTACACTTGATACTAACCTGCTTATTAAGTGGAGATAGATACGTCTCAAATCTCGCCGATATCGTCACGAACGAGACCATCCCAGTTGGATGATATTGCCTGAATATCTCCATTTATGTGACCACAAAACATCGTTCATTTCTAGTATTTCCAACTTTGTTAAAGCTAGTTTTTAATTTTTTTTTTAATTTTGGTATTCTCATGGCTTCCGCGAAATATAGATCTTGTTTCAAATCATTTTCGAGTGTTTATTTCTTAATCTACTATGGTATGTATATCTTGTTGCTGTTTGTTGACTTTAATTAATCTTTTTATTTGAATACATCTGAGAAAGAGAGCTGGAGTGTTTGACCGCACGATGGGAACTTGGTCTGTGTATGGTGTCTCGGTCACCATATGTTTGTATGTGTTTGCGCGAGCGTGTGTGTGTAACAAATAATGTCTTCATTCTAAGGTAAAAGCTAATTAGAGTATTTGGCTATTTTATGTTTAACTTTAAGTTATTTCCGGAAAATTGTATGAAAAGCAAAAGAACTATTTTCTATGAAGATTACAATAATTACAATAATATTACTCTACTAAAACAATACATATTAACTATATATATATATATATATATATATATATATATATATATATATATATATATATATATATATATATATATATGTGTGTGTGTGTGTGTGTGTGTGTGTGTGTGTGTGTTGTATATATTTTCACTACGTATCTATTGGGATTAACTCAGATCTGACCCAAAACAACTTTCAACGCTGATTAACGTAAAAGGAAACAAACATGGGCATGAAAAAAAGAAACGAAGATGAGATCACTGTACAATTTTTGCTAAAGGAAACGGAAACCACATTTTTTTCCTTATTATGTAGATTGAAAAAAAATGCAAACATTTAATTAGAATCTAACTCCATTGTAATATGATTAATTAATGATATTGTTATATCCATACTTGCAATAACCAAATGCAACAGAAACTTTGCCAGCAGCACATTTATTTCGATTCCCAAAGCATCCTGTTTATTAGCTGCTGTGTCCTTATCCACTGATGAAAATTCCCACCTTCATTTTTAAAGTGACTAATCCTCTACATCGAATCCATATTTAATGTGCGGATTAATTATGGTCTCTAGGTGTTGCATGCGAGGATGCGGGTGTCAAAAAGTTTAATCACATTAATACATCTTTGGAGGGTTATAATTAATCTTGCGCCAAATAAATATTGAAGTCATGAACATAGGTTTGTTCTATTTGTATCAGTTTCATCATTGTTGACGATGACATTGATGTTTACTTACGGGCTACAACATGCTTGACTCCCATATATGTTATGTGACAACATTTGGCTTGCGCAGAACTTATCCTTCATTTTGCTTTTCGTCATCGTAGAATTTCTCAAAATTAATGTGCGAAATGTTCGACAATACATTTCAACGTATTACTGCTTATAACTATCTAGTTTTAAAATAATAATAACAGGCTAAAATGATCTTCTTTGCTATCAAAAAAGTCAAAGATCTAAATGAATCAAAACTGAGTCAGTCACCGACTGGAATGTTTCAGATAGAGGTGTTGAATTCCATGAAGATGTCAGTTGTAATTATTAAATGACATTTTTATTTGAAACTAAGACAAGTACATTTATTCTTCGCTTTACATTTCCGCTTTTAGTTACTACATACACAAGGTACAATTAAGACGTGGTATTTATCACACTTTGCAATTAACGTACGTTCATTTTGACGAGCACTGCAATTTGTCAATGTCCAATACAAAGATACATCAGAAAGGTCTAAATCTGCCTTCTCTCGCGGCAAAGGTGTGGAAAAATCATTTGACAGAAAAGCCGTGTAGTCGTGACTAACGCTAATGTATGACTTCGAAAAGTTGGAGTAAATTATATACGAAAGCTTCTTTCATTTTTTACACAATTTAAAGGAGATGATTTTCAGTCGATTCCTTATCAGCCATGTAAGTATATAATTTTATCAATATTAATAATTGGTCATGAAATCGTTTTGATTCACAGTATATTCGGACAAAGAAAAAGACTCAAATTAAGAACTAGATTCATTGTTTGAGACTTTATTCACAGTACATATTTGCGTCGAATTCTGTTAGAATACAAAAAAAGTTGAAAGGATTCTAAATATGACAGTTGAGCCTTCGATGCTAAAACATTCCAAGTGGTTCGATTAGACTAGACATCACTTCCAGAACACCCCTACGTAAGGTGCTTGGACAAAATTACTGAACTTTCACCATAGAGGTCGTGATCACTGCTAGATAGACTGAAATAGTCGCGCTAATGTATGTACTTTGATCGGTTTATTATCCATAAAACAATGCGATTTGAATGCCCCATTCAAGCACAAATATTATGTGATTTTACAGCAAACTATTTAAATTAAATTGATAAAGATAGAAACTTGCACAATGTCACTATATACAAATTAAGGAATTAATGAAAAGTTTTAAGTTTCAGAAATGTTTGCACTTTAGGGTGATCTCTAAAAGTATGATAGGACTGTATGCATTTATCAGTATCATAATACGGCCCTGCTATTAGTATAGAGGAATACAATGCTTTTTTGATTATCCATTCTTGGTTTAATAGGAACGCATTGCACAAAACGATAATAAAAGACCCCCACCCCCAACTCCTACGGTATTCACCTTTTAAAACGTGAAATCGTCTTTCAAAAAGAATTACAACCACACTGTGAACTGTTAATTACTCGTTATTTCCCGTCGTTTTCTTAGAAAGAAGCGTTCAAAGTATTACCTATAGTCAGTGCTATATAAAGGTACCCATCACATCCAATTCCTACAAACAGGGACGTTATTTCAATGTTTTCGGGAGGGGGGAACAAAACTCAAAGGGCTTGTTAAGTTTCGTATATGTGCAACAACAATTTTACAGCATATGCAATGCCTAATCCCACCCCACGCTCTCCCCAAATGACGTCCCTGCCTACAAAATGTGAAACTGAAGGAAAAGAATATTTAAAGCTAAAAGGATGGAAAAAATACTCGTACATGTAGATCGAAATGTTAATCCATAATTCATTCAATTTTATCATCAACAATTAATTTGAATTGTTTCTGATGCCAATCTTGAGTTCGTGCCCAAAGCACGTGCTTAATGTGTTTCATGGGTACTCAGACACTGCCTGTAGTCTTACTCTTTTCTGATGCAGTTCAGCTTGATTAGAGTTCAGTACAGATCTCAATGTTTTTTCGCATATAATTATTTCAAAGAGATGAGACATCAACAACTCTAGATTGTCAAACTGCTTTATCTAATAGGTATGTAAACAGTGTGAGATAATCCTATTCAGATTCCTAATATGATATAACAAATAAATATTTGTTATAACGCGTCACGTATAATGGTTTTAAAATTGATTAGTAAGTGCGCCTTTGGCGATATAGACACATTTTCGGCCTCTGTTTAACAGACGTAAGGCGTCATGAAGCTGAGAGAAACATACAGAGCATTGTCCCACGACAACTGAAGAGAAGATCAAACACCATCATAATTCAAAAAGGATAAAGTTACCATCAATGCAGCTTTAATCCACAAAAATTCTCACAAGCCAGCAGAATACATTTTCTTAGTACTGTTTTTTTCTATTAGAAATTTTGTCATTTTTTTATATTTTACCTTTTTTTACTTTTAGCGTTTTGAGCGGAAATGGGAAAAGCCTTAAAGCGCCTTATAATTTGGCTGTGTAAATACGTCTTCATTCTATCTGAGGCTGCAAAAATCACTGAGAGAAAAGACGTGTTTTACTGTCTTGCAAACCCCTTTTGAATTGATTGTCAATAATGTGTCTAAATAACTCTAATGCATTTTCACTCGATATGATAATATGAATCGGATATGCGCCTTTTCAGAGCCTGACGCGTTAAAAGACCATTTGCATAATTGATTTAATTAATTGAGATATCAGGTCTGATATTGTTTTATTTATGTTACAATTAAGGAAACCATCTACTTGAAAGCCATTTGAAGAATAATTTCGTTCGAAACTCAACAATAAAGATAGCCGCCCAGATTAAATTACATTGAAATGTCTTCAATATTTAACGATTGAAAGAAAATGTAAGAATACGGATATAATCTTCGTTGGAACTGTTTCAAACACGAAGCATGCTACACAGCTTTAAAAAAAAAGGATATGTGCACAATGTGATATAAAAAAGTTAAACCATTACGTAAAGTAGAGCACATTTAATTACTTTGCTTTTTTACTAATATTGATAATACAATTAATGACCATTAATTAGAGATCTCTGATGACTAATTGCTAATGAAATATACCGGCGATCAATTCAATTTTAAATCTGAGAGGAACATAATATATTTGCAGCATTTTAAATTAATAACCTGCAATTTTAGTCCAATATTTAGTAATAACAAATAGCCAATCAACGATAATTACGGAAATGCAGGAAATGGTTCAAAAGATATTATTCATGTGTCTTGTAAATTATGTTCATTTGATTATTTTAAAATATCCTATCACTATATTGGGTGCTCATTGATACGTACACTAACTACCGAAGAGGGAAATAAAGGAATAAATTATTAAAGTCAGTCTGTGGATGAGTATTATATGCCCAGCTGCCATATCGTGCTTTGCAGCGCTAGAAATGAAGATACGGGCATCCATCTACATATGTATGTGTCCATCTGCTATTTCTTTCGCTTCGTTATTTCTCCAAAAAGATAGATGTACCTTGAATCGTTAATAGTTAAGAAATATCAAATTCATTTTTGCATGAGAGGAGGCATCATGCCACTCGAATCCTTCTCGCAATTCCTGCTTTATTATATTTGATCATTAACACACATGTTAGCTGAATAATTATTCACCAAAAGTCCCGAAAAAATGTCGGTCGAAAATCGGAAACGTGTCCCTGGTAGAGGCAGGGGAAAAAAGAAAAATAATCGTTGGAGGTAATTTTCAGATATGCCTCAAACCATTTTCGATAATATAAAAAAAGTTTATTCATATGTTTGTGTTGTCATGCTCATACATGAATACTGGAGGTACGAACGTTAACATAATACATCCTGCACTGAAAATTACTTGACTATATGGCAAGTTCTCCAACGTGAGTAGCATTTACATAATTTTCAATATGGCGCTGTAGCGGCCACGGGTGTAGTGGAGGGGTGGGGACGGAGACTGCTTCATTTTGATATAGTACTAGCAATATATTACAACAAAGTGTTCAACGAAAACACGAAGTCAATGCTGGATTTTCAAACTGACCATCATAGCTGCAGTGTTAGAGATCGGATCGGCGCCATTCTGATTTAGTGCCTACAGCCAATTGTAAGACAATTGCTTTAGAGGAAACCCCAATAAAACAATTCTTTCAATACAAGTAGTGACATCAGCACGTTAAATATGGTCGCCACGCAAACTATTTTGTTTGGTGTCAGAACATTACCACTTCAGTTTGGAACTTGTGTATATACCACAAGTTTTCTCGTTAAACCCCTTGTCAGTACGACCATTTAAAGTGAAATAATAAAAAAAAATCTCAAACTGGCAATACTGTTGCTAGTTAATTTAGGAATAATTCTTATTTAGGGCCACCAAATATTCTGATACATATTTTTATAAACGCATCATGCCAATATGGTTATATGTTATGGGGGATAGCAGAATTAGGAAACTTTATGACTGCATTTCTATCATTCTTTCTTTTATTGCCAACCTAGTGTTCATAACACTACCCGTTCAGCCGGAGCAGCGATAACAAACAGGATTTTCAAAAGGCACCCATGGCAACAACATTGATGTCCAAAGGGGTCTGTTTAAATTTGCGGTCAACAAGACCTCAGGGTGAAATTGTGTGTCAAATTTCATAACTTTCGTCTCAGAAACTAAGAAACTACATTCTAGACATCAGATGCAGGTTCATCACGTAAATTGTTGTGGACTTTGGTCATAATTTCTAAAAATGGGAATGTGTATCGTGTTAAAATTGCATTTTACCGCGAGTTTCATGTAAGAATATAACTATTTGACCAGTTAAATCATGATGAACTATGTTGAATCACTGAAGAAAACATCCATTATTTGTAAAGTTTCAAATATTTTGCTATAATAATTTTGTTTCTTTGAACATATCAGTAACTTTAAAGCAAATCGTTGTGAGAAGAATAAAAGAAACGTTAGATAAATCATTTGAAGCTCATAGAGGTTTGTGCAAGAAGGCTCCCTTCACTCGTGTTGAAATCGCCGAACAGCGCAAGAGAAAATAACAAAGTTGTGATTGGAGAAGACGAGTAGAGACCATATATTTCTCAACGTATGAGAAGTGTTAATAGCATTCTATACGCGTTATGTTTATGACGAAACATGCCCGGTCATCTAGGTACATGTGCCGGAGTTTGCTAGTGTACCTAGACAATTTTTATACCCCCATCCCTATCCCCAAAACCAAATTTATCGAACACTACCGAACCGATCGTCATCACACAGGTACTCACGATATCCATGACAACGCACCTGCGCATGCATCCGCCATAATACACTTTACTACATACTCCATACAGCCCCGAGTGTATTATAACCGAGTCCTGGTATGAAAATTCAGCTGAGAGTCGGACGATTCGAAACCCGATATGCGGTTGGAAGTGATATTTTCTAGAGCATGAATAACAAGTCAGAAAGTGAATAGAAAATTATATTTGATAATTGGATTTTCCGACTTAATAAGAGTGTGGAGGTGTATGGATAAGTTGCACCGACGTTCCGTACAGCGCCATAATATTCAAAATGTTTTAAATAACCATCGTATATGGCGAGGCTGTACTATGTGCACACATATCTTTAACAATTCTTATCTAAAATGACTATGCAGTTATATTTTTGCACAGTGGCTTCCAATTTCTGTGATATTTATATACTTCAGTTTTTAAATCCTATTCGTTTAACAGATTTTCTTCTTCTTAATTTTGCTTACCCATCAGCAATCAATAGCTATTTCAGCAATGAACACAAATAATATACGTCATTAAGTGCACTTAAGTTTTTATTCGAACATATGACACCATCCAGTTGCAATCAAATATCTTTGAAATTCATGAATGACGTATGTAATGTTTATTAATTATATATGTCTTTGAAACCTTAGACGCTGAAGTACGGGGGAAGGGGGAAATAAATTTAATATAATTCAAAGACTTTATATAATTCAATTATAATCAATAGTGTTAACGCTGGCATTAACAATTAAATATGATATCGAAATATGATACAGAAATTAAAATATATTCCATTTTAACTTAAGTATTTTTCTATCAGGCAGAATGTACTCATTGGACACCACGAATGTAGTGTTCCGTAGCCACAATTAGACTGCACTGACACGTACATGTAAACACCAAAAACTCTGCCAGTATAAATTTAAAAGTGACACCAAGAAACACCTCTCAATAATTAAACGGTGTGTATTTGTGTATAAACAACACACCGTTCACCCTTGACACCTATTGCAAACCAGATGCTGTCAACCAGTAGCACAAAGTCGATACTAGTATATACTAGATAACAAACAGACATGTGCTACTTGGAAAAACAATTATTTCCATGGAAAATTGCCTGTTAACTGGAAGTATTTAACATTGTGTTTGTTCGCTTGTTTATATGTTTATTTGTTAGGTTTTGCTCTTTATTTTTTTGTCTTTTATAGTCTTGAATCCCCTATTTTAATGTTATTTCAATTTATCTAATGTTTCACTTGTTTAATACTATTACAAATTATTAATCTCAACTGCGACATAATTTTGTGAGTCCATTCAAGCAGCGAACAATACTGTTTAAAACAAACGACAAAAGCGAACAGAAAACGAAAGAAAAACAAAAGCAAAAATTGATTACCAAAACAATTTTCAGTTATGCAGCATTTTATAAAAATTTACCTTGCTAAATCAAGATACTCAAATATTGTAATATTTTAATAGAAGTTTAGACATGTGATATTTTAAAATAGAAATTGACTTATTTTCAATTTCCAGAATTGCTAATGTGCTTTGCAAGATTAAATTAAGCATTGGTAAGAAAAGTTAGTCACCATAATGCAGTTTGCGTAACATAAGTCAAAATTGATTTTTATATGAATTTTGATCAAAATAAATCCCATATAAATAAAAAGATTTTATTGGGCTTTGGAGTTGTTGCTTGTAGTTTCTATTTTTATTTTTATTTTTATTGTGCTATTTTATTAAATTAAGTCTGAGACTAGCAAAATGACAGGCTGTTATATCTTTATTATACACGATTACAAATAAACAAGTATTACGAATAAACAAGACTGGAAAAAGAAAACGTAACGTCACTTACCATACAAAATCGTCGTCAGCATCAGCATCACATAGCATATCTGAGTTTCGGTTCTCATTTTTTAATCCGATTTGAACCAAATTTCTTGCTATTGCCAGGACAAAAATTCGAATGCCAATCCTGCTTGTGTTGAAATGTCTGTAACTTGTTTATAACAAGCAAATTTAGCTCTAAGATAGTCACATATGTTTGCACGTGGGATACCAGTGAGCCAATCAATTTGCAGAATATCCATCGATAACAAAAACGGCGTATATGCATGGTCTTCCAGGCAATGTCGTTATCGTATCTGTCGATCGGCGAGTAGGGCAATAGACTCGCATAACGCACATCCCAAAATGTGAGCAAACGTGCGCGAGGCGAGAATATCAGCAATTAATAATTGATGACAATGAAATAATTATTTGGTTGATTTGATAGCAATCGACGTAAATTCCCAAATCAGCGTGACAATTGCTCTTATAACTGACTTTTGTTCCTATAGATTCCATATCACATATATTGATAGGTAGGTATTGTCCAGGAAATAATGCCAAACAAGATCTTGCGATTCATGGAAATATATTCAAAGCACTTTGTTCTTGTAAGACGTTTATAATAATGTATGTTATGTATTTCTTTCTAAACATATGTACAATAAAATCCAAAGAACCGTTTTGTGCAATAGTTTATGAGAATAAAAATTGTAAATGACATCAAACTAAACAATGTGTGGGGGGGGGGGGAGAATAGCACACCGACATTCTAATATTTTGATGTGCACTAAAGAACCAAGACTGGTTCGATGAGAACGATGAGAAGATAAAAACACAGCTTTTAGAAACCCACTACCTACACAGAGCCCTTCTGCGCCAGCTTCTTTAGTTTCAAAAAGGGCAGCCTTCATCAGTAGGCGCAGGACAATTCAGAAGAAGGTTCGCAAGGTGCATGATTGCTGGCTCAGCAGTAAAGCAGACGATATGCAGGCATATACAAAAATAAACGACTGAATCGCTTCTCTGAGCCCTAACAACTGTCTACGACCCCAGGATCCTCCCCTCCTCAGTGCAGATGTGCCACTCCGTACTGACAAAGCTCATATCCTGCAACAATGAGCCGAACACTTCAGTGATGACCGCAACCATTTATCAGCTATCAAAAATGAACCCTTAGAACGCTTGCCTCAAGTGGAAATTAATGCTGAACTGGACATTCCACCCACTGTTCAAGAGGTTTAGTTATCCTGTGGAAAAGCCCATGGTCAGATGTCATACTTGCCGAGGTGTACAAAGCTGGTGGACCTGTACGACGGTAGAAGCCCATAAACCTCTTCCAGGAAATATGGAACAAGAAATGAGCTTTCCCACTTGAATTTTAAGAGGTCTAAATAGTCAACATCTACAAATGAAAGAGCAACCGTAATTGCTACAGCTATCACAGTTAGATAGACACATTGTCTGGATGCCCATATAACTGATTAAAAAAACAGCTGCTCTATGGCGACGCCCTACGAAAGAAAACTAGTTGATGGAGGACAACAGAAGCTCTTCAAAGATTTACTAAAGGTGTCCTGGAAAAATCTGTGCCATTAACAGTACATTATTGGATACCATTGCGCAAGACCATTCCTCTTGGCACAGCAAGATCACATCTAGCGCTCACGCAGATGAACAGCAGAAAATCGCTGAGGCGTAAAGAAAATGTGTCATTCGTGAATCCAGAATTATCAACACCTCTACTTATACACTAACTCTTGTGTGCTGGACATGCGGGACATAATTCCATGCCCGGATTGGCCTCACCAGTCATCTTCGACCACACAGCAGCCTGCCAACATACATTTTGGACGAACACCATTTTGATATCTATGTTTTGAACAATATATATATATATATATATATATATATATATATATATATATATATATATATATATATATATATATATATATATATATATATCACCATGTCAATCCGAATTTAAACTTTTTTTAAAAGAATTTTTTAAAATAATTTTTTATGCAATTACATGTGGGAAATCAATAAAAATTATATCCACGGTACAGTGATAGTTACCATTTAGATTCAAGGAAATGAAACATCCTGAATGCTAGCGATAATTAAAACGATGATCGGAATGACCATTGAAAATATTGATATAATCAATTATAGCTAACCATTAACAGCTCAGTTAATCCGTATGCATAGCGTCTACAGTAACATTCGTCTTGAACACCATCAGATAATTTAACCCATCTAGCTGATTACGTCGTCTATAAGTTACTTTGTGTCAAATAGTCTCCTTTAAAAATAGGCTATGGACTATTAAATCTATTAAGATTATAATGTTTCATGAACTTATTTGAATTTATTTCTACTTGCTCGGATATTATTATTGTTATTATTATTATTATTATTATTATTATTATTATTATTATTATTATTATTGTAAAAGGCAACGTGGGATCTAATCCTCGCATAAGCACGAGCCCATTTACATGGTGATCACAACTATTTTCCAAGAATAAGTTACTTTCTCTCCGTGTATAAGGAATTTAAATGAAAAAGTAAGGAAATCAGATGGAAAAACCATAAAGATCAAAACCAGAGATACTATTTACAATTTTAACCTCAAGCAGTCACTTAGCCAGCCTACTCATAAACATGGGCACAATTTAGACTAGACTCTTCGTGACCTTACATCTTCATTGATGTTCAACCACCTCGCATCTGATCACCTCTGTTCTAACCACTCATCTTTGTTTGCTACAAAGAGACACCTCCGTTATGAGGAGTTGAGCTTAACTAATGCATGACATACAAGCAAATCTAACAACTTCGTTACTCCCTACAACATTTTAACTCGATAAATGTTTGCGTCAATTGTTTAATCACGAAGTGCAGAATATCAATTCAAAGTGTTCTTTATGGTATAATAGTGTTAGGAAACATCTTCGCACTAATTAAATAGAAGACCTTAGGACTAAGATTTGGTTTTCAACCAGTCTCACGATTGGAATAAAAAATCACTATTCATAAGCTGATCAATGAAGCTGCTAAGAAGAATGTCACATAGTTCATGCAGTAAACTCAGCTTACTATAGCATTAAAATCACTAAACATTCCAACTGCAAAAAGCTGTAATGGCTCATATAAAAAAACGCGAAATTTTCTGAAATATTTTAGCCAAAATTGAAATCTCGATCGAGCTACAAATTCTTTATTACGGGTTTAGGCTCTAATAAACTTTACCAAAGAAAGAGTGAAAACATCAAGCTTTCTAAAATTTAACAAATAATTTATTTCCTTGAATTAAAGATTGTAACAATGGAAAAAGAACTTTCAGTTTTAAGAATCAAATCCAACAATGATACAAGAATAATCCACAAATTAAATTACAAAAATCCTAGTAATGAAATGTACTAAAAGATTCATGTTAGAGTCCTGTTGGAAAGTTCAAGCTGGAAGACGATGACGTATTTCGAGTCTTGTTGGAATATCCAAGATGGAAGACGATGATGTATGCTGAAGTATGTTTTGTGTTTATCTATAGTTTCTTGTAGAATCACAAGATTTAACACTACAGTGTTGACAATCCGAATAATAGTTTGATAAACTGTATTTATCGAAATAGTACGTATGAGCACATCAAATATTTCCAGAGATAGGATTTAATCATTTAAAATCCAAATAAATTGCAGAATTGTTAACATGGATTAACAAACTTGGCTCCAACAACAGAAAATGACTTAACGTCATTTGTAAAAGCCCACACCTACTTATTTCACTAAAAATAGGATTATATTGTATTCTTATACGCAGTAACGAAAAAATACCCAAACTGCGAAATCATAAAAGAAGGGGGAGGGGTCACGTGATCGTTTATATCACGCGTTCATAACATGACCCTGACGAGAGCCAATCATTTTTACTTAAAAAGTAAAACGTTGTTTACTTCTTCTCTAGGCTCATCTTGACAACAATCAATCATTCTTAAATAATAATAAAACCTGTTTACGTGGTTCGCACTAACATTAAATCATGGTCAGGATTTAGGTCAACATTACTTGCTTACGAAAGAAAATTCAGTCAACGGATTTTCTTAAAAACACAATCTCTAGTGAATACATTTACATTACAATAACATGTAATAAAAAATAAAAATGAATTTAAAACAGACAAAAATATTAATTTAAAACAAATATACATCAAATCAAATATAAGTAACACAAGAAATAAAAGTGCACCACTTCCAACGACCGTCCATCTGTTTACACATTTGTTTTGTTACAAAGTACAACCCACTTGACAACACAATTTCAATGGACTCATCATCACCTGACAGTGGTTATACAGATCATCAACGACAAACTTTAACAGAATGTGATCCTGTCTCTACGTTTTTGGTACAAACTAATTGTGATGAAATGCGCCCCATAGTTAAGAGAACTAGATTCGATTCCGACATCACTGTGATTAAATTCAACATTGCTTTTACTATCCGATGTATCAAAACATCTCTCTTCTAAGCAGTTCCCATCAATTTTCAAACTGCTATTGTACAGTCTCGGTTGAACAATCGCCTTGTTAATAACCTCCCCTTCATCTAACGTTGTTGTATCCCAGCTTGTATCTCATCAAAATTCAAATAGGTTTTTTTTTAGCAGTGTACAATTCACATATCGTACTAGCCATGGTACTAAAACGGTTCCTCTTTGAATAGTTAATGACCTTCTCTCGGCTTTAGATAGCGGAACGATTACAGTCTTCACCCTTTTTTGACTTGTCAGGTGCATTTTACACAATTAACCATGACATATTTCTTCACCGTCTCCAGAAAGTATTTGGTACTTACGATACAGCCTTACGATGGTTAAAGACCTACTTAGGCAACATGACACAAATTTTGTCCGTAAACTGAAAACATTTAATCATTGGTTTTATGTTCCACGGGGATCTGTTCGTGGCCCTATTCTCTTAATTATGTACAAACATCTGCTCTCAAGTGTCATAGATCGACATGAGGCTGAATATTCAATTCAAGACGTGAAGAGGTACATTTCCGATGTGAAATCATGGATGACACGCTAAAAGCTGCAGGCAAATGATGATAAACCTGAAGCCATCCTAATCATCAGAGAAAGACTTTCTCATGCACATCCTTTACCGCCAACAACACGCATCAATGATTCCAGCATTCACAGTCAGTATACAACTATTCTTCAACTTTGGGCGCATTTAATGCTGTCGTTGCCTTCATACCGACATAGGTTGTCAGGCATCATATGAATTTTTTTTATTACTGAGGTAATTTCGTGCGATATGTAATGACAAGTTTTGTGAAAGTATCACATATCCAACAATGAGTGGCTACAGGTCATAATCACGTCTATAGGATTATAGAGCCGTTACTGTATCAATATTGGTGTAAACTTAACCTCGAAAGATTTAGGAAACACCTCGACCGAGTTCCGGCCGCGACTCAACATTGGTGTTTCGGTTGCTTCATCATATCTAACTACAACGTAGCAAAGACAGCGTGGGATTTGTTCAGTAACTTGTGTTTTAGATGACTGAACCGCCGATATGTTTCTTTGCCGATGGAACTAAAGGAAAGCCACAAGCATTCAACGTCCGCTAAGATGATATGCGGAGTTTTCATTGATTTCATTTTTTTGCTCCCCGGAAACTTGGTTTTTGTGAATGATATGTTCTGGCATAATTTATGCTGTTGTTTCTCACTAATTCAGCTTAAGTAAAATTCATGGTCGTCACGAAACCCACGGTACTATTTAAATGCAAGCAAAAATTGACATGGATTTTTTGTATAATGATGCAAGCTCAGCTGGTGAAGTAAATGGGGAATAATTTTATCAACACATAACGGTGCCGCAACTCAACTATTTATGTCGTTCATCACAGTGACGCGAAAAGGTTTTGTGGGAATGATGACGAATTCTCAGGAGGGCTCCTACGAATTACTAATTGTGACTTCGACGGAACCTTGGCCATTGTGGCCCTTCCGTACTTTGGTACTAGTGGTTTCTTGGGTTCGTACAGGAACTTTGTTCCAAATTCACTGCTCTAGCTAATCCATTGATGGGTATAAATGGGAAATGACAACCAAATAAAATGTCATGGGGTTTATACCAGGGTTTATATCAGGACTGAATTTTCAAAGCTCTTAAGGAAAGGTGATCAGTGTAACAATCATAATGTTGCCAGAGCTGACCAAATTGTTTCTATTGAAAACTAATGCGTCCAACACGGGATTAGTAGCAGTTTTGTTACAGAATAAGTGGGGCGTGTACAATTGAAAAAACACTTCCATAAACAAAAATAAGTGTTTAGTACTGGTGTAAGGGATAAGAAAGTTTCACCTTTACCTTGTCAGAAATGACTTTGTCATTAAAATCTGTCAAATATTTAATAAAAGTGAAACTTGCCAACGCAAGATAAATACATTATGATTTGCCTTTACTGCCATATCATTAAAGGATAAAGGCAAATCGATGGTATGAACGATGTATGTGCCATTTGCCTGGGCAGGGTATGCTTGGCATATCTTCTTGTATCATTGTATTTTGATAATGAACATAATTATTTTCTAACGTTATATTTGTTCATATTGCGTAAATTTCTAAAGATGTTTCTTTTTTTAAAGAAGGAGTTAATGTCACGGAATTGTGTGAAGATATATATGCATTATAGTGGAAGAAAATGTACCCGGGTTCCGTTGCCGCGTACAGCGTTCCCAATGGGTAGTTAATCAGTAGCCGTGGTTAATTCGGTATTAACTATTGCTGTACATGCAAAGTGCATGCAGTGAGAAGCCCAATTAGCTCGAGTTCTCTGGTCGAAGATTTTACTACAACCGTGGTACTGATAACCGAAAACGTGTCGCCTTATAATCAAAATACAACAGCGTTTGTAATAAAATTTTCCACTTTACGGAACCAACCTTCTTCTGTACATCTGGTGAGATGTGAAGTCGTACGAGGGCTATTGAACCGGAAATGCATCTGGATTTGTAGCATGATCTCATGAGATAGAAATGATTCATATCTGAATAAACATTATTCAGATTCACTATTTGAGTAAAATCAACCATCTAGATGAGTGAATAAAGTAATATGTCTTATTTTCGGACAAAACATGCAATACCTTTTATTCTTCAATCCTATAGTTTGATAACTTTGTTGATTGAACAATACATCATTTATATTTGTGCACGAATGACAACAGACGTAACAGCTTTTTTGCAGCCAAAAGCTCTTTCATAGCTTTGAGCATGTCTTTTTGGACTATACATGCGAGACGGAGTTGGCTATATACGCCCTATATTGACTGTTTCTTCAAATCGCTTCCAGTTGCTCTTGTCTTCGTAATAGTAGACGCCTTTGAAAAGCATAAGAGTAATACTTTGCTCGTTGTACTGCACTGTAGCACGAAACGCATCATTGTGCCTGTACGATTTTCGAATCTCATGTTCATACATTGGAAGCTGTCAGCAAACGTTAATTATCCTAGTAGTTTCCCACGGTGTTTGGTATGACGCTGATGATACAAAAGGCTGTAGAAGTACCATCAACAATACATTGGCCATCGTAGCAATGAAGGTTATGGAAAACAACAGGTACCTGTAATTTGTTTGGGCTGATATGCAACTTGAGATTGCATGCTTCATGTGTGGTATTTTCTTGTAATATGACAGTGGTCTCGCACGCATACGTGGTCGTAAGTGGGCACGTTTCTTAAGCAGACGGGGAAGTTAATGTGTTATTAGAAACCTTTTGGTCGTCTTATTTCAACACTAACCCAGAGGGATTTCGGAGCACCTCTCATGATCTCTGCAACTCGTGTTCGATCTTCGTGATGAAAGTGGTGACCACCTCATTGTCTCGGTATAATACTGGCTTCTTGGATACTCCATCATAGCGGACGATTTCATAGCAAGAACTACAAGATAAAAACTGCCAAACAACTTTCTTGGTTATACTTATATCCGGATTGTTGGCAAGGCTTTCTAACAGACGGTTGAACACTCCAATGTTTGCATACATCATGTACAGAAAATGCATCTGTTGAACTGCTTCCTTTTTCTTAACCTGGCTCTGGTTAAAGTTTCCTGCTGTGTCTTGTCGACTTTATGGCCTTTAGTGCGAGCTTCAAGTAGATCGGCCTAGCGGAACACGTTTCGTAATCAGCGTCAGACGTGCTTTTATTTTACTTACGTTTCATTTTCCTGATTACCAGATGGATAAGATCTTTTGTTCATACCCATTGATTCTTTTCCGTTGTTCCAAAAGGTCTTGGCTTCTCTTTATGCGCGCACCGTGTTAACAAGCAGCACCATACTCAAATTGTGCGGCCTGTCTTCTTAGCTAATACACGTTGCTGAGCTCAAACTTGTTAAGATCTCAAATCTTGATGGGAAAGTCAATGTCTGTTCTTTCAACGAAATTCTTGATGTTCAGTTTAGTAAGTGTTCCATTAGCAAGCATTAATGTGTTAAAAATATCGTCTTAGGATTTCACGCTTAACCGAGTACATATATATTACCCGGTGAAGCTCACAGTCTTGCAAAATATATACATTTTGAAGATCTGTTTGCATAGCAAAATGGATCTCGGTTAGGGCTTTTGGTGTATGTGTACTATGTATCTGTTTAATCAAACCACATGGAATTTAATATGAATGCAGCAAGATATTATATTAATGTCTCCCAGCCTTTAGAGGTGGAAAGGGGTTTGTGGCGATGGCCAAGCCACTAAGTTTCGTGTCTTTTGACACACACACACACACACACACGGATGTTTACAGGAGGTATTTGATGATGATTAAATTAGGTCATTTCCCCATTTCACGGTACTTTACTTAATGGCGCGTGTAGATGTCACTTATAGCAAGGGTTTCAAACTCAAACTACCACGAAGGCCGCATAAGAGCATTTTCAATTGCCCAAGGGTCGCATCACCCTTGTTATCTCTCATGACACCTTGTGACGCCAGTTATTATGCGGACCACGGGATACTTCTTGGATGGCTGCATATGGCCCGCGGGGCGCGTGTTTTTTTTAGCCCTCGCTTATGGTATGCAGAGAACTCGCCCCATGGAGAACTCGCCCTGGGAAAACTCGCCCCATGGAGAACTCGCCCTGGGAGAACTCGCCCCAACGTATCTGGAGAAGTCGCCCCAGATTGGTTGGAGAAGTCGCCCCAAAACCCAGATAACCTTTCTATGGCAGAATTCATTTGTATTTATACGCGATCACAAAACATATTAACTGGTAATCATAAAAGCAATATCATAGTAATATTTCTAAGACGAAATTCAGTCTTTATATAATCTAATAAATGACGACAGTATAGTGATTACAAATGATGATTAGTCAAACACTATTATTATTATGAATCAAGAAGATTATTTTAAATAAGTTCAACGTCAATTAAATGATGAAAACTACTACAAACATATTGGCGAAGACCCGTCAATAGAAATTAAATAAAAAATTTTAACATGATTTAATGAGATGGCTATAAAAAAAATCCGTATACGAGGAATTTGATACTTTCCCTCTTAACATGAGTACACCTCAATTCTACATATTACCCAAAACTCAATGAAATCATATATTGAAGATACAACAACTTTTCATTAAAAACTTGAAGTCTATTCCACAGTTGTCTGTTAATTTCAATCCTGGTATTATTAGATGTAACATCACTATATACCAACTTTCCGCATGCAGTTGGTATTGAAGCGTGTACAAATTTTTTTTATTACTATCCTAATAATATCCCACTATCTTGTGAAGATATTTGTATAATATTAAAACTTATCTTGGAAAATAATTATTTTCAATTTAATAATACGAAATACATATATATAATGGGTACGGCAATGTGTATTAATATGGCTCCTTCATACACTTTCCTCTCATGGTTAAATTTGAAAGGGAATTTCTTCAAAACGAAAAGTTGAATCCATCTCTTTGGTTCAGATTTTTCGATGACATTTATATCTGAAAGCAGTCAACCGAAGAACTGTAAAATTGTATTGATCGCCTAAATCATTTTCACCCGACAATTCAACTTACTTATACTACATCTAGTACGCATGTTTCATTTTCAGATGTAAATGTGATATAAGATATTGATAACACTATCTCTGCAAATATTCATATCAAGAAAACTAATTTCCACCGATATGTCAATAATCTTCATGTCATCTCATGTCATTTAAAAACGGTATACCACATAGCCAGTCGAAAAGATACCGACGTATTATTTCAGGTGATTGTCAATTACAAAATTCGTTGAATAAATTCCAAACATATTTACAAAACAGAAATTATCCTACACATACAATTGATTCTCCGCTGAACAAAACCCTTAATATTACTCAACATTGGGCTTTAAACAAAGCAGTATGTACAAGAGAGAGAGAGAGAGAGAGAGAGAGAGAGAGAGAGAGAGAGAGAGAGAGAGAGAGAGAGAGAGAGAGAGAGAGAGAGATAGAGAACAAAATGCTAAACGTTGAAACGTTAAAATGTATTAAGATGTGTAATTCCGCTAGGTAAGCATTAAAGAATAAGTGAATGTGTCTTAGTTTTAAAAGTGTATCATCTCTCAAAGAATACTTTGTCAAATGTTCCAAGCGAATTACATGGCAGACAAAGAATGATCAGCACAGAAAAGTGTTATAGGAAATATCAAGCGCCTTTTTTTAAAAAAACAATTATTTGGATGAATAAACACTTTCAAGGCTTTTATCCGCTTATGAATCCTTTTGCTCGCTTTAATTGTATGAATTTATGGGTAATCTCTGGAGGAGATTAATTTTATAAGATGAAATTACTACCCTACTATAATCCTATTATCATTGTAGAAGTGATAATGCCATTTTAAACCAGTTTATCGGCTTTATAGCAATGCATTTGACATGATGAATTAGAAAGTAAGAAAACAAATCGGTATTTATGTTTCGAAAGGAAAAGTATCGTCTTGGTGACAAATCTCAAGCACACCCTAAACTTAATTTCCTATTTCTTTTAATTCTTTTTATTTTCAACAAGAAGCCTGCAAAGGGTAACACCTGTATCAATCCTATTCTCCTGGCAGTCCAACTTAAATACATTTCAATACAGATCGTTACAACGATTCATTTAGCAATTGGAAGACAGATTCAGTCCATACCAATACTTATTTCAAAGAGTTCAGACATCCAATTTTAGATTGTCATCAAGCTAGATTTAATCAGGCAGCAACGTTTAAAGTTAAACAATCAGATTCCAAATGCTACAATGAATATACCAAAAAAAATATTGTTACCACGTGATGTATGGTTATGCAAACAAATAGTGTTATACACGACAACTATAACGGTTTAAAACCTTATTAATCAGTGCGCCCATGGTGACATAAATAATAAACGTAACGTGTCACGAAGCTGATAGAAAAAACCCACAGAACATTGATGCATAACAAATGCAGACAAGATCAAACATCAGAATTCAAGTAGCCTAAGGTAAGTATCAATACATGTATAATCAGAAAGCTATGCAATAGCCAGAAGCATGAATTTAAATATTGGTTTCTTTTCTATTTCATATTTTTATATTTGTTTTTATTTTTGACATTTATCGCAACACAAATGGATTGTGATTTAAATTGTGTTCTAATTTGCCAACATAACTGGCAATTTACAATCTTGCAAAGCCGTTGTCAGTAGAAGAGAGGAGTTTTGCACTTTTTCAAAACCCATTATGAATATAATTAATCAATAATTTACCGGAATAAATTAAATGCATTTTCAACGGACATGATTAATATATTCCCAATATGTGTATATTCATGGCTTGAAGTGAAATAAGATGAATTGCATAATTGATGGAATTAATTTAGATTTCAGGTCTGATTACTCCAACTTGAATTTTGTAATAATTAAAGACAAAAATAACTAGAATTCATATGGAGGGGAAGCCGTATGAGAACAGATATCGGTCGAAACTTAGCCATAAAGAACATTGTTATGCCAGATCAAAGTCTTTTTTCCTAAACAAAACAGTGTAAGAATATATACTTATATAACTACCCATACAGTCTTCTGTTCAAACACCTTCCTAAAAGACACGTTGTACAGAAATATAAAAAATAAATCTCTTGATAGCTTCATTGAAGATGAAACATAAGGAATTGTTACACGCACAGGGGTATTCACTTGACCGAGCGGTGTCAAAACCCTGGCGCGAGTGACGCTGGAAGTCATATGTTTTCCCCAAATTTCCAAAGACTTCCATACAATTTGAGTTGTAAAATGGAAAGAGAGACCTGTCTGCTATATTTAATAATCTTTGCTCTAATCAATTGGCGACCTAGATGAGACAACTTGCCCAAAAGTCCATTAACTGCACCTTTGCATGGTTTTTCTTCATTATCATCCGATTTCCGTACCGATAGCTTGTCATGCCATAGAAATTACACTAGTATTCCCTTACTAACTGGGAAATATTTAACTGCGCGACCCTGCGCAACGTAGTAGAGCCGACCCTTTGAGATTAGGTTGGGTTTTGAAGAAATAACAAACACGTTTGTTCAAATAAAACTTAAAAAAAATCATGATAGGTATATATATATAATGAGCACACAATACACACACAAATGAATCTACCACCCTACTATATGACGGTATACATACACTACTGTATTATATATGTAGTCAACACTGCTGTACTATATATATCTCTAGTCGTACACCACTGTACTATATCTCTATAGTCATACACTACTGTATTATGTCTATAGTCATACACTACTGTATTATATATCTAGTCATACACTACTGTATTATATATCTTGAAACGTAGCATGAATTTGACTATTGATACGAAATTCGTACCCCACACAACATAGTCAGTAATTCAAACCATAAGGTTTAATTGACTATAACCATACTATTCGTGTTACACACACAAAATATAATCAATAAAAACCAAACAATACTATCCAATTGACTAAACACGCTATTCGTGTTTTACATAATAGTCAATAAAGCAGACGTAAGGTTCTCTTGACTACAAACACGCTATTCGTGTTTTACATGAAGTAGTCAATAACCAAACTACGAGTGTTAACATTTCACTTCCCTCCGGTGCGACAGTAGTTCATTGTCCGTCTCCATTCCACCGGTTATCATTGGTCTTGAATACTCATCTATTCACACGACCGGCGAGCTGAATATAAAAATAGACAGTTTCCCAAATAATAAAAATGAATTTACGCAATACATAAAAACTAACGTGCTATTCCGAAACTGAATATTCAACTGAAACAATAAACCAAAAAGGAATGTATTTAACTCACCCAACTCTTTGGCTCTAAAATCCGACAAATGTAACGTTTAGAGGTCTGCTCTAATGTCCACTGTGTCTTAAAAAGACCCTGCACTGTACTTATATATTAGTCGGCCGTACTTGTAAAAAAGTAAATCGCGTGAATTATCCGCGCGGCACGTGCAACTCGCTGTATAGGACAATTCACGTTGAGGAGTATGGTGTACCCTCTACGCCATATCGGATATTGCGTAACGACGTCATAACAACGAGTTTAAAAATAATAATTCATTAAATACGGAATAACGACAAACAAATTATATAACAAAATTAATGCTTAAAATATAGTTTAGAGGAGTATAGTGTATCCTCTATGCCATATCGGGCATTTCGTAACACATACCATAGAAATTACACTAGTATTCCCTTACTAACTGGGAAATATTTAACTGCGCGACCCTAGGCCAGTCAATCCTCATAATTTCCGGCGTATCACTCTCATATACATACGCCCATTTTCCACTATGGACACATAAACGGTACCTACCAAATTCCAACTTATTGATTCCATTCTATAATTTACTGATTTCCAACCATAAATACTGCCTTTTCAATCACAATACTTTTATACACCGCTGAATTTCAATATGGACTATGTTACGAAAAGGGACAGTCATTCGGCTTGTACCTAAATTCACTACTAACGACCCCAGCATGGTTCAAATTCACTAACACTCGGCTCTGTGATGTTTGCTCCTACTAACTGGCTAACTATTTCGGGCTAGTAATGTTTCCATGGCACCGAAGACCAAATACTCGCACAAATAAAAAACGGGATGCTGTCAAATACACATACTCCAAATTTATTACAGCATTTAACTATAAAAATGAACGCATTCAAGTTTCGTTTTGTACTTTAGAATGAAACAGTTAAGAATAACCATTAATTATCTTTCTTTATGAAGAGTTATTGTTAATGATATAAGCGGAACATACAATATGTTTACAATGTGATTTAATATTAATCCAGTAATTATAGATGTTGACGACAACACGCAAAATGCACCTTCACAATTCAAGAAAATGCATTAAAATACAAAATTCGAAAGTCAGATGAATTATATTCATTTAATTGTACTAAAATATCTTATGAAAAATTGTGAAACACGAAGGAAAAAAAAAAGAAATTTATTCCCCACTGTCTCACATGTATTAAAATATTGAGAAAGGAACACGCATATGGTATGAATATTACTTTAGATTCTCTATGATATATGCACGAATGCTTGACGAAGGAAGAAATATATCAATTAGTAAAGTCATAATGCGAATGAGTCCAGCTTTCATATCGTCCGCTATCATATATACACGAATGCTTGAAGAAGGAAGAAAGGAATCAATTAGTAAAGTCCTAATCCGGATGAGTATAGCTGCAGTGCTGAAAATGAAGACACCCGCATCTATCTACATGTGTATGTGTCCATCTGTTATTTCTTTCATTTCATTGATTCTTTTTAAAAAAACACAACTTAGGTAACTTTTATATTTGATTGTTAAGAACATCATATTGGTTAAGATCATTTGAGCTTAACATTCCATTTTTATCGATAAGACCAGTTTCTATTGATTTCATACATATACAGGAGACAAATCAACTTTGCAGTCAATAACTTCTCTTAACAATAACAAACGCAGTTACCCTACCTGTTTTATTACAGGTCATAAATAGCACATTTGTTAGCGAAATAATTGCTAAACATCTGTCTCAAAATAATGCCGATCAATAACCGGAAACAATTTCTCAATAGAGACACATCATCAAATAGCGTTATTTATTTATTTATTTATTTATTTTCAGACACATTCCAAACCGGGTTGCATATAAATCAATTCATATTTGTTTGAGTTGTCAACTTCACGAATAGTAACTGGATTCACGAGCTTTGACCTTGAATTCGATATGATAGTGCTGCTCCTCTGCATGCTTTTTGAATTTCTAAATATAAAATCTTTTCACAATCCACGAGTAAATATTGTTCGTTGCTCTTTTTTGTTTTAATTTTGGATCAACTTCATATTTTAAGAAGTCCTTCATTGAAAATTATTTGTCTCTATAGCAATCTCTCTAGCATGAGTATCAATGACACGAGTTTCAATATGGCCGTTATAGCGGCCATGTTGGAGGTCAAATCTGTATTATTCTCATATAGGACTAACTACACATTGAAACAAAGTCTTTAATAAGAACAAGAAGTCTGTTTTAGCATCTTCCAGTTATCAATCACAGTCGCCATGTTATGGTTTATATTGTTTCCCAGTGTATCAACAACATGCCAAAAGTGAAAACAAAATGAAATCAAATATTTTGGATAATCAGACCGAGACAGTGTGTAGAGGTGCGTGGGTTGTACTCTGAGTGTATGCTCTGAAGTAATGAATGCTAAAAAAAAATAGTTGTAAGGACACTAATATTCAGTACCCTTGAAATACCCCTCGTGTATGGAATATCTCTAATATCTACACAAAGACCTTTAACAAACATTTCAGATAAATATATTATTAATCTTTACAAACGTGGCTAGAAATTTTCGTGATTTAGCCACTCACAGTACACATTTATACCAAAAGCTGAAAATGAGCTCAATAGTAGTAGATACTAGAAAGCATATGAGAAAAAAGTATTTCAGTGGAGAATTACCTTAAAACTAGGGACATTTGCGGGTCTTTGCTTCTTGCTGCTTTATTTATATGAAAAACTGTAGAACTTATTCTGTATTATATTTTGGGATTTTAATTTAGCGGTTTCATTGAAACGACTAAAAACAAAAATAAAGCTTTGACTACCTAAAGCAGTATCATTTACAACGGCATTGAATATAAAGTTACATAGATAAATCGAGGTGAAGATAATATCCTAAATGTTTAATTTACATTTGCTTTTATAAATTTCATCTATTAAGTTGGAAAGGTGGTTATTTTGAATGTACAGAATTGTTACACCCTAATTATATCGAAATCGCTAAGATCACACCGAAGTCAAATTAATGTAATCTGCTTGACAGAACTCGAAAATTGCTTTTATAATGATTTCATCCAACTCATTACCCATGTGAATATTAATTTTGTTATGCTTTCAGATGTTAAATCATATCTTTTATTATCAAATTAATCAGTTTTTAAATCTTTGTTATTAAACGTTAATGCACTTACTATATAACATCATCGTCATCACCGGCATCACAAAAACTGATCTGAATTTTGGTTCTCGCCTTTTAATCTGGTTTCAGTAAAATTCCTTGCTATAGTCAGGACCAAATGTCAGAATGCCAATCCTATTTGTGCTGAAATTTGGACCACGTTTATAAAGAAGTCAAACCAAGTCTAAGACAGTCATATATTTGCACCTCACAACACAATTAACAAATGAAATTCTCAGAATATCCACCAATACCTGGAAGTAACGTTTATATATTGCCTTTCACGCAAGATCATCGATGTGTCGATTAAGACATATTGCGCAATCCCAGAATGCGAGCAAATGAACGGCAGGAATATTGGCAATTATTAATTGCTGATTTGATAGCAGTCGATGCAAATTCTCAAACTACTATGACATTCGCCATTCTAAATGAATTTGTAGTATAGCTTTCATGGCATTTATAATAACAGGTATAGAAGATCTATAGCAAATGAATGGAGCACCATCTGTTTATTATTATTATTATTATTATTATTATTATTATTATTATTATTATTATTATTATTATTATTCGTTTGGGTGGTGCTGCTGAAGCTGTAGTGGTAGTATTGGTACTGTATTCTTTCTCTTTTACTCTTCCTGTTACTTGTTTCAATGATTTTGGATATGTTGCCGTTTGTAATATTGTTGTTTCGTTTCCTTTATTGCTATTCTCGGTCAATATGATTACATAGATTACATGCATTCAATATAGTATTTATGTCTAAATATGTACAATTTATATTCGTACCTTTGTGTAATGAGTATTGCGTTGAGATGTGTTAAAAGACGATGCAGAATGCAGATTGAAAATTTTACTCGTTAGCATGTACACCTCTTGTATTGAACAGCACATGGGACTGCCATTTCACGTCTCCAGGAAATGGACCGTTTTTTATTTAGCATCAAAACTGCTGACGACTCTAGTGGAGGACAGTTAATACTAAAGTAGGATTCTAATTCGTGACCTTTGGCAACAGAGAACAATGTGCTTATTTTTGGACCACGAACTTTTAAAGTTTAACGTCAAACAGTTAAAGTGCCATTGAAAAACGACGAGACATTAAATACATGGCAATAAGAAATGTATTTCATTTTAATGAAATTCTTGAGGGAAGTCTAGACTATTTCTCATTTTCAATTATTTTGTGGATGCTTTATTTTAGTATTATAAAGAACAATATTCTATAACATTTTCTCCCCCGACACCACCTCCCCCCACATACATCTCCAGGTGAGCCGAAATTGTGACTTATAATTATTGTTAGGGTACGTTAGGCAAAGAGATAAATCAGTCCAAGAGAAGAGCAAGGTTTTACATTCCCGTTTTAGAACTCGGAACTTACTAGTACTGACGTCGTTGGAGAATCAAACACCCGACGTATCATAGAATATTTAAACCGTTGACATTGATGGCAAATAAGATATCAACATAATGGACATATATATTGCGTATGGATAATAATAATAATAATAATAATAATAATAATAATAATAATAATAATAATAACAACAATAATAATAATAATAATAATAATAATAATAATAATAATAATAACAACAACAATAATAATAATAATAATAATAATAACAATAATAATAATAATAATAATAATAATAATAACAATAATAATAATAATAATAATAATAATAATAATAATAATAACAACAATAATGATAATAATAATAATAATAATAATAATAATAATAATAATAATAATAATAATAATAATAATAATAACAACAATAATAATAATAATAATAATAATAATAATAATAACAATAATAATAATAATAATAATAATAATAATAATAATAATAATAATAATAATAAAAGAAATTATTATTATTTATAGATGATAACTCAATTACCTCTTCATTTTGAATAAATTTCGAACAGCATTTCATGGACTGTTTTCGTTACTGTTTAATTCTAGTACCAAACATGTTCTGATTGCATATGACAATCACAAATTTAAAACAAATTTTGAACAGATTTATATTCGATATAAGCATAAAGTCCAATCCACTAATGCTAACATATTTAAATTTAATGAGAGATATTAAGGAAGATTTCCTCCTTCCAATTTACATTATTTCACTGTTGTTTCACTAAGTAATCTTAATAATCAGCACAATACAATTCAGAGATAATTCAGAAACCCTATAGGCCTTATCGTAGTATAAAAAAGGGATTTTGTGCATCCATAATGCTGCAAAAAAAGCTGGTTCTAAATAACAAAGGAATTATACTCTCTCTCTCTCTCTCTCTCTCTCTCTCTCTCTCTCTCTCTCTCTCTCTCTCTCTCTCTCTCTCTCTCTCTCTCTCGGAACATTGAAATTAATGTAAATAATAGTTTGAAATTTGGGGCAAGTAAGACAAGCTGAGATAAGCAAATGTGTGGACAACACAACAACTTTACAATTTACAATAACGATCCACCTTGGATGCATGATACAATTATGGCAGAAAAACAACTATACGATAAAATGAAATATACACAAACTACATTACAATAGTTTCTTTAAAGACAATAGAAAAACATTGTTCTAATCAAATTAGAAGATCTAAATGCAGTCACTACAACATTATGATGGTATCATATTGACATTTTAACCAGACATTATAGACGGTATTAATCAGAGAAATTTAAGAAAGATCAGAAAATATATCTGCGAATCACTCATTGTAAAAGTATAAGTGAGGACTAGGATAAGGCAAATAGCGTGAAATGATTTTGTTTTGTGAACAGTAAAAATAAACACCATCTGTTTGCCTCAAATTCCTTAACTTGTCCTTTAAGAGTTATCTACTCCTGTTCTTGACAGCATCAGTGTATCCAAGGATGATGTTTATAATCCATCTTTTAGTACGCCTCAATCAAGCGAGAGCATGTGACCAGAACTTACTGAATACTAAATTTCTAAAAACGATTTTAGTCTCACCTTACAAACTCGTGTTTCCACATCGGTTGGAATTAGCAAACACAGTGCCTGTGATTAATAAAGATTCCTAGACAAGGTTGTGCAAACTTCGTCCTGTATCTTTACTTTGTACTTTACTGAAAGTTGTCGAGAGGTTTGTATATAAAATCTAAATAACTACATCGATGATTTAATTTCACATAATCAAACAGGTTGTTAATCAGGTGATTCGGCAACAGTTCAGATAAAAGACGTTACAAATGCGCGACAGACTATATAAAAGAAGTTATAACCATTTTCTTTTATATCAGCAAGATTTTTGATAGCGTTTTGCAAAAAGGTTGCTCTCACAACTAAGCAAGTATTTGTACCCATGAAATTTGTTATTATGATTTGAAAGTTACTTAATGCCAAGACAAAAACGAGCTATTACAAATTCTAAATTTTCAGATGTTCGATGCATCAACGCTGGTGTCCTCCGGAGGCTATATATTGGGACCTAATAATATGTATATTTCATCAAAAATAGTGTTGATAATATAGAATCATTTATTAGACTCTTTGCCGATTATACACGATTATATATAGTAGTCGATCTTCTACCTGGTGAAATCTTCAAACTCTAGTTTGGAAACGAGACATGGATTGTCCAGACGTAGGCTAGTTACATTTAATCCGATAAGACTGAATCGATGTTAATATCGGATAAGAATGAATCGATGTTAATATCAGATAAACGAAACCATAACGACCACCATATATTATAAATGACCGAACAAACGTAAAATAGGTTACACAGCAGAAACAATGACTTTATACTGATCAATAATGCTGCTTGACACGCGCATATAAAATATATTACTGAATAAACCTGGGAGAAAAAAAAACTGATTAAATTTTTAATTTGAAACTGAATTGATTGTCTTGAAAATTAAAGAGAAATATTATATTATATTAAGTTTTGACTAGGTCGATCAGAACTGGGCCTCATGTACAATAGAAAATTAAGAACTCTTAGAATAGATGAGGTGATGAGAATAACAAGTACAACCAAAAGTGTCTTGTGTACGCTACTTATGAATTTCATTTGGAAAGCCTAATTTCTTGCCATTACAAACATAAATTGATCAAGTTATTTAAAAATTATCACGTATCAGCTCAAGCATATTGTCAAGTTGAAATTCGAACTTTATTATAGAACAGGATGTCTACTTCACTCTATTAGTAAACATTATTCGACCTATAATGAGCAGAAATACATTGTTCCATAATTAGCTTTAACCCTCTATGATTTGAACATGGAAATTGGTACCCGTAGAAACACGAAACAATATTTCATTGCTGTCACGATGTGAAGACAACCCTCAGGTACACAACTTACATGGGGTGGATGGAAAATATCGCCACAAAATTGACGTCTGACCTTTGTTGCGCAAGTTTGCAGCTTGAATCGACTGAAGAGAACAAAGGGGCGGTTATCTTCAAAGAGACGAAGTGACTGGTAAAACCGGAACAGTTAATGTATTCACAACCAAACCCTGTCCAACCGCGGGAGAAAGATATTGGACATGTTCGTACAAAGAGACCCCAGTATCAAATCAGGGCTGAGTTAGGGAAATATGGGCGGGGCACCTGTTTGAACCAGACCCTTATTATTCAGGTCATTTTACAATCACTGCCAGTAAATCCGTGGGAGAAAAGGCTCAAAGAAAGCAATTAGCAGCCAAGGCTGCTCGTAAGAGCGCATAACTTCTCAAGTAATTTTTAGAATCATGAACATTGAAATGAAAACTTTATAACAATGTGTACAAGTGTAATATAAATCACAATGAGTGAACTGTATTCAAGTGACATTACAAAGAAGGCACGAAAACATGGTGGTAGCAAACAAGGAGATTAGAAGGCTGGAGAAATTGTTTCAAGCTAAAGACTGTGGAAAAAAAGAGAGTGATCTTTTGTTCAATGCTCATATAAAGAAGGCACCCAGGAATTAGATATGTCAGCAACACGAGGGGATAAAATACCTTCCACATCCACAGTGATGATATCACTGAGACTACTGCATCCAGATTAAGAGTCAAACGTATTCAATAAATAGGAATGGATACAAAGGCTACATCTTACGTCTAAGAGGGAACACGCCGATAATACCATACGGCGAAATCAACATAATGATGGAAAGAGTTCTAAAAAAAACCATCAACAGTCCTTAAGAAGATACAAAAAAATGTCACATATACTTCTGGAAATACCCTTGGAAGCATCAGTAGAACGTTTTTAAAAGAAATTTGGGATAAAAATAGAATCATCCAGACTAGCAACAATCTTCTATATACAAAGAAATTAGAGGTTGTTTTTTTTTTTTAAATTGAGAAAAGCAAAATGCTAATATTGAAAAGGGCTTTTTACTTTACCGGACTTTTAAATCAGTCATTGTACAAAGGTTGTTTTCACCAAAGAACATGCAACAGGCCACATTCCACACAAAAACCCAAACAATCAGGAGATTCAAGCTGGAATAAGGGCAAACGACTAAAAGAAACGGACCTGTGTAGGGACATCCGAATTAACTTCCAAAACAAACCAACAAGAGTTGAAAAAACAACAACAACAACAATATCTACACTATTTTAATCAAGAAGAGACTCATGGGTGGATAAGCAAAAGACAGAACAAACAAATCCATTTTGCGGCTGCAAGTATCTTCACAGTAAGGAAAATCCAGAAAGCACAGACAAAACAACAAAAACTCAATCAGGGAAACAACAACAACTCCATCAGGGAAACAACAGAACAACGAAGAAAAAGGAGAAAAACTCAAGAACAACACACGGGTTAACAAAAACAACAGCAACAAGATAAAGTTCAAAATAAGTTGAAAAGAAAACACTAAGAACTAGGAAGATGACAATCCAGCCCCAAAAAGAGATCGAAAAGCAGAAACAACAAAAACAAAATGAAGAGGCAACGACAAAACAAGAACAAAGAAGAATCATAACAGAAGCCACAGAGCAGAAACAACAGAAGAAAAAAAAACGAAACCCGTAACGTCATCATCTGCATAGACTAAATCAAGTGAAACAAGACAATGACCCTGACAGAGGAAGTGGAATTTGAATTAGAAAGAAACAAAAGAAGAAAAGCAAAAAGAAGACTAAAGAGACAAGAAGAGTACAAAATGATGGAAACATACATACTGGACTACAGATATATATATATATATATATATATATATATATATATATATATATATATATATATATAGATATAGATATAGATATATATATAGATATAGATATAGATATATATATATATATATATATATATATATATATATATATATATATATATATATATATAGATATATATATAGAGATAGATAGATAGATAGATAGATATATAGAGAGAGAGAGAGAGAGACAGACAGATAGACAGACAGACAGAGGGAGGGGAGGAAGAGAAGCATATAAATAACTAAAATATGTAGTAAGAAAAGATCAGTAAAATCAATATGTAAATATGCAATGAATAAAACATTTACAAAGCATCAAACTCTATAGCATACATGCCTCAAAGAGGTAGCAAAGATTGAAGGTCAGGAGGGCCTCCCCAAATATTCTGCGAAGATCAACCGAAAGAAAGCACCCTCCAAACAAAAAGCAAAGCATTTGAGAGGTCAGAATTCTTCGCTAAATGAGTTATTTTAGAACTTATTCTTGTTTTAATTGTGAATTTGAATACATAGTTATGAACTATTCAGAGTTAGTCTTGCTGGTCTTTTGAACATATGAAGTATAAGCATATCTGTATTTGAAGATTGTGTGTACCTCGTATGATTTGTAAGTTAAGGAATGCATTTGATTGATGTGATGTTGGTAGTTACATAATCGAGAATTTAAATGTGTACAAATGTCTAGGAATTTGTTCATGTATTTATCAGGAGTCGTTAATTCCGTTGTTGTATTATTACCCTTTTTACATCGTTCAAGCGTAATATCTTTATGGAGTGAGAGAAGGTCATGTGTTATAAGAAATGGGCTATGAAGCAACTGTTGTATTTGACATTGCGAACTATATACGAATCATGTATCAAACTATAAGTATTGTTCCATCGGTGACATATAGAATGCATAACACGTCTTAAAGATTGTCCAAAGTATTCCGATCTTATCCACACTTACTGTTGCTCGTCTAATTGAAACATTTTTTTTTGGCAACCCTACGTTGTCAATTCAATATGACAAGCAAGTAAGTTTGACTGTGTGCACTTTCATCGGGATGATTAAAAGATTTTAAAATATACATTTACATTTTCTAACTTAAGCAAATTAAAAGGTTTGAGAAACATTGAACAAAGCTTTGAAAAGTTATTATTTGACACAAATTGATTCTATAAATTGCAGGTAAACGTATTAATCGATCAGTTGAAACTCATTTAGTATTTCTACTGAACCGGTTAAGCGTATGCAAGCTTTTATAAATGTAAAAATAAAGACGAAATGTAAGCAAGCTTATATGAATGAAAACTAAAGACGATTTACTTTGGAATAACAAAGTTTTCACAAATCAATAGCACAGTGACCATCAAAATATGATTTGGATAGATATACCGAGTGGTTTAATAAACATCCGATCAAAATAGAACATATCTAAGTCTTGAATTCAATAACTCAGTTATATGTATATGAAATATATTCAAGCTGAAGAGGTTGATAAAAACTATATCAAACCTGCTGAAGTAACTAAGACTGAGAAAGTAAAACACGTTGGCAGGTTGAATCATGTTCGACTTAAGCGATGGCCATGCAAGGTATAAAGTTGAAACGTACCATTACGTTGGAATAAATTATGAGTCTAAATTGATCTCATCCCAAATTAACAAAAAGCATGAAACGAAATGTACTTGGAAAATATGCTTTTTTTAAATACATCAGAAAAGTTAGTAAAGCACAAAGGAGTGTGAAGTTTTTGGCAGCGCTATAAGAGTGTAGCACTGAGGTTGAATTAACAGTAACATTTACAAAAATGGAACGCATGAATTGAACGTTTATAATGTTGTTTATCGTCCCTTTCAAAGTGTCATCGTCCGTCACAATTCTAACATGTGCTATGCAGCAATCAGATAAGTTAACATCTCAATACATTCAACAAATATAGAGATTTAATTAGCAATGAAAACGTTAACGATATTAAAGAAACCGGCAACGACGCCCATGATCACTTGATTGACATGTAGAGAGGTCGAGCTGATATAAAATGTACCTTAAAATACAAATATCACGTTTTCGTCCCTTTTATGGTAGTTTGTCTTTTTTAGAGATAGCCAAATGATTAATGCATTCTAATAAAACACATTAAAATAACAAACAAGCCAACAGAAACATCCTTATTGATGTCTGATTCATAAAAAAAAAGTTTACAGTGATAATATTAAGTTTGACTTATTGCAAACAAATACAAAGATGCCAACATTTTCACTTATGAGCTAGCCGGTGTATCAAATAATGAATTTTAAGTGTTATTATTATATTAATATGTGATTACAAAAGAACGTTTGTGAAAGAAAAAAGAAATGTGTGATAAAAATAAAATCCAATATATATATATATATATATATATATATATATATATATATATATATATATATATATAATGAGATGTTGAACATCAAAATGAGCAAAGAAACAACGAATTCTTGTTTTATTTAGTATAAAAGATAAAAAACAATGTTACCTTATGAAGTCATAAGAGCCTTGCACGGAAAAAGAATTCAAAATTTCAGTAATGGTGCGTTACATTTTTTTACCTTGATATATACGAAAAACAACGTGCATTTTCTGTAAATGTCACATTTTGGCATTCCTGTGATGAGTTATCGTAAAACTACTTATCGATTTTCAAACTGTCTACCACTGCAATCTAGCCCAGTTAGGTTAGTTGTTTCATTTTTAAGTCGTAAAGAATCAAATACCATCAATTACAAGCAAATACCATCAATTACAAGTAAATACCATCAATTACAAGCAAAGACGTGGATCTTCGCTACTTAGAACATATCAAGCAGCAACTCTAATCATACATCTAATTTGACTTTGGTGACTATTTTAGGAACCAAGTTCCATTGCACATAACTATGGAACAGATGATAATAATATAATTTGAAACACATATCAGATATTTAATGCAAATAAAATTATATTAGTCAACGACTGCTGCATGATTCGATCCTCTCTTCGCTCTACTAGCGGTTGTTGAATTTGTCGCTTTTGCACATGGGCACATGGGCACGAATCCCCGGACATGCGAGAGGATGCAATAGGTGAGTTAAATATATGTTCATCTACGGTCCACCGGCCTGATATTGTTAATACATACTATATGGCGTATACGCAGTTAACTCATGGACATCCGCCTGTCTATCGGCTTTGGGGACACGAAGTTTTGGAACCTGACAGACGCAGCCGAATGTTTGTTCATTAAGTGTATGCCTCTAGCGAGATCCATTTTTTATATTGTTAAGACTCTATGATTCTCAATAAGTAATTGAAAGAAGCAAAACCAGCAAGTTTTATACAACTTAACAAATAATTTAATTATCAAAGTTATCAATGAAAATAGATTAACTTACAGTATTATGAATAAAATTCAAAACGAGTACTTGAAATATGCTATTATACCCAAAAGAATGAAATATCCGTGTAAATTTCAAAACTGGAAACGCACTGGTCTGCCAAGAAAATTGATGTCAAAATGGCGTCGTCCTAAGCTCCATTGAAAAACAGTTCCAAAAATGTACTATAGTCTTATGAGCACTTTCTATCTCCACTGAACAATCCAAGTAAATGTCTATTTCCTCTCAAACAATATCTAAGTAAAATTTAAACACGTCTGCCGACTTAAATTTTACAAGAAAATACGAAATAGGAATGTTCCTTATATACACTCTATTTCGACAAGTGTGGTAATATACCCGACGTGATAGATCTTACTAATCAATGCAATATTTCAAAATACCCATTCAATTAATGTAATTCTTCTTAGATACTACCTATCCTCTCTGCCCAGTTCAAAAAGACGGAATTTCGTAACCATATTTACTAATAAATGTATTATTAATAAATGTCAAGACATAAAAAGCACATATTTATAGATCCTACGCAAGTCATCTTAATATTTACCTTTACACGCGCATCCAAATCCACCTTTAGAAAATTTCAACAATTTGTCGCCATAAAAGATATTTGCAACATAATTATAATATACACAATAATGTCCAGTTACGAAATACTCACACTAATTTATAATGATGTCTCTTGAGTATGTATATTGAGTGGCTGTACTCCTTTTTGTTTCTGAATACCCTACATAAAAAATCACATAAAATCATCTCTTGTTGTTCACAAAGCTCTTTTCACACCTTGTACTTTGCACTTCTCTGTTTTATCCACGGTCCTGAAATCGTATATCTTTAAGCGCAGACATATAATTTCAAATATGTACCGTTTTGAACCCTCATCCTGAACTTAATAATTATCATTTATGGGGTGTTTTTTTGGCGCTGTAGAGAAAGTGTTCTTTATAATAACCATTTTTTTAAAAAAAATAAATACTCGTGCCATACAACTCAATTTCTTCAGTCAGGTCGTGGTTGATCGTCAGAGTAAAGAAAACATCATCCATACTTCATTTGATTTTGAGGCTGTGTGCATTTTTATAATTAAACTTAAACTCCAGTATTAAGTTAATAAGTGTTAATTTCAGTTATAGGATGAAAATAAAGCAGTATATTTTTGTAAAAGAAATCACATACGTTTCATTCTTGGGCATTAGAAATGTAAGTGTTCCGTCTCTACTCATTTGGCCGTTCAATTTCCAATCACAGTGTTCTAATAAGAACTGAATGTTGTTGTTTTTTGTGGCACAATGTTGTCTGGTGCAAGCAGGTGTTCGGTGTAACTCCTATGCAGGTCTAGTGGATATTGCAAGACTTCATCCAATATGTACCCTTTAGAACAGGGGTTTAAAACACGTGGCCATGTCGTATCCTGTTGCCCGCAACATGACTGACATTACAAGACATCACGAGAGATAACAAAGGTGGTGTATCTTGTGCCATCAAAAATGTCCTCGTGGATTGAGTTTAAGACCCATGCTTTCGAAGACTCTTCTGGCATGTTTTAGCTAGTGTATAAATTTATCTATGCTTCTGTGTAGGTGAAAGTCACTTAAATCTTCATGTTGGTTGTGACTGTCACATAGCCTAACGACAAACGTAATGTGTCTGATAAGTTATCCAGGTGGGATGCTTTACTTTGTAATCACCGTGACGTTTTGGATTGGTTCCCTTGAAATGTTTCTTGCGAACTAACGACATGCACCCCTCAGCGTTATCCCCTTTCAATAAACAAATGTGTAGTTCTGTTAGTAAGTTATTCCCGTGTGATACCAGTCTGTTTCAGACGTGACTCTCTCAACTCCTACCAGCAGTGCAGATGTAGTTTGCTGGATAAAGCTGCTAAGATATGTGAGACGTCTAAACAACATCGAGTATCGAGTATGCACGGCGGGTACAATGGTATACATTCTGCAAAGACTTAGAAACTATTGATGCAATATGAGTTGCTGTTTTGCATATCGACATTATGTGCTTATTTGTTATCCGTGACAGAGGGTTGTGGAATAAATTGGTCTTGATTTTGTCACGAATCTTAGAAGTAAGCACCATGTTTTCTAATATATGAGCTTAAGGTCTAACATTATTTGCAAACATAAAATATTCTCGAAGCAAGCTGTTTTACATTTTGATGGAATTAACTGAGCAAAATGAGACATTTAAGGAATTACAGAATATTGTTTTGTCTTAGGTCAACTAAAATAGTAAATATAGGACTTCATAAAAATTTCTGTATAATAAAGATTTTGTTTTTTCTTTATTCTGCTACAAAGACCTAGAGTAGTAACACGAATTGGGGAAAAGGTGTTCTTTAAGGATCTTAATTTCTTAAAATGATTCAGAGACATTAAAACTTGTCCTTAATATTTAAGTTTATTTCGGAAATTTCATTGTCACTGGTAGGTATGTTATATTTAAACCTTGGTGAAATCATTAGTGAAGCAAGAATTACAGTCTGAAAAAAAAAACAGAACTGGACTTTGTTACGTGCTTAGGATCGAATAAGCAGCAACATAGAAAGAAGTAAAAATAACAAGCTTGTAAAAATTTAACAAACAATTTATTGAGTACAAATATTTTTATAAAAGAAAATATTTAAACCTACGGTTTTAGTGAATCAAGTCCAAAAATTAATCCAAAAAGAATTCACAATATAATCCACTAGTGGAATTGCAAGAGTCCTGATAAGAAAATGTCCTAATAGTTCCCGGTTCGAATCTTGACGATGTAATCCAATATGGACGACGATGTCACGTGATGAAGTCAGTTTTAGTTTCATAATAATTAAAATGAGCACAAGTAATTTCTAGATAAATAACACAATAAATTCCTCTTGATCCCAAACGAATTGAAATGATTTACACTCAAACAATTAAACACATCTTTGTATTCCAAAGCCCAGACTAACTACTGAACAGTTAGTTTATAAAACATAGCTATATACTGATTCTCTCGTAAACAGAAAGGGGTCATGTTATTTTTAGAAGGTCACAGAACGAACCCATGCTCGCAAAGTCACGTATGCAATATGATCTAGAAAGATGTCCTTGGAATCAACCAATCATTTTTAAAATAAAGCTCTAATGTCCTTGCAATCAACCAATCATTTTTGAAGCTTGTTTACACTCTGAAGCAATGTCAGAAAATGAGGTTAACATCTGGTGTTTACTTGTAACGTATATAGGTCATCCATTTCTATAAAATCTCTCCCAACTAACGAATTTTAAACCCAAAATGTCAAATTTGAATCTGACAAACAAAATTAAATGATTTAAATCAAATATACGTAACAACTTAAACAGCTCAGTTTCAGAACTAAAATGTGGAAACTTAAGTTTGGGAAGAGGAAAATGATAGGCAAATGTACATACACAAAGGAAGGAAGGATACATTCGAATACAGAGAGAGAGAGAGAGAGAGAGAGAGAGAGAGAGAGAGAGAGAGAGAGAGAGAGAGAGAGAGAGAGAGAGAGAGAGAGAGAGAGAGAGAGAGAGAGGAGGCAAGTACGGATGCAAAGAAAAGAAATGGAAATGCAATATAGATTTAAAGACTTGGAACTGGCTCGCGCGCACACAGGAACTTACACAGAAGTTCAAGTTTGTATCTAACCATAAATACTAGCTTCGTATCCCGTTTTCAAAAAATGAAGTAGATCAATACTTTCCTCACTTTGTACAAATATTTTCTTCACTTCAAGGAAATTGCTCAAGCCTGGAAACGTTCAAGAGGGCATTGGCCTTTGTTATTACCAAGTGTACACTTCACTGTCGGTACAAAAAACGGTTGACGTGGTTAACAAAATTTGTCTTGAAGGCTTATATGTTGGAACATGTGGCATATCGACATACGTTTATGAATTGCATAAAAGATAAAGAATAACTGAATGGTCGTGCATAGCCAAGAAGGTTGATAAAGATTACAATAGCATTGGATATCTCATATTAACGGAAGAGTTCAAGCATTGCATTTATAGATATGTTAAGACCACTTTTAATGAGAGAGAAGTGGAAACGTCGTACAAGCACCAGGAACTGCTTGGAACGTACTGCTATAAATAGCCAAGATTAGGAACGATCTGCTTGCAAGCAATAACAAACATTTGTAAATCGAACTTGGTATCTAGTTTGGAATATCCGTGGTGAGTCACATTTTTATGCTCGCGCCAACAACCCATACGTAGATGGATATGATTCTGCCCTCCGAAACAATTGCTCATGTATATTTAGTTGTTTGTTTTTTTTAAAGCTGTAGGATTGGGTTATACTGCAACCAATGACCGTAGAACATGCTGTATGGCTGTATCCTTTATAGTCATTGCTTCTCCTGGATATCCATAACTATTGATCGATGTGGCAAAACGATGATAAAATGTGCCGAAAATCTTCAAGTACAACAGCAAAGATTGATGTGTCTGTTGTATTTATCAAAGACTAAATCGACACATATAAGTAATTAAAAGTTTTTAAATCTGGCTATGAAAAGAGCATACATTGCTGATGTTGTAAGTAAACAATATCTGAAAGTGAACATCTGCGAATATTCCAACTCCCATATCAAAATTGTAGCTATTTACACCAGCTTATCAAATAAATGTAAAACGAAATTCTTACTGGCAAACATACGGGGGTCTATTATTATTCAGTTGTTATATCAGAAATAGTGATTGGAAGCTGAAATATCAGACTTTAGGGATTCTTAATTTGTATTATATCCGAATGAGACATTATTTGAAACATTTACGGTTGTAGGCAATTTGTATGCATATTATTCTCCTCCATTCCACTCAAAAGAACTATTCATTTTTCGTTCCATTTTTGTTTATATTTTCAATTTTTGCTCTCGCTCAATACGACACAGAACTAAAATTTATTCATCGCCTGTAACAGCTGTGACGAATTTCGTGCAAAACAGTTTCACGCGACAGATTGTGCTTTTGCTCCGATGCATGAATGGCCATTAAATGACGTATGCAACAAGTCTATCCATATTATTTTCGATCAAACGGTGCCATACGTTAAACATTTTGTTTACGTAACAGCAACTAAATGTTATTAGTCAGAATTTAAATTAGTAAATTAGTCGTATAATACCCTTTTCAATCTTTTTAGATTAGACAATACACATTCATAACTTTGGAAATAAGAGCATTATAATCTTCATACTTCTCTGAAATATATATGCTATATCGATATAATAATGTATTCATCAATTGTAAAGAAAGACATTCAAAAATTATGATATTTATATGTCTTGCATTGGATCATGGTTATTTGTTATCATTAAAATGCTTCTTTTTTCTGTACTAGTAATGGAACAAGCAGATTAAAATAAACCAAACCAATATGAACTTTGTAGATGTTTGCTCTTGCGCTTAAGAGCAGCTTTTAACCTAGTCCAGTGATTTATACGTGTCACTTTTCCTACATTTTGAGAAAATACGTTTTCTGAATACCACAATCGCCACAGCCACAACAAGTAACAGTGCACCACTTCCTGCACCTACCCTGGAAAGAAAAAAAATGTATGTATATATATATATATATATATATATATATATATATATATATATATATATATATATATATATATATATATATATATATATATATATATATATATATATATATATATATATATATATATATATATGTATCGATCTGATCGATCGGTCGGTCGGTCTGTCTGTATGTCTGCCTATCCATCCATCCATCCATCCATCCATCCATCCATCCATCCATCCATCCATCCATCCATCCATCCATCTATCTATCTATCTATCTATCTATCTATCTATCTATCTATCTATCTATCTATCTATCTATCTATCTAATTGATTCCAGTTCTAACGTTCACAGTTCTAATAATAGCTTCATATATTATAGACATTTATTTCGGAATGATTCAAAAAGACATTATAAATGAGAATTAGACTCAAATTCGCTACCCCAGATATATTATAAAACACAATTCACATTAAAGTATAAAAAGATAATAATTTTTTACTTCCAAAAATAACGTTTTGTGTGACTTACTTCCTCTATGTCTCATGTGCTTTTTATATTTTTATCATGTCCGTGTCATACAAGAAGATAAGAATATAAATGGAAATATGTCTTTCTGATGTAACAAGATACAGAAACAGAAATTAAACATGGAGGTGTGGACACTGTACCCAATATATATGGCGTCCTTGCTTGGCGAGCTAATCGGACATGCGTACTTGCTTATCAGCTCGAAATGCTGAAAGGAATATCAATCAATTAAATGTTAGGCAACACCATTATAATACTACGAAATGATTGTAAGAAATACAAAAGTCACGTGGAAGGTCTCTCTCTCTCTCTCTCTCTCTCTCTCTCTCTCTCTCTATCTCTCTCTCTAGATAGATAGATAGATAGATAGATAGATAGATAGATAGATAGATAGATAGATAGATAGATAGATAGATATGTGTGTGTGTGTGTGTGTGTGTGTGTGTGTGTGTGTGTGTGTGTGTGTGTGTTATCATTTAATATTACCCAGTAGCACTAACTCTGCAATACCAAATACTTTTCAGCATACTACCAAACAAATTGTTTTTTTAAACAATTCTTTAGACAACTTCACCAATAATTGTTACCTGAAACATCCATTGTGACATTATACTAATATATTCTAATTTGTAATAACTGTATTTGAATCAGCATGTCTCATATATACAAATATACAGGAATTCTTTATCAATAGCTGAACCGATTTATCACAAAATGTTCTCTAATCTCATAATTTTCTTTTGTTTGCTCTCTCTCTCTCTCTCTCTCTCTCTCTCTCTCTCTCTCTCTCTCTCTCTCTCTCTCTCTCTCTCTCTCTCTCTCAATGAAGTACACAGTTACTTGTGATTGAATGTTAGTGTAATATGAGTTGTGAGTGATTTTGACGGGTCTGAGACTATGTTCGTTCAAGTTATACTCACATATGTAGAGCTTTGGACAGGCTGTTCGCCCAGTGCTATCAAGTGTGCCTCAATTATGTGGTTACATGTCAGACTGACCAATGATCGTCTGAATCAAAGAAAAATGTATGGAAGCAAATATAAAACCATTTTGTGGTATTTTGAATACGTGGTTTTTGTACTAGATGGGCCAGATTATTATGGGTTTTTTTGTGTGGCTTTCATTGTTGCATCTATGTATCGTCCATAAGTAGATACAGTCTTAATTTTAAGTTACTAGTTATTTACACTTTGAAAGATTACAACTTTTGCTTGCGAAAAACAATGTTCACCTTACAATGTGTTAGCAAGCGAACATTTTTTTACAATACCTTTTTACAATACCTTTTTTCATTCAGTTTATCCACAATCGAAGTTCATAACGTAGTAATCACGAACGTAATAATTTTAATGTGTATACTAACATAGTCTAGTTGTTAGAATTCTCTCTAATGCTCTAATTGCCGTCTTTACACAAAATAAAACAATGCATTTAGGAATATTCGTAAGATGTGGGATGAAAGAGAATGCGTATTCAAAGCAATAACATATCCCAGTATCAATATAAAGCTCTGCAGATTTTCATGATTTTGGAAATTTAACAAATTTTGAGGAGAATTCACTGTTTTAATTTGGATTGAGATGATTGACGTGCCCGACGAGCAATAGGAGTAGGGGTGTTCATGGTTCTTAGTCACTTTGAGTCTAGACTCATATTTTTCCACATCTGTCTTCATTACCTTTTCCCTTTTACTGAAGAATGCGTCGACATCATCAATTTCACCTAAGCTTGTACTTCGTCTCGTCTGGGAGTAGGGGAATTTATTAAGATGGTATTCCGACTAGAGTGGGAAGAGTTACTCTTCGTTTCGTTTACCCCCCCCCCCCCTCCTTTTTTTTTCAACCATGTGGCTGCATCTGTCGTCGTCTTTTTCCCTTTCCATTAAAATTATTGAAATCTCTCAGATTATGTTAATCAATCTCGTATAAAGCTAGCTAGCACTAGAACTCGAGATTTACGTCTTGGACTTTTAAACAAGACCACAAAGTGTTGATTTCAACTGTTCGTAAAATCAGCTTTACGTTTTTGAAATAATGGTTTGTGACGTCTCTAAAACTTGCACTAGAAAGTTCAGTTTCTTCTTCATCTTCTTCTTTTATCAATCTCTATATTAGTGCATCCATGATCAGTGCTGGAAACTAAATTCACTTTTTCAGAATTGTATTTCAAAAGAAACTTTCTGTCGTATCTTCAGAAATTTTGAGCAATGACTACAGCATCTCGATGATAATTCCCATTACTACACCAGAATATATATATATATATATATATATATATATATATATATATATATATATATATATATATATATATATATATATATATATATATATATATATATATATATATATATATATATATATATATATAATCCACACGTTTCTTAATATTCTTATTCCGATGGTCATTTAATACTTGTTCGAGGTTCTTCAAATGTCTTTTTACCGTAATTGTAATATAAATCGAAAATTTAGTCCCAAAATCTAATCTTTTCTTTCCTTGACAACGTGTGACTTTAGGTTATTACTTTTAACAATATGTCTACAATTAAAACACTAAATTTTTTACAAGTGATTTTCAGCTGCTGGTTTTATTTCAAGCGATATTGTTTGTAACAGGCAGAATGCTGTGTGACACAGAACGTTGTTCCCATTTAGCTTCTTTTGGTCAGAAAGGTTTGATTTCTTCAATGTTATCAGTGTCATGGAAAAGAACAGTGATTTTCAGCTTGTCTCAAGAGAAAACATTGCAGGGAGCATTCGTTAGAAGCAGCAAAAGACACTAGAGCACAAACCAGTAAACCAAAATTCAAGAAAGAGAGAAGAGCAGAAGGAACAGCGGAATACACCTAACTTGTACCAGAGAAGAAATTCAAAACAGAAATACATTTAACGATGTCAAGAAGAAAAGGGGCTAAGAATATGTGCTTTGAAATGTCATTGTCATTCTGATTTACCGAGAATATGCAAAAGCAGACGTGTCTTTTTATCTTGATATATTTTTCGGGAGGGGGCCTTTTCTTATTCAAGTTTTTTTTTGTTTGTACTGTTGTTATATATAAGATAGCACATACTCATTACGAAAGTGGGATGTGACTTTTATTTTGATTTGGCAGTCATTCTATAGTATATGATTTATGTGTGGCAATGGAATGGCTGTTACAGTTTATTTGTTATTATTACAAGCTACGGATTTGGAATCATTACCTAAACCTATCCCACAGTTATATAATACTCTTGATGTTTCTGCTTCTGCGGTAGTTGTAGCAGTGACTGCTTAATGCTGGTATCTAAGTGGTAGTGGTTATCATTGATGTACAGATAAAAGTTAGAATTATTCAGGTTAAATAATTTTTAATTCATACTATACCAAGATATGAGCATAGGTCTGGGTGTTACAACACTCACAGACTTACCTGCATGCAACAACTTCCATTTCCCCTTGACCAAACACGCGTCCCCTCCCCCCAAAGATGCGACAAACATTCCTTCATAGCATACACACCAGCTTATCGACCCAGTAAGTATTATAGTGAATTACAAATATATACCATTACGAGCTGAACGTGACGTCACACGTCCGTTGGTTACTAATTTAAAGATAGCTAAAGAAAGAAACTACTCAATATCATCACACTCAATGTGTTTGGTATTTCTATTTATATCTATGTTTGTTCACAACAAACTAAAACATGTAATCATCTCTAATGTTTTTGGATATAGTGTGTTTATAAACCATCCTATCCTTATTTGTGAATAATAGTGTAATGTTTGTTAAGTATAGTATAATATATGTAAACACTTCTACACTTTTCCCCGGTTAGTAATTGTCGGGGGGTTTGGGGCGTTACCACTGCGTGTTAGACTAGTCAAAGACTTGGGTGTTTATTAGTACTCTAAAAGTGGGTGTCGGATAAATGTTAAAAATGGATATGGGATAGTACACAAACACTGGATGTTAAATAGAACTTAGAAATGTTGCGTTGGATAGTAATCGAAATGTGGGTATTGGATTGTACTACAAATGTGGGGTATTGGATTGTACTACAAATGTGGGGTATTGGATTGTACTTCAAATGTGGGGTATTGGATTGTACTACAAATGTGGGGTATTGGATTGTACTACAAATGAGGGTATTGGATTGTACTACAAGTGAGGGTATTGGATTGTACTACAAATGTGGGGTATTGGATTTTACTACAAATGTGGGGTATAGGATTGTACTACAAATGTGGCGTATTGGATTGTACTACAAATGAGGGTATTGGATTGTACTACAAATGTGGGGTATTGGATTGTACTACAAATGTGGGGTATTGGATTGTACTACAAATGAGGGGTATTGGATTGTACTACAAACGAGGGGTATTGGATTGTACTACAAATGAGGGTATTGGATTGTACTACAAGTGAGGGTATTGGATTGTACTACAAATGAGGGTATTGGATTGTACTACAAATGAGGGTATTGGATTGTACTACAAATGTGGGTATTGGATTGTACTACAAATGAGGGTATTGGATTGTACTACAAATGTGGGTATTGGATTGTACTACAAATGAGGGGTATTGGATTGTACTACAAATGAGGGGTATTGGATTGTACTACAAATGAGGGGTATTTGGATTGTAATTAAAAACGAGTATCGGATAATAGATCACTAAGTTATTGATAGTACATAACTATTCACATTACATTGATATGGACAAATCTAAAATCTCATATTAAATATTTACATTTACAGCGTGTCCCGTGCATTTTTAACGTGAAGGTGAGTTATTAATAACATTATATTATCTCCCATTTGTCCACTTATCAACCCATAATGTTAAATTCTTGTTTCTACCCATATCGTTCCACAAGGTGAAATTCCCGTTTATCCCCATACTATTCTGGCCAGCCACTTCGAACTACGTAACCTTAAACCATGTTTTAAGACAACCAATTCTAACTATAAAACAGTGTGTCCTCAATGTGAATTTCCCGTTTCTCCCGATAATCGTTTGCCCTCTTTCAACACTGAAGTTCCGTTTTCCTCAAACTTTGCCACTTCCGTTTTATGCTCTAAACTTTACTTTGCGATTTGAACCGAAAACTGTTCGGATGATTTTGGTAGTAACACCAACAAAAATACACAAAAAACAAAACGAAATATTAACGTATATATAATACCTATTGCCAGCTGTGTAACTTATTATTATTTTCCCACTTTCATCTTCCATAAATACTGTTGTGTTGAGGTCACCGACGTCAAAGTACAGGTCTTCCGGAAAACTCGGACGTATCTGACATATCTGAATAGTAAAAACATCGTAAAAATGTTGTATTGAAGTACTATTAGAAGCTTTCACAGTAAATACGTTTCCTATCCAAAGCATGTTCTGCTTTGTTTAATTCTTGATGAACATAACTCTTAAAATGGCAGAATCTTTCGATAACTTACGTGTAATAAAGAGATGAAAGCACGATTATGATGCTTATAAGCTGAGTAAATTATGCTAGGACATACGTTTATCTCATGGTACAAATATCTAATTTAGTATTATTCAGATTTGATCATGTTTAACTTTTAAATTGAGTACACAATATTTATGAATTGTGTCTGACATAATGTGACATTGATGATTAAGTTTAGCATATGATATAAATTATTCTTTCATTAATCAGGTTGCTATGATGTCTTGCGCTTTCGTGACAGCAACTGTTCAAGAATGCGTGAATTACACAGTCTGCTTGAAGACAAGAGCATAAATCCATGACCAACTTTTATCAGAATACTCGGAACAGACTTTCAACCATTCAAGACTTCGCATTCAAGATCAAATACTTTTCTCGTTCTCTGCCGTACGTTGGTACACATCAAACCATGGACCGCACCGGTAGTCTAATTAGTTAGAGCGTGATCTTCAGATGTGTGAATAGGCAAGTTTGTACCTCGACCGAATCATATCAAAGACTTATAAAAATGGAACTAACAGCGGCCTCTTTTGGCGCTCATAATTAAGAGGTTAGTGTTAGAACTGGTTGGCCGGGTGTCAGGATAATGTGATTGAGTGTGACATGATGTTACATGTCTGCGACATGATGTCCCAATGCTAGACATCACTATAAACTACCACACTGCAGACATTGTAGCGATATGACTGATTTATCGTTAAAGCTACGTTTAAAATCCAAATCTATATAGCCTGATCACGGTCATTAATTTGTATCGAAACAGACTCTAGACTCTGATAAGTCCATAAGAATCACAAAAGACTGGCTAAACCTGATTACAAAATACAGTACTGCTTCAAACTCTTACCTTATCCACCTTTGTTTAATAGCCATCTATTTAAATAACTAAACGTTTGAAGCAGAAACCATGTTTTGTTCTTTTAAAAGTGATCTTGGCTTTTGACCTTTGGCGTTAGAAGAAAAGGAACGACACGACCATTGTACTCTGGTCAAGAACCTTGCCCTTGTGTTTCGCCCAGAGACAGCCATTATCACAGCAGCCCTCTTCCTTTGGAAGCTCTTTTTCAATCTTTGGTTTTTGCAAGTCACTGCATTGTTGACAATATTGACATGAGATGGTGTATCATTCCTCTCACAATAAATTAAATGCAAAAAAACCTTTATGTATAATATCTGAAGCCTCCTAATTTAATTATGCCAGCCATTTCGTTCTATTTCTCAGGTATTGTTTAAAGTACTACAAGACATTTAATTTTAGCGTATATTGCGCATCATTATACACCTTAGCACACCGAATCATTCCGCATTAACGGAAGTAGTTTCTAAATTCTCATACTTGTATTTTCTGAATTGTTTTCAGCATAATATGTTACTTTTTTTGTATTTCACTGTTAATATAGTTTTATAAACGTTTTTGCGATGACTTTAAAATCTTGAAATCGGCCTGAGAGCCAGTCGACTGAGCTAGAACGGTTATGCAGCATTCATTTAAAACGACCTGTAAATGGACAAGCAAGTAATTGTTTCTTATCTGAAAGTGTTAAACAAGAGATAAAAGTCAAAATACTGTTAGTTAGTCTATCCACAACATAAATGACATTGAAAACCACTTAATTAGATATTAATCTATTAATCTTTTCTTATTAATTACTGGCGAAGTAGTTTCCTGGATCAACCGTCCATTCAGATCTCGACAAAGGAGCAACTCTTATAAATGATAATTTTATTCACACGGGGGGGGGGGGGGGGGGGGCATTTTGTCCATATCATAATTTGACTGAAATAATATGGCTATTTTTTCCTTATAGTAGAATATTTAATTGGTTTAAATATATATATCCAAATTAAGAGTGGTGATTGGCATATGCTTTTGTATGTGACTATAGCTGATGTATTTGTCCAAACTGAGTATAAAATACTTACGAACCCGGGTAAAACAAGTTTGTATTGTTTGGGATGGAGTAATTATTTTCAATAATGCCAATTAACAAAGTAATGAATGTCAAAGTCTTAAATATTTTTGAACATGTTTCATTTCATCTCACACAGGTTGTGGAACGTATTTCCTGAGTTTCAAAGGATATTTTAGACCTCTTAAAAAGATAAAAAATTTAACTGATTTCATAATTAAACTTTGACATATTAACTGTTCCGTAATTTGTTCAAAAACTGTAACTGTTAGTGTGCTGTACAGTAGCAACAAATGCAAATTATGAAATGATATCATGATTTTGACATTGAAATGAGCACGGCAACGACTCAACGATATGTCACGTGACGAATAACAATTTATATAAAAGTGAGTTTAAAGTTAGTTTACCGCCACATTGTAGCAGCTCCCTTGGCTGAAATTGTTGCACACGCTGAGAGAATAGTTGTCTCTGTTATGGATATCAGTGACGTTCTGAAACCTGCAAGGAAACAATTGTATTATTTTTTAAAGCTCGGTTATGACTCTGAGCTAAAGTAAAGTTTGAACCTGTCCAGCGTTTGCTATAAAATTTATCAACCGACTGAAAGAGTAGAAAGGATCTTTTCAATATATTCCTGAGAAATACCTATGATTCAATTTAAAATTTAATAGAAAAAAATATATGTTTGAAACATCGCCATGTATGTATGTATGTATGTATGTATGTATGTATGTATGTATGTATGTATGTATGTATGTATGTATGTATGTATGTATGTATGTATGTATGTATGTATGTATGTATGTATGTATGTATGTATGTACGTACGTACGTACGTACGTACGTATGTATGTATGTATGCATGTACGTTCGTGTTTGTGTGCGTGCGTGCGTGCATGCATGCACGTATGTGTTACGTTATCCTGCCAGTGTATGCGTAGATCAGGGGAAGAAAGCAAAATGGTTAGAAGCCATATGTATGTGTAAGACACCGCAGTTATTGCGTTGAAGGCTTTGTTCAAGAACAAAGGACCCTTATAGCCATCGTAAATCTCACCACGTTGATAGACAGCCCAGGGATATTGTCTGCTAGTTGAATATAACGGGGTAGAATCAACATCTAATCGGAATGGAGAGAGCGTATGGTCGCCATTTCAATCCGAATTTAATTTTGTATTTTCGAGCTAGGAACTTATTAATTGCCCATACATCGTGCTGGAAGGTTTTAAAGCAATACTCTGGGAAAGCCACTCGTAATTGGGCGGAGAAACGTAAAGGTCAGTATAATTTGTTTTGCTCGATTGTTGCAAAATATTACGGCATTGTAACTGTAAATGTGTGCACTATATATACTTCATTACTAGAATCGTTGGTACGTAGAATTACATTTGCAGTGATTAATTTACAAACGTATTTGAGAAATGAGCTATGATTATGTAAAGAATTATGGAATAATGTAGAGTGTTAGCTCGTGATCAGATTTAATATTGAAATTAGTTTTTAGGTTACATCGTGGTAAACTAATGCATTTATTCATTTGATATTCTAGATTTTTCAGCTGTTGAATTAATTTGTAACTTTGGAAAATGGTTACAGTGTTCAAAATCAGTTGATATGCATGAAAGGACATCTCGAATTATGTTATTGTGATTTATCAAAAGACTGTTTTCATAGTCAGAGACCACTACAGGCACATCAACACCTTTGGGGATGGTTATTATTTCAAACACCATTATAATTTAATTAGAACTTTCTTCACTAGGGCTGGGTTTAAAACAGTACTCTTTTGGATTTAAGTCGTAATACGTTTTTTTTTTATTAAAAAATTCACTTTGTATTCTAAGGAAATATATTATTAATTTAACTTTACAAAACCTGTTGGTTTTCCCTCTTTTCTTTTACTTAGTTTAAGACCGTAGATTCGTACTACTAGTTCTTTATGCTTGGGGTTTAACATAAATACGGTACGTCTGGCAATGGTCATCTTCGCCGCACCATGGAATGCTAAGTATATATGATCTGCAGATATAATTCTGAGTCAGGTCGAAGACATTTATTTGAAAGCAAACATTGTAGTGTTATTGTTCCAATTATTGGGTCCGGGAGAGGTATATTCTAAAATTAAAGACACTGTCTTCATCCAAACTGTTCATGGTCACCAGTGTTATCCTCTAAAACGCTTAGCTTGAATTTCTGTTTTGAGATTGATCTTCGCTTAATAGGTGTGAAGTATGTTCCTATTAGCATTCAGTTTTATTAACCTGTTCAGTTATCACCTTAGTCAGATATTTGAGAGTTACCTAATTAGTTTTCTGAGTGTCGTTGACAGACTCAATTAGTGATGGTAGACTGGAATATTTAATTACGTCAAACACATTGGTAGGATTCAGATGAAGCACGACAAGATCAGACAAATTATAGGAATCACCTTTCTCATTGTGAATGACTTATTTCCAAACCCATGCATCAATCCATGTTATGCTACAGGTTGTGAGTTTTTGTTTTGTAGTCATATCATTACATATGTGGTAAAGCGCATAGAGCTTCTAAAGATTAAACGTTATACAAAGTCGCCAAAATAATAATAATAATAATAATAATAATAATAATAATAATAATAATAATAATAATAATAATAATCATTATTATTATTATTATTATTATTATTATTATTATTATTATTATTATTATTATTATTGGTCCTTGGTCACGTCTATGTTGGTCATGGTGGGTGCATGGACGTGGATGATAGTCGTGTGTCTTTTTCCACAGTGGGACTCACGTTAACATCAGTCTGTCATTTACGTTCCATCTGGATGTGCCAGCTAGCTAAATAGCTGTCTGTGATTCATTGTTAAACCCAACACGAGCTTCATTCCTTCAGACACTACAGAAGAAGGGGTCACGGGCAGTGCATTTTCCTTCTTCGGTCGGTCGAGTTTCATTGTTGGCTGCTTGATGGATGTTGAATATGGAAAGTTCTATAACAACTAGAGCTGTTCTTCAGTGTGGTCTGTCTGTCCTTTAGTGTACATACATTCCAGGAACCGGTAGTGAGTTACGTAGCCTTTACTTTCTTGTCAGGTTTTCGACAGCTAAGGTGTGATACCCGTTAGTCGCGGTATGCTGATTAGAGTTGAAATGCAGCAAGCAAAGTTTCGGGCACATGTTCTTGCACTTCTGTGTATTAATAACGTGAGCATAGTGATCCTAGAAAAGGCTGCTAAGTGAAAAAAGGGGTCTTCGAGATGACACTGCTGCTTCGATTCAGTTAAATGCGACTGTATTTCATCAGCTGTGCGAGAGATGGATTAAACGAGTGACAGTTGCACAGAGTTGACTCACTCTCTCTTTCCAGGACTGACTGAATCCAGTGGTACAATGATGTCGCAACATTTTTAATATAGATAACATATCAATCTGTAATTCAAAATGCGGGGTATTTAAACACAAGTGATTCTTATGGTATGTAGATTCTGAGATGCGTATTGATTATTTTCAATACATACTTTTCTCTGAAATTTCTTTTTCTTTTGAAATAAATAACATTCTGAACAATAATTATCATAGATCGCAAAACAAATATTCATGTTTTGCCTAAAACTTAAGATCAGTCTCTTTTTCTTACTACCGATTAAATGTACCTCTCTATCATACACATTCTGACTTACAGATGGTTCAATGTATCGTAATACACGTTCCTAATCAAAGTCTACATTTCTGATTAAAGAAGTGTTTTACCATATGCTTTGTTGTTGTTTTTGTTGTTGTATTAAGGTTTGACGCCATTTTTCAGCACAGGATAGTCTATACATGGCGGCCAGTATTAATGGTAAGTGAAGAACCCGGGAAAATCCCCAGAAAGAACCACCGACCCACGAGAAGCTTTCTTACATACCCACAATGGCCGAATCCAAGACTCGAACCCACGCAGACAGAGGTGAAATGGCAGTGATCCGTAACGGAGAGAGCTTTAGACCACTCGGCCACTCGGGGCCCCTCCATATACTTTGTTATACCAGGTGACAATAAAATGGTTTAAAACATTTCGATAATGGGTTTATATTTTACTAATTGTAAATTCCAATCAATATTTCCCTTCAGGTAGCACGCGCACTTTGTTTAGACTGAGGAATAATTAAGGGACTATTCCAGTGGTCTAAATGATTAGAGCGTTCGCCTGGGATTCAGTTGCGTGTTCGAATCCCAACAGAGTCGTACCAAAGACTTATAAAAATGGTATTAACCACTGCCTTGCTTGGAGTTCAGTATTACAAGGATAATACTAGAACTGGTCGGCCTGATGTCAGGAAAATGTGACTGTGTGACTGGTTGGGACATGATACTACATGTCTGCAGCATGCTGCACTGCATTAAAATTCCAAATAACACGCACGCACGCATGCACACACACACACACACACACACACACACACACACACACACACACACACACTATGAAGTCAAGTATTTATGGTGGTCCATACAGCTATTTTAATTGTTGCATTCACAGTAATATTCTTTTTATTTCCTTAATAAAACGATCAGCTATATTCAACGATAATTTACGCCTTCGTCCAGGCATGTTTAGTACACCTATCATGTTTGAGACATAAGCTGGGATAACTGTATCGTACAATGCCTTTCTTGTGTAACATTACGTTACGTCACTAATTGAATGATTTACTAATCAGTTTACTATTTTCCTCATTCATTTACTTACTAAATATAAAGAATTTACTTGGTGTAAGATTACAATCAACCGTCCTACGTACCAATTTACCTACTTCCTTCCATCATTTTTTTTTTTTTTGACTAAGTCAGCTTATTCTTGTGGGCCCTTACTTTCTCAATTCCACTATGGCATTTGCCCAAGCCATGGCACCAGACAACAAATTATACATATATATCTATAGCCACTTAGGTGGTTAATAAAACTTTGGTGGAAAAACGTTTTAAATACTGCACATATATTTTTGTAGACATTATTTTCTGCGCTTTATTTATTTATTTATTTATTTATTTATTTATTTATTATTACGAGGAGTTGAATTATATTCATAGGTCAATTTCTTTTGTAGTTCGTGGCAAGAAAGAAAACTTGGCACTTCACAAATAAACAGTGAATTCAAATTGTAATATTGTCTTAACGGCACAGAGCTGGTATACTAAAATGTAGGGCTTTGTATTTCTTGTTTAGACATTTAGCAGTCTCAGTGACGTCATTGCATTCATATGTAATTTTTAATCTGTCTGTGCATGTTTTCATTCCGATAGTTTTCTCCCACCAGTTCTCTTCTGAATTAATTCTTGATGTACTAGGAGCACACCAGAGGTGTAGCTATGATATTTTGCGCCCGGTGACGAACTATAAAATTGACGCCCCAGCCCCCTCCCCGTTTAATCACATTTTTCTATTACATTGAATAAGGAAAACAATTTAAATTTTAATAAAACATTGTATTTAAAGAAGCAAATTTATAGAAATTATAGTACATGACCCACTCAGTCACTGTCGTAGACTGGTTTACATAGTCTACAAAAGATTTATTTTTCTTGATTTCACTGTTGCAAACTGGTCAATTACTAATTATAATGTAACGTTGTAAGCCTCATTTTGGCGCCCCTGTACCTTGGCGCCCGGAGACATATGTACCCCCTGCCCCCCCCCCCCCCCCCCCCAGCTACGCCTCTGGAGTACACAATTATCCTTAATGGGACATATATACAATGATTGAAACTCCATGTTATTATTCTTGCAAGTTTGCTATCAGCTGTTAATACTGCGATTTATTTTATTGCTAACGGTGTCTCGTTAATCGCCTTATATCAGGTTTGCTTCTTCTTTATAATGCTACTGTTATTTCCATTATGTTCTTCCTGTTGTCGTTGATGATGATGTTGATGATGTCGATGATGATCATCATTAAAACAGTCTTTGTTCAACGAACGATGATAACATTACCGTAGTGCGATCGTAGCAATGATGAAGTTTGAATTAGTTTTCATGGCGGTAGATAATTATAAAACAATAAACTTACCTGGGCGTTCCATTATCTATCGACAGCGCAGATAGATCTATGGTGTCCCCATTGTCCTTTTGACAAGAGCAAGTTGAAGTCTTCACGCACTCAGCTGTTCCTTTCCATGCGTTGACTGAAGAAAACAATACAAACAGAAAACACACACTATCTATCATGGTAGAGCGAAGTTTAAACAAGACCTCGGCAATTGTTTGTGTCCTTATCAATAACTATTTTTGTAAACAGAATAGTTAATAGGGTCATGTGTGTATAGTGCATTAATACATGTTCAAATAAACCCTTCAATATGGCAGCATCGATGATCCAAGTTTAAATATGAGCACAAACATGTACCACAATATGTGTAGAGGGATAATACAATCTACAGTAACTGATCAAGACATTTGTATCAACACTTCATATACACACATGCGTTTGACACTTTATCACTATCGCAGACCAAGCAACCTTTACGCTGATGTTTCATTCTGAACAAAGTCCCACATTGATAGATAAATACAATCTTTATCATCTGAGATTTTAGTAACCAAGATCGGACAGAAAATGTTTTCCTTTCTTTATATATATTTATTTATAATCAGTGTATTGATCTGCTCAATCTAATCAATTTATACTGGTTTAAAATAATAGAATTGCCCGGCAAACGAAAAATATGCGATATCAAAAGCCAAAAAAGAAATATTGTTACACGCACAGGGGTATTCACTTGACCGAGCGGTGTCAAAACCCTGGCGCGAGTCACGCTGGAAGTCATATGTTTTCCCCAAATTTCCAAAGACTTCCATACAACTTGAGTTGTAAAATGGAAAGAAAGACGTGTCTGCTATAATTAATAATCTTTGCTCTAATCAATTGGCGACCCAGAGGAGACAACTTGCCCAAGAGTCCATTAACCGCACCTTAGCATGGTTTTTAAATCTTTATCATCCTATTTCCGTACCGCAAGCCCGTCATGCCATAGAAATTCCACTAGTATTCCCTTACTAACTGGGAAATATTTAACTGCGCGACCCTAGGCCAGTCAATCCACAGAATTTCCGGCGTATCACGCTCATATACATACGCCCATTTTCCACTATGGACATATAAACGGTACCTACCAAGTTCCAACTTATTGATTCCATTATATTCCCCCCATAAATACTGCCATTTCAATCACATCACTTTTATACACCGCGGAATTTTAATATGGACAGTCATTCGGCTTGTACCCAAATTCACTACTAACGACCCCAGCATGGTTCAAATTCACTAACACTCGTCTCTGTGACGTTTGCTTCTACCAATTGGCTAACTATTTCAGGCTAGTAATATTTCCATGGCACCTAAGACTAAACACTCACACAAATAAATTTAAGAATTGCTTAAAAACGGGATGTTGTCAAATATTCATACTCCAAATTTATTACAATATTTTTATCACGTGATTTATCTTCGGATCGTAAATTTGAAGAGCGATTTTATTATTTCAGGTTCGAATAAGTGGTCTCTATTTCAAAACGCCACCTAGAGAGATGTTAGTATATTAAAACCGACTTACAACATCAAGAATTCATATGCACGTTGCGAATACGTGATCGTGTGATTCCAAATCGCTATTCCTGTTTGCTATACTGAGATCTAGTATTCTAGCTTCAATTACGCGCATTTGAGCTTTGTGAACGCGAGCTGTTTTATACTATGGTCATTTTGACTTGCCAGTTAGATCGATTTCGCGATGCGGAGAGCACGATTGAGTGTAATGGAGAGCACGAACATGTGAACAACCGAGATTACGTGAGTGCGACTGTATTTTATCGTCTACTTTTAACTTAGTGTGAAAAGTGTTTTTAAAAAGCATTATAGCAATTTTTATGTTGTTGTGGAAGAATATTTTAGATATTTCATGAAACCAAGGACCGACTTAGCCACATATAAACTTTCCGTCATCCAATCATCACGTTTAAACTAATCATGGCCATGGCACGTTCAGTTCACAAATGGCATTACATTCTTAATATGATTTGGACATTTTCTGTTTAACCTTCACCTAGACAAAGTTAATCGACCATACAATGACTAGTTTTTAAAATAAATTTCAAATCAAGACATATTGTTTTTGACATTATAATTGCAATTTTGAAAACATTTGTTGACTGTAACAAAATTTTGGAAAGAAACACTGGGACCCGATATGGGGAGGATGATTTATAATGGGGGGGGGGAGGGTGATTATAAATCTTCCAAAACCTCGCCAGTTTATTTGACTGGTAAGAAAAAAAAATCGCTATAAGGTGTTTTTGTTTATAAAAAATGAATATATCAATACTAATAAGCAGCAAATTCTTGCAGAACAACATATTCTTATTGGTCAAGTACTCATCCACCCCATCTTTGTGTTCAGGTACCTTTATGGCAACGCTTGGTGCATAACTAATATGAATATGTGATTAAAATAATGCATCCAACCAGATAACATTAAAGAAATCATTTTAGTATTTAACAAATAATGCATTTTTATTTTCACCTTGTAAACACACGACTGTTTTGTTTTTTGTTTATTTAAATCATTAATTTGAAGACTGTCAACCTGTCCATAAAAGTACGTTCCAGAACACGAATTACGGTAGTTGCCTGTGTAAATTCTTTGATGCATAAAATATCTGATTCATAAATGGTGTTACATTACTGGGCTTACTAGGACAGAAAAAAACAAACAGAGATTAAAAGTAGAGAATCGAAGATAATTTTAGTACTCAATTTGTGGATCACAATTGTAAGAAGTTTAATTAATTTATTTTGTTTTTGTGGAGATGCCAACTGTTTGTTGACGAATCAGATCGCTTACATAACGCCGTAAAATGTTGTTAATGTGTGGTTTGACAAATGACATGATTTTAGCAGAAGAATAATAATTTTTAAAAAAAAACACAAAAAAGCGTGACTTTAAACCCATACTTATTTTGAACCCATGCAGCCCAAAACTAAATGTCAAAGCGCGTATTTGGTAGATATACTATATAAGTCTACATATTCTGTACACTGATAGTCGTATTTGGTGGATACACTATATAAGTCTACACATTCTGTACACTGATAGTCGTATTTGGTAGATACACTATATAAGTCTACATATTCTGTACATTGATAGTCGTATTTGGTAGATACACTATTTAAGTCTACATATTCTGTACATTGATAGTCGTATTTGGTGGATACACTATATAAGTCTACACATTCTGTACACTGATAGTCGTATTTGGTGGATACACTATATAAGTCTACATATTCTGTACACTGATAGTCGTATTTGGTAGATACACCATATAAGTCTACACATTCTGTACACTGATAGTCGTATTTGGTAGATACACTATATAAGTCTATACATTCTGTACACTGATAGTCCTCATAATTAACCTATTGGTTAAATGTTAAAACAAGGTATGTATAAAAGTTCCCTTAACAGTCTGTAAAAAGCTGCACCAGACGTGCAGACGTGCCTTCAATCTCTACAATTTACTGCCAGTGTTTTGCCCATGGATTCGGGTCACAATCATTACCTCTGGGTATGTACGCACGAATGTATACCCAATATATTTCTGAGTATTTTTCCTCACTGTTTCTTTTTTTTGTAGTTATAAGCCTTGGACTTTGGTTTGAAAAATAATTACTTGTTTTGTAGAATACGAACAGTGTGTGTGTGTGTGTGTGTGTGTGTGTGTGTGGTGGCGACAGTAGAATACGAACAGTGTGTGTGTGTGTGTGTGTGGTGGCGACAGTACACAGTGAGTGATCTGGCTTTCATTCGTGCTTTGACGTGAAATCTGTGCCTCAAGGAACGTTGTTTTGTTTACAGTCAGCCTCTTCAACCAAAACGCTAGCTTAAATATAACCTTATTCTATGAAAGAGAGGTAATTCACTCTGAGTTTTATTTTATTTTTTTGAAGATACTTTCGCTTCACAGTGAATTACCTCCCTTTGATCTTATAAGGCCACTGCCACAATGTTGTAAATTGGATGGTAAAATGTCACCATGAGACAAGTGTGCGCTTCGAGGTCTGCATCACAATGAAGTTAGATTTCATTTGCTGCAAAATTATCTTTTCAGCTGCTTTAGTGAATAATTTAAAATATAGTCTTCAATACATTCGAAACTAAAATCAGGAATTCATTACTAGCATTAATGGAAAATGGGGCCGATGATGCTGCGAGGTAGCCAGCAAGAGACGCCACACTATACAAAATCGCGTCACTTTTAAGTGCATCGCTCTGTAGTTGAGCATAGAAGCGGTGGTTTGATGCTTGTGTGGGTCCGTGGCGAAATGACATATGCTATGTCCATTTAGGAAAGTTTCAAGAGTGGATGCGAGTGAAATATTGCAGAAAAGGATTTTTAAAATATTTTTATTCGTCAAATTAGTCCAAAGTAAAGATTTATTTTCTTTTTTCAATCTCATAATGTGAAGGTCTGTGATCAGCAAGAACTAACCAGAAATTGTGCAGAATGCTATCTCTCGCCTGCTTCGTGGGTATACTGCATAATCCAAAACTTTAGCAAAGACTGTTAATCAAGAAATTGCATACAATTACAATCACAATTTACAATTGATGGGTCTTAAACATATATTACAAAGTGAAGGCACGTGTTAATGAACTTACATGACCATACATGCAACAGTGTATAAGAAAATAAGGTACATGTATTGAGCCATAACATGGGTCCGTCGTAATTTGGTAAAACAATTGTGATCGCTGAATGTATCTATATACAATATATTTATTTGTAAACTCTATCAATTGTATGTGCTCCATTATTAATGAAAATTTCCCATCAGTCTGTTTTGACAATATAGGATTCATGTCTTACCTAACAAGGATGTACAAACAAACAATCATTTTATTTTATTTGAAGGATTTGTTTTATTTTTATTTAAATCGTGCAGTATGTGCTCTATTATTATTATTATTATTATTATTATTATTATTATTATTATTATTATTATTATTATTATTATTTGCTGTTATGCAATGGTTTTAGAATACGGGGTGGGTGAGGCGGGGGTCAAATAATCTAGCATTTTTAAAATATTCCGAATTAAAAAGAAAACAATGATAGTATTATAGTATAGCTAAGAATTTAACACTTAGTTACTCAAATTTATTCGCTTTCTGCAAGAAATGCAAGGTATATATTTATATATGAAATTATATTTATAAATTAAATATGCATGTTCTGGAATTGATGCATTCGTGGTAGAAATAAAAAAAAGTTCCATTGGGGAATCACTAGAAGGGCCATGATGCATTCGTGGCAGAAAAAAAATGTTCCATTGGGGGATTACTAGAAGGGTCATATTATATAAATTTTGTATGAAGTTGAACGGCTAAAGAATTCAACACTTTTGACATTGTGCGATCTGGTAATGTATTCCTGTTCGCTTTGTCATCATCATCATCATCATCATCAACAACAACAACAACATTATCATCATAATTATTATTAGTATTGTTATTATTATTATTATTATTATTATTATTATTATTATTATTAGTATTATTATTATTATTGCTATTATTATATGTGCATGGACATCTCTCTCTCTCTCTCTCTCTCTCTCTCTCTCTCTCTCTCTCTCTCTCTCTCTCTCTGAATGGATGATGAGTGCCATAGCTGATTTGGTTATATATCCATCTTTCATTTTCTTACTGATTTTTAACTGATATTTATTCATTATTAATTAATAATCAGACAGGCAACTTAGTCATAGATAGACTCTGTAGATAAATCCCAAGGAAAGTACACATGTATGGTTACGACCAACCATATTTTTGTAGGTTACTTGGTATAATGTCTATTTCAAGGATTTGATCCAGCACAAAATACTTTTCTCTCTCACTCCACATTTATGTGTAGTTTGTCCGTTATGCATGAGTGGGAAAGGGAACGCAAATCAGAGAGGACTGTGATGAAAATGTGTATCCTGTTAAATTCATTTAGAAAACGAGAACGAATAATAATTTATATCGTTATTTTCATATGTCTATAATGATTAATTTGTGGAAATTCATCATTGATCTAGAATCAATTACAGACGGTCGCAAGAACGTAAAAAAATATGCGTATAATTGCACCATGGGCGGATCACAATTTGATAAATCAATAGTATTGCTATATCTATTTGCGTTATACCAACACTTTATACGTGTATATCTATATACCAGTTGAATAAAACTAGATGAAACATAATACATTTGAAAGTTTAATTCCTGTAGTAATAGTAATGTAAAGTTTTGCAAACATAACCATTTTTCTGGGGTTTATTTGTTTGTCTTGTCTACGTTTTGTATTTGCCTTTCAAAAAGAATCATTAAGAGTCGAAAGCGCTCAGTCCATCATCTTAACCTGAGACATTCATATGTATGTATGTATGTATGTATGTATGTATGTATGTATGTATGTATGTATGTATGTATGTATGTATGTAAATGTAATTATGTATGTATGTATTGTGTATGTATGTATGTAAATGTGTGTGTGTGTGTGTGTGTGTGTGTGTGTGTGTGCATCTTATATATGTATAATGTACCCTTATATATCTGTGCATTTTTTGCACTTGTACTCGACTTATGAGTGAGTATATTTTGTATATGTTTTATTACGCCGATATGCTCATTTGCAAAATATATGATCAACATATTGAATGCAAATAATACAACAGTCTTCTCTTCTCAATAGTATCTCAGAAATTCATTTAAAACTCTAAATATTCCTCCCCACCTTAACCTCACCGCACCCAACTCATATGTATGAATAACAAGTTGATTGTTTCAGAGGCGTAGATAGGTGGGGGCAGGGGGTACATATGTCCCCGGGCGCCAAGGTACAGGGGCGCCAAAATGAGGCTTGCAACATTACATTATAATAAGTAAACAAGGGTAATAAATCGGTCACAAGATCGCTGGGGCGCCAATTTTATAGTTCGTCCCCGGGCGCAAAATATCATCGCTACGCCTCTGGATTGTTTACTTGTAACCCAACGTAAATATATTCTGAAGTTTGTATCAAGACTAATTACCCTTGCGTCCAGTTTATTATTTTTGTAGCTTGCGTTTTATTTTTGTTCTTTGTTTTTTTTTTAAAAAAAATTGTTATTATTTGTTTGTTTTTGTTTGCTTTTTTGGACGGGTAGGAGAGTGTAGGGAAGGGAATGATGGGCTTCCGATATTTAATTACTAAAAGATTTTCCTCGTAAAAGATCACATTATTGACATATTTATTTGCAACTCTTGTTTGCATTCTTCCTTTTTAATCGTACGAATGCGACTGTCATGCATTCAAACATGAACATGGCAGGAGGTGTTATTCTTATTTTTTTTTAAAGTACCTGTAACACTGTATACAATTTACAAGGAACAAATTATGAAAACAACAATTAAAGGTGATTTCATCATTTCATCAAATATTTATCGGATGAGGAAATTGTTGCTCAACTGTGGCACATTGAGTAAAAACTTGAATTTGAGGGGCAATTGTTATATGAAATGGTCAACACATATCTATTTATCAAAAGGATTATTTCTTCATTAGTTTGAAATTAAACTAATATTGTTCAATTTTAAACGAATCAATTTTCTTGCTTCATCTCTTTTATTTATGCGTCCAGTTTTCTATCTCCAATAGTTTGGAAATAAATTGTAGTTCATTTTTTTAAAATAGTGACATTCCCAAACTCCAATCCTATTGTTTCATGATCTTATCTACTTTCTAAATTTCGATAGCCATCTTTCCTAAAACTCAGGCATTTAATACGTAGGTGCATGAAAAGTATGACGCTTGTCAAAATGAACTGCAGCATGTTTTTATTTATTTATATGTCCTATTTAATAATGGTTATTACTTCCCTTGCGCGAGTTATCCTTATTTGTTAAATCTACTTCTGGTAAGCAAACAATTCAATGAAATGACGTCTAACAAAGGAATCGCTGACCCGGACATACACCACAATTAATTTTACTATATGTTCTCTACATATATTTCTCAGAACTGACCTTTCAACTGTGTGACAATCAATACAAATCATATATTAATCTAAAATACATCCAAAGATAACTTCACGGTGAAGTTCTTGTCAGGGGTTGATCGGCATTTTTTGAGCGGCTGCACTATAAACAGAACAGCATGTAAACAAAACACACATTTCACTTCCGGATCATCACCAAGGCCTTATTACTCAATGTGCACTGTCGCCAAAATACACACAGACAAACACTATCTGAGCTCATATTCTCAAGAATAAACAATTACCTTTAAAATCCCTACCAAAAATGCATCAATATAACTCACCACCAAAATGAGAGAGGAAAAAATGTTCTAAAAGTAGACTAGAACTACATTCGTGGTACTGAACTGGAAATAATAATTGTGATGCGAATCCACCCGTGCTCTTTTGAAAAGCTATTATTTCGTGAATTGAAGGTTTATTTAAGAGATCGAGGTGCACACGTGTCATGGAGAAAATATTCTGGAGCCACTGAGTTTAAACGGCTTATGGATAATGATTTAACTCATTTACCATTGTTCAGAACAGAAGATTTGTACAATTAACTTGTAATGAACAGTTCAAGAACTTTTGATTGTAAAATGATGAATGCCAAGAAGCAGTTGAAGGCTAAAGTTTTTTTTGTATGAAGACAGGCATATGCACTCAGTTGCATATCACGCAATTTTGCAGGAGTGCTCGCATTGCTATGTGAAGCCTTAAGTAGTTATTGCGCTTCACATGATTTCTGCTGACCTTGCGTCTGCCATTTTTTGCTCTTCAAAATGTTGTGAACAGGTCAATTTTAGCTTTATTTATCAAGTGCATGCAAGGGGAGGTAATTCATCAGGTGATTTAACAACCCTATTTTAACAGCGCTATATATCACAACACCACGGATGTCATCTAGCTAAAGCTCGTTTTAAGAATAAACAGAGGACTGTTTTTCTTCTGTGTTTAACTTTCACTATATTAGCGATTAGTCACTTTTATTCAAAAGCAAAACATCCGTCAAACTCTCATTAAAAATCATTTAATAATACAATACTGATAATAATACAATTCTGAGAATAATAAAATACTGATAATAATAAAATTCTCTCCAACAAAAAGAAGCAAAATATAAAAGGATCTCACAAAATTTCTTTTTCTAGTGCTAATGCTATATAGTATGGAGGGTTCAGTGCCCCTAGATATGCATGCTTATCTTTTGCTCTTCAATACAACTGACAATCTTTCTGTATTCATATGAGGCCTGGACCCTGTCAGCAGAATTACAACGAAGAATCCAGGCACTTAAAAAGAGATGCTACAGAACCATCCTTTTCATCTCTTACATGGACCACATCACAAATGAAGCAGTGCGTAACATCATCAGGCACAAAGAAGGCCATTATGAAGACCTCCTCATCACTGTCAAAGAGAGAAAGCTGAAATGGTATGGCCATGTCACTAGAGCAGACAGTCTATCCACAACAGTAATGCAGGGTAGTGTCCAAGGTGGTAGAAGTAGAGGTAGACAGAGAAAAAAGTGGAGTGACAACATCACAGAATGGACCAGAAACGTTTCGCGGAGACACAGGCACTGGCACATGATCGAGACAAGTGGAGGGAACTGGTCAGATGTTCAGCAGCACAGTGCCTCAACAACCACACCAGGTCAAGAGACTGGTGATGATGACAAATGACACGATTCTGATAAACTATATTGCGAAATACGGCAATGAGGTTGATTCTGTATTCAAGAAGAGGATGATTAGATTTATTATAAAATGAGATTCCTGCGTCGGGGAGGAGTGGTTAAAGAAATTTGTAGGATGACATTAGTGGCAACCAACTAACATACTTATAATTTATTTCTTTTAATAATGAGATCCATTGTAACTACGGTCGCCGTTTTGCCCTTGTTCCCGACGTCCAAATAATAAACGCATACATTACAAAAGAACATATTTCTGACCAACGCCTTGTTGCATTTCTGAAAACATATACTTTACAGGAATTAATGCCTGTATGAATTTATATACATGGTATGATATATGAAAAAATCCAAAACTAAAATGAACTAGATAAATCCCACTGTATAAAGTCATCATTTAGATGACAAGTAATACAAGGAACGATAGTCCTAACAAAATCCCTTTTGTGGCACTAAGAATAATGGCTAAAGAGTGTACATTCCCTGTGGATGCGCTAGCTTCGGGGTTTATGTTGCCTGATAATGCACTCCCTGCCGTCTTTTGAGGCTTCGACCCTTCAGTACCCTCCATCACTTGTTGGTCATTATCATCAACATGGACCTCAGAAAGGATCCCGTGCTCCCAAAGCATTTCCCATATCTCCTCTCCAATCCCTTTTCCAGTGACCAAAATATTGTCAATGTCGACAATACTGGAGGTAACATAGCGCATTATAGAGGGACCAACGCGTGCAGTAAGGAAAGCCGTTTTAAAGGAATTTGATTTTGGTATCCGGTTCTTATCATCGTATTGGATCTGAAAATATGAAAGGGATGACTAAAGTACTTGCATAAACAAAAGAAAACGGAATCATGTTTATACATGAGTTGAAATTCTTGCATAAGAAACCTTATAGGATATGGTTTCAATAAAGCACGAACTTGTAAGGCGAAAAAGATTGAATCAACAAGCTGATGCGTTGGAATTACGGCTTTGCTCAAATGGGGTCATGATATGGTATTCACACACACACACACACACACACACACACACACACACACACACACATTATGTATATATAATGATGACAAAACGTCTTAGAGGCGATTTGTGATAAGTAAGATTATTCAATTATTATTCATTATATCTTATTTATTGCTTAACGTTTTCCTGTATTAGCGTAATGACAGCATATGACACATATCATTCGGCACACTGTGTCGTAACACTTAGAAAGGAAAGATAATAAATCGTGTAGCAATTATAGATTACTGTATTCATATGGAAAAATGTGAATGAATGATTGCGGATTAATGTTGCACAAGCTATTGGAGAATTAATGCGATAAAACGAGTTTGCACTTTCCATACAAATAAAGTAACTTTTTCATTATATTCTCATTTTCTTATTCTTCTTAAGGATTAATTATACAAATATACACAGCAAGAAATAAAATTATTGAATGTATGCTGTATTCCAAAATTAATATAAAACCGTACATTCATCAATAAAAAAACATAAAACAATATTAATGCGCATTTAGCACGGTACAGAGACCTTTGACCTCAGTCGTTTTGGCCTACTTAAAATTGAAAATTGGAGTTATTTTATGAATGATTGCGCTTTGCAACAGCTTCTCCAGTTGTCTGGAATGAATCTATTGGGGGAGGTGAGCGGCTTTGGTTTGTCGATTTTGATCATTCCCGCTGATTATGGGCTGGATTTATTAGCTGTGATAATTCCAAGCAAACGTATGTGTCTGTGATTTGGGCAGAGATTATTGTGTCTTGACCCATATACATGACTGTTTCTGTTCTTTCACTGGATGATTGAAATCATAATGTGGGGGAAATATGAACTCTTCCAAATGAAATTATCAATATGACCACATGGGAACATCATGTCCAATTTATTTTGAGCGCTGTATAAAAATGAAGCCCATGTAAGTTATTTTTGCAGAACTAACAAAGTACATTATGAAAAGTTCAAGATGCAAGAATGTAAGTATATTGTATTGCCATGTGTATTACCAGATAAAGAAGCAATGTTTATGCCTTGTTACTAGTGTGCTCTTGTAGGGACCCCATCTATGTTAACACCATTATCGCGTGTATCGCTAGCCTATTTCTGAAATATTGTATCAAACAAGCTAACGGGAAAAATTGCAAATCAGCTGGTGTGTGGCAGTCCATTCAGCCAGCCGAAATAAGAGTTCTTCGTCGTCTTGTCTTGTTGGCTCTGAAGACTTTACTCCTCGACCAAAACTTTCAGTTACATTTGTTTCTCGAATTTAGTACTTTCACTTATAAAATGGCACGTCTCTGATTGATAAGTAAAACGCTTTGGCCTCAGTATGTTATTCTGTACTATTTTGTATACCCATACATCGCTGATAATAGTCTACACCGTTTAGTTTACGAACATTTCTCCTAAATAACCCTTTAAATGATCAGAATGATATTTTCAATAATAAATCTCTCACCTTTGTAGTGGACATTGAAATGTCAGGTTCAATCGTTTGCTTATTTTAAATTTACATTCAAGAATCAATAGACTCGTCCAAATCATACACTTTATCATCTTTACTTTAAAATGGACGAAACAGAAGAAACAACTTAAAATAATGAACGATTCTGAAAATGTAACGTTCACGGAGACAAAAACGAGTAAATAATAACGCGTGTTCCGTAACATGCTATGCATTTCTAATCTCGTGATAAATTTACATGAAATATCTGAAAATTGTTCGAAAAACACAAGGTCAAATACAAAGAATGGAAATCATTTTGGACAAAAATTATAATAGATATATTAAGTATAACTGCATTACATAACTATAACAATGTTATACCATTATAAATAAGTTACACTAATGTAACAATAATGATTAAGGTTACACGGTACTTCTCTTTCGTTGGTTGTGGTGTTGGTGCATTCAATGGTATATCGGAAGAAAGAGTAAGAAACGAAACTGAAGTATCTTAAATGTCACGTTGCTAATATTTTCTTCAATTATTTACTGTCTTATATCTACAGAAATAAGACTTAATTGTGTCTCATCAAAGATATGGAGTTGATAGATGGAAAATATTTGGTAAAGACTATAACATTTGAATGGAAGTCGTTTGCTTGACTGTGCCACCATATTCTTGTAACGTCAGGCGTTGACAGTTCTTATAATAACAACCATGTTCACAGTAATGGCGATGAGACGAATAAATCAATGATGCAGATGAATATTTATAATGATGAATATAATGAAGAAAATAAGAATAGTATGCTTAAAATAACGATAGTGGTATCCGCTCTCTTGTTTCAGAGAGAGAGAGAGAGAGAGAGAGAGAGAGAGAGAGAGAGAGAGAGAGCAAATATGATAAACAACTAAGTACGATTGGGGATGTTTCCAATCCTCAAGAACCTTACATATCATATTGGTACGACCTAATTTAAGGTAAGACTACATCAAAGCGCACATCATCACCATTTTCATACATTCATTTTTGTACTTGAATACTTTATACATAGTATAAATTTGACAGTTTCGTCACTATCTCCCACGTACCTTTAAAACCACATCGTTTTTCAAAATGTAGGCTTCATAAGCTCCGAGATAGTTGACAATGGTTTTATCGAGAATCTCAATCTCTTTCCTGGCCTTATCTAGTCCGTCTCCACATACTGGAAATACATGAGACAAAAGACTAAATTAAAAGACGTTAGATCTAAAGTTTATGCGATGCATGTACAATTAGAAGAAAGAATATCAAAATCGGAGCATGCAAACATGGGTAAGATGACATGTTTCCTTTACATACATAAATTCTACATATGTGTACGCTTTATATTTGGGATTGGTTGGCAACATATATACCATGTTCTGAGTCATGGTAATTTACGGAACAGTGAATGTCTGTTGGTGACGCATGGAATTTTCTGATTGCATTAGGTATATTAACTGTCAGGTACAAAATTATTTTCACTGAGTACAACGTCGTTCCTAAGAAATCGCATCTCTCAAGTAGAATTGACCACCTAGTTTTAGACTTAGAAATTTTTACATAATTCAAGCAGAACAACATATTATGACCAATAATCCAGATGACCCTCGAGAATACGCCCATGTTAACAAAGCATTGTTAAATGGCAGGAGTACGCTAAACATATTCATGATAGGACTCAGAAATTCCTTAGTTCTGAGCGTACGACTGCAATATCATAAACTATAAATGCATCTTAACAAAGTTGTATAAATAAATATTCAAGTCGAAGCATTTTGTCAAAATAGAATTTCGAAATCTAAAGAATATAAATAGTACCGTCGTATCTCAGCCTTTGCTCTTGTCCGCATATAGGGCATTGATGCTGATACATATTGCAGAACTTAGAAATATCTACTTTTAGGTCTTCGCAAGAGGGATCAGCCTGCCTTGACAATCTGCCGTTCATTTGCCCCATCTGCTGCATCTGGGACCCTTGACGTGGAAATGACTGCATGTCTGATCCCTGGATAACACTTCCAGGAACAATCCCATCTGGCACTACGTTGTCGGCCTGATTTCGACCTGATCCACTCTGAGTGTTTATCTGACCCGTCTGTTGTTTTGGAGCATTAGATTGTGAGTTGGACGGTGAAGCCGAATTAATGTTACCCTGTTTTTGTCCTGAGTTTGTTCTCAATTGGGAGTCATCGCTAGAAAACGTAGGTGACAGAGGGATTCCCTGAATCATGTTTTCTTGATTTCCGACCAGAGGAAACTGTATGCCATGACCTAAAGCATTATTGTTTGCCAGTTCATCCACAAGTGTTAGTCTCTGGATCATATTAGGCTGACCTCCAGTTTGTTGAAACTGTCCCCCACGTACAAATTGAGAACCTTGAGGAGTTTGTATAATCTGGTTACCCTGACCGTTTAGGCCTATAGGCATTGAATTCATTTGCCCTCCTTGTAGTGTGAAATCTACGCCAGGGTTAATGTTTCCTTGAGTCATCTGCTGGCTAGGCGGAAGTACCTGGACGTTCGTAGGCTGGCGTACTACCTGAACGATCTCAGGACCCTGAAGCTGGCCATTAAATGCATTCATATTTAAATTTGTTCCTTGATTCCCAACATTTCCCTGATATTGGGAACGTTGGTTCTCTTCAGGGTTTATTATCCCATCACTTTGAGAAAGGTCATCTTTACCTATGTAATTATAAAAGGTTACCAGATAAAACAGTACATGAATACTAAGTTTACATGAAATATTAGATGATAAAAAAGAGATCCGAAAGGGAGAATATAAAATCTGAGATCATCGACAAATAACGCCGCACTAGAAAAATGAAATAATATGTAAAGAATTAATGTCGATATATCTTATCGATATTAGCGAAAACAAATTGCTTTGAATATCTCGGCCAAATATCGTAAGTTATAATTTAGCAAAGCGTAAATTACAACTGACAGGAGCTCATAACTTTAGTAAATATAAATCCCTGAGCATTTTAATACAACTTCTCTTCGAAGATAACAATGACCATTTCCATCCACTTTCACTTTCTAACTGAATTCTTCTAAATTGATAGCATGAATATATTCATAATTTTATTGCAAAGAATGCTAGTTTCCTGTTTTGACTACCTAATATAATGTTGCTTCAATTATTCCATTCCTTTCTAAAATAAATAAGAATGAGTCAGCACTTACCGTAAACCGCCTGAAATCTACCAAGGGCCTGCTGAAAGACCCCATTGAGGCTTTGTTGGAATTGACTCATTTGATCCTCCACCTGGTTCATAATAGCTGGCATATTTTCTAACAGATGATGCGTATTGGTCTGGATCCTCACCACGAACGGCCTGGCGTCTCGCAACTTTGATGCCAACTGTTCAGCAAGATTAACGGTCTTTTTTTTGTTCGCGTTCACGACCTTTCTAGCCGCTTCTCCGATTTCAGGAATGCGGTCCGGCAGTTTTTTAACTTCCTCAGCCGCCGTTTGAATATTTTTTGCAAGACTTTCCGTATCTATAAATTTCTTCTCCCCTTTGTTTAAGCTTTCTTCTAAAGTTTGTAGGCTTTTCTGCATGCCGCTGCTATCCGTAAGTGTTTTGCCTTGTTTCATAAGGTCATCCGGGACACTTTTAAGAACTACTTTAGGCGTATTCTCTACGAACTCTCTCATGCTGTTCTCGACATGAAGTGGGGCTTTCATTAAATGGATCCCAGGAATGAGGCTGGGTCGATCTACTACAGCATCAGTGAGTGCGGATGATGGTATCTTGCATTCAGTGAGTCTGAAATCAAACAAAACAATTGAAAACAATGTGCCTGAGATCTGCAATATGTATCATCAATACCAATTAAACGTTCATTTCGACACAAAGTTTAACAAACTACGTGAATTACTTTCAAAGCAATGCAGGCCAGTGCCTTCAGGCAGAGCAAATAGAAACTATAAAACCACATTAAAGTGACCTCCAGAGCAGATGAAGTGCTCTTTATCTACTTCATCTTATTTTGCGAATGAAGCGCACAAATTCATATTTTTATAACTTTTCAAAATGTACATTTGATAAGCTCCGATATAGTTGACAATTGTTTTATCTTTAATATTTATGCATACTGTCGACGTCTTAGAACACTTTCATTCAACTATATCAAAGGCATGCTTAATACTCCACATTCGATGACTCTGGGTAAAATTTCTGTTTTCGAATATCAGAAAAAAAGGGTGTCAAAGAGATTGGTAAGTCGAATGCACGTTTGAGACAATCAGTCATTAATATAATCTCTTTTGACCATTCTACAAAACTAACCTCGCTGCACACATTTTTCGGACACAGGACTTGCATTGTTTTTCTAAAAGGGTGACATTTTCCACACATTCTTTGGTATATTCAGCGAGCAAAGTACGTATAATTTCTGTCCGGGTAAGCTCATTAGATAACAACTCCACCAAACGGCTTTTCACAGCAACATTGATCACTTTGAAAGAAATAAAAACGCATTATCTAACTGTATTTGTTTGGCCCCAAAATGCGTAGAATGGCGAACAACAAATATTCAAACAATTTTTTTTCCCAAAAGTAGCTTGCATTGTTTTAAAATTCGATAGACGTTTACATCAAAACAATGAACGACTTAGGGCACAATAACGTGAAAATAACGCAAGTTTTCTATTTTAGAGAATGATGCGTGCGTTAGAAATAAACTTTTACCTGGATGTTCATCATCAATACGGATATAATATATATGACGTATAAGCGTACCGCACCACCGTTCACCATGTACATGGAAATAGATTCAAAATTATTAATTAGCACAACATTAATCCGGATGAAATTATCTTATCCCATCATGGTGCGACTTTGCATTGAGCAGAAGCTTTCCATAAAACAACTTAGCTATAGGGATCTTTAAACTGCAAGCTATATTAGTGTTGAGGTGAACAAAGATGGTAATCAATTCTGGATATTACCTCATGTCTAGTGCAACATATGCATTCATTTCATGGCCAAATAATTGAGAAATGCTATCATAGAATTTTTCATAGCGCTTATAATGCCAATAGTATGGAAAAATACACTAAAATGTGTATTATCTCCGATTGCATGTAACTTTTATTTTGCTCAATTACAAGAAAATATAATATAGTTAAATTTCTCAGATCCTACTTAATTTGAGAAATTAAATTTGTTGACAAATGTTGGTGGCTCTAGCCCTGTCCTAATTATTTGATATTAGGTTTATAATCAAGAATCAACACTTAATGTCTGTTAATCTGTCTGTCTGTCTGTCTGTCTGTCTGTCTCTCTCTCTCTCTCTCTCTCTCTCTCTCTCATAGATGCGTATAATTCATGCACATACCTACTGAGCAGTCTTTTTATACTTACAAATGACTTTCTCTTCACCGAGCGTTTTAAGGGTCTCGTTATTATTGGAGACAGCTTGAGCATGCGTCGTGATAGCACATATGCAAAGTATGGTAAAAGACAACATATGAATTGCTATTTTCATTTTAATTCTGAAAACAATAAAGAAAATACATTAACATAAATGTAAGAAAGTATATTAGCATAAAGGACGAAAATATATTAGATTAGGACAAAAATTGAGCGCCATGGATATGTTTCCGTTATTTCCCTTCATACACAACTGCCAACACAATATGATTTCTGTTACTTTCTAACAGAAATATCCGTTATTGATTTCAACCCATTTTCTTCAAATTTACAAAATGTAAAAGAAAATATCCGTGGTCAGTCTTAAACCAGCATATGTAGCAATGTTAACTTAACGCCAGGTCACAATATCCTGTCGTTCAAGGTTAACGCCAAATATTCATAAAGTGCAACTCACAGCGAGACTAACGCATCGATTAACGGTTTGTGCATGCAGTGACTTTTGGGTGGGGAGCAGTTTTATGAATCACGTAATAACTATATTCCCTTACCTAACTTCGCTTACTTATTTGGCTTAGAGTGAAAATTCAATTTAAAACTCAGGCCCGACAGCTTCAGTGGCCTAGTGGATAGAGCGTCCTCAACGGGTGCGAGAGGTCTCAGGTTCGAATTCCGACCGAGTTATACCAAAGACTTTTTAAAAAGTAGTACCAGCAGCTGCAACGTTTTGGACTTGGCATAAAGAAGTTAGTGTTATGACTAGTCGGCTCGGTGTCAATGTAATGTGCTTGGGCGGGACACGATGCTACATGTGTACAGCATAATACCCCAGTGCCAGAATTCATTATAGCCTTCCACACTGCAGTTGTAACATTACAGAAATTGTAAAGGCTATGTTAAAAATGTATAACATTCACACAGAGACACAACAACAACACACAAAAACACACAAACGGACTCACATAACTGTATTATCTCCATGCAGCATCTGATATTATATAAGTTTAGAGTACCATATTTATTTCAGATTTAACAGTAAATTATTGCATGTAGTTAATTTTAATGTATGCTTTAATGTTAAATACAGAAACGTATTGGCGAAATAATTTGCATATAATTTATTCCTATATTTTCTCATGTCAAAATGTAAAACTTCCTATTATGCCATGCGACCCTTTATTGTGTGTGCTTATAGACGTTATATTTGCAGGAACAAAAACGAAAGCTTTGTGTGATAGAACAAATAAACAGAAACTGTATTACGTTTTAGACACGGCAATCAGGTATTGCTGAAGAAATTTGACTGATGCCGTTAGAGTTTGTGTGAAGTTATTTTTCCTTACTTCATTAACAACACGCCATCTGTGCTGCATTACTGGATCGGACTTGTGTTTTGGTCAGGTATGGTCACATAGTTTACAAAATGTTTTTAATGCGACAGATTTGATCATTCGAATCTTACTGCTCTTTAAGTCGCTAATATTCATATTAATCAGCCAATATCAAAGAAAAATGCGCAATGTATAACTGTGTCGTTTTTGCATCTGTTGAGTTCCTAAGCATCGCCTTTTCTAATGAAGTACCATTTATCTCTAAAACGTTGATTCCTTTATTCTACTCTGAACTTAAAATTTTCGGCTTTTGAAAATGCATGGTTTTCTCATTTCCTTTGAACGCTGAAAGCAATATTTCCAGATTCAAACTATTTGCATGAGAATTCTTGTCATGTTTCAAACTTACCTTTATAATTCTTATCATTACCCAATCAGATTTAACTGTTCATTAGTGTGTCACTTAAAACGTCCAAGAAACACACACTTTGTATATAGTCCTCTCGTACGAAATATTCGAATAAATGCGTAATATGAGTATCACAACTTCTGTTGCATTAAATCTCACGTTCTGAAATGTAAACTTATATATGGTCATTTCCTGTAAACATGCCTATATAGAGGAGGTACCGAATTTACATCAGGGGGAAATCGAAAACTGAAGGAAAACAAAATAATTTGTTTTTAAAAAGCGCATTGTAGTTTCAACCATTATTCTTCAAACGAAAAATCCGTCACTAGGATATATACATGAATAAATGCTCAAAAGACCCTCAGTTTGAACGTAATAATTAGAAATATATAATGAAAAATAACAACAAATATTTAAATTATTCCTATGTGCCTCGGTAAGTTTCAAGTTTTGTGACGCCATCATTAGGTGAGCTAAGGTATCCCTCGGGGTAAATGTAAACCGTTTATCCAAAGCCACTTCCGCCTGTGTCAAAGTTTATGAGCCAAGCCTTGCCTTCCATTGGTAGATGCATATATGACTTCCTTCTGTTGGAGGAATTCTCATAAGAGAGACAGTTCAGGTGACTCCATTCCTCGTCCATGTATAAATCGTGAATGCTCTTCGAGAATGCATTGTAAGATTTTAAAATACATGCTCTTCGACCTGATGTTGTGTCTTCGTCAAACTTCGGATAGCGTCGACAAAGAAAATACACGAATGCGATATGATCTATCTCAATAGCCATGCACAATAATTAGTACAAGGAAGATAAAAATAAAAATAAAAATAAAACGGATCTGAAAATAATTAGGTTTTCTTAATGCTGTATAATGACACGTGACTATGATCCAGGCTATACAGTCGGTGGAATTACAGTTAGTTTCAGCTCATAAAAGATTGATTCAGAATTGTTTTCTGTTTTATTCTATCCTCTTTTGACCAGTATATGTTCAACTCAATGTCAATCACTCTTAAAAGATCTTATAGACCAATCTTTAGGGAGATTCTTTATTTGTCCCCGCAGTCGCATGCCAAAAAGGTACCCATCCAATCTCCAAATCCCCTCCTATGCCAAAAATATGTCCCTCCAATCTAAAACGTAAATTCTGTCACTTTTGCGTGCGTTTTGATGTTTATACTAAAGATATCAATTCTTGCGTATAGTATGAAACACTGTTTTCCATCTTTTTGCTAAGTCTGAGCTAATTAGAGAATTAAACAACTTACAACCACGAAGGTCACAGTTTAAAATAAATATTGCACCAACATGTCATGAACATATGCAAGGCTGCATATCTTGAATTGAGACGCATCAGTTCCATTCGTAAATATCTTTCAGTTGATGCCACTAAAACACTCGTATGTTCATGAGTACTTTCAAGACTGGACTATTGTAACTCAATTCTGCCTGGTTCGTCTCAATATCTACTCCAGAAACTTCAAACAGTTCAAAACACAGCTGCTCGTATCATTTTAGAGTACCTCGATCAGAGCACACCTTACCACTGCTCTGTACCCTACACTGGCTATCGTTTCGATACAGAATCAAACACAAAATTTGTGCTATGTTTAACTGACAGACTCCAGTCCATCATACCTATCCGGCCTCGTCCATGTGTATACACCAGCAATATACTTACGGTCATCTTCTGATAATCGTATACTCATTGTTCCCACTATGAAAACGAAGTCATATGGACAACGTTCTGTTGCATACCAGGGCCCGGCGATGTGGAACGCTTTGCCCACTGAAATTAGACACAAAGACACAGTGGTCCCTTTTAAAACTCACCTGTGTCCTTAAAACTCATCTTTTTCGACTGCAGGAACAAACTTAGAGACCTATTAATGTTTTGTATCTTATATGTTTTCAGAATGTTTTTATGTTTTCCATTTTTATGGTTTTTGTTATTGTTTTTCTCTAGTGTAGTCAGAGTGCACCAAAGTCTTGTGAACTTGATCCAATTCCGACATCACTTTTGCTTGAGTGCTTAGACCCAATATTGCTTTCACTAACTGATGTTATTAATATCTCTCTCTCATCGGCGAAATTCCCATAATTTTTTAAAAGTGCCATCGTAAAGCCTCTGCTGAAGAAACCAACACTTGATCATAACGATTTAAAGAACTACCGCCCAGATTCTAATCTCCCATTCATATCAAAAATATTAGAAAAGGTTGTTCATTCTTTCTGTATCTACCGTCCACCTCCTAGTAGAAAAAAACAAGCTGACTGAATCTCTCTTTTTGGAACAGTTTCCAAATCTTCTAGAGCATGTAAATTCGATAGGTGGCAACCTAATTATTCTTGGAGATTTCAACTTTCACTTTTACTGTCCTGGTCAACCATACATGTCAAAACTCCTAGATTCCATTCATGTTTTCAATCTTAAACAGTCAGTTAACCAGCCTACCCATAAACGTGGTCACATTTTAGGCTGGTTTCTTTATAGACCTGATGATAATATTCTGCAATCCACCTTTGTATCCCACGAACTTGCATCGGATCACCTCTGCATTGTATGCCATCTCGACGTATCAGTCCCTAACCCTCCACCTCTATTTGCTACTAAGAGAAACCTCCGTATGATAGATATAACCAAATTCATGCATGATATCCAAGAAAACCTAACAACTTTCTTACATCCAACAGCGGAACAACTTGATAACTGCCTGCGTTCATTGCTTGAAAAACATGTCCAAGCCACCAAATGCGGAGTATCAATAAAAAAAAAAAGTGTTCTCCATGGTATAGAAGTGTTAGGGACCAGCTTCGCACTGCTAAAATACATCGCCGAAAAGCAGAGAGGCTTTAGCTTTCCACCAGACTCACTATTCATAAACAAATCTACGAAGCCGCTAAGAAGAACGTCACAAACATAGTCCATTTAGCCAAATCATCCCACTACAGTACTAAGATCACGGATAGTTCCAGCTGCAAAGAGCTCTTCGAGATAACTAACAAACTAATGTCAAGGAACAAATGTACACCACTTCCAACAACCTTCTCTCCACTAGACCTACCAGATCAATTTGCAAATTTCATTGATGACAAAGTACAAACCATTAGAGATTCGCTTGACAGCACAATTTCAGCTGATTCGTCACCATACAGTTATGATGCAGAATTTCAGCGACAACCGTTAGGAGCAATTGAACCTGTTTCTATTGATTTAGTAGACAATCGTGATGAAAAGTGTACTAAAGTCTTTTGAACTTGATCCAATTCCGACATCACTGCTGCTTGAGCGCTTAGACCTTATATTGCCTTCACTAACTGATGTTATTAATATCTCTCTTTCATCAGGGGAATTCCCATCATTTTTCAAAACTGCCATCGTAAAGCCATTGCTGAAGAAACCAACACTGGACCATAACGATTTAAAGAACTACCGCCCAGTTTCTAATCTCCCATTCATATAAAAAATCTTAGAAAAGGTTGTTCTAACTCAACTTGTATCTCATTTGAATTCAAACAGTCTTTTTAGCAATGTACAGTCTGCATATCGCCCTTGCCACAGTACGGAAAATACTCTTCTGAAAGTATTTAGTAACATTCTCTCTGCTTTGGATACTGGAAAGATTACAGTCCTCACTCTCCTGGATTTATCTGCAGCATTTGACACAATAGACCATGATATATTACTTCACCGTCTCTATCATGTATTTGGTATTCAGAATATAGCCTTACAGTGGTTCAAGTCCTACTTAGTCAACAGGACACAAATTATATCTGCAAATGGAATACACTCCAGCCCAGTTGACGTATGTTGTGGTGTTCCACAGCGATCTGTCCTTGGACCTGTTCTGTTCATTTAATATACTCAGCCGCTCTCAAGTGTCATAGATCATCACCCAGTGTCGCACCAATTGTATGTTGATGACACCCAAATATACAAGTCTAGCCACCCAACTGAAGTTGACGCTACCATCCATGGAGTAGAGAAGTGCATTTCTGATGTGAAATCATCGACGACATGTAACAAGTTGCAGATGAATGATGATAAAACTGAGGATATTCTGATCATAACACAAAGACTTTCTCATTCACATCCTTTACCTCAGACAATAAATATCAGCAACACCAACATTAAATTCTCACTGTCAGTACGGAACCTAGGCGTTACTCTAGACAGTACTCTCACATTGCACCAACATGTCATGAACATATGCAAGGCTGCATATCTTGAATTGAGACGCATCAGTTCCATTCGTAAATATCTTTCAGTTGATGCCACTAAAACACTTGCGTGTTCATTAGTACTTTCAAGACTGTACTATTGTAACTCAGTTCTGTCTGGTTCGTCACAATATTTACTCCAGAAACTTCAAAAAGTTCAAAACACAGCTGCACGGATCATCTTTAGAGTACCTCGATCAGAGCACACCTAACCACTGCTCTGTACTCTACATTGGCTATCAATTCGATACAGAATCAAACTCAAAATTTGTTCTCTGTGCTATGTTTCAATGACAGAGTCCAGTCCAACATACCTATCTGGCCTCACCCATGTGTATACACCAGCTAGATGCTTACGCTCTTCTTCTGATAATCGTATACTCATAGTTCCCAAGGTGAGAACAAAGTCATATGGACAACGTTCGTTTGCACACCAGGGCCCGGCGACGTGGAACGAATTGCCCATTGAAATTAGACACAAAGACACAGTGGTCCCTTTTAAGAGTGCTCTTAAGACTCACCTGTTTCGACTGCAGTGACAAACTTAGCGACCTAATCGTGTTTTATATCTTATATGTTTTCCGCATGTTTTTATGTTTTCCACATGTTTTACGTTTTCCAATTTCATTGTTTTGTCATTTGTTGTTCTGTAGTGTAGTCATATCATTATAGATGGTGTTAAGCGCTTAGAGCTTCATAAGATTAGGCGCTTTATAAAATTCTCATTATTATTTATTATGTTGTGGTGTTCCACAGGGGTCTGTTCTTTGACCTGTTCTCTTCATTCTATACACTCAGCCACTCTCAAGTGTCATAGATCATCACCCAGTGTCTCACCAATTGTACGCTGATGACACCCAAATATACAGGTCTGGCCACCCAAGTTGATGCTACCATCCATGGAGTAGAGAAGTGCATTTCTGATGTGAAATCATGGATGACATGTAACAAGCCGAAGATGAATGATGATAAAACTGAGGCCATTCTGATCACAACACAAAGACTTTCTCATTCACATCATTTACCTCAGAAAATAAATATCAGCAGCACCGACATTAAATTCTCACTGTCAGTACGAAACCTAGGTGTTACTCTAGACAGTACTCTCACATTCCACCAACATGTCATGAACATATGCAAGACTGCATATCTTGAATTGAGATGCATCAGTTCCATTCGTAAATATCTATCAGCTGATGCCACTAAAACACTCATGTGATCATTAGTACATTCAAGACTGGACTATTGTAATTCAATTCTGCCTGGTTCGTCTCAATATTTACTCCAGAAACTTCAAACAGTTCAAAACACAGCTGCACGGATCATCTTTAGAGTACCTTGATCAGAGCACACCTCACCACCGCACGGTACCCTACACTGGCTACCAATTCGATACAGAATCAAACACAAAATTTGTGCTATGTTTCACTGACAGACTCCAGTCCAACATACCTATCTGGCCTCACCCATGTGTATACACCAGCAAGATACTTACGCTCTTCTTCTGACAATCGTATACTGATTGTTCCCACTGTGAAAACGAAGTCATATGGACAACGTTCTGTTGCATGCCAGGGCCCGGCGATGTGGAATGAATTGCCCATTGAAATTAGACACAAAGACACATTTTAAGAGTGCTCTTAAAACTCACCTTTTTCGACTACAGGGACAAACTTAGAGATCTAATGATGTTTTGTATCTTATATGTTTTCAGCATGTTTTCCAATTTCATTGTTTTTGTCATTTGTTTTTGTGTAGTGTAGTCATATCATTATAGATGGTGTCAAGCGCTTAGAGCTTCTAAAAATTAGGCGTTATACAAAGTCCTCGTAATTATTATTATTACTAATGATGTTGTAAAGCGCTTAGAGCTTCTAAAGACTATGCGCTATACAAAGTACGCATTATATATATATATATATATATATATATATATATATATATATATATATATATATATATATATATATATATATATATATATATAATTCGTACTCAACGGGGATTCGAACCGAGGTCCCCCAGTATAAGGCACCCAAGCCTTGCCTGCACATACCAGTCCATATTCCCTCACGACTAAGCAAACATCACCAAAATATGATGATGCTTACTCAATGTTACATGCACCGCTGTGTACCTGTCATACTCGCATGACCATCTATCTACAAAGTCATTCCGGATTCCTATGAAAGAAATCAAGGTATATATATGACTGAGTATAGAGAATTATAAAAATGCACCAGACAAAAACTGGAAAGGGCTATCCCTGGCTTCTATAAGACATTGATTGATAATAATAGGCAGAATTTAATATTTAATACAAATATTACTATCAATCAGGTAAGATAATTTTTAATTCGTACTCCACGTAATTTCGAACCCAGGTCGGCAGTTAAACGGCAACCATCGCATGCCTGTATTTCTTTATAATTAGATCTCTCTCTCTCTCTCTCTCTCTCTCTCTCTCTCTCTCTCTCTCTCTCTCTCTCTCTCACACACACACACATATAGTATTTGAGATCTAATACAGTGATCACGCACGTTTTGTTACGTTCAAGCTTTTGTCGGAGCACGAAGGCAGGCTTTAAAGCTGTAGTTTTAAATATCCAGCACGCTCCAGAAAATGATCGAACACAACAAAACAGCGCTTAATCTTTTTGACGCATGATCGGTAACCCTAACGAGTGACTGGCATCAGCAACTACAGCAAATCCACCTCAGAATATGCCGAGATAAGAATTGGTCACTAAAGTTTTAAAAACTAGCTGTTCATGGCAGATTTTACCCAAAGATTGACCTTTTAACCTAGCCTTGTATCCCTTCATATTTCACCTATTACACACTCCTGCCTTTTGATGACAAAATCACACATTCGCCATATTTTGGCGGAAACATCAATGCCATGTCCGAATAGTCATACCATCGTCTAAACTTACGTGAATCTGACCCAGAGTCAGAAGGGTATATAAAACAAAACTACATAATTAACACGTTGAGGTAATTTCGTCCCAAAATCTGACACCTCAAGCCAGTCGAAACCCGCCCGATCATGCAAGAATAATCGTAAACAAAATATACATGTTCTTGAATTGCGTAAATAAATTGTTTTTCCCATTCCGTATTCCCGGTGGCTTTCGCGCAATCATTAAAAAGTCCGGTTAAAATCATAAGACCTAGATTTCTAAGCATGTCCTATTTGTAGCCCTGGAATATTCCTTTCAAATGGAGTAATAATTTAAACCATGAAAAATAGAATTTGCTATACCTGATGACAAAGTGTCAAGTGTCATCTTTTTTGGAGCTTGATACTTTTATCACCCACCTTTCTTTTATTGTTTTCAGCAAGTTTAACTTGTGATAAATGTGTGCAATAATTCCCGTACCATGTTTATTTCTAAGAACACTATTTTATATTGATTCTACATTACAATACATTTGCAAAATTAGTCTGATAACCACCGTCCACATTTGACGTTTTTGAGATATTGACGACTTTAATCCACCCAGCCCTTTTCCGCTTCAGCTGTGACCAATGTTTTGGTTGGGTATTGTTTTGGAATGCAATTATGAACGATGGCTTTGAAACCAGTGACTACTACCACCAGTAACTTGCAGGCATCATCCATTTGATGCGTGCATGAAACATCTAAAGTAGCATGTTGGAATATACGGTGTGACATTGTAATTTTTTACATGTAGGTCTAGTTTCCTCTTACACGAACCAAATTTCACCTGAATTTGACCTTCTCTGTCACTGAAAGTGTCGGTAGAGTGACGTGAATTGAATATTCTTGCTGACAACAGTTCAAATATAATATCAATCAGTCACAAGGTTTGAACTAATGACCACACCGTGCAAAATTTATAGAAAGCTGACCCAAGACATTTAAATGCCCATGACATTGTTTGTCAGGGTGGGGGAGGTCCGGTTATAGGGGGCTTGGCCTGTATTCATATGCTAATGCAGATCGCATTTAACAGTCTTTGTATGACCTCTATCTGTACATGGGACTGCAACTTGCAACGGCACAGAAAAAAATTCAAAGAAACACGAACAAACATTGTATGTTCAGACATCCCTGATCATATCTGAAAATGACAGAGTGAATAAATATATCCTTTCGGAGCTACTCTATTCTACATTCCACTTACGAAAGTTCGCTCTGTAAAGTTTTGGAACTTTTGTCTATATAGAAATTGGTTCAGAAAACATGCTAAATTTCAAATCACATTTACTTTAATTGAAAAATTTAGTAGAGGGGTGGGGGATGCCAATGCATGAAATAAGAGTACTAAGGAGCCCAGAGCTCCAAGTATGAATAACGATCATATGACTGTTTTGGATCGTTCTGAACAACTCTGAGCACAGACTTTCAAATGGCATTACCTTGTCATATATTCAGAGGGAGCGTAGTGATGCGTGACTATGGAAAGGCAGTGCTTTTTATACCATAAGTCTTACGCTGTTTTGCAAACATGATGATAAGCACACATCCAGACTACAATTGCAACGATTTTTGACGACACAAACGCCAATGATATCTATTAAACCTATGTGCTGACGCAAGAAAGACAACAGGATTTTAAAGGTAATCGTTCTCTTTTTGTGGGTTGTTTTTCTTCTGTTTTGTTTATAAAGCACACAGAAACCTAACTATTTTATTTTGGACAAAAACAATTACATTTTTCAATATGAATACAAGTCATAATAAACAGTTTAAGATTAAAACTGGAGATAATAAATGAACGTATTTAAAAATGTTCAACAGAAGATAGGTGTTATTCATTAACCAGTTCTAATAATTATGTTTTGTAAATATGGAAATTCACTCAAAAACATGGCCAAATACAAAATATGGAAATTCACTCAAAAACATGGCCAAATACAAAAGTTTGAGAAATACCATGTCGTAAATTTTCCATACTTTGTTTACCTGAAGGATTATGTGTCGGTTTAATCATAACGCCATGTTTTTTGGCTACATCACTTTAAATAAGCCATGAAGAAGCAATACATGGTATCAGTTGTAACCAGTTTATTTCTGATGAAATTGTCTTTGTGTTAGCACAAAGTGGCATAGTGGTTGGATGCCTCGGATACAGGAAGTCGTGGTTTCGAACCCCAACCGAATCATACCAATGACTTTTAAAATGGTACTACAACTACATCACTAGCCTTTCAGCATTAAGAGGACAGTGTAACAACTGGTGTCAGAATAATTTGACTAGGCGCAACATGATGCTATAATTTTAGTATGATGCACAACTACTAGATATCACCATGAACTTTGTCACGTTGTAAGGATTAACCAGATTGCAACATGTATATGTTAGACCCTGAGTCTAATAATTTCGCGCCGTAAATATGTATGAAGGTCAGTTCTGTGAACAATGAGGTGTCAAGCCAGTTATTTGTCATGGCCATAAAACACTTGACTAGCGCCTTTTTTTTGCCAAGCCAGTTACATAACATTGCCCTAACATGATTCACAGGTAGGTGATGAAAGGGAGTAAACCATAATAAAAATCCGGAGACGGAGTCCCTAAGGCGGTTGGACATTGACCTCAATGTCATTCCGGCAACTCCTGCCACGCCGTTGGTGCCAAGCTGTATCGACATTTGTCGTTCCCTTGGGCCCACCAGCTGCGTGGAGAGGGGGGATCTGCTGCATGGGCAACAGCTTATTCTCCATACCACCCTGCCCAGGCTTCGTAGCTCCACTGGAGAGGACACTCCAGCATCGTCGTATGACGTCGGCACAACACAAGAAGTAGCAGTTTACCGGTTCTAAGCCATAGCTCGATCGGCGTAGAGCTTGGCGCCAGGGGTTACTTCTGACGGTGGGAGAGATCATCAGGTCTCACTGGACAGCTACCGCCCGCCTTAAGCTGGGCAGCCCCCAGTCAGTAAGGTGATTCCCGCCATGGCCTGCCTGCTTCATTGGGTGCGTGGAGCTTAGAGAACCATCTCGACAAGTGGGCCACAAAACTTCGCACCAGGAAAGACTAAAAGAAGAAATAAGAAAACTCAAACTCTTCGTTTTGCGACCTGGAACATTAGGACCATGTGTCTTGGACTGACCAATGACCTGCAACAGATCGACGATGCACGGAAGACTGCCGTCCTTGACAAAGAACTCTCCCAACTGAACATCGACATTGCCTGTTTCCAGGAGACCCGACTGGCTGACAGCGGCACCATCAGGGAAGCCAATTACACGTTCTTTTGGCAAGGGAAGCTCTCGAATGAACCTAGGCAGCAGGGTGTAGGCTTTGCCGTAAAGAACATGCTAGTTGCCTTCAATGAACCTCCATCATCAGGTACTGAGAGAATCCTTGCCCTCAGGCTGTCAACATCCTTAGGCCCGGTCCACATCTTCAACGTGTATGCTCCAACCCTCCGCTCTACCCACGAGGAGAAAGACAAGTTTTATGAGGCTCTGGATCAGGCAATATCCAGTATTCCAAACAATGAAACCCTTTACTTGCTAGGAGACTTCAATGCTAGAGTGGGAGCCGACCATGACGCCTGGTCCGCCTGTCTCGGCTTTTATGGAAGGGGCAAGATCAAAGAGAACGGGCAGCGACTTCTGGAGATGTGCTGCTCCCACAGCCTATGTGTGACCACCACTTTCTTCCAATGCAAGGAGATCCACCAGGTGTCTTGGAGACACCCACGTTCACTACACTGGCACCAGCTAGACCTTGTCATCACCAGGCGTGCGGAACTGGCCAGCGTCCTCCTCACCCGCAGCTACCACAGTGCCGACTGCGACACGGACCATTCCCTGTGGTCAGTAAGGTGCGAATATTACCCAAGAAGCTGCACCATACCAAGAAGAAGGATCACCCATACCAAGAAGAAGGATCACCCACGTATCAACACCTGCTGTGAAAGTAATTCAGAGAAAACACAGCAGTTCAACAGCAAAGTGCAGGAAGCTCTCATCAAAGTGACACCTGATGACACCATTGACTCAAAGTGGGTCCATCTCCGTGACTTTGTGTACAATTCAGCTATAATATCTTACGGGAAGAGGGAAAGGAAAAATGCCGACTGGTATGAGGCAAACTGGGAGAAGATGGAGTCCGTGACTGAGGCAAAGAGGAAAGCCCTCCTGGCATACAAGGCTGTACCTAGCCCAAGAACATTGCAAGCACTCAGGAATGCAAGGAACAACGCCCAGAAGACTGCCCACCACTGTGCCAACATATACCGGCTTAACCTTTGCAACAATATACAGTATACAGACAGCTGCCGACACAGGGGATGCAAGAGGAGTGTATGAGGGCATCAAGAAGGCGACAGGCCCCTCCATCTCAAAGACTGCCCCCGCCCCCCTCCTAAAGTCCAAGACAGGTGAAGACATCACAGACCAGAGCAAACAACTGCAGCGATGGGTTGAACACTATCTCGAGCTATATGCAACCCTTAACAACGTCACTGACACTGCCCTGGATGCCATTCCAGACCTGCCTGTCATGGAGGAGCTAGACACACAGCCCACCCTGGAAGAGCTCGGAAAAGCCATAGACTGCCTTGCCTGTGGAAAGGCTCCTGGAAGCGACGGCATTCCGCCTGAAGACCTCAAGAGTGGGAAACTAGCGCTTCTCCAGCCGCTACAGATACTCCTCTGCCTCTGCTGGGAACAGGGATGCATCCCACAGGACATGCGCGCCACCAACATCGTCACTTTGTAAGGGAGACCGTAGCGACTGCAACAACTAACGGGGCATCTCCCTCCTCAGTGTTGTCAGAAAGGTTTTCGCCCGTGTTGGCTTGGCGCGCTTGCAGATCCTAGCCTACCGCGTCTACCCAGAGTCCCAGTGTGGATTTCGAGCCGGCAGGTCAACTGTAGACATGATCTTCTCACTACGTCAGCTGCAGAAGTGTCATGAACAGCAGATGCCCCTCTACATTGCGTTCATAGACCTGACGAAGGCATTTGACCTGGTCAGTCGGAGTGGACTCATCAGAATCCTGCAGAAGATTGGCTGCCTCCCACGTCTACTTGCTGTCCTCATGTCATTTCACGAGAACATGCACAGCACAGTGTGCTTCAATGGAGCAACGTCAGAGGCCTTCCCAGTAATCAGCGGAGTCAAACAAGGCTGTGTGCTTACGCCGACGCTCTTCGCCATATTATTCTCCATGCTTCTTCAGTATGCCTTCAAGGGCTGCAGCGATGGAGTGTTCATCCATACCAGGGCTGACGGAAAGCTGTTCAACATCGCCCGTCTCCGTGCTAAGACTAAAATCACAAAGGTCCTCATCCGGTGAATTGCTTTTTTGCCGATGATGCAGCCTTGACATCCCACACGGAAGATGGACTTCAGCAGCTGGTATGCCGCCTCTCCAACGCTTGCAAGGAATTTGGACTGACCATCAGCTTGAAGAAAACAAAGGTCATGGCGCAAGATGCAGACTCGCCTCCCTCTGTGACCATCGATGGATACAACTTTGAAGTTGTCGAGAACTTCACATACCTCGGGTCAAACATCTCCAGCTCACTCTCAATTGATTATGAGGTGACTGGTAGGATTGCCAAGGCAGCTGCAGTGATGGCCAGACTTAACCAGAGGGTATGGAACAACCCCAACCTCACCGAGAAGACTAAACTGCGTGTCTACCAAGCCTGCGTGCTCAGCTCACTCCTCCTCGTCTCACGTAGACGGACGGATGCCAAGGAGGATGAAATTCTGTGTTCAAATCAAAAGAACATCAATTGGGGGTTGTAAATCCGCCCTTGACAAACTGCTGAGGGAGGGGCAGTGTCTGATAATTATGTGAAGCAACATCCACTAGGAGTGAGCAAGGCGTGGCCCACATTAGAATTACAAGCTCATATATATTATCTTTGAAAAATAAAGCGTTAGTAGTCGCTAAACCATCTACTCCGACGTCATACGAAATTGACTGGAAACTTGTTATTCTGTGAATTACAAGGAGCTTCAGAATAGGTAATTTACTTATTTGCTCAATTGTTGTACTATATTAAGGCAAAGTAATTGTACTTTAATTATTGCAGAATGTATACGTCATTACTAGAATCGATTAGTACGTAGAATTACCATTTGTAGAGTTTTTTGATTCATTTGTAGTGTTTGATCTACATGCATATTTTGAGATATGAGCAATGTTTATGTAAAGAATTAATATTCTATTTCGTTATTTGGCTAATTTGTAGTAACCTCCTGCATTTATTCATGTGATATTCTAAATTTGGAAATGCTGAATTGAATTATAACGTTATATAATGGTTGCAGTGTGCAGCAGTAGTTAATATGGATTGGATATATGTGTACACTTTGTAGAAGTGCAAGGTACATAAATGCGTCTGATAATACAGAGGCGTAGCTTGTGTATTCATTAATTTAACTGTATGCATCGCTGACTGGGGGCTCGGAGCTTTGCATTTATCTATCACTGCTTCAACTGCTGACAAAAACGAGCCAGGGTGGGTCTTCTGTAATAATTAAAAATAATATTGGGAGCACCCCATCTGAACTAATGACGGGAAACTTCTACAAACTTGCCACCCAGCAGGCATCGTAGCGATATGACTGAAAATTGTTAAAGCTGTTTTAAAAATCCAAACCAAATACACTGACACACGCGACTCAGTAGTCTAGATATATGTTCTCGAAGGTGTTTGAACTACAGGTACCCTACACGAAAGAAGACGTTAACAAAGCTGTAGAGGTGTACAAAAGGTGATAACTCTCCTTCCCGTTCGTATTGTAAAGAGATCACACAAGTCCATCACACAAATCAGCCATTTTTACTCAGTATTTACAACATAGTACATTTTCCATATGAATTGGGATGTTTTCAATGTTAAAACACATACAGATGCAGATTAACACGGTCAACATTATATACCGAAAATGTACCATAACAAAATATTTACGGTGTAAAATTAGGCTCCGGCAAATGTGTCAAATAAGCTTGAACTTCTTGCTCAGATGGCTCTGAGAATTCATGGTTTACTTCGTTCATGGTTTTCTGGGTTTACGGAGGCTTTGATTAGAAACCATACAACACTTCATCTTAAGTTAACTTTGCTTGTACTCGCACTCTTATGCAACTTTCAAATTGAACAATATTTAACTTTGAGATGTCTCTACTCGAGTGTCAATTGTCGATTAACTCATGGTTGGGATAGTGCCAATCTTGGTTAACTGAAATTCTCGATAACTATCCATTGGTCTTTGTATGTCGTAATCATATCCAGAACCTTTTTAATGCCACTTGTAGCTTTTTTTTTATCAGATTATGTTTAAGTTATCAGATTATGTTTAAGTTACATATATTATTAGTTATTTTATTTTAATTACCTTTCTAGATCGTTAACAGAACCTGGGCTGTCTTTGAATACTGTGAATTAAATCCATGACCCCAATCTCTGGATAACGCAATCAAATAAGTGTTATTGGCAATAGGGTGGCAAACTCGGATCTCTTTTTGGGAGTAAGCATAAACCAGCCCGCCAAATGAATTTAGCGTATCTAACATGACAGCTCCGCCTCCTTTGAAAATGTAACCGAAATTTTCTCCTTCAAGAGCCCTAGCCTTTGCTTTATATAATAAAATAAAATATAGGCAATTTCCTCGTAAATTATAAACTGAACTTACATATTTATTGTAGCGCATCGCTAGATCAGCTAACACAATTTGCAATACGTCTGAAAGGTAACAATGTATTTATTTATTTTTTATTTCATTTTCAAGTTAAGGACAAAAAAAACATACATGCAATAGTGTTGCATTCAAAATTAAATTTCAAAAAACTTACTTTCAACCAGGAGCACATATGTCACTATGAAAATAACTAGAATTGCATTCACTTTTCTCTCTTACCTTCCTATAACCATATGATACAGAATTTCAGCCTATATGTTATTTGTTTATATTGTCTTTTCTTTTCATTTTCCTTTTTTTTTTGTGACTTGCGTTTTTCTAGATTCGGTAATAGTGGCATGCATATTTCTCAATTAACTAGAAGGTAAGTATAACTACGCTAGCATTTTATATATGTGTGAGTGTTCAAACCCAATAGAAAAACAGAGAGAGAGAGAGAGAGAGAGAGAGAGAGAGAGAGAGAGAGAGAGAGAGAGAGAGAGAGAGAGAGAGAGTCACCTGTGAGGAAATAAGAAGAGAAATGTAAGATTTTGATTTGATTTTGCAGGTATTAGTTCTCAGTCGTTTTGTATTCATGTGAGGCGTGGACGCTGACAGCAGAATTACAACGAAGAATCCAGGCACTTGAAATGAGATGCTACATAACCATTTTTGGCATCTCTTACATGGACCATATCACAAATGAAGAAGTGTATATCACCATCAGGCACAAAGTAGGCCATTATGAAGACCTCATCACCACTGTCAATAAGAGAAAGCTAAAATGGTATGGCCATGTCACTAGAAACCAACAATCTATACACAACAGTACTGCAGGGTAGTGTCCTAGGTAGTAGAAGGAGAGGTAGACAGAGAACAAAGTGGACTAACAAAATCACAGAATGGACCAGAAAACGTTCTGCGGAGACCCAGGCATTGACACATGATTGAGACAAGTGCATGGAACTGGTCAGATATTCAGCACCACAGTGCATCAACGAACACACTAGGTCAAGAGACTGATGATGATGATGATGAATATTTGGACTATGAATATTAGACATTTTATGGAACGAGAGGTTGGACAGAGTAATCCAGGCCGTCGCTCGAATATAAGCAGATTTGCATGTGGTTAGGTTGCCATCTCTCCATCCATCATCTCCGCTCATAATGAAAACTGTTATTAAAACTTATTAGGAATGAGCAAAGCTTTATAGGAACGGGTTGTAACCTAAAATTGAAGTTATGCAATTGTGTGATCTTTTGCAACTGATGCAGAACATTTATCGGCTAGTAATATTAGAATACATTTTGTTAATTAATCTGTCAAAACATTCTTGACATATCATTTGTTAGAACCATCAAGATATAAATAAAAGCGACTATCAGGCGAATCAATAATTGAGAAGGAAGATTTAAACCGGCGTCGATCTTCTACAATACAGAGATGGGAAAATTCTTGAAAGGACACTGCTGGTTTGCAGATTCAACCCAGACATATGCTCCAAGTGGTCGAATCGTTCGAAACACAGGCTTGAGAATGTGCGAGTTAGGAATATCATCCTTAATAAAGCGATCATAACTTACAGCAGACATAAAACTCCAAGACATGCTTGAAAGAGCTCAACAAAAATAATAAGTAATATGCAAATACAGCGCGAGCTGGAACAATCAATTAGAGTAAACCACAACGGTCATTGTTTACGTTTTTCAATCATGTATACTGTAACGAGAACATTGAAAATATTTTTTTTTTAATTTACTAGAGCACTCTTATAGTATGTGAATTACCGTCTCATGTAAGGATACGACAGACTATCTGGATCATTTATTAAAGTTGTATGGTTTTTACACAAATTATGCAATGAAGACAATTCATTCATTCACATTCACTGCCCGTCACTCCTATCAGGGTATGGGCCGCCAACTACAGATCTCCAGAGTCCTCTGTCCTGGGCCATTTTTTCTAGCTGGTTCCAGGTGTAGCCCATCTTGGTGGTGTCAGCCTGGAGGTTGCGTCGCCAGGTGTTTCTTGGACGGCCTCTCTTCCGCTTGCCTTGTGTGTTCCACCTCAGCGCCTGCCTGGTGATACTGGTTGGCGGTTTTCGTAGGGTGTGCCCTATCCATCCCCATCTCTTCTTCCTGATTTCTTCTTCAGCAGGAAGTTGGAAGGTCCTTTCCCAAAGATTGGCATTGCTGATGGTGTCAGGCCAGCGGATCCGGAGAATCCTTCTGAGGCAGCTGTTGATGAAGGTCTGGACTTTCCTGATGGTGGTCTTGGTCGTCCTCCAGGTCTCTGCTCCATACAGTAAGACTGACTTCACGTTGGAGTTGAACAGTCGGATCTTGGTGGTCAAGGACAGCTCTTTGGAGGTCCAGATATTCTTGAGCTGGATGAAGGCGGCTCTTGCTTTGCCGATCCTTGCCTTGACGTCTGCGTCTGTACCGCCCTGCTGGTCAATGATGCTACCCAGGTAGGTGAAGGACTGCACTTCTTCCAGGGGACTTCCATTCAGTGTGACTGGTTCGGTACTTGTGGAGTTGATTTTCAGGATCTTGGTCTTGTCCTCGTAGATGTTGAGGCCAACTTGTGAAGACGTGGTTGCCACAACGTTTGTCTTTTCTTGCATCTGCTGTTTGCTGTGTGAAAGGAGTGCAAGGTCGTCGGCAAAATCCAAGTCGTCTAGCTGGCTCCACAAAATCCACTGAATTCCGTTCCTGCGCTCGCTGGTGGACGTCTTCATAATCCAGTCGATGGCGAGGAGGAAGAGAAACGGTGATAACAAGCATCCTTGTCAGACTCCAGTTCGCACCTGGAAGCTGTCTGTGAGCTGCCCTCCATGGATAACTCTGCAGGACATACCGCCGTAGGAGTTCCTGATTAGGTTGACCATCTTGGCTGGGATGCCGTTGTGCCGAAGGAGTTTCCAGAGGGTTTCTCGATCCACGCTGTCGAACGCCTTCTCATAGTCGATGAAGTTGATGTACAACGGAGAGTTCCACTCTAGGGACTGTTCGACTATGATGCGGAGCGTCGCAATCTGGTCCGTGCAGGATCTGTTCTGCCGGAAGCCTGCTTACTCATCTCGCAGCTGTGCGTCCACGGTTGCCTTCATCCTTTCCAAGAGGACTCGGTTGAAGACCTTCCCTGGCACAGATAGGAGTGTGATGCCCCTGTAGTTGTTACAGTTGCTGAGATCGCCTTTCTTGGGAAGCTTGATCAGGTAACCTTCCTTCCAGTCTGCCGGTACGTCTTATTCCTCCCAAATCCTCTCAAAGAGTGGGTACAGCATCTCCACTGACGCATCCAGGTCTGCCTTTAGCGCCTCTGCTGGGATGTCGTCGGGTCCAGCCGCCTTCCCGCTCTTTATCAGGGTGATGGCCTTCCTGATCTCGTCTCTGGTCGGTTCCTCGCAATTGATCGGGAGATCCACGTTAGCTGGTTCGATGTCTGGGGGGTTCGCGGATGCTGGCCTGTTCAGGAGATCCTCAAAATGCTCTGCCCATCTGTTCATCTGCTGGTCTAAACTGTTGATGGTATTCCCCTGCTTGTCCATGACAGGTCTTTCTGGTTTGCTGAAATTCCCGGAGAGTCGTCTGGTGATGTCGTACAGCTGTTTCATGTTACCGCTGTACGCTACCTGCTCCGCCTCAGCTGCCAGTCCATCTATGTATTCTTTCTTGTCCTTCTTGATGTTTCTCTTCACTACTCTGTGGGCCTCTGCATAAGCTTCTTGAGCCTTGGCCTTCGCTGCTCTGGTTCTACTGTTGTAGACTACTGTCTTCTTTCTTTTCCTGTCTTCGATCTTGGTCAAGGTCTCTGCTGTGATCCACTCTTTCTGCTGGTGTTTCTTTGGCCCCACTACTTCTTGGCATGATGCTCTTAGTGTTTCTTTCACTATCTACCAACTGTTGAGTACACTGTCTTCTTCTTCTTGAAAAAGTTCCTGAAGCACTTCAAACTTGTTTTTCAGCGTCAGACCAAACTCTTGTCTTATCTTGGGGTCTTTCAAAAGGCTGACGTTGTACTTGACTCTTCTGTCTGACGCTTCCATCTGGTTTCTTTTCAGCTTCAGCTTCAGTTTGGCCACCACCAGGTGATGGTCGGACGCCACGTCTGCTCCTCTTCTCACTCTAACGTCCTGCAGGGATCTTCTGAATTTCTTGCTAATGCAAACGTGGTCGATCTGGTTCTCTGTCGCGCTGTCTGCCGATACCCATGTATTCTTGTGGATCCGCTTGTGAGGAAAGATGCTGCCTCCAATGACCAGGCTGTTGAGTGCACACAGGTCTGCAAATCTCTCTCCATTCTCATTCATCTCTCCCAGGGCGTGGGTGCCCATGACTGGTTCGTATCCAGTGTTGTCAGACCCAATCTTGGCGTTGACATCTCCCATGAGGATGGTGACGTCCTTGTCCGGATAGGTCTCGAGGATCTTCTGCAGTCTGATGTAAAACTGGTCCTTGTCCTCCTCTTCACTGTCGTTCGTTGGGGCATAGCACTGGACGACGGTCATCTTGATCTTCCTCTTCTTAGTTCGGAAGGATGCCGTGATGATCCTGGGGCCGTGCGCCTCCCATCCAATCAGTGCCCTCTGTGCCTGCTTGGACAGCATGAAGCCTACTCCCTGCGTGTGGGGTGCGTCGCTCTCTTCATGCCCAGAGTACAGCAACAGCTCTCCTGTCATCAGTCGTGATTGTCCAGCTTGGGTCCACCGTGTCTCGCTGATGCCTAACACGGCCAGGTTGTTGCTCCTCATCTCGGCTGCTACCTGCGCCGTCTTTCCTGGCTCGTACATGGTCCTAACATTCCATGTGCCGATGTTGATTCTCATGGTAGACAAAAGGGTAGTCGGCTTTGTGGCATCCTTTCGGCTTTCACCACCCAGCGTCATGCGTCTTCGTGATGAAGACCCTTCCTCTCCCATGATAAAGTTTTCTGTTTCTTCTGTTGTTGACGTTTCTATAGCGTCGTTCTTTTTACGGGGTGGGGGTGCTAACCCCACGCCCAACCCTCCTCCTTTACCCTGACTTGGGACAGGCAGATCATAAATCCCTAAGGATCTCACTGGTGGAGTTAATGAAGACAATTAGGGAATACTAATTTTAAATTTGTCTTTAAGACACAAAGAATGGGCAAATGCTGAATGGTATTAAATTAACAATTTGCATTTATTTCAATGTTTGGACAAATGTATTGGGCTACAAACTAAGATATAAAATAATAAACATATCGAGTCATTATTTTATTTCTAACGCCAGGAAATATGCTTTAGAAAAGAGGATCGCTTACATATTATGATTTATGATGATAACATCGATATTAAGATAACATCAATATTATGATAAAATCCATATTATTATGATAACATCCATATTATGATAACATCGATATTATAATAACATCCCTATTATGATAACATCGATATTATAATAACATCCCTATTATGATAACATCGATATTATAATAACATCCCTATTATGATAACATCCATATTATGATAACATCCATATTATGATAGCATCGATATTATAATAACATCCCTATTATGATAACATCGATATTATAATAACATCCCTATTATGATAACATCGATATTATAATAACATCCATATTATGATAACATCCATATTATGATAGCATCGATATTATAATAACATCCCTATTATGATAACATCGATATTATAATAACATCCCTATTATGATAACATCGATATTATAATAACATCCCTATTATGATAACATCCATATTATGATAACATCGATATTATAATAACATCTCTATTATGATAACATCGATATTATAATAACATCCCTTATTATGATAACATCGATATTATAATAACATCCATATTATGATAACATCGATATTATGTTAACATCCCTATTATGATAACATCCCTATTATGATAATATCCATATTATGATAACATCGATATTATGATAACATCCCTATTATGATAACATCGATATGAACCCTTAGAGCTAGATAGTTGAAACATTACAGGATGAGGAAGTAATAAATTGCATATTTTTTCTGTTACATGTGTCCATACAATTCAATAAACACATGTAGAATTAGTACAGCAAAGTTATATTTAAATCAATTAACGTTCACATTATATAAATTAGTAGCTTTTAGAATAAACGATAGGAACTCTCAAATATAATATAAATCTTGAACAGTTGGAAACTTTGAGGAACCTTGGAAAATTCTGAAAATAAATGTAGCAGTTATAAATGGATGTCTGCTAACACCTTGATAACGCCCAAAGGCAATTTATAAAGCGCAATGTATTCTCTGAATGTTTTTATACCGTTTTAAATTATACACCAAAAATACACCTTTACACCTGAGACGAATGACTTGGAACATTATTTAATACATCTTTACTACAATGCCTAAAGCCCATTTGTTTCGTCCTGGAGTCCATATGGTTACCAGTACGTAAGGTAATATATTGTTATTGTGTGGGGGGTTTAACGCCATTTTTCAGCGCAAGATGGGGTATATATGGTGACCAACAAAAGTGGTGGAGGAAAAATCCGAGAATCTTACAGTAAAAACCACCGGCCAACGGGAAGCTACTGGCAGCTTTCTAACATACCATCATTGGACGAGCCCGAGACTCGAACCCAACTGGACAGAGGTGACGTAGGGTGGTATAAGATGGAAAAGGAGGTGCGGTTGGTGTAGGGAATTGTCGTGTAATAGGAATAAGAAGAGAAAAAAGCAGGGTTCCGGAGTAGAAGAAGCATAACAGAACAAATATTCATTATTATTGTTATGTGTCAGATTAATATTTACATGATGATTTGACATTTATAATATTACCAGTGATCTAATTGTTTCACAAATTTTCTGCTGATGCATCAATTACTTTCATTCATCAACCAGCACCTTCAAGTTGCATCGATGTCTCGCTAACTATAACGGCGATTGCTCTTTAATTAGGGATAAGGGGGGCTGGAGCAACCGTAAGAGATATACGAGTTCGGAAGTGCTCATCAACGACAGTCTGTATGGTTAACTCACAATGTTCTAACGAAAGTAATAAATCGGAAAATAAGATATAAAATCTAATTTTGATATTTGCAGACCGGTATCTGCATTCTGATCACGTCCCATAAATGTCATTAAAGGATGATATGTACGTGCTACTTGGTTTTGTTCATGATTAAGTAAAATATATTCAGATGGTTCTTGTTGGCCTTTTATTCATAACGAAACATCAGAAACACCAAGTTAATCAAATATACGGCTGCGCTTTGGCGAATTTAATCGTGTTTAATCTTGTTGGGAAACAAGTTAATATTACTTTGAATACTATATGTTGTAGTTAGTCATGATAGTAATGATTTGCCATCTGTAAATGATAATAATTATTTATTCGGTGATTGATAAGATCATTACTGGCATCCACATTGAAAGTTTTGATATTAATACTTTACCAGCATCGCCTCCAGGTCGCCATATAGCATCATTATCACTTTTCGTACGAGTACAACTGTATGCTTGACTCCGAAAATAACCTTTCTAACATTTCTACAAAAAACAAAACGAAACAGTCAGATAGTGGAATTGCACATGAAAATGTTATACTCACCCCTGACAACATTGATCGGCGTGTTTTAAATCCTAAATTGTACTCCGCATTAACATTAATAATCTTATCTTCCACATCAGCATCAACAGCAGGAGCAACACGGTCTTTTAGTCGTCTCACAACACATTGACTGTCATCAGGATTATTAGAAGTATCTTTAGCAAACATCATTGACGGACCACCTGATCTTGTATAATCAAATAATCATCGGAATATCTAGTTAGGCATATTATCATTGTAGCAACATCATCTCTTTGAATCGATTCAGTATTTCTTAAATCAGCCATACATGTAGCGATATCAAACAGTGCCATTATCCCGTTGTTAACAATACCGACTTTGACAACACCCATATATTCTGTATTATCTGTTTTTATAATTTCACCTTCTACTTCGATAAATGCATCAGCGGCTGCAGGTAGAAAATATCTACTTGTATCCTTAACATGTAGTTCAAATCTGCCTCGTTGATTTGGCTGTCTTACGTCATAAAAATAAAATTGATAATCACGTATAGATTCATCTTTGAGAACCGGTGAGTATATGTCGAATGCTGTGTCAGATGCACGTTTAAACATTTTATTATATATTTCTCGATCAAAATCAACGTCGCCTTCGAAGTCTACCTAAGTTAAAGATAGTATTTATACTTTCTTATGCTTCTTGGTTCATCAAGGTTGCTAGTTTTGCTCCGCGGCTTTGTTTATTATTTTACTGACATTTCACGGAAATTTCAGTAGATGGTAATTTTACTGATGGTGGTTGTCGTCATATAAATCGTGCTAGTATATCCTTGGCTACATAAAACGCATTTCCGGCAATATTACAAGCATCACTAGTAGAATTTTCACTAATATCACAAACAGATTTTATTCATAATTGTTTTGTGGTTGGAGCTATTTTGGGAGCCATTCTTGCAAAAGACCCTTGACCAAAGATCATCACCGTAAGTTGCTTTATACACTGGTAATCGTGAATTTGTTACCATTACAGGTCCACGGTGTCGTTGATGTATGATGATCTTATTTGTTATCCATTTATCTAATCAGACGACTAGTCACTATGATAGTTATCAACGAGTTCATCGATAAGTTCCCGGTATATGCTAATATCCAAGATACCACCTTGAAATAATCGTCGGCAAATATCAGCGGCTTCAATAATTATTTTTGGTGAGTTATTTCCAGCTAGTTTTCCTCCTATGAGAACTTCTAATCGTGCTATATCGGAAAGAACATTTTTAGGACAAGAAATAAGACCACTTCACCAAGTAATGCTTGGAATACCACTACCAGAAGCACTAGTGTCAGATGCATCGTGGAATTCTTCTGGAGGTTATACATATTGTCTACAAAATTGATAATCCGTTTCTTCCCTTCGTTGTAGAGGTGGAGGAAGTTGATAGAAAGGCTCTTGCTTGGAAGTTTTTGTCCTTTCTTTTTTTTCTTCTTGTTTTTTTTCCTTTTCTTCTTTTCTTGTTTCTGTTTTTCTTTCATTTTCTGTTTTTAATTCATGAATTGCCAATCCTTCTTAAATCTGCTATAAACATGATCTTGTTTGTCTATCTGATTAATATTTCGGTTTATTTTAAACACCCAATCGATCCACATTTCAGGATTTACACCCTTAACATGTTCAGGTTTTAAAATGTCTTGAACGATAGCTTGAAGCAAGAAATGAACCAAACTCAATTATATAATTATTGGTTTTTGTTAACATATTTTTATTGTTTGTGCCGTTTTCAGTAAATTTATCCGTAAAATTAATTCCCTTCTTTCTTTTTCTTTTGTTCTCCCACAGTCTCTTCAGGTTGAGCTGCAGCTATACGAGTTGGAAGTTGTTTTTTTTTTTTATAAAAAAAAAATCCTTTCTGTTTTCTTTATTCTTTCTGCTTTTTTACAGTTTGTTCAGCAGTTTGTATTAATACTGGAAGAAGATCCTCTTTAGTGGCAGTTGTAACTCCAGTAATTTTTGTGAAAGGTCTAAATAATTCTTCGGAACCTTCTGCAAATTCAATTTTAGATTCTTGACGTTCTTGTAAGTTTTGTCTCACAGAATCACGATCTGGAAATTTCTTAATTGATTCCAGTCGCTCTAGAGCTAATCTAGTTGTATAAGATTCTGATATCATACTGTCGATATAAAATAATGGTCTAATTCACAGCATAAAAGTGTCTGAAAGGTAAGTATAATCGACTATTAAAAGAAGCATTTATTTTCAAAATGGAGCGTATTATTTTTAAACTCTCGAATTGAAAAATGAACGCTTCTGTTATGAGGTATGTTCAACATCCCTGCTGAACGAAGCGTTTCATTTCAAAATTAAGTGTATTTTTAAAAAAAAAAAAAACTCTCGGATAGACAAAATGGACGCTTCTATTATGAAGTGAGTTGCCTTCTCTGCTTGATAATCCATTCTAACATGAGGTAGCCCCCTTCTGATACTTGAGTTTAGATTCTAGAATTAGGTGGTCTTTCTCTCTCTCTCTCTCTCTCTCTCTCTCTCTCTCTCTCTCTCTCTCTCTCTCTCTCTCTCTCTCTCTCCGATTTGTAATGTAGTTTTATAAATATATATTTTTTTTATAAAAAAGACAGCCATATCGCTACGACGACTGCAGTGTGACAGTTTATAGTGATGCCTAGCACTGGGGCAATCACAAGTTCAGCATCAAGTCCTACCGAGTCATATTATCCCGACACCAGGCCGACCAATCCTAACACTAACCTCTTCATGTGTTCTCATTTGCCTATTAAGTTCTAAACCCATCCCCTGACCTTGCGTTCAAGGTCATCATGGTAGAAAACACGTATTAACCCCTTGATAGATTATCATCATATTTGGTATAAACGAAGCTAAGCCCATTCATTCGGTAACACGCATGCTCATTCATTTGACCTTTTAGTCAAGGTCAGTCATACAAATCATATGGTTCAAGTTTCTTCATGTGCTTATATTTCCCAGACTCCATGTTATATTTATTTAGAACTCTTGGGATAAATAATTCTGAAGTGAAAGCAATGTTCGTTCTTACTTCTATTACGCACCCATTTGCCCATTTCATTGTTATGAGTCATAAAAAAATATGATGATTTTGCATAAATTCCTTTGTTTTGTTTTTTTGTATTGTCATTTTTGTGATGGGGTCATTATAAAGTTAAAACAATTTATTCTGATACATGCTCACTCACCGTCTTCTTTAACCTTGGGGTCAAAGTCGCAGTGTTAGAATTGTGTGTGTTCAGGTATTAAGTTCAGTTGTTTTATTCACTTTTATTGCTTAAACACCATGGCAGATTTATTCATGCTGCATATTTGTTGGATGAATCATTATGAAACTCAGATCATATTTAAATATTCTCACTCAACCTTCTGACCTTCAGTCAAGGTCACACTTTGTACTGTAATTCTTTACTACTGGACTTGACAAGCAGGTCCTGACAAGATGTTAACAATGCTTGATATAACCAGACCTTGCATTCTCAAAATGTTGTGAGCTCATGCTTTAGCTCTGAAAACAAACATTCCATACCTTTATTAACAATGAAGTTAGAATTATATAACTACTTTTAGGGACCTTAATTCTGCCTGTTACTAGTGTTACATCTATTTGATTTAAATTATTTATTTTTAAATGTCAGATCCAAATTTGTCATTTGGGTTTTAAAATTCATTAATTGGGAGATTATTCAAGAAAAATCTCTATGACCATACTTTATCTGATAACATGTTTTTGACCTTGGCTTGTTGACCTAATTTCTGACCCTGCTTCAGACAGTGTCAACAAGCTTCTAAAACAATTGGCTGATTTCAAAGTTATGGTTGAATTTCTGATGATTCTCATGGGGGGAGTACGAGATTTAGTGAAGGTGACCTCTTTCTATGACCTTCCATAAAATCACGTGATCACTTGTTTACATAAAAAACAGGTATTTAAATTATTGTTTGGGACAGAACAATTCAGTAGATGTTGGGCTTTTATGATGTTAAGTTGTGTTTTCTGTTTGAGTTTTAATTTTAATTACCTTGTACTGGAAATTGTGTCATTTCGTTGTAGCAAGAGAAATTATTCCATTTATCTGGAAAAGGACGTGTTCATGATTTTCATTCGGATTATTTTAAAAACAAGAACTGCATCACGTGACATTGTCAGCCATTTTGGATTACATCGTCAAGATTCGAACCTAGAACATTTATTTATCAGGACTTGCAATTCCATTAGGGGATTACTTTTGTGAATTCTATATTGGATTAATGTTGGATTTGATTCTCTAAAACCGTAAGTTTATTTATTTTATGAAAATAATTGTACTTAATAAAATCATTGTTAACGTTTTTACAAGCTTGTTAGTTTTCACTCTTTCTGTGTTGCTGCTTATTAGAGCCTTAGCACGTAACACTAGCATGCTAAATTTCAAGTATGTAGGCATAAAACAAGTAACATACATCATATTTTTTTTTTTTTGTTTTTTTATGGTTTAACGCCATTTTTCAGCACAATATATAGACTATACATGGCGGCCAGTATTAGTGGTGGAGGAAGAAACCGGAAAAACCCCGGAAAGAACCACCGACCCACGAGAAGCTACTGGCAAGCTTTCTCACTTAACTACATTAGCCGAATCTTAGACTCGAACCCACGCAGACAGAGGTGAGATGGCAGTGGTCCGTAACGGACAGCGCTTTAGACCACTCGGCCACTCGGGGCCCCTACATACATCATATAATACTGAAATACTGAAGACCAAGGTTATTAGCTGTCAGATATGAATGATGCTGCTGTTTTTGTTTAGTGTTTAATGCCATTTCTCACCACAAGATAACTATACATGGCAGCCAACATTACTAGTGGAGGAAGAACTACAGAAAACCCTTGAGACTAAGGTGAGAACAGAAGCCACACAGACATGGGTGAGTTGGCAGTGATCTGAAACAGTTAAATGCTGCCCATGTACTAAACTGGGTTTAGAAATTGGATTTGGGTATGTCATATAACATAGCATTATTAGTTTTCAACATTTGCTGCTTTTGTTGTGACATCACAGTGCATGTCATTCAGACCACTTTGTACTGGGTCAAACTTTTAGGTTGACCTCATTGAAAATGTTGGTTTAATGTTACATTTATATTACTGCATTTCTCATGGCACATAAATGACCTTCTAAATGAATATGTGAAAAATTGCCAAATTCTATAAATATGACACGTACTCAAATAGTTGAATCTGAATGTCTACAGGACTAACTTTAAATGAATTCTGAATAATGAATTCCATGCCCTTGATGGTACTTGTACAACACTGCACTAGTACACTATAAAAAGTCAAAACACTGATCATTTAAATATATTTTATTTTTCTCTTCATAGCTTGTACTTCCTGCACAAGTAAATACTAAATTCTATGGTCAAAATCAACATTTCAACCGCAATTTGCCATTTTCAATTCATCATTTAAAATGTTCTCTCTCACCCACATACACACATTGTTTACTCTGAGTATAGGGATGATTTCCAATCACATTTGAAACCCCAGATTAATGAAACTGGTACATTGCATATACCACTGGATAGAAATATATAAATAACATTGCAACTAAAGTGATTTGCCAACTAGCTGAATTCTAGGTTCTAAATTATTCACATATATCACATCCAAGTTCCAGATATTGACCTCAACATAACATAAATGATGCATTCATGGAAAGCTTCAAATTTCAAATATTTGCCATTTCTCTTACATGAAAATATCTGCATATTTAATGTTTTGCAAGTCTGTGATCTTTCTATTTGTAATCTAATTTATGGGGGGAGGTCATTATATTACATAGAGATTAAAAATCTCTTGAGCTTGATTTCTATCAGTCGAGTTTTCAGTGATCAAAAACTTTTCATTCTTAATATTACATGAATTTTAGGCAAGTTAAAATGAAACTACTAAAATTATTTTTATAAAATAAAGTTCACATTTAAAGCCCTTGAATATAATTAGGTCAAATCCTGCATATCAGAGCTGTGTGAACATAATATTCTCCTATTTGTTCTCCATGATTTCTGCTCCCACGAAGGTCATTACAAGAGTATCAAAATAAATTTTATTGAACAATGTTAGAATGCTTTAACCACTGAAATGCCATAGCACATTATATGAAATATAAACATGTCAAACTTTAAAAGTATTATCTACTAAATAAATTTTCCTTTCACAATAAACTTCCCATGGCATTCTTGTGCCACAAACTTTAGATTTTTCATGAAGGTTTAGAAAAGTGTTAGAAGGACATTGTCAGTGACAATGTGGTTAGTTTGCAGACAAAGCTAGATTAGAGAGAGGTTGGTTTAGGCAACATTTACCTCTTGGAGATGGAATGGTTTTTGACAAAAGTATACACCTGTGTTAGTGAGGCAATCAAAATAAACTAAATAACCTCCATTAGTACAAGGGTTCTACTATTTTACTCTGTAATGTAATGTAACAAGCATGCAACCATGTCAGTTTATTGGATAATATTGCTAACTCTATCTTCTGAAGTCTGACTGTCCCAGATATTTCCTTTTTCTTCTGGGTTGGATGCACAAGTTTATGTGGGGATTATTTGTGGTGCTTTTTATTTACAAAAGCATCTGCTTCGCAACATGAGGGGATCAGGCATACAAATGTTATGGATGTTCCTTAACTTGTCTTATGTCCTAAGAAAACTACCAGAGGCGGTATGACCAGGTTACAAAACTTTGTGTTGCCTTCATGTTGCATCATATGCTTTATGTCACACAAGTCAGCGATAACAATTTGTCAGAAACTATATAAATATGGTCATGAAGATCCCTGGAGCATGAAATATAGGTCATAGTGACATGCTTTTCATTAAAAAGTACCATACTTCTCATAACTACATGTACACATCAATTTACATTACTATGCAAAAAATGCATCATTATTCAACAACCACAATGATATATACAAACATACACTAAAGTGCAAATATCATATACTGAGTCTCATCAATGTGAAATAAAACTAAGATTGGAAACAATGCAAGACCATTTTATATGTGCATCTGAACTGAAAAGTCAAACTACTCTCGCTTGCCATTTCCTTCAATAATTATAAGCCATTTTAAAAACTGATTAATTAAAATTATGTACATGCACATCAAATACTCCCACATCAATACAGGTAATGTCTTCACCTATGCAAATGTCTGCTAATCAAAATTCATCAAATTTTGTTTTTAAAAAAAGAACAATTTATAAATTACATTAGTAATTCAATTTACATATATAATACTATAACATTACTTACAAAACAGATACCACCATAGCAAACACCTTTCAAAACTTTCCAAAACTACTGATTATGGAATACTAATAGAACACAACCTGGTACAGATCTGTTGACATACTGATATGCACTGTTGATTCCGAGAAAGCTATTGCATTTACATACAATGGAGATGAAAAATGAATTCACATCTTGCTACAACCTTACAAAAGAAATATATATATTGTAACATACTGGTATGTATTAATTAAATTATGCTAGTTTTTACAAAAAAAATTCTTCCATTAAAAAGGCAGAAAATACAGCCAAAAAAAGGTAAACTATGAAAAACATAAATGCTGACAAATTACAACAAAAAATGATGACAATACAGTGTGACCCCACTACAACACACCATGGCATGGCTCCTAACATTTCATGTACATGTATTGTTCTTATACAAGAAAAAATATTTGTTTTTTACAAGTACCAAAAAAAAACCATGTAAAAAGTTACTATAATTTTTGGGGAAGATGAATTCTAATAAGACAATTGTGCCATGGCTCCTGAAATGTATATATGAATGTTTCTCATACATGAAAAAAATGTTAAAGTACAAAAAAGAATAATAGGTTTATCCAGAGATCACTCTGACTTCACCAATGTCCCAAATTGAAAATTTTGTTCTTCTTGTTACCCAAATATTTGTGTGCTTTCCTTGTTGGCTGTTCAAGTTTGTATACACAATCTTAGGTTTGGAGTGGAGAAATTCCAAGGTACCATAAAAGGAAGCCACAAACTGGGATATAAAATGCACTGCAAGCTATATATTGTTCAATAAACAAATCTTTTTGATTCATATTGACAAATCATCTTAACAGAACATTGTTATATCATAATCCACTTGTGCTGCCATCTAGCATGAATACTGTTTGCATAAATACACTCAGTTATTCTACTGGACTAGCTACAATATACTAGACTAGAAAAAATTGACCAATCTCTGACGGCCAAAACATGAACTGCTACAACTGACCAAACAATGGCAATTTTTTTAAAAAAATATACCCAGTAAAAACACCTTTGCTGAAACTTCAAATAACTGATTACCTCTGAAGCACTGATTTTTCTGTATAATGCTAAGCAAATGCAAAAAATTTTAGTCTCAATGTGCTATATATTTGTTTGTGTTGCTGCCATAATATCAGATCTGTGTTTATTTGGTCCGCCAAGTCCGTTTTTAGCAGTAACTTGAATAACCCATGCATCCTTCATCAAATCAAGCCATTTAAAATCATCCAAGGAAGTCAGCACAAAAACTTAAAAGCAATGGAACCAGATGAAATCAGCACCAAAACTTAAAAGCAATGGAACCAGATGGATCGTTGCATTTTCCAATGTAACTAGAAGATGTTTATGGTCTCCAGCTGACCAATATCTAAGCAAATTTAAGTACATGTTCCATATAAACTATATCCATGTGCTACTGTTGACAGTATTGTACTGAATTGTTTAGTAACACTTTATTGAAAATGAAATAGATCAAAAGAGGATAACCATTTTCAATACATTATTTTTGTTTTCTAACAAGATGAGACTAATACATTAATCTTTATAACACGATCAATAATCAAATTCAAGGATGTTTCATGTAAATGTAGTTTATTTCAGACAAGTTTTGTCTTCATTTAATCAAAAAAACTTATTACAACGCACTCCTCACCACTAAAGACTAACACAGTTTGGTACATAATACAGTCAGATTATATGGATCCCAAATATGTTAAAGTAGGGTCACAATGTAGTACATTGCCAAATTATTCTATTACTTGCCCAACAGCAAAGAAGTGAACTTTACATAGGACCTGTCATGGTGAAATTGCTGAGAACAATTAGCATCTGACTTTCAATAATAGAAAGCCAGCAGCTCATATAAATTCTACTTTGGGTCAGCTTTACCATCTAAGATGAGCTTACACAAATAAATTACACCGCCATTTTTGTTTCTGTTCAAAATATCTTAATAGGATACTGCCAAAAAATGCACAAGGTTATGTCAGAACATAAAGAGATAAACACCACAGAACGTTACAAGCTAAAACTGAGTGGATCTCTGTGAACATAGGTAATGCCAAATTCATCACCAGTCTCATAAGCTCAATATTGTTCAACCATCAAAATGGCAAAACGTGTGGCATAAAATCTAACAAACTTGTTTCGATTTCTTGAATAAACAATTGTAATTAAACATGGCTTATCCTTTTTAATTACAATTATTTATTCAAGAAATCTAAACGAGTTTTATTAGCAGGAATCTGCTCATGGTCTGGTACTGCGTATCAGTATAAACAAAGTTCAAAGAAATAAACTTTTAATTGCTTCAGGTATTCATTATGACAAGTTAAAACTACAAAACCTTATGGAAAAAAATGTAACATGCACATTTTCAAAATACTTTCAATACAATTTGAATGAATACCCTATAGCAAGTAGAATTCACTGAGCAAGATTTTTCTATTTGAAGATTATAGCATTCTTGGTGTTTCTTTTACACACTAAAGTCTGCTGGCATTTTTCTTTATTATTTATTAATTATCAAAGTTTAATTTTTTAATTTCTGTATTAATTTTTTTATTTCTTATGAAAAGCATCCCTAAATTTATAGATTATATGCATTATTTTTACGCTGATAAAAGTTTGTTAAAGCAATCTGAAAGAAAGTATAAAAATCAACTGTTCTCTTACTGGGCTCAAGACTCAATTAATCACTCATCGAGTTTTACAGAATTACTGACAAACCCAACTATTTCAGTAAGAATTCTTTATGACCTCTTCAGTGTGTGATATCGTAACCACTTGTTAAATGACAAAGTTAAATGATGAACATGCAAATATACTTATGTAATTACTATTTCTCATGACAAGCAATAAACATGATCATAAAATCTGTTATTTTCCTGAAACAAGTCACACTATGGTTCATTCCACACTGCACCATGAACGAATTTTCAGGTTCGCATCATTAATTGTAGCTCAAAGTGAATAAATCTTTTCACACACCAAGTATTTCAACACCACTAAAACTGACACTGAGCAACAATTCCATTATATATGTATACATGCTAAAACAAGTCAATCTGTTTACATCAAATTTTTCTGTACCGCCTTGACATGTGTTTGAGTTGCTTTATTTATTATGGTGTGTTCATTTTTCCTTTTTGGCTATATTTAGCGATAACGTAGTTGCCTCCCTTTACAGTATAAAAATTTGACTCTTTTTAAAACTCTGGATGTGCGTGGCCGATTATACAGACCAGATTTTTTTTCAGCATGTATAAAATGGTGTTGCACTGTAGGTCAATAGGAAGTCTTCAAATCATATGTGCACGAATCAAATTCTGCAATTTTAGATAAAATTTGAGATGCTGACATCAAAATTCAAGGAGAAATGGACTTGGATATCATAGGCAGTGTTGTGAGAAACAAACAATAGCATTCTGTATCATCAAACTCTGTCAAAGTAACTTGGCAAGTGTGATACAATAGAACCTGTCCTGTAAGACCACCTATTTTGCCAAAAAAGTATGGTCTCTCAAGACAGGTGGTCTCTCATTTGCTATATAATTAAAAATTTGTGCATTGAGAATGTGGTCTCTCAAGATAGATGGTCTAACATAACAGTGTTCTTTCAAGATAGGTTTTTACTGCATATTCATACAGAACCCCAAGTTTGTGTTTAATTGTCACAAACAAAATCCCAAAATGGAATGAATATTATACAAGGTTAAACATAGGAAAATACATATATAATTGAAGCTTATTCCATACTTCACTTTCTTTAAAACAAAATTTTCTTTTCCAAATCTAGCTTCACATTTTATCTGAGATACTCTGGTCATGTTTTCTATTTTACATTAACAATATACATCTCTTGAGGTAATTAGTTGTATGCTTAGCATGGTGTTGCATGAGCAAGAATATGTGACACAAGAATTGTTTCACTCATTTGGAAGCTCTTGATTGAGAAAACCTCTTGTCTCACTGGTAAAAACAACAGATCACAAATGTTCCCATGTTTTACAAAGACCTGAAACTCCTACATTTGATACGATCTTGTAAATATTGCAAGACAAATAAAATTCAAAGTCTATGCAAATTAGTACCCATTGCAGATCTGAAGAACACACCATGCCAAAACATTTTCTGGCGCTAACTCCATGCTGATGTGAAATAATGCACAAGCACCTTCAAAGTGATGAGACATTTCTTTCAAAAGACCAGTAATTATAGGCCAGGGAGGGCTTATTCACTCATCTTTCACTTTTCTGTGGTCATACTGAAAAAAGACAAAAACATATGTTACTCTTACAATTACACATATGAGCATAAGGAGAAAATCTGACAAAATTTAGAAGAAAATAAAAATAGTATGGAAAATTACAGAATTGCATGTATTTTGAATTTGGAACAATTATTATATCTTTATTGGAACCAAACAGAGGCTAAAAATTAAATATTACAATATGCATACAATTTTAACATTTATTAATACCATTAACATCAAATTTGAAAACACCATTCATTTTCATATCTTTATTTTGACAAATTACTTCATGGGTGCTTAAATTCCTAGATTGGTCAAGATGCCATATTTTTTCTACATTATGACCAATGATCACTGGGCTATAAATCTGCAGTGTGAACTCCATATAAAATCTATGAATGCCACGTTAACAAACAAATTTGTAGCAAAATGAAACAAATTTATTCAAAGAGCAGCCAAATATTTTCTTTATTTCATTAAAACTATTACTACCGAAACAATAACCAACCTATACTTAAAGTATTCAGATCTACTCAAACCTCATACTGGATATGGCGAAATAAAAAACATTGGACTCCGAGAATCATTTAAGATCTGACTTTAGAACAATCACATAACTTTGAAATCTAAATCCAATATTTCAATTTAACATTTTAATTTAGACCATGACATTGCTATTTAGTGAACAAGAGCCATTCTGAGATTTATACACAATATCGGAAAGGGAAGTACATGTCAGTGATAACCCTGATGTAATGGATTGAAAACTTGTGCTAGAATTATCTTACATTTATGAGGGATCTGGAGCTACTGCAGGATATCCACTGTTAGTTAAGAAAGAATCAAAGATTGCATGGAAGATAGAGACCTCATTAGGTTTTCGTCACAAAAGTGTTACAGCTGCCAACTTCAAATTATTAATACATTAAAAGATGTATGATTTTCATTTATATTGTATGCAAAGTCAAGAATATTATGGAACCAATTATTTTAGAGTTGTAAATTTCTAAAGCAAGCATTCAGAGACATCTAAATAAAATAGTAAATTACCATTGCTAACTGTCTACCAATATTTCCCATTGTCACGCCACCCGAGAAGAAAGTACATGGTAGCCAGGACCTTACAAAGAGGTAATCCATTTTTGTATACCTGAAATTAAAAGTTGATAAGATATAATATATTAAACTTGGACAAGAGTAAAATAATAGGCCTAAGTGGGCCAGATGTAGCTTACCAGTCTTACATAGTTTAACACTTCACAAATTCACTAAGCAGTAACACGTTTAACCTATTCAGATGCAAGATCATCTCATTAATATGCTGATTCCACTTATTGTAAAATTTAAGACCATTATGTTAGAAGTTTATTTGCCAGGTCAGAATGAAATCGGACAGAAATTTATGGTCCCCAATGTGAAAATAAACCCAGACAATCAGGATCATCAAAAGGCATAGATCTTGTGCATGATCAAATTCATTCAAATTCTTGATGACATAAGACTATTTAACAAGTTAAACATATTGTGTTCATTCTAAAGTGTAGAAAAACAGGCAATCAGATACAAGATCTTCCAATTAATATATATAGGATTTATATGCATTATTCCCAAGTGTAATTAAAATCATACGAAAAATATAGTTTTTTAAGATCTCTTACAAGCCCAGTCAATCAAATGCAAGAAAGGTCTCATGAATAATATAACTAATCCAACAGAACCTGCTTGACGTCTTGATAATATGAACCAATTTAACAAGTTTAATCAGTTCCAAATCAGAAATATAGCCTCAAGACTTGTTTCAGGAGTTAGCAATCAGATGCATGACCCCCTCATTATCAAACCTGGCTTAATACAAAACCATTTCCTCATTCAAACTTATGGACTAGGCATAGACCTATGTTAATACCATCATATTATAAGCTGAGTGAAATTGTCTCCCAATTATTTTAACATGGTGATTTAAGTATTTTATATTAGTGTTATAATATTTATTTCCAAAGATAAATGCATATTATTATAAATCAACAAGATCTTTTTTCAAACTCTAACGAGTTCTAAATGATAAGAGTCTATTACCAACTTTTTTCGAACACTGAGGAAAAGCCAAGTCTCCTGACAGATAACAAGCCCCACCAATCAGATGTATAATCACCGCACTTGTACGCACAGGTCATTTTTAGCAAAGAACCTTTATAAGACCATGATGTTATAAGTTTGTTTAATGAAGACCAATCAAAATTCAGTCTCCAGAGTGGTAACAAACTCCCCCAATCTATATTTTTTAAAAAAACAACTCATTTATCTGCATCCATCTCATCATTATCAAACTCATTGGATATCTTGATTGTATAAGCCCTTAGTCCAAGCAGTTTGAAAACTGATCAAAATTATCACATCAATAACAGCAGCCAATCTGATGCAAGAAAATCTCATAAATATACAAGTATCTTGCCTATTATTGAACCTGTCTGAGATCTTGTTGATATACACAAATATGTTAGAAATATGGGCTCTGTAGTGGCAGAGCTCCAGTTATAGAATAAATTTGAATACATTACACAAATAGACAAGCAACACAAAGAAAATATTACATACATAAAAATTTCACCCATGCAATGCAATTTTAAGCATTTAGTACATAGCTACCAGCATAATTGCTTGTTATAAACAACATCAACACTAAGTGTTTATCTAAACTGAAGATCACACAAATTTTTAAGTTTTGAATATACAGGAATACCATATATACTTGCTTACAAGACAAGTCCAACTGCAATCTCCATAGCATAATGTGCCATCAGATCTGTTTACAGTTTGACTGGACTTGAAAGAATACTAGTATATATGACAATCAAATCTTTAAAATTGAATGCTATTACAATACTACATTACCTCTGTACACCATGGTATATGAGTAGCTGTGTAATAAATGTGGCAACTATTGCAATAGCAACACCCAGACCAAATCCGCTGCCAGATCTGTCAAAAAGCCACCATAGACCTATGGACATGGCTGTTAGTGTCAGAGAAAACTGCAGGTTGTTCTCAAAATCAATTTTCTATGAGCAAGTCAAGGAAAAACATTTGTACTGCATATATTTTTGCATGGTCTTACATGCAGTTTGTCTCTGATTATTGTGCTTATTAAAGGATAAAAAATTATACTTGAATTCTTCTCTACATACCCAAACAGAATTTTTCAAATTTTCTTATTCAAGACTGGACTTCTTTGCTTATCTTAAGCCTGATACTTTTTCCTATCTTTCATCTTTTTGTTTGCAAAAAATAAAATCTGCATGTTTCAGCAGAGGAATTAGCATGTGCTAAATAGGAAATATTAAAACATTCTTTTCACTAGTGCATACTGTTAGAAAGAAATGCATGAAACAACTAAAGAGGATGATATTCTATCTTTCAAAAATTTCTGTAGAAATGATTCTTTACGAGAAAATTCATTATCTTTTCTTTGATAAAAGTGGTCATGTTAACTCTCTTCTGGCACACATTACTGACACAAAAAAAAGGAGGTAGGGCAGGGGCAAACATTGGCATAGTTCAACTTATATAATAGGAATCCCCTAGTCGACATAAGCTACAATTTATGAGAAGCAATGCTTTGCACTAGTGCGCACATATTAATGGTTCCAAGGTCTTGTCTACCTGCTTCTGTCATGTGATGGATTGATACACTATCACCCTTACTATGGTAACTTGACACAAAGTATATCAGATATATAGGTTAGACAGTCTGACCTACATTGACAATTTGATTATCTACAGTACAGCATCTACAGAGAGATAGCAGAATGAAGGATGTTAAATGCACTTTACATGATTGGTTAAAAGGTGGATCAAGTATGTACTGAACAATATATATATATATATATATATATATATATATATATATATATATATATATATATATATATATACACACACACAGACGCAGACACACATTCTTTTGGCGATTACATGCAATATATTTTATTTGCTTTTGAAAAGATCATCTTGAAGTCAGAACCACCGTTTACTTTCACAACTAGAAAATGTAGATGTTTACCAGTCAAAGATTCAGTTGCCATATTTGAATATATCCTTAATTCTAAATTCTATGCAGTATTTTTTATTTATAACAAAGAAAAGTCAAATATGAAGTGTAAGCAACTCTTGTATTTGCATCCAAAGAAATGCACATACTCAAATCCATAAATTAAAGTTTCAGCAAAATAATGTTAAAAACTTTTAGTTCTTGTAAAGGATACAGCACTGGCATGATTTATTCCCACAAAGACAGCTATGCATCGCATCACATTGGACCATTCCCCTATGTGTCGTTCTCCAAGACATTCATCTAGACATGGGTATAACAAGCCAATCACAGCTGGAACAATAAGTACAGGAATTACAAGCATGAATAATTATAAATTCTCAGATGAATAATTAAAACAAAGTGTAAAAATCAAGGAATTTGATGGTGACTAAAATAGGGCTCAGTCTATTTATCTATTTTGTAACATCACGAACATATCCTAATAGTCAATTTTTCAATACATGTAGCTTCAAGGTTTTTAACCAATTTTTTTTTTTCTGCACGAAATCTCCAGGAATTTCTGTGTGCAAAGACTATTGAAATCCATCAATACAAGAAAAAATATGAATTAATTGGATTGCAGGTCGATGAACATTTATGGTTGCTATTTGTTGAATTTTCCTTCCATTCCTAACAGGTATCCTAAAAGTGCAACAACAAAAAAAGTAAGTAATTACAGCATACCTGCAGCAATTCCACAGCAAGGTGCAACCCACCAAGCAGATGAGAAAAGCCTTGCCAGAACTTCTGGAGAAAAGATCGTAGACTCCCTCTGCACCTGGAGAAGGTTGAACACAAGACAGAAGAACACTCCCAGAAAAAACAGTACTGTCCCTCTGATTAAAAGTGGTGTATACCCCATCCTGATTCGACAATTTCTATTTACACCTGAAATACGTAGCAAATATGCCAAGAAATAAAATGTATACAAATATAGCTTTCCTCCCACCTGTCTGTGGGATTATATTTTATTTGCAATATTTCTTATTAAAAACAATGAATAAATAATAACCACTTAAATGTACACATCTGCACAACTGAAGTTAGATGGTCTGCACCTTCTACCAGATGAAACTAAAACTTGCATATTCTTGACTATGCAGAATTTAAGCATATTTCAAAATAATACTAAAGGTTATGTACATTTTATATCTGCAGCTGTAGTTCGACGCGAAACTATGAATATGTAATGATTGTGCAGCAGATGGTGGAGACCATAGGTCAGCAAGTTGTTGTTTTTTTTTTCCCCCGACATAACTGGTGGCGGCAGTGTAATGCCACAAAGACAAAAATTACAGAACGTTTGAGTCTAGTTGCAGACCCTTGCTGAATGCTACTAAAAATAGAAATCTTTGAAATAAGTTTTAACTTTTGAATATCTGGTAGCACATCATTCAGAAAAAAAGGCATTTCACACTGTAACGTCAAACGATTACAAGAATTACTACAAGGCTGTGAACTAGAGAAGCACGCGCAACGCCTGGTTTGACTGAGCAAAGCCAAAATTGAACATCATTGTTGTTTGGTTGGGTTTTTCTTCTTCAATTAAAAAATATCCAAATACAGTAGTCCACCACACTTACCAAGGTAAAAATGATTATTAAAAATTAAAAGTTGCGATGATAATAACTCAGATAGCTATAATATATTCTGGGACAGATTGGTCCCAGAAGACAAGGATCCTAAACTTTAGGATGAAAAAAACAAAAGACCACGAGTGATGAGAATTAAAAAATAATCACTTTAACCACAACGGGGATTGAAACATTTAAATTCAAATACCTCATCAAACTTGCGAACTAAGGTATTTACATTTATATATTGAAAGACCCTGTCGAACTTTTTGACTAACAAAACTAAAATATAACTGCATGTAACGTTAGCTGAAAATATTCCTATGTCCATACGTTACATATGTCGACTAATCAAGTACACAAATGAAACTTGTATACAAAAGATACATTTGTTTCATTGTACTTGCATTTCAAGCAATATACTGTATAAAATTAACTTACCTAATTGCAACAATAATAACTCAGCACTCGAATAAAGTCAGATACACAATAAATACTACTGGAAACTATCTGTGTTGGTCTTTATCTGTCGATATGGCAATACGCTTATTACAGCTGATACATAAGATGATGTGTTCACGTGATCAAAACATCGTCGTCCGACAATTCGCGTCCAATCAGATTTACCCTCGCGTTCGCGTGCTTACCATTCAGGTTACTGATAAATATAGAGCCTTCCCGCCAGCTCATTCATATATTATAATTCGGTCAAGAGTAAAATGCAATATTTAGCATGACATTTCAAGTTCAGTCCCTGTTAATGTATGAGCAGTTTTAAATCTTGAACTTAAGAAAAAATATTAAAGGGTATTATTAACGCACGTGAAAAAATTAACACTTTGTTTGGATCATATAAAAAAAGAAAACTTATTTATGTTAGGTCTGAGGTATTCCAAAACGAATGAAAATCATGTGACCTGTTCAAAATGGCGACGAGTGGAGGAAGTCTTTTTGCTGGCAGACCTCGTACTGGGTCGTTGAAAACATCAGCTCAACTTGATGCAGATGGACAAGAACTTGAAGTAAATTTATCAGAAAAGAAAAATGTATACACATAAAAATGTGAAAATTAATAGTATTTATTAATATATGTATAATGCTAAACTTAAAAGACAGGGGGTGCGGTGCAGAATCTAATCGTTCAACCTGCTGAAAATATCTTGAAAGTTTGAATTAGTGGTTTATAACATTGAAATTTCTTAAAGCCTCAGTATTAAGTACATATATTTTTTATATTAGTGTTTTAACATCCTTCTAAGATGTAACATCAGATGAAAACCAATTGTTGGTTTAAAACCTTTTTTCAGCACAAGATAAGCCATACACGGTGGCCAGTATAACTGGTGGAGGAAGAACTAGAGAAAACTCTTGAAAGAACCACCGACCCACGCATGCTTTCTCACATACACACATAGGTTGAACCAGAGGCTCGAACCCACACAGTGTCTAATAATAGGACTTGAATAAAGTAAAGTTTTCAACAACTGGTTTTATCGTGTGCTCACACTCTACTGAAACTAGAAGGTGTACCTTCCATATACGAATCAATATTGCATTGATTGTTTTGGTTTATGTTGGGTTTTTAAAAAGATAAAACTTATGATTCAATTTGATGGCTTCTGCCAGAAGTTCTGGTAAAGAAGAAGTGGAAACAGAGGTTGAAATTTAGCCAGTGTATCTGTATCAAGCAAGTCAAATGACAAGGATTGGAATTCATATAGCTTTGCAGTATATGCATCACACTAACCAGCATGAGCAGAAAATCCCAAAAGTTAGAAGCTGCTAAATCTTGGCTAGGAAAGGCCATTTTAAAATAAATTATAATGAAATAAATTTAACAAATAATATATGGGCTCTGATTAAGACAGCTGACGATCTGGCTGAGTATGGAAAACCATTCTTTTAGATGTGCACTCCATTAGAAGAATGGTCTCAACCTTGGTGCTAATTAGAACTTTGGAGACTTTGTTCAGTCCTTTGATCGAGTCTTGAGAAAAAAATAAGGAAAGTCTGAATTTATGTAAATTTCATTCTATTCTTGCTGATGGAAGTATCAATGCAACACCATATCGTAGGAAGGATTAAGTGCATATAATATACCTTACAGTAACAAAAGCTTAAAATTAAGTTCTGTGAAGAAATATATTGTTCCATTGTTTGTTTGTTTTTTAGTATTAATTTAAATACATGTCTCATCAAACCTAAACTAGACATTGAAACTTTGAGACAAATGAAAATGCGTATGGAACAAGTGAATTTTCAGAAAAGTGATTGGATGAAACGTCATGACCTTAGACTTTGGAAGGTATATGGAGGTTACTTGGAAATGTGTAATTTACAAGAATAAATTCCACTGGGTTGGTAACTTATGACCTACTATATTTATGATTACATGTATTACCTTCTCTTAACATGTGGAAATAATTGTTGTGAAATTTTCATGTTTCTAAAACTTGTTTCATTTTGTAATCTGTGGATGATACATGTATCTGAATGTTTGTTCCAACATTTTCCATCATGAAGGAATTTTTATGAAAATTTACAATACTTTTGTTTAGGAATCTAAGTGACAAAAGAAATTGTCATCTTGAAAGAGTTATGTTCGCTGACAAGTCCATTGTCAACTAAATTAGCCATACTATACCATTTCCAAAAGGAAGCAAATATACATATGGCAGTCATGTACTAAATTATACAAAACTATTCACATGGCGGCAGTTTACTCATAGGAACATAGACTGTTCTCATGGTAACTGGTGCCTGCCTGTTTATAATAATAAAGATTTTGTGTGTACAAAATTTTAGGTCTTTTTAGTTAATGACATTGGATCTGTTTGGTATTATTGGGTTTAGTGCCATTTTTTAGTATATGATAGGCTAAATAGGATAGCCAGTATATTTCATGGAGAAAGAATCACCAGAAGCCACTGACAAACTTTCTTACATACCCATGCCAACACTCAAATTGGAGTGATCTGTGCCAATGGCCACAAAGATCAGTTACTTTATAACTGTCACTTTCAATTCATTGGATTAATTTACTTTGAAGTTTAAGAAGCACAGTACAAAGATAAAACTAATGATACAAATATTTATACAGTAGCAGGCTTAGAATTTAAAAGAGATTTCTTAGTTGCGATAAGAATTTTTGGATTCCAAAATTTACCAGACCTTCACTAGTCCAACCGAAAGAATAATGAAAGACACAAGATGAGAATCATTATAATTATGAAAACTATAGTCCTGCAGGAAATTTAGTAGCTTCAGGCTGCCAGAGACATGCAAAGACATGCAACATTGTAACACTTTTTTTTTAAATCCAACAAATTGCTGATATGGCATTAAAAGTACTCAGGTGTGAAAATAAATAGGTTTTATGGAATAAACCACTTTATTTTTATACATGGCTGCTATATATTTAATAGCTTCCTAAAGATCACAGTAGATTTCCCATTTATAGCAGTCACATAAAAAGCATCTGCCTTTCCTATTAGCAGCTTTGTCATCAGCAGATGAAAAATTCCACACATTTCTAAAATGAAACATTTTTGGTGGATATGTTAAGCCAAAGAAAAGATATCATATTCAAACAATTCAAAATGAGGACTTGAAACATCCTGAAAATATAATCTGCCAAATACATCTGGTTCTGAGTAGTTTGTTAGGATTTATTATTAGAACAAACATAGACCATGATCTGCAGGTACATTTTGATCTTTGTTGTCTGACTTAACAGAAAGTATATATGGTACACAAGAAGGCTATAACAGTAGATTTTCAAAATATAATTTCAGAACTAATTATATTCTGTTCATAATGTTTAAATGCTGAAGAGTTTGAAGGTGGAAACCAGTTTTTGAGATATACAAAACAAGATTTGTGTTTTTTTTAGTTTGATGTTCGTGAAGATGAGGAACAGAATGTCAAGCTTTCCCAGACTATTGAACTACTGCTTGCTGCTGGATATTTTCGGGCCCGCATCAAGGGTCTCTCACCATTTGACAAGGTAAGACGCCATAAATGTTTGCTTCTTATCAGGGAGATCAGGATTTAACTTTATAAGTATCATTTTAATAAGAACTTGTTCACAAAATGCTTAGTACTTCAAACAGACTTTAAGTGTATACTTGACTTTAAGCCAGCAAAAAAAGTAACATCCTTTCACAAGTTACTGGTCTCTTCTAATCATTGCTGATTTGGTCATCCTAAGCTTAAAGACAATTTTGAAGACTGATTTTGCAGTTGAATATGGATGTCAAGTCCATGCACATATTTTTTAAAGTAATGTACATACTTTAGAATGGATATGTTCTTTTTATTAGTAGTACATCGTATGTCAATACAAATATTTTTAAAAAAATCAGTCAAACATATATCATCATACAGTATTTGGATAATACGTCATGGGAAGGAAAAATAGGAAGATTGAAAAAGCAACAATCAGAATGTGGTAAACAGATAAACATGTACTAATTACTTCATTACAAATCACAATTGGAATGTGGTATACAGATTAATATGTACTAATTACTTCATTACAAATCACAATTAGAATGTGGTAAACAGATAAATATGTACTAATTACTTCATTACAAATCACAATTGGAATGTGGTATACAGATTAATATGTACTAATTACTTCATTACAAATCACAATTAGAATGTGGTAAACAGATAAATATGTACTAATTACTTCATTACAAATCACAATTGGAATGTGGTATACAGATTAATATGTACTAATTACTTCATTACAAATCACAATTAGAATGTGGTAAACAGATAAATATGTACTAATTACTTCATTACAAATCACAATTGGAATGTGGTAAACAGATAAACCTGTACTAATTACTTCATTACAAATCACAATTGGAATGTGGTATACAGATTAATATGTACTAATTACTTCATTACAAATCACAATTAGAATGTGGTAAACAGATAAATATGTACTAATTACTTCATTACAAATCACAATCGGAATGTGGTAAACAGATAAATATGTACTAATTACTTCATTACAAATCACAATTAGAATGTGGTAAACAGATAAACATGTACTAATTACTTCATTACAAATCACAATTGGAATGTGGTAAACAGATAAATATGTACTAATTACTTCATTACAAATCACAATTAGAATGTAGTAAACAGATAAATATGTACTACTTCATTACAAATCACCAACAATATGGATATTTTAGACTTTACTATTTTTCACACACATAACTGCTTTATGTAAAAATACCCAAATGTATGTGTACAGTAGCTGTTTTCTTTATAGTGAAATGACCTTTTTTTTTTTTTAAATCTAGTGAGCGATAAAACTCAATTGTCCTGCATGTAGGCATAACCTGGATGCTGGTCTCTCCAGTTTCGATATTGGTGACCATTTGGAGTAGACATATTCCTATTCATACTCTCTCTCCAGGTTCATATTAGTCAACTGTAATTTGCATGTGTGCTCTTTGCCCTCTATTGTGCATATATGGAACTGCTTTCCTTTAAAAAAAAATCAATAGGCAACCTAAATTGTCCGATGTTTACTTCTGGGATCAAACATTATCCCCTCTCTAAGTATGTCAGTTACAATTAAACAGAAACTCAGGCTAACATGAGTCTGTTTGCAGCCAGGCAGCTACAAGAAGATCAATGTACCTCCCAGTCAGGCTATTCAGCCATCCTAACTGAACTATAACATAAACTAGATATTATAAACCTGTATGTATTACCATGAACTATAAATCATTAACTGGATTAATTGTTGGCCATTAGGTGCTTGATTTCTTGATTAGAAGAATTCACATCTTGATTATACAAATAAATCAATGAAATTCACTTCTTGTGTTAATTAAATTATTTCCTAACAAACAATCCATTGTTCTGAACATACTATGACCTTGCAATACTAAAATAGCATACAAAATTCATATCATTTAAGATGAATAAATTCACTCAGTTCTCTCATACTTGTATCAAATAAAGTAATAAATGAAATTCTTAGAATAAATGAGTAATATAACAGTCAAGACAAATGAATGCAATCAATTGTCTTCTTAATTCATATAATGGGAAAATTGTTGTACGAGTTCAAAACAAATGAATTCAAACAAATTATCAAGAATTAGTATGAAAGAACAAATTGCATAAGACACCTCTCACTATAGAGATTCGTTTTATTCTGTCAAAGCAGAATTTTCTCTGTACCTAGGTTCCATGTCTCTCAGACTTTCAGACTTCTGTGCGTTGGACAATTTATTAGCAAGAAAAGATAATATTTTTCCTTGGAATTATGACATTTCCCATTCTGCAGAAAAACTTGGACTGTCTAATCTTGTGATGTCAAACACTGAAGGCATTGTATTTGTCCTGGGAAGCACACACCCCTTATTTAGCTTAGCCAGTAAGGATTAAATTTATCTAACTACCGAAAATTAACACATTCCCATCCAGGTTTAAGTAACTTCTCATATTTCCATGCTTTCTTAATATACCGATTTCTGGAAAGCTTCAAATCATGATACTTATTTCAACAAATACAAAGATGATCGTTTCAGCTCTTGTCATTTTCTGATACATTGTCCCCAATTTCAGCTTGCCATTTCCATGTCTTACTGTTATTAAACTGACCTTAATTAAAAATCTTTCATGTCCCAAAGATAGATATTAAATCATCACAGTCTTTTGATTTAACACTTTACATAGACCTATTGGTCAATTTAATTTGTTATATCACACTGACCGCAGCAATGTGCTGTCAGAACATTACAGAATTTTGCACTGTGACAATATGTATATTCCTTTAACATGAATATTCTATTTCTGTTACAGGTTGTTGGATCGATGACTGATAACTTGTACATTCTTTCAATTGGAATATTCTATTTCTGTTACAGGTTGTTGGATCGATGACTGATAACTTGTACATTCTTTCAATTGGAATATTCTATTTCTGATACAGGTTGTCGGAGGGATGACTTGGTGTATAACAACATGTAACTTCGATATAGATGTAGACCTACTCTTCCAGGAGAACTCTACCATTGGTCAGAAAATGTAAGTCTTTGGAAATGTAACTTATATACGTGTGCTTTATAGTAGAAAGTAAATATTTTCATGTCAGATGGCATTATTAATTACATTTTTAGCATTTAAGTGAAAAGATTGTCAGGCAATTTACTTATTCAGGAATCTTTGAGATTGAGATATGTTTTGAAACATAAGATGAGTTTAAAACATAATGAATGTGAAAAGAGTTGATGGTTGATCTATCTGTTGGTTTGTGCTGCATGATTCTATGTTGTGCAACCAGCCCATGTAAATGAGTAATAATTGATGACTATGGTGCTTGGCAGCACTGTTTGAGTCCACGTTGTCACACAGTGTGTTGTCTTCCATCATGAGACCGTAGAATTCCATAATAAATACAGAGCAATGTTGTATTAAGATATTATTCTTGCACCTTATTGTTGTGCCCACCTTGACAGAAAATTGACATAATGATTGCTCTGGTTAATGGTCATTGGTATCAATACATAATGATTGCTCTGGTTAATGGTCACTGGTATCAATGCATAATGATTGCTCTGGTTAATGGTCACTGGTATCAATGCATAATGATTGCTCTGGTTAATGGTCACTGGTATCAATGCATAATGATTGCTCTGGTTAATGGTCACTGGTATCAATGCATAATGATTGCTCTGGTTAATGGTCACTGGTATCAATGCATAATGATTGCTCTGGTTAATGGTCACTGGTATCAATGCATAATGATTGCTCTGGTTAATGGTCACTGGTATCAATGCATAATGATTGCTCTGGTTAATGGTCACTGGTATCAATGCATAATGATTGCTCTGGTTAATGGTCACTGGTATCAATGCATAATGATTGCTCTGGTTAATGGTCACTGGTATCAATGCATGTCCATCTGACAATTTGTATGTCCATCCATAACATATCTAGATTTCAGTGTTAAAGATTTTAAATTAAAGATAAGCTCAACAAAAGAGATTTTTATAAAGTCAAATGCTATTGATATGACTTTACCATAACAGTTGAAAATATATTAATCAAGCTGTTGATAAGCATGTTTAACTTGAGTCGACTGTCTCTATTTATGACATATTTCACAATATAATTAAGCAATTACTGACCTTTAGAAAAATATGGAATGCTGCCATCAATCCTCAGTAAGCATTTCTTTAAAATTGCCTTTTTCTCATTACAAATTCTCATCATTGTAATAGATAAAGGATTTATAAATATGTGCTGAAACTTGAATGGACATTGAACAATATGTTGAAATTACAGAAATGTGAACTGTGTTAAGCTTCATTGTTGACCAGCTTTAAACTGATTAAGCATTTAACTTACATAGCGGTATGCATTCACTTAGGATAGTACTTGAAAAGGCAGTGATAGTGTAGAAGGCATGCATTCATTAAGGATGACATTAGGTACTGTTATTGTTCAAGGCATGCATTCACTAAGGATGACATTAGGTACTGTTATTGTTCAAGGCATGCATTCACTAAGGATGACATTAGGTACTGTTATTGTTCAAGGCATGCATTCACTAAGGATGACTTTAGGTACTGTTATTGTTCAAGGCATGCGTTCACTAAGGATGGCTTTAGGCACTGTTATTGTTCAAGGCATGCGTTCACTAAGGATGGCATTAGGCACTGTTATTGTTCAAGGCATGCGTTCACTAAGGATGGTATTAGGCAGTGTTAGTGTTCAAGGCATGCATTCACTAAGGATGGCATTAGGCACTGTTAGTGTACTAGGCATGCATTCACTAAGGATGGCATTAGGCACTGTTATTGTTCAAGGCATGCATTCACTAAGGATGGTATTAGGCAGTGCTAGTGTACAAGGCATGCATTCCCTAAGGATGGTATTAGGCAGTGTTAGTGTTCAAGGCATAATTCACTAAGGATGGTATTAGGCAGTGCTAGTGTACAAGGCATGCATTCACTAAGGATGGTATTAGGCAGTGTTAGTGTTCAAGGCATGCATTCACTAAGGATGGTATTAGGCAGTGTTAGTGTTCAAGGCATGCATTCACTAAGGATGGTATTAGGAACTGTTAGTGTACTAGGCATGCATTCACTAAGGATGGTATTAGGCAGTGCTAGTGTTCAAGGCATGCATTCACTAAGGATGGTATTAGGCACTGTTAGTGTACTAGGCATGCATTCACTAAGGGTGGTATTAGGCAGTGCTAGTGTTCAAGGCATGCATTCACTAAGGATGGTATTAGGCACTGTTAGTGTACTAGGCATGCATTCACTAAGGATGGTATTAGGCAGTGTTAGTGTTCAAGGCATGCATTCACTAAGGATGGTATTAGGCAGTGTTAGTGTTCAAGGCATGCATTCACTAAGGATGACATTAGGTACTATTAGTGTACAAGGCAGTTTGATACTTCTGAATAGCAGGTGGGAATTTTCAACTTGGGGGAAAGTGCTCACAATTAATTTTCTGATTTTTTCCCCATTTTTTAAAACTATTACTTGCAATAAAAACCCATTTTGTTGATTAAAAATGTGTAAATACTTGTCAGGCATTTGACTTATACAGTCATTTGACGCCATATATTGGTTATTCCAGCCTTCTTTACGAGTCTTAGAAGGCTCTTCTGTGACTGAAACAAAATTTGCATGCATTGCTCATGGCAAGCAATCACCTTTGTCAGTTCTTTTTTGCCTTAGTGCTATTCACTGGCAGTTTGGGTAGTGGATATATTAGCCAAGCACTAGTCCAATACATTTTTCCATTAGCATGTAACATAACTCATGTGTCACCGATTACTATTACCATATATGTTGGCTTATAAATCAGATAAAACTGCAAGCAATAAAGATCCTGATCTGCCATAGTATAAGGCACATGCAGATTAGGGTCTGTGTTGTTCTTATTACTCCTAACAAACTGCACAGATCCAGATCTGCTGGTGTATTATGCAATCTGGGTCTGTACAATTTGTAGTTGGACTCGTTTTATAAGTAGGTATGTACGATATTTTATGTCATTTAAGTAAGTATGTGGGACCCTCTCCAACAAACTAAACTAATATAATAATAAGAACCTAACTTTGTGTTAGATAACTCTAAAAATATTGATTGCATTTCTTTATAATTTTAAATTGTCAGTATAATCATTCCTTTGTGGAATTGCCATCAGTACGTCTGTAATATTCTTTTCTCTTTATGGTTTTGGGAGGAATAGGAAATAAGAGTGGATAGGACTTTGAGTAAGTGGATCTATTAATTAATGATTTGCTCTTTGGTCTTGTGTGTCCATCCATACACCACACCTTGGTTATCATTTGTAGATACCAGATGTTATGCATTATCCCCATAAATTTCATTGTCTTCACTATGTATACATGTAAAAGGTTAACAATTCTTACCCCAATCTACTAACAGTATGTTCCATGCATTTGCACACGCACACACACACAGGTGGGCATCACTATATAGTTCCATTTCAATAAATGAAGAAATACAAAGATTAATGTTTTGTTTTAAGAACTGAGAGTCTTGGACAAGAAGATGTTGATCCTAGGTACAAAGATTCACTTTGCCATCAGTTTTTTTTTTATAAATGAATTTTCTGTTATGTAAAATGAACAAAATGTTATTGCTACTTGTTCTTTGTCTCTTCAGAGCTTTGACAGAAAAGATTGTAGCTGTGCTGCCCAAAATGAAATGTCCTCATAGAATTGAGCCCCATCAGATTCAGGGACTGGACTTTATACACATCTACCCTGTTGTACAGGTAATGCTGATTGCTGAATTTTATGGGCATGTTTCGGCTACAGTGTATTCTAATAAACGGTTGATCTGACAGCTCAATATTTTAAATTCTCCATCTTACTTTCCCTTCCATCTGACACTATAATGTTACGATGGTCATACAAATTGAGCAAATAATTTATTTCCATAAAATTAAAAATTGAAAATAACTTGCATTATTATAAATTAAATCCTAAATAGTCCTAAAAGTTATGTAGCAAGTCTGAAAGTATCTAGTAATCCAAATGAGTTCCAATTATGTTACACATGAAGTCCTGTCTGTTGTGCTGATGTGGCAATAGTCTTGATGTATCACTATGATTTAATTCAAAATGTCTTGAAATGAATTAACAGTAACTCCAAAACTGGTACTTAATCCTGAAATTTATGAGCACTTTGTCATTTCAACAAATAATTGAAATAAATAAATCCTCTCAACTGATCACAATGAAATGACTCCTCTGAGACTGATGTTTATGTTAGGAATAACTATTTTGCAGGTAAATATCCCATATATGAAAAACTAAGATGCAGCTACAGAACTTGGTTTTCAAGGAAGGGGGGATACTGGATTACGCTCTTTGACCACTTGGGTTATGCTTTTTCCTCGTCAAGGGTTGGCATGTATGCTTTTCCCACTGGGTGGGTATTTGGCATTGCGTGGTTACATTTCTCTCAAAATTTGAAAGAAATTTTACAATTGAGAAAATTAAATAGCATGAACATAGGGCTTGTTCCTAGGCCACATGAAAGCCCTTGGCGGTCTGCATGCCGTAGTTTGCCCACCCCTGCATTAGACTAATGGTCTAAAGGTGCAAATTGCTATTCAGATTTTAGTTCTAACATGTTTAATGTTTTTGGTCCATTTGTATTTTCACCATTCGCACATTCGTTTCTGGAGCAAAATACAATTTGTTTCATTTCCCTGTTTACTTTGCAAGTATGAAGTTACCTGGATATGACATCTTATACATGTCCATATGTCTTTGATCAGACAATTTGGAGTGATGTATAATATATAAAAAAACAGATAGTTCAATCTTCCTGTTGTTGTTATTATTATTATTACCTCGTATAATAGTTTACTATCAAGACAGCCTTTCACGAAAACTTTTGATTTATAAATAAGCCTATCATTCTTTCATACCTGTGTGTACATTTTTTTTCTGCAGTGGCTGGTGAAGATGGCTATAGAGACGAGAGAGGAGATGGGTGACTACATCAGGGCATTTTCAGTCTCCCAGTTTAACAAGAATCACAGCACACCAGAAGTTAGTAAAGATTACTAGGAAATTCTGTCTAACTTCAATCTTATAAACAGTGAGACCTGTCTTAACAGGCATGTGCATATAGAGGTTTTTAAAAGAAGTCAGTTGCCTGGAAGATCAGAAAAACAAAAACTAGTGCAGTGTGAAATCCCGATGAGACAGATCTATCTCTTTGTGTACCTTCATCGGGATGCCTGAATTATTAGGGTCTTCCATTAAAGTTGGAGTTGCCAAAGTTAGCAGGGGGTTATGGGACCTGCCCCAATGGGGACACAACTTTAAGTACTTGGGTGTAAAGTAAAATTAGCAATGTCAATCACCTGACTCCAGGCTGCTATAGAAATTAGCAATGTCAATCACCTGACTCCAAGCTGCTATAGAAATTAGCAATGTCAATCACCTGACTCCATGCTGCTATAGAAATTAGCAATGTTAATCACCTGACTCCAGGCTGCTATAGAAATTAGCAATGTCAATCACCTGACTTTAGGCTACTATAGAAAGCCTGGTTGTGTCCATTTAATTCCATAGATAACATCTGGATGATTGATAGCAAACACTAATCAATATTTATTTACTAATTATCTGGTCCATAATAACCAGACACACAGAGTTACCCCGTAAATTTTTCTAACTTTTTGTCAATTTTCCACCATATATCCGTGGTATCTTTCATCTTTGTCAGAATGCCTATGATCTACAGTGATGTTTTTGCATTGGTAAGGGAATATAGCTGGTGATATAATCAAACCAATCACAGTTATTGTTACTTACTATGTTAACTTGTGGTGTCATGGCTAAAGAAAAATCTCAGGTTTCTAAAATGAGCAATAGTTCTCTAATATGTGTCAACCTTGAGGATATCATGACCAATACACCAAAAAACAAGGTATAAAAATAAAGACATAATTAACTGAAATATATGTTATTACAAGAAATGAAATAATGTAAAAGTGTGCAGAAAATATGCAACATTGCTTCCACAGACATTAATGTTTTTTAAGACAAATCATATATTTCAAGTTTATCAAAACATTTATTGAAAAAATAATAATAAGTAATTGTAGCATCTGACCACACATTTAAAGCAATACAAGATGTAACTATTATTCAAAGCAAAAGCAGCATGCCTGAGAACAAATCAAAATAGCAAAATTTTTGGGATTACTACACACAGTTTAGTAGGGATAAAATTTCTGGTCAGATGTAGGTAACTAAATAAAAACTTGATGGGCAAAAACTCACCATGAATAACAGGAACTGGTTTTGGATTATTATTTGTTGAATTGAATAGATAAAATAAGTTAGTATGATTGATGGTGATATAACACTTTGAGTTAGCAGAATCGATTGTGATGTAACATTTTGAGTTAGCAGGATTGATGGTGAGTTAGGAATTGCACAGGTAGGACTAAATACAGATATATAACACAGGTAGGACTAAATAAAGATATATAACACAGGTAGGATTAAATACAGATATATAACACAAGTAGGACTAAATACAGATATATAACACAGGTAAGACTAAATACAGATATATTACAACTTTTTTATAGTTATTTTATTTTTATAATCTTGGTGTCAACTGAAGTAATATTCAAAAATCAGCTGGTCAACTGATATTCGGAGCTGGTTGCCCAGCGATATAAGTCTATTTTTAAATTTTTAAAATTTATTTCCCTTCTCAAAACATACAGTGTGCTCGAATTGAAAAATACATATAGATTTTTGCATTAGAGATATTCTTGTCCAACATAGAAAAAAATGTTAATTTACATGGATAGAACCATAGTAACCTTTTTAACCTTTTGGAGATAACATCCTTTTTTATTGTCATGAATGCCTCTGAAAACAAATCACTAAGGTGAACAGGCATCTTTTGAAAGAGAGATTTCATAAGATACTTAATCATGACTAGTGGTGCATGGAATTACTGGTCTAGTCGTTTTGTTGCCATATTTTTTCTGGTGGTACATACCAAGGTACGTTTTTACTGTACCAGCATGTTGTTTAATATTGAATATTACAAAATACACTACAATTATGTTTAGGTTCCTTGGACATGTGTGACATATGCTAGTGAGGTGGCTACTGGAATGATGTAAAAAGAATTCAGGCCAAATCCGACTTAAGAAACATTTTGAATTTTAAAAGAAGCATGACATGTTTAAGCTATTTACTAGGGTATGTGAATATATTATGTATATTTTTTGTCTCCTATGATTATTAGGAGTCCACTTGTAAACACAGAAATTAAGCCACATTAATCTGCAGTCATTGGCAGTCTGATTAACTGCTACATTGGTCATAAGAAATTCAAAAGTTTTAGATCAGTTTTGAGACAGCAGCATTTTAAAAGTTTAGCTTATACATATCCTTCTTAAGATTTGGTAATGACAGTACATGTATTCGTATGAAAATGGGAATATATTTTTTTTAATATACCGATTGATGCTCTCTGGGTGAGGTAGTTAAAAAATATCACAGTGCTTATATCTGAAGACTTCTGAGTGTAACACCTTTACAAAGAATAAATGATTGTAAGTTTACTTGTAAGGTTTTTGTTTATTTTTTCATTCACATGTGGAATTTGGTGGGGTTTTTGCAGTGTAGTTTTATGGTTCCAAGTCTTAAATTATGTAACAAAGAAGTGTAGCCAGCAATTCAAGTCAAATTACAGCATTACAACTGAAAGTTATGGAGAAACTAACGATATTGTCGATTAAATCCCAAATAATTATAAATGTCCTTTAATTTAATAAGTCCAAAACTATAGAATATTCCTAATTAATTCGTAGTTTTGAATGTCCTGATGTACTACAATGATGTAATCCAGAATGTCTTTTTAAACGAGTTTTCAATAATCCCAAAGTAGTGTTTTAGTCCAAAAAGCACACTGTATAATTCAAATGCATAATTTAAAAAATAATTCTTCTCATGTTATATCAAATTACAACTGTTCATAGATTCCTAAAGACTGATATGAAACAGAAATGAATAATTATTTACCAAAATCACCATACTGTACATATACCCATTTGACCTAAGTGGGAATAGATTTTCTGAAAAACTAATGGACAATTTCACTAACTCAACCAAGATTAGACCTTGAACATAAATTTTAGTAAACATCTTGTTTACCTCTTATAATTATGACAAATTAAAGAAATCAGGTAAACAATTTAAATTTAAATTAAGTAATATATGTAACACCTTGTCAGAGATGAGGTGAGACTCACAATGTCTATTGAGTTCCATGTGGGGTTCTGTGAACATGACCCAAAGAAAGCAACAGTGTCCAGTTGAGAATAAGCTATCTGTTCATGTAAACACTAGCAGAATGATTGAAAATTCAAGTCTGAATTAAAAAGGTGTCTGCTTCTTGTGAAACAAATAGTTGATAGACTTAACGTCGTCAAATATAAACATACACAATCACGTGTGTGCACACATGTACACACACATACTCACACGTGTGTGTGTGCAAACATAAAATAACTACACAGACATTAAATACAAATATCCAATGAAATTTTTGTCTTTGTCGTTGGATGGCAAAATATATGCCTATTTATAATGCAGTAGTTCAATAGGAGTTTTGAAGGTAAAGTAATGCAGGTGTTGCTTGCACTCATATGAGACTGGTTCAAACTTCTTGCTGGATTCTCTGATTGAATCCCTGGTCAGAATTGAGTTGTTCTTGATAGCCTTAATGTTAACATCCTCTGTCTGATTCAGTTTGACCACAAGATTTGTATTATCTTTCTGTGAATCTATTGAATGTCTAAAACCATTCTGAAAAGCATGGGTCAGTTAATGGGTCAGTTAATGATTGGTATTTTAAGAAGATTAAGAATTTAGTAATAATAAGAAACAGAACTAACAGAACTATTGTAGAAGTTTAATGTTTTGAATATGTTCTGATTTGTCCAGAGTTGATGCTAATATCTAGATGGAGGTCAGAATGACTTATGATGTTAATATGAACCATACTAAAACTAGGTCTGTGTAACCTACTTTTCATTGTTGAGTTACTTTTGTATTTTAAACTATTCATTTGCTACATCCTCAATATTCTGGACCTTATTTTACCTGCACATGAAATTTGCAGTGTAGACATCTCATGAAAGGTAAATCGATGATAATAATTCTTGGTCACTATGACCCAATTTCATGCTTGACTGACTTTTGAATTTTCAGTTATCCATTTGTTACACCTTCATTTATGATACCCTTGGTATATTTGACCCTTTTTCAAAAGCACTCACTTGGACTTACCAAAGGTAGGTCAGAATCATAGATTCATTTGTTGATGCACAGTCAGAATCATAGATTCATTCGTTAATGCACAATATCTTGAACCCTATGTCACTTACACTCATGAAAATCAGAATGTTGACACATCTGAAAAAAGTTAAGAACTGTGTCCAAAACTTGGTCAGTTTCCCTAACTTTTCATGCTTAATTGACGTTTGCATTGTCAGTTTCCATTCATTTTGCCCTCAACTGTTTATAAAAGAAGAGTATCAAGAGTCATCAATATGATCTGGCATTTTTTCTTGATTTGGTATTTTTATTGATCCATTTCTTATATTTGTAATATCTTAGACAATGTACACATTTGAAATTTGGTACATGTATTGGGATGCAACTTAAAAAGGTAAACAAAAACTTAGTTTAATCTATTTATTGCACTGGAGTGACTATTCTTTTATCATTTTATCACTGGAGTGACTGTTCTTTTATCATTTGTTGATTACCTTCACCCTCACACATATAATCAAGAAATTTGGTTTATTGATACATCTCATTTTAACTTAACCATGCCAAAACTAGATCACAGTGATGTAATTTTCACACTTTTTTGTATTTTCAGCTATCAGTTCAGTACACTCTCAACACTTTAGAGCCTGTTTCATCAAAATTAATGAAAATTATAGTGTGAATGCATATTAAATATAATTGTTCAATGATATCAATAGTACATGTGACATAATTTTCATGTGTGGGTAATTTTTGTGTTTTCAATTATTTGTTCCTAACTTGACCTGTATTACTAAAACTTATGAAATTGGATACATCTAGACAAGGATAAATCAGTCATACCCAGAACTAGGTCATAGTTACCCAATTTTCCTTCTTGAGTAACTTGGCTAGTTTTAGCTATCTGTTAATTATATTTTCTATACCTTTGACTCTGTATACCTACCTATTCTTTTGAAAATTGATATGTAGATGCATATCAAAGAGGGGGCCCTGAGTGACCAAGTGGTCTAAAGTACTATCCATTACAGATCACTGCCATTTCACTTCTGTCTGCGTGGGTTCGAGTATCAGATTTGGCCAATGTTGGTATGTGAGAAAGGTTGCCAGTAGCTTCTTGTGGGTTGGTGGTTCTTTTTGTAGTTTTCGCCAGTTTTTCCTCCACCATTAATACTGGTCGCCATGTATAGCCTATCTTATGCTAAAAAATGGCATTGACCCTAATACAACAACAACCACAGTATATCAAAGAGGGTATCTAAACCATTACTTGATAGCTTAGTCACATTTAAACTGTTGGTATTGAAAGCAAGTGACTAAATGTTATGCGCTTTTAGTGTAAGCTACAGAATGCTGCTGTTAAATGCTTGGGCTATCTCAGGGAAGTTTTATCTGGATTGAATATTTTTTTCTTATGCATCAAATGTTTTAATCTTTACTATTGTGTCTACTTGTCTGTGCATGTATCGTTGTATACACTCAGTATCAGCCAGCTCTCCTTGTTATCTTCAGTTTATCTACACCATGTATATATTTATGTATTCATGCATAAATGGGACCAGCCAAACTTGACCTTGTAAATACAGGTGGCCTGTATGCACAGGTTGTTGATGTAGCAAATTTTGTAAATACATACTTATAATGAGTAATAATGAGTAATAATAATATGAAATATGTGTTTTAGTATTTACAGTATTCCCTCTATATGTGAACCTTAAACATACTGTGGTCACTCATGTTGCATACTAGGTATGAGCCTGGCTCACATTAATAATTTTGTTTTATCATTAGTTTTAATTTCATTCAGTAGATTTTAGCTACTGACTGATGGGAACAGTTGTATGTAGTTTCACATACAAGTGTAACATGCCTGTATTTTTGTTGCAGTATAATGTACAAATGGACCCTGTAATGATACCTCTTTGCTAGTAATAATAGTAGTTTACTTCGTTATACTGTGGCCTCACCTTAAACTGGTGTGCACCTTTTTATTTCTCCTTAATCTTATGATAATGAGAGATTCTTGTTAAATGCAATGTATTAGTTTGGTCAATGACCTTGTGTTAATAGTTGGGTCAGTGACACAGGATTACTTCTTACAGTAAGACATTTAAGCTACTTTTTATGTCCCAGCTGGAAGCTAAGTTTTTACATTAATGTACTTTTGCCCTAAATCCTATCCTCTATGTGGGATTGAGGTGTGGGGCCAGAATGTGTGCCCTGCCTTTTTGGGGGGTGGGGGTGGGGTCTTTTCTTTTAAATCTCCAGTGGTTTAATTCACACTGTATGGTAGCATTCAGCATGTACATTTTGGGGCTTGGTATTTTCCAGCCCTATTTGCCACTTGCATTGCTAATATTATATTTAAAATGCACAAGTGGATATTCAAAATGACCTCTTGTACATCTGACTTGTGGCCTGGACTGGTCAGAGATTATTGCATGTACAATCAAAACTTATTTGTCTTTTCGGAAGCTTTTCACAGGACTTAAGTTTTGTAAGTGACTTACTGTCTTGATCCATTAATGACATTAAGATTTTGCAGATTATCTTGTTTTCTTGGACACTGATTTTTATTTTTCAGTATTGAAACTCGGTTGATGCATTCATCTTGCAAGAGAAAAGATGAGGTCATTCTGACCTACTTTACATGCATCATTTATTTTATTATTAAACTTATTATGTTGGCTTATTTTGAATCAAACATGTAAATGCATTTTTCACACACAAATTACTTGTTTATAATTGAGATGAATTTGATATTGATTATTATTTTTTTAACTGCCAAAAGACAGAATTATTATTGTTATAACATAGTCCATGCAACTTAGCTTTAAGAAAGTTACTCAAAGAAAAATGGGCTTTTCACAGTAATTTTCCCAGACTATGGTAAAATCACTGACAAAACATTTTTGGAATCCTATACATTCTTTAGTAAAAAGTCAGAAGTCACAGTAATTATGAGGCCAAATGAAACAAATGTATGTTTCTCGTTGGATGACCATGTGTTTTTTATGGATGATCCTAACACTTTTTTTCCACCCAGGCTAAACAAAAATCACAAAATTATTTTTGCATCAGGTTGTGCTGGTTTAGACATGTACTTGAATTACATAGTTCATCATTATATTCATACATACACCCTACTAGTGACTATATAAAAGACCGTTAAACAAGCAGGCTGTTCATTGTACAGAAGAAAATTTGGATTGTGTTTATCTTGAACCCTCCCTATTGTGACAGAGTTCATCAAATTCCTAGACATTTGCTCTATTAATGATGAAATCCATGTTCTTATCCAGAAATCAAAATCAGGGACCAAAGTATCAAAGTACTATAACTCTTGCCTCAATAATCAGAATGAAAAAAATAAAAAATTGAAGAATCATATAAGAAAATATAGTCAGTCAGATAACACCGATTACCTATGCAGATTTGGAGGTGTGTCAATTTGTCAATCTCTGGTCAAATTTTAGTGGCATGTTGAAGTTATAAAGTAATCATGTGATCGTTTATGTGGAAGAACGTAAAGTGGTGCGGCAATATTTTTTAATCAGTGATTGTATAAACAATGTTTTCCATACTCACCAACAAGGTTGTTAATAAAACAAATGGGATCAAGTCATCAACACTTTTGATCTAACATATGGTTAATAAATTAAGTGTGTCAGTAAGGCTCTTTGTTGTTTACCATTTGTATGTAACAATCCCAGTTTGTTGATGGCTGTACAAATAAAGTTGATTGAGTTGAGGTTTAGACATTATAGGGCTTCATGTCAGATAAAAGTGTCGTAAATCAGTAGCTCATTATCTGATCTAACAGTTATAAATTATGACTTTAAAAATTACTGCATTTTATTAGTTTACCATTTGACTGTGAGATATCTGTGTTCATTGTACACTTTACATTATGTTGACACCATCAAGCAAGCATAGATGAGTTGAGATAGTGGTCAGGATTAAAAAGAAGATCACTCACAAGCTACGATTCAAAATATCCACTGGCATATTATATCTTGACTCATCCTTCGACACTAGCAAACCAACAATTGTGTCCATGCTGAATCCACAGACATAACTTGTGCCATGCTAAATATCAGCACATATTTCTTTGGGAAATTGACATAGTATGCACAGACATATACATAGAGTGATGTGTTTTTATGTGTTAGCTATTTAATAGTTTGTTTACATAATATTTACAGGTATAATAAAGTGAAATAAACAGTCAATAGACATATTTATCAATTTATTTCAACTATCACTGATAATACACAACATATAAAGCTGGCAAATACATGTACAATACATGTAAACAATAAGATGACATCATAAATAAAAATGTATGATTCAGTTGTCCGAAGAATTCATTAATCCAGCCATATTCACTGTGAATGAAGTTGTCTTGATTACCAAGGTTTCACCATATTCTTTTTATTTAGTTGATTTTAAGAAAGATCCGGTAAGGCTCACTTTTCTAGGTCTTGCTTGCCATATACAGTAAAACCTATCTTGAGAGACCACTGCTTTGAGAGAACACCTGTATTGAGAGACCAGATTCTCCAAGTACAGATTTATTAATTATATAGTGTTATGACCTGTCATGAGAGACCATTATGTTTCGGCAGAAGGGGTGGTCTTTTAAGACAGGTTCCACTGTATTTGATACTTCCTTTCAAGCTGTGTCCTTAGCCCTTCAACAAGATTTGATTAAATGCTAAAGTCAGACTTATCTTAAAGGACACAAAATGTACAGGGTATGTGCTCATACAAGATAACATTCATTTACAGCTTCATAATTTTATTATTATTTTCAACTCATTTTTATGGACAATTCTTGTAGTCTCATGAATGTCTTGTATAGACAGGTTTGAATTTGTATGCATGATGGGAATGATCGACTATGAAAGTTCCATACAGTGCATAAACATGGAAATACAGAATATAAGTATAGGATAGCCATCCTAAAAATATGTCAAAGCCAAATTTAGCTTGTCCAACACAGCTTTATCTGGATATTCTCAGTCACACCAGTTTTTGACCAGGAGCAGATAGGTGTTATGTAGGTAAGGCTTATCTCTTTCTGGGACACAACAGTCGTATCTTGCTCTGCTTTCAGAAAGTTATGAACTAGTTTCTGTTTGTGTGTCAGGGCTGTTCATCTCTGTTCATTAAAACATATTTTGTACTTTTAAGCTTTACTGTCTGCCACTCTGAAAAGAAGCCATTCACCCTTGTTATTATGAGAAGGTAAAGGTACAGTTATTACTTAAAATGAAAGCCATTCCCCTTACTCTTATGAGAAGGTAAAGGTACAGTTATTACTTACACTGAAAGCCATTCCCCTTGTCTTTATGAGAAGGTAAAGGTACAGTTATTACTTACACTGAAAGCCATTCCCCTTGTCATTATGAGAAGGTAAAGGTACAGTTATTACTTACACTGAAATCCATTCCCCTTACTCTTATGAGAAGGTAAAGGTACAGTTATTACTTACACTGAAAGCCATTCCCCTTACTCTTATGAGAAGGTAAAGGTACAGTTATTACTTACACTGAAAGCCATTCCCCTTACTCTTATGAGAAGGTAAAGGTACAGTTATTACTTAACACTGAAAGCCATTCCCCTTGTCATTATGAGAAGGTAAAGGTACAGTTATTACTTACACTGAAAGCCATTCCCCTTACTCTTATGAGAAGGTAAAGGTACAGTTATTACTTACACTGAAAGCCATTCCCCTTGTCATTATGAGAAGGTAAAGGTACAGTTATTACTTACACTGAAAGCCATTCCCCTTACCCTTATGAGAAGGTAAAGGTACAGTTATTACTTACACTGAAATCCATTCCCCTTACTCTTATGAGAAGGTAAAGGTACAGTTATTACTTACACTGAAATCCATACCCCTTACTCTTATGAGAAGGTAAAGGTACAGTTATTACTTAACACTGAAAGCCATTCCCCTTGTCATTATGAGAAGGTAAAGGTACAGTTATTACTTACACTGAAAGCCATTCCCCTTATTCTTATGAGAAGGTAAAGGTACAGTTATTACTTAACACTGAAAGCCATTCCCCTTGTCATTATGAGAAGGTAAAGGTACAGTTATTACTTACACTGAAATCCATACCCCTTACTCTTATGAGAAGGTAAAGGTACAGTTATTACTTAACACTGAAAGCCATTCCCCTTGTCATTATGAGAAGGTAAAGGTACATTTATTACTTACACTGAAAGCCATTCCCCTTATTCTTATGAGAAGGTAAAGGTACAGTTATTACTTACAGTGAAAGCCATTCCCCTTACCCTTATGAGAATGTAAAGGTACAGCTATTACTTACAGTGAAATCCATACCCCTTACTCTTATGAGAGGGTAAAAGGTAGAAGTGTTCAGAAGAGTTATGGCTCATTTCAGAAATAAAAATGTATGAGGAGAAAAAAATCAAAATTCTGTTAATGTGCAAAAATAAAAGTACCGGTAAATAAAAAATGTATCTTGATTCTAGATATTGTCAAGGAAGGATAAGGCAGGGCTTATGTTTCTGGGTAAAAAGCCCTACATTTATCCTTACCAAGGATGTTGAAATACTTTTTTTGACTTGTTAAGAACATTAAACTTGTCCTGAGCAATCACAAGATTCTTTTGAATCTTATTTAAGTTACTTATCTTATGTTGAAGTCCTGGCTAATGCGATATCAAGAAAAACTGCCAGTTACTGATGTGACATGTAGCATATACAGTCACATTCATGTAGAGTACAACAGCAAACAACAAAGACCCTGATCTGCCTTTGCATCATGTGACATTAGATCCTGGTTATTTGTTTTACTGATTAGTCTATGAAAGTGCATAGAGTCACATCAGCTGCACATTATACGACAGCAGAACTGCCTCTGTGAACTTTGTATTTGGACTTGACTTGAGCATTTATGGTAATTTGATATTCAGAGTTATAAAGTTGGAGCAAAATGCCCTAGTATTCATAACCTATTCTTTACTATAGCATAGTGATTTCCCAGATCATGATAGCATAGTGATTTCCCAGAGCATGATAGCATAGTGATTTCCCAGATCATGATAGCATAATGATTTCCCAGATCATGATAGCTTCCATGGGTGGAAACGGTGTTTATCCATAACCCCTTCCTTGCTTAAATATATTCCCTCGAATGCGAGACGTCATGGGTTCGAACCACGGCTAAGTCAAACCAGAGACTTATAAAAATGGTACTTACAGCTGCCTCCTCACTTAGTATTTAGAAGTTATACATGTATTAAGACGGGTATGCGTGGTTTGAGGATAATGTGACTGGGTGTAACATGATGTCCCAATGCTAGACATCACTATAAACTGCCACATTGCAAATGTATTGATTTGACTGAAAAAATGTTAAAAACATTAAAAATCCAATTCATACAGTACACTTCCATATATTTTTCTAAATTATTCATGAGGTTTGTATTTGTGGTCTGTATCAACCACAAAGTCTATGAAAATTTGAACTCCATGAAAGAAGTAAAACCACAGTATTAAGGAAGCCACTAATTAGAACACATTCAGACTGCTGAAATTGCATGCACAGTTTGTTAAAGAAGTTGTTAATTAAACCATTGGTTTAGAATGCTGAAATTGCTCAAACAATTTTGTTTGTTTGTTTGATTAGGATTTTTAATGTAGCTTTAACAATTTTTCAGTCATATCACTACGATGTCTAGCACTTGGGCATCATGCTGCAGACATGTAACACGATATCCCACCCAGTCACATTATCCTTACACCAAGCCGACCAATCCTAACACTAACATTTTAATGCTGAGCATCAAAAGAGACAGCTGTTAGTACCATTTTTGTAAGTCTTTGGTATGACTCGGCCGGAGATCAAACCCATGACCTCCTGCGGCGGATGCTCTAACCACTAGACCACAAACAGTTTTGTTAGAAACCAGTAATTCAGACTGCTGAAATTGCATGAACGGTTTGTTAACAATTTGTTGCATGAGATTTTATGCTTTTCATCAATTTTATATATTTTATTTGTTTTTAAAATTCCAGTACAATGAGTTAAATATCTTGTGTTAGAATTTAATTTGCATTTATATAATATAGCAGAGGTCTTCAAACTCAAAGCACCATGAATGCCAAATGAGGACTATGTACATTGTCCCAAGGGCTACATCACTTAAACCTTTCATACAGTGAAAGCAGCTCACATGAAAGATAGCCACTTAAAGAAGTAATTGGCAGGCTGTGTAGACATAGTAGTCATTTTTCTGTTGCCCCACATCATCGTCAACATTTTTGTTATTGTTTTAGTTTGTTTTTCTTCAGTGTTCTGATCATAGCAGGCCTTTGGCGTCTTGTTGATGAGATTGACCTGTTTCAGGGAGATGCTTGCACAATGGATGTAACCTGTCAGGGTTGTTAGAACTGTTGAACCTGTTTAAGACCTATACACTAGTTCTTTACTTCATAATAATTAGAGAATAATTTGTAACCAGTACTGTAAAACATTGATTGCATGGATGCCACATCTCCAGACTTTTAAAAAATATGGATGAAACAAAAAAATCTTTTGAATCTGCTGAATATTATTACTTTTCTGCATAGAATTATCAGTTATCCATGACAACAAAATATCCTGTTACAATTTCTCCCACTGGATTTGGATAATCAATGATTTCCTGTGTCAATTTTAATCTCACAGAACATCAACATTTTTTTCAGGATGAGATATTCAGATCTACTGTTGGCAAGGCAACTGAATCTATTACAGAGGTCAAGGTAAGAACTGACATTTCATTTTTTAGAGGAAAACCAGATTTTTAGATAACCAAGCCAAAGGCCAAAGGAGCTTATTGTATGGCTTTTTTTTATGTCATCTATCGATCTGTGAACACTGGCTTTAGAACAGTGTAGAGGTCATATTTCGGGTCATCAGATTTGGTATATAAACTCATACCATCAGGAGCTCAGATGAGTTCCGTTAATATGATTATGCATCTGTTGGCTGACCTAGTGAAAATGGTATAGGTCCTACCAATAGCTTTTAACAGATTTGATATATGAGGTTATATCATCGAGATCTTAAATGATTTCAGTTACAGTAGACACAATATTACTGCTTGTGATTGGCTAGTGAACACTAGAGACCAAATATCTCTTTTGAATCCAATCCGTAAAGAATACAAACTCCAGACATTCCTGAAAGACAAAAATCTTTTCTTATGTCTATGTGCCATATAAATATATACATACATACATACATACATACATACATACATACATACATACATACATACATACATACATACATACATAGCCTCTCTTTTGCCTCTTCTATGTATCACCAGTTCAAGCTTTTGCTACGCACAAGTAACATCATCCTAAATTACCTCATTGAATAATTCAGCAATCTTTGTGGTTTTGAACCACCCATCCTTTGTATGTGTTCAGGTGGCTACAGTAGATTAGTAACCTTGGTTGGGAATCTGTGTGTGTATATTTTCATATTTTTTTTAAGTTTGTGGACTACATCTTTTTGGATCTGGTAAGTTGCATGCAATAACATGATGTATGTGCATTCATACAGATGCCCAGGAAGGGGTCATCAGCAACTATAAAATGCAGGCAACTTGAGATGGATAGTGCTGTGTCTCCCAATGGCATCAGATGAATATCTTTACAGATGAGAAGACTGGTAAAGGCGATGACAGTGGAGTTGCTTTTGTCTGGGAATTGTTACTCTCTACTTCATCACACTTGTCTAATAATGCTTTTTTTGTTGTGCAAATGAGTGTCCTTCTAATGCATTTATGAGTGTCCTCCATTAGCTGGGACGGATTTCAACTGTATTTCCGTACCTTCCTTACAGCCTGGCAAGAGAAAATCGGCTTTCTCATTGGAACATGCCTCATAATGGCCATCCATTCCATTGTGTGCAAAACCTTACAGAGATCATGATAACTGTTCTTCCCATTTTAGCAGCCAGTCAGCCTTCCTTCAGGTCTTTTCATATGGCTGGCCTTCCTTTGTGCAAGGTGGAGCATGCATTATAATTGCATGACATTAAATACAATAAACAGGTTTGACATATAACCCTACCGTAAAAGGAAATACCATCCAACCTTTAGGGACAATGTTAACTTGGTACATTGTATGCAGAGTTGCCTCCCTCCCAATGAGACTTCTTTCCACAGAGGCTATAATCAGTGCAGTATAAAACATGCTGGTACAACACACTTGGTCACAAACACCACAGACATTATCTAAATGTTGATAAGAACATTGTCAACTGGTATGTTCCAAAAAGTGTACCTAAATGTATTTGAGGTGACATTTTACTGGTGCAGAGTATGATGGCTAAATTATTAATGCTAGACTGAAAGATGCATGACTGAAATTTATTGAGTCTCAGACATGCAAAGTTGTCAATATAATGCCATTTCTGTGTATCAAGTAATTCTGTCCCTTTGTGATATAGTTTAATCTATTAAAAGGAATAAGAAAACAAACAATGTGTTTATGCTAGACAATATAAACACCCATAATTCTTATTTAGTGCATTCCACCAGCCAATCTGTCTATCCGAGTATTATTCTCATTTTTCTTTTGCCTTCTCTCTTTCCAGAAATTTTCTCTCAAAAGTGTAGATTTCGAGACATTACATGTTTGGGTTGCAGACTGGCAGTTTTATCATGTAGTGTTAAATGCAGCAAAGACAAATTGAGATCATGTAATTTTCATTGCAACAAAATTATTTTTAAATTGATTTTACTTGTTAATTTACTTTTAAAGATTTTAACAAGGTATATGTTGCTTCTTTTATTAAAAGTATATATTTTTTGTATGTTAAAATTGTTGTTTTTGCTTTTTAGAATGTGTACAAACCAGAGAGAAAGTATAAAAGACATGAGGCAGAGAAATTGAAGGATGAAGAATCTAGAGTCCAGTCAACACTTTTGGAATATGGCAGGTACAAAAGCCACTTTTTTATGACCATCAGCCAGTATTCCATTACAGTTACATAAATTCACATATTCCGTATATACTTGTGAATATATATCAAATGCAACTAGACAACATATGCCCTGATCCACTGCTACATAATACACCAGCAGATCAGGTGTACACCTAACAAACTGTAGACCTACATCTGCTAGCACATTATACAGTGGCACAACTCAGTCAATGCAGTTCAGCTCGATTTGTTATCAAGTATAGATGTTACAGTAAATTAATTTTTATGGTTATTAGCTTTTATTGTTTTACAAATATAGTTTTCTTAATGTTCTTGATTTTGAAAAGAGCCCGTTTCTTCCAGCAACTAAATTTTGTTGGGGTCTTGAAGTTTGCATATTTTATCAGTCATAGAACTCTTGGTTATAGTGAATTTGGTAATGACCATAGTATCTGCATACCCATCAAAAAATTGTCCATGAACTAATTCTCCTTCTTCCATCTGTGGCAAATAACCAGACCATACAGAAACTTATATAGGCTATTAAAAACCTTGAATCTGGAAAACTTAGTTTTGATGACATTGATTACAAGTAAGACCATTGATTTTGCTTTAGCCACTGTTTTCCCTCATGGAACTCACCCACTATTATGTCTTTATATGGCAGATATATACTAATCAACCTTTGCATTCCCTGTTTGTTATGCCTTTGTTCTGAGTGCCAATGCTAGCAACATGAACTTGTTAAGGTTTCTTTCTTTTTTTTAAAATTTACAATTCACTGTATGACATCATTACTTGTCCGTTACTGTGTGGTCAGGGTTACAATTATAGAAAATTTTGTATTAAGGATTTGGTTAAAAATCTTTTATTTTTTATATATTTCCCCATAATGGATTTATTTTCATATTTGGTATAAATCATTATGAAGTTAATATCATTGATTCTTGGACACTTGCTCACCTATTTTCACCATGGAGTCAAGGTAACAAATTTGAAAACATGTCTGATCTTTGTTTGCAAATTTTGTTTATCAGTAAATATACCTGAAATGGACAAGCCAGTCTAAAAATCCCATAGTACTCATGTTATCTATTGACAGATTTTTTTTATGCATACATGTAAATATCAATTTTGGGGCCCCAGAGTTGTCTAAAGCGCTGCCCGTTATGGATCACTGCCATCTCACCTCTGTCTGTGTGGGTTCGAGTCTCGGGTTCGGCCAAGGTTTGTATGTGAGAAAGGTTGCCGGTAGCTTCTCGTGGGTCAGTGGGGTTTTCTCTGGTTCTTCCTCCACCATTAATACTGGCCGCCAGGTATAGCCTTTCTTGTGCTGAAAAAATGGCGTTAAACCAAAAAAACAAAAACAAAACAAATATCTATTAGTTAGGATAACTTGATCTGAAGCCAAAAACTTGAGCCTTCTTATACGATGCTGTGAATATAATATTTTTGGTGGGGGATTTTGTGGTTGTTACCAATAACAAGTTTTAAGAATCAAATAGCAGTTATCTTGCTGTAAAACAGTGGAACATCTTTCCAAATTCATAAATTCAGGCACAAATGAACATGGCCTTTGCAAGAAAACTATTAGAATTGAAAACCAATTATTCAGTAACAAAGTCAAATTTATCATGACAATCCTGTAAAAGTAGTCACTTTAATAGACTTTGATCTTTTAGAAAACTTGTTTTGCAACCCACCATTGTATGTTTAATGTAATTCCTTAAAATAAAGAAAAATATTAGATAATTTTTCAGACCTAATTATGATGTTATATTGCAGGAGGTATGGTTTCAGCAAATCAGAAAAAGCAGAAAAGGTAATTTTTGTCATGTGTATATAAACATTCTGCAACATTTTTGTCATATATATATATATATATATATATATATGTATTGAGTGTGTGTGTAATTGAGACAGTTATCAGTTTTCTGGCAGCTACATGAACGGCACTGTCAGCAATAATACAGTTTTGTGGTCAAATTTTGCATTGCAGTTGTTTGTCATAGTGGGGTTTATTCTTCAAAATTTACAATAAAGTTTAGTTTAACAATTTGCATGAAAGTTTTGTGTTCAAGTGTTTCATTTAATTTTTTCATTAAAGTTCTGAATACATAAGGACACAGGTGTGACACTATATTCTATAAAACATGTTAACTTACCAAGGTTCCATACATTTTAAAAACCACTGGTTAAATAAAAATGTAACAAGACTTTCAAAAGACTGGGTCTTGTTACCTTGAGATGGTCTGCTGCCCATCATCTGTATATTGGAACAAGCTTGTTAATGCTACTTCTCCAAAACTCCTTTGAAGTTTGCCATGAATCTTCACACGATTCATTCCAGTGTCTAGCTGGTCCTGAACTAAAATTGTGTAGCTTGGAGATACACAAATCTTGTTATAATTTCTCTTTGTGAATGGCTGGTCATATCAGCATTGGGTTTTTACTAAAAGATATGATGAAAACAATGCTGATCTGACCTCCAGTATGGCTGCTATGGCATCCATCTTCAAAATTTTATTATCGCTACTCCACCTAAATGTAAAGTCATATCAGCATTGGATTATCTCTAGAAGACTTTTTTAATGTCTAGCTGGTCCTGAATAAAATTGGTGCCTCTCAAACATTAAATATGGCTGTCACAGTGGTCATCTTCAAAATCTTGATGTAACTCCTGAAGAATAGAGACTTAAATCAACATGGACTTTCCACCAGAAGACTTATTATGATGGCTAGATGGTCATCATTCTGTAAGAACTGAGACCATTTGTCTTTCATATGTAGTTTATGCTTAATCATTTGTTTGACTTAAACAAAATATATTCCAAAGTAGCATGTTTGACATTGTGAGCAGATGAGTAGCTCTGACTAACTTCATCCAGGACTGCAGTTGAAAAGGCAATTTTACATCTTGCTGATCTTGGAAGTATGTCTTTTAACTGGGGGGTTTTCAGCGTAGAGAAGTAAACTGCACTGTATCGACAACTTCTATCACTTCTGCATACAGCTGTGGATTTTTGGTTAGTTTCCTTACTTCAGACTCTCCTTTTATTTGAATGCTGGTGTACAGGCTGGAGACTTTTAAAAATTAGATGTTTTTCTGTTGTGGATGGTTCCAACATCTCTACCTGTTTTAAAGCACCCTTTTTTTAGCTTCAACCAGCTGAAGTTTTTTCCTAGTGATCCACCCTCTTTTCTGAGGTTCCTGTGCTAATCCAGCTCTATATGTATGTTGCCTGAGCCTGTCTTTCTCTCTTGTTTCTTCTACACATGCTCTCATCTGAGGCTTTGGGTTCTATAGTAGTCTTTTTCTCTTTTCCTCCATTCAGCTACCCTAATCCTTATTTCCTCTCCTTAAAGATCCGTTTGTTCAAGTGTTAGACTTGACTTGAAGTTTTTCAGACACTGTGTCTCCTTCTCCCGGTGTGCATTGTATCGAAGGGGATCTTATTTTTAAATGTTACCTGTTTCTACGATTCGTTGTTGCTCCAGCTGACAAATTGAGTTCCTTTGCAGATTCACATGTTGTTAAACTTGGTTCAGTCTGTATCAGCTCAGGAAGCTTTCTTTTTTCAGCAAGTCGATCTGATGTCCTTGTCATGTCAGCAACTGTCCTGAAACCATAATAAGTGTGACAGATTTTTAAAAACAACAAAACAAGTTATGCACTTAGTGACTTTTGGTCAATTTATTTAAGTCTGTGTCAATTCTACTAACATGTCCTTTTCAAAATTTAAAATCCTTTCAAAATTCCATTTATAGAAATACCTTTTTACTATATTGATGAATTTGCAAGAATTTTTTTAAAGAATAATTTACTGTTTCCGAAACAAACTATAAGCAAATGATAAAGTAAGAATAAATTTTTTATATAAAGAAATTACAAATATTACAATGCTGTCTCAATGCACTGAACATATCAATCTTGTACAAGAGCTTATTATGTGATTCAAAATTATTTAAATATGAAATGGGGGCAACAATTACCGAATAAAAAATTACCAAGTTTGCTTAACAATGTGCTGCTACTGGGATGCTTGGAAGAAATTTCAGACTGTTGCCAATGACTCTAGTCCAAATTTGTCTTAAGTAACACACGTGGCATCAAGCTCAGTAAATCTAGCAGATAATAAAATAAACATAATAAACATAACAGTGATTTAAACAGAACTTAAATGTTCATGCTGATCTGTCAGTTTTAACAATATTGAGAAACATTAGCAGCTCCTGTAAATTACATGTGAGAACCATTGTACAAGAATGCCATTGTACAATGAGATGATTAATTCAGAGTACTGTTCCAAAATATATTTAAAAAAAACACTCAATAAATGTTTTGAAGTCATTTATATTTTTATTGGCATTGTTTTATAAACTGAAACACATAAGAACTGCAGTCTGTACATGTTGTGTTGCCACCATTAAGCTGTTTGGCATTGGTGCTACAAGTAAATTTTGGTTGTCGATTTCATCAATTTTAGTCCAATGGAATCAGCAAGAATAAAATGACAAGTGCCTGATATTGATACTGCTGATTTTTTTAGGGTACATTTGATATACTGATTCTTACTTTAAGCCCATAAAGATCACAGAAAAAATAACACAGAAAAAGAATTGGGGCCATACCAGGCAGTCACCAATTCTTGAGAACTACTCTATAAATATATACTCTTTTAATAATGCCAAAATATGCATTTCTATCCATTAACCACAAAGTTATAAAGATTTTGATTGGTGTTGTTATTTAGTTATTGTATATTGAGCTTGGAATTAAGTACTGTACTGGTCTCAAAAATAATTAGATATCAATACAGAATAATCAGATATTAGTACAAATCTCAAAATATATTGTCCAATTTGTGAACACTTCAATGGCAGGTTTGGACGGTTGATAAAATTCATGCTTGAGTTTCTTCTAGGATGAAGAAAAATCGTCAAAGAAGAAAGCTCTAGCTTCTGGAATTGGGGTGAAAGAGGAGGAGAAAACCTTGGAAGAACTACAGGCTGAGGAAGAGGTTCAGGATTATCTGTCTCATAAATTTTAAGTCTTTTATTTTTTATTTTTGTGGGTTTTAACAACATGAAGACATTAATGGTTCATACTAAGGAAACAATCATGGGCTTGCCAAAGCAGGTATTTAAACTGCAACTATGCAGCATAAGAGATATCATAAACGTTTTTAATTAATTTTTTTAAGGATATTACAGTCTTTTTATATACTTATCCAATCTAATATATTACGACTCTTAAGATCCTAAACAAAGTAACAGAAAGAAGTAAAACCAAAACATTTTATAAAACTTAAAAATTAATTTACTTATTGAAGTTATAAAATGTAAATATAATAGTAACTTACAGTATTATAAATTGAATCCAAAATAATCATAAAAAATGTTCTCTTCAGTCAAAAAGAATGAAATGTTCTCAATAAATTTCAGATCCTTGAATGTAAATAAAATACAGCTATAGATAATCACTACTACATAGTCATGAATGAAATGTACAGAAATTATAGATATTCATAACAAATATAGAATATACTGTATTTTGAAGAGTCACACTTGTCAGATATAATGCAGAATGATGCTGTTTTTGATGATTCAGTCCTGTGCAGTAAACTTTATATTAAAATTTCACACCCGTAAATTTAGCAAAAATCTAATTAAGCTATATGCAGTCATAGTCGTCTTCCGTCAAACATTATATTTTTGTCTTCTAGTGTTCATTCTTTTGCGCTTACTGTTAATGTTGCACTGTTCACATCTTTCTTCTTTTTTTTTCATTTTCAGAAAAGAATCAACATGCTTATGAGTGGAATGTCAGCCATGGATACACCAGATGTAAGTTTATGCATGTGCATTTGTTTCATGACCAAAGACCTACATATGAAAATAAAAATAAAAAAAAGAACATGACTCTGGAAAAAGTTTATCTTATTGTATCACCAGAAAATGTGGATAAAGTAATAACCTGACAGGAAAATCTTAGTGAATGTACTTGCTTTTAAATGGAGGCCAGATGCGGAGAACACATCTTCAACAGCTTTAAATATGGGCAGTTTATTTAATTATTTATGCAGGGAATGAAATTGAAAAAGAAAAAAAAAAACAACTAGACTAGATTGTGAAAGTTACTATTTTCACTCTGTTCTAAATTGTATTGTGAACTTTTTAAAATTCCTAACAAGGACAGTATTATAAAAAGAAAATGCTTCTGTCTGCTATATAGAATTGTGTGCAAAATTCCTATTTATATCTGCTGAACACAATGAAACACCAAAACTTAATATTAAAATGTGCTTGCAATAAATAATTGGATTTAGCATATTTTGATAAAATATTGGATAGTCCCATCTCTTTTAGTTGCTGTTCAGTTTGCTTTGCATATTTGATTTTTCTGCTTTGCATATTTGATGTTTTCTGCATGCAGGGAAAATTAACAGCCAGTGCTGTGGGATCTATAGTAGGGATGCAGTCAGCAGAAATACAGCAGATTGCATCTGAGTATGCAGGAAAGGTAAACACTTGAAAAATAATTTTTTTATCTTGCTGAGTGGCATGTATTTTCAGTATTAATGGCTGTAATTATCATTGGCTTTTGTCAGCTGACCTTTGGTTGAATATTTTTAAAGTGAAACACTTATTATCCTGACCACTTTGGAAATAATTATTTTGTACTGAAAAACTGTTCCCACGGTAAAATCAATTTTAAGAACTTAAATTTATGGGGAGATGGAGGATGTCTGTATGAGGTAATAAGTGTTCTTCTCAATATGTCTCAAGTTTGGACCCTAATATTCAAGATGTCCTTGTATATTACATATCATGTTCCATGTAACACTAACTTGTTATTTTCAACTATGCATGTGTGTTTGTGAATGAACTAGATTTTTTTGTTTTGTTGGTTTTAGCATTTTAAGTCATTAACCCTAAGAAATTCTTGTGATTTTGAAATGTGGGGTAGGAAATACAGATTTTTGGGTTACTTCTGAATACATCAAAATACATCTGTCTAAGGGATTTTTGTTTAGCTGAATACCATTGGTGTATTAAAGATGCTGTTGTGGATTGGCTATTTTTCTCACATGTGCAGACGGGTAAAAATTTAATTTGCAGGTGTGGTTGCTATTGGGCATGTCACTTCCATATCTTGGCTGTATTTTATCTCAAATCTGAAATTTGTCGTACTTTTTTCAATGGTCCATGTGTATTTTGGACCAGAGTGCTATATATCTGAATCCAAGAAGTCTACAATCCAGACAAAAATTCCAGCTGTGTTAACCAGTAAATTTGTGCCTGAAAATATTGGGTATCAAAAGGTTGGTGGGTTCTGTATTTTGCAATGTGAGTAGAAAGTCTTCATTATTTGGAATCATTGTAGAGCAAGATCTGTCTACATTTCTGTAATACCACCCACTTTGTGGGTTTTTTTGGCACATGGGGTTAATGAGGTAACATGTTAACTATATCAAGAAAATGGGAATTACCCAAGGATGCACTTGACTGATCAGGCTGATGAATTGGCCATACATTCAAGAAAATGTGGTTCTGAGTGACCAGTATTATTTATATATTAATACTTATGTTTAATAATGTTTGAATCTTGTGAGCTAATTGTTGAAAAGAAAATATTTTTATTTGACATGACGTGTCCGCTGTATAAATATCAACAGATTAATGTTGAGGGTTTTTTTCTTCAAATTTGCATGTTCTGTTTACCCATGGGACATTTCATTGAGGTCTTGTTCACCCACTCTGCTGCTGTAATTAGATCGATATTTAACCAAAACTTTATCACGACCTACACGATATCGTGACCAAGGATCATGTACATTTATAGTTATAAATCCATGTGTGGTAGCTTGCAGATGTGAAAAGATGTTTTTAAACTTAATTATATCCATATCCCCCAAACACCAAGTCTGATGAATATTTTGTAGAGTATGTGTATCAACTCCATTAAACACAGCTAAAATATTACATTTATCTCTGATCACTTTAGGTATCTGTATCGCTGAATTATATAAATTTTATCAGTCCGCCTCAAGAAAATATTTTTGCCAGATTTGGTTGTTTGTCCAGCATTAAATCATCATAGACAACTATATTATTAACAAAACCTACTAAATCATCAACACTCAGTGCTTCATCAATATTGGTGATAAAATTAATAATATCATCATATTCATTTAATAATTTTGCATTTTCATTAAAATCTTTAAGCACATCATAGCATCTCTGATCATCAACTGATCATCATCATCAATTTATATTGCTTACGTTGTAGAGTTAAAACTCCAACCAACAATTTAGGCACAGTTACAACAAAAAATGGAAAAACAGTATATGGTTTAAATTTTGCAATATGTAACAGATTTTTTTTCTCACATTTACCTAAACTTCAAAATAAAGATGGTGGTGAATTTCTACATTAATGTCAAAATTTCCAGGCATTCCATGGGGTAAATATCCAGGAGAAAAACATCTTTCTGGATATAATTATTGTGGTTCTGGAACACGACTTTATATTTGACTTGACAAATGAAATCAGCGAAGACCTGGAGAGTATTCAAGAAATGCTATTGGTCAGGCATGTCACATTCATGATGTAGCATATAAAAATACATATTTACAACAATGACATATTGCAGATGTGAAGTTGATGTACTTGTTAAATTCCTTGGCTAATTGGTTAGTAAGATCTGCGATGATAGGTAAACTAGCATTAGAGGCTGGTAATTAATCTACTGATTATATAATAAAAGAATTGATTTATTATAGCCCATGAGGATATTGGAGAGGTTGAGCAGCAATTAGTAACAGTTACCTCAGTTGTAGCAAATGTGTTACTCGTTCTGTTACTGCAAATTGGTTAACACAACAGGCAATATGGCAAATTTATCTGCCACCACCTAAACAAATTCAGTATGCACACTTTGATGTCAGCTTACTAATGAAGTTCATCAAGCAGATATTTTGTTTTTACCTCATGATACTATTCAAATTGGTAGACGTCAATATACATACAAATACATGCTAACTGTCGTTGACGTTACAGGTAGATATAATGAAGCAGAGCCGTTATTAACTAAAATGGCTGCTGAAGTTGTATTTAGCTTTTGAATGAATTTATCAATGTGAACCTTTCAATGGCCACAATTTCTACAGGTTGATCCTAGCAAAGAATTTATTAGTGCACTATTATCTCCGATGAAAAAGCATGACATCAAGATTAAATGATTGCATACCGCAATTCATTTTGATAAGGCAATCATTGAATGATTAATTTGAACACTTGCTGAGTGATTATTTGAATATCAATTTGCAAAAGAAATAGTTTTTAAAAATATGAGATCGCGTGAATGGGTTGCGAGACTACCAAGTGTGATAGCTGCATTAAATAATGAGGTTACTCATGCAATTTCTTTGAAACTAACCAATGCAATCACAGAAAATATATACCAATGCAACATGTTTTTTCAAAACAACCAGTATTAGGTAATGTTACTGTAAGATATTTATTTGAACCTGGTGAACTTGAAGGTGGTTTAAAAAAAAGAGTGTTCCTATTTGGAGTGTAACTACTCATAAAATTACAAGTATGGTAAGATCTATGGATAGACCTGCAATATACAGATTAGATTCAACTGCGACTGAACAAGGATTTATACATGAATAATTACAAGTAATTCCTGAAGATACACAATTACCATCATCTTCACTTAACTAGCATCGCGACTTTGATTACACTCAAGACAGGTCAGCATTTACATTTTCATGCATGTGACCAAGACTACTATTAATTCTATCAAGTGAATGGTGAATTGTCTTGAATCCTTATTTGAATATTGCCACAACATTTCTGAGTTGCAACTTGCGCATTGAGAATTCTTTCATTTTAATGTCATAAATTCAGTGTCAAGATCAAAGTTGCGTTTTTTTGCTCACATTGTTTATAACTAATTTGTTTCTTACTAATAACATCGCTAACACAATCGTTATTGGTGCCAGCAGTTTTAATAATCCTCTGCAATAGGTTTTGCTGGTCGAGGCATTTGACCAAGAAGATCTTGTAAAAGTTATGATGTTTCTTCAGTTGTTTTTAGCTTTTTTTTGGGCTGTCAGAATCACAGCATAGAGCATAAACACGACCTCAGTGAAACATCCTGTGGGTAAACAGACCATACAAATTTGAGACAAAAATGAGAAAGGATAAAGTAGCAAAATAAATTAACCCAATTAAAGAAACTCTCAGGTAGAGGCTTCATTTTTTGCATTATTGACCTTGAATTTTTCATTTTTTTTGTAGGAAGCTTTTGTTTTCAAAAATAACGTTCCAGCAGAAAGGTCTTTTGACCCTCTCTGCTGCAGTACAACTGAATGAATCCCAGTGATGTTGAATTCATCCTTCCTGATTTTATTAATTTTAATTTCTTGCTAGCATTAGCAGACAAGGAGATGTAGATTTTAATTCCATCCAACATCAACAGCAATATTTCAATTAAATATTTGTAATAGGGGCCCCAAGTGGTCTAAAGCGCTTTCCATTACGGATCACTGCCGTCTCACCTCTGTCTGCGTGTGTTCGAATCTAAGATTCAGCTAATGTAGTTATGTGAGAAAGCTTGCCAGTAGCTTCTCGTGGGTCGGTGGTTCTTTCCGGGATTTTTCCTGAGTTCTTCCTCCACCAATAATACTGGCTGCCATGTATAGCCTATTGTGTGTTGAAAAATGGCGTTAAACCCTAAAACAACAACAACAACAATCAATTAAATATTTGTTAATAGTTATGAGTGATGCATCATAGTGTTATTTGCAAGCAAAATTATTTGCTGCACCCTGGGTCTTAGCTTGTATCATCGTTTGTGCATAAACATTTTCCATTTCTTCACAAAGAGTATCGGATCAGCTGAAACCAAGTTTGGCAGAAAACTTTCTGGTGTGAAGGCCTTTTACGTCTTTACCTATGATGTGACCGACTGTCCCAAAAAATTGATAAACCTTCAAAATGTTAAAATGATTTTATCAAAAATTGCATCATGGAATCTGACTAACTTTTACAGAAGGCCTCCTGGCATGAAATTCTTTACATTAATGACAATGATGCCAATGTACCTTTAAGTATGATTCCCATTGCTAATAATAATAAAAAAGCACTCACTAGAATTTGTCGAAATTGACATCCAAGTACAAAGACCTTTCGACCACTCCGGTGGCTTATTGGTTAGATCATCTGCCTCGGATGCAGGAGATTGTGGGTTTGATCCCCGGCCAAGTCATATCAAAGACTTATAAAAATGGTACTTACAGCTGTATTGCTTGATGCTTAGCATTAAGACATCAGTGTTAGGACTGGTCAACCTGGTGTTAGGATAATGTGACTGAGTAGAACATCATGCTATGTCTGCGGCATGATGCCCCAGTGCTAGACATCAATATTGCCACACTGTAGATATCCTAGTTATATGATTGAGAAAGAAAACAAGTTAAAATCTATGTTAAAAATCGAAATCACACAAAGACCTTTCAAAATAATATTTTTTTTTAAAAAGAAAATGTGCTTTAAAATGTGCCTATCATAAATAAATATAGAAAAGCTTTGAAAGAAATACATCTCAACAAAATTTGAAAAACGATGATAGATATCAGCCTTTAATAATGGTCTTTCAGTTTAGACACATTATGCAGAACTACAAGCAAATATGGCCACCATTACTAAAGTATAAAACCTTACAACTCAAAACAAAAGCAGTCATCAGTATAGACCAAATTTGTACAGAGAGCACCATGGAATGAACAAATGGTGCTAATTAACCATCAGATATTATTAGTAACAAATGGAGCTAATTTAACCATCAGATATTATTAGTAACAAATGGTGCTAATTAACCATCAGATATTATTAGTAACAAATGTTGCTAATTAACTGTCAGATATTATTGGTAACAAATGGTGCTAATAAACCATCAGATATTATTGGTAGCAAATGGAGCTAATTAACCATCAGATATTATTGGTAACAAATGTTGCTAATTAACCAACAAATATTATTGATAACAGATGGTGCTAATTAACTGTCAGATATTATTGGTAACAAATGGAGCTAATTTAACCATCAGATATTTTTGGTAACAAATGGTGCTAATTAACCATCAGATATTAGTAACAAATGTTGCTAATTAACTGTCAGATATTATTGGTAACAAATGGTGCTAATAAACCATCAGATATTATTGGTAGCAAATGGAGCTAATTAACCATCAGATATTATTGGTAACAAATGTTGCTAATTAACCAACAAATATTATTGATAACAGATGGTGCTAATTAACTATCAGATATTATTGGTAACAGATGTTGCTAATCAACTATCAGATATTATTGGTAACAAATGTTGCTAATCAACCATCAGATATTATTGGTAACATGGTGCTAATTAACCATCAGACATTTTTGGTAGCAAATGGAGCTAATTAACCATCAGATATTGGTAACAAATATAGCTAATTAACTGTCAGGTATTATTGGTAACAATTGGAGCTAATTAACCATAAAATATTATTGGTAACAAATGGTGCTAATTAACCATCAGATATTATTGGTAACATTTAATAGATAATACTTTCTTAAAACATCTTCAAACTTCTCACCAGAATTTTTTAAATATTGTAAGGAAGAATTCTTGTGTATTTAGGTCTTTACATTTTGTTGTTGTTGTAGGGTTTAATGCCAATTTCAGCACACAATAGGCTATATATGGTAGCCAGTATTAATGGTGGAGGAAGAATCCAGGAAAACCTTCAAATAGAACCACTGACCCACGAGAAGCTACTGGCAAGCTTTCTCATATACCCACATTGGCTGAATCTGAGGCTCAGACCCATACAGACAGGTGAGATGGTAGTGATCCAAAACATAGAGCACTTTAGACCACTCGGCCACTCGGGGCCCTTTTACATTTTGTCAAATTGATGCAAATCTGCAGCAAGTATGGCTACTGTTGCTAAAAATTGACAGTCTTTAAATTATTTCTTTTCTGAAACTGCTTAAAAGAATTCAACCAAATTTGATGATAATCATCTTGTTGTAAAGGCCTTTAAATGTTATACAAAATGATCTGATATCAATAATGGTAAAAGTAGATAAACTTCAAGCAACTATTTTGTTAACCAATCAACATAATTTGTAGAAATTTGGACATTTGGTATTTAGGTTCATATTAGCAGGTGAGTTATCTGGTATTTACTTGGGTCTCTTGTTATTTCTCTTTCCAGCAATCTGAGATAGAGCAGATAGAGAAGAGTGAAAGGGTGGGTGGAGCTCAACAACACAAGAGAATCACTGCAGCTCTCAAAAAACAGATAGAGCAACAGCAAAGCAAACTGGAGGAGGTAAGTATATTAGCAAATAGCTTTAGAACATACATACATTTATACAGACAGACAGACATGCGTGCATGCAGACAGACATACAGACAGACAAACAGATGTTCCTGTTACTGCTTCCATCAGGAAAATGCTTTACACGTATCTGTAGACTGAAGATGAAGCAGCTCATGGGCAAGAGGTCTTTGGCTAAAATGTTTAGAATAAGAAATTTTACCTGATCATAACATGGACATGACCTCCAATGCCTACTCATCAGTGGCATTCCTTAAAGAAGATGCACATCCCCTATAGTACTAAATGACAGTTGATACCAATTCCACTTTCCCAAGCAAGACCATTTTAGCCCGACTTCCACCTTGTTAAGCAGACAACTTTTTAGCATTTGTTGCCAAAACAAGTCAAACTCTAAAAGATGTAAATGGATGGGGCTGGATTTGCAAGATAGTCGATGTCCTCTTAACATATTATGATTGGATAAGTATTATGCATGCATTGGTAATGTTACACAGTTCCTCATACACTATTCAAAATAGACTTTCCGCTTTTGAATATGATTGAAGTGGTCTATAGAAGTGCACAACAGTTTTATTATACTCTGGTTTTAAATTAAGAGAAAACAGTGAAACCAACAAGTTTAGTAAAATTTAAAAGTCCAAGAGTATAATTTTCTGGATGAAATCTAGTAGTGTTCTGAATAAACTCCAGTCTTGAACTTTTCTGATGTGCCAGTAGTCTTGCTGTATCACAAGGATATAATCCCAAATGTCCTTGAATGAATTCACAATAATAATAAAAAATGTAGTGACTTAGTCCAGATGGACTATTGAGCACTTTCTAATTCTGATGATTAATTTAAATATATCCTCTCAACTTACACTGCAAAAAATCCCACACTTTATATTGGCTGTGTGCAATCCAAGTTTAAATAATTTCCCTTCATTTTCAGTCATATCTAGTTTATATGTTTTAAAGTCATTGCAGATGAAATAATGAAATGTCTTTAGTGAATGTTTTTTTAAAATTGTTTTAGGTCAAGGTCAAACATGATGAGCTTCACAAGACATATCTAGAGACACAGAAGAAACTGAAAGAGGTAAATACTGTCTGTGTGTTGTGTACATAAAATATTTACATACACATTAAAATACTGTCTGTGTGTTGTGTACATAAAACATTTACATAGACATTAAAATACTGCCTGTGTCTGTGTGTTGTGTACATAAAACATTTACATAGACATTAAAATACTGCCTGTGTATTGTGTATATGAAACATTTACATAGACATTAAAATACTGCCTGTGTGTTGTGTATATGAAACATTTACATAGACATTAAAATACTGTCTGTGTGTTGTGTACATAAAATAAAATACTGTCTGTGTGTTGTGTATATGAAACATTTACATAGACATTAAAATACTGTCTGTGTGTTGTGTATGTGAAACATTTACATAGACATTAAAATACTGCATGTGTGTTGTGTATATGAAACATTTACATATACATTAAAATACTGCCTGTGTGTTGTGTATGTGAAACATTTACATACACATTAAAATACTGCCTGTGTGTTGTGTATGTGAAACATTTACATATACATTAAAATACTGCCTGTGTTTTGTGTACATAAAACATTTACATACACATTAAAATACATCCTGTGTGTTGTATATATAAAACATTTACATACATATTAAAATAGAGTTTTTATAAACATAGTTTTACTTAAGATCTTGAAAATTAAAAACAATAATGACTAATTTCAGTGTTTTGCATATCTTGACAGGCCATATATTCAAACAGTTTCATAAATTTGATATGATACCAGGAAAACAGGATGAAGCTGGGAGAAATGATAATTTTTGATAATATTGATGAAAGTCAGGAAAAACCTGGGAATTTTCTGCCACCACTTGAAGCTCGTAACAATTATGTAATTGAGTCGTAACTCAACTGATCGTGAGATAAATTTATCCAGATCTGACCAGAATATTTGAAGGTTGCAGTATGGATCATTTAAGTGCTTGATATAACCTTATTTGTTGACTCAACCCAAATGCTCAGTCAATTAGATTCATCTAGTATGCAAGATGAAACTCAGGCACTGATGAAAATTGATCTGGTACTCACGATTTGTATTGCTGGTCACAAGGGTACATGTATATCACAACCCACATGTTTATCATAAATCCAGTAGTCACATTTTAGCAATAATAACCCAATTCAGATGTTGTTTAAAAAAAAAAACATATTAATAAAAAAAAAAGAAGCAAAAGAGCAGAGCACAACATCCTCTATATTTATTCTGAGAACAACTACCGGGTTTTGTTATATCACGTGACTACCATCTTGACATGTGCTCTCTGCTTGATGAATCTGCCTGACCAGATTGCTGTGACAGGTTTCTTGTCATTGTTCTCGAAATGAATATGTTGAAAGTTGTATGTTCTGGTTTTTCTTGTATCTGACTTTCATTTAATATAATTGAACTTTTGTACAACATTAAAAAGGAGTTTTTTAAATTTTATATCACGTTACTATTTGGCTTCTGATGTCGTTGTTTGAGATTTGTGAAGTTATTTCAAGTGTCATCTATGCTGTTGTTTCGTCTAGTCCATCAGCATATTAAAGACAAAATGATTATAATGCTTGCCATTTTTGCTGAGAAGAAAAAAAAATTCCTATTGATTTCATGCAGGTTTGAGTTGATAGGGCATCACTTAAATTTGTTAGGCCTTCTGGTAAGCAACTACCACATGTCGCTACCACACAGTGGCAGCAAATTCCAAATGTCATCATGCAATTGATGACTGCACACCCCATCTTAAATGTCCGAATGTCAAAAATGGGGTGAGAATATTCAAAGTAAACCTGAATTAAAAAATGGGCTGCTATTCATTTTAAGCCAAATTTTTGGTCCAAAATGTTGAATCTCTGAGCTGAAGTTTGGTGCAAAACTATTACACAATGGCATGTTGCTTTATGGCATGTTGCTTGAATCATTGGTTTTAGATCTTAAATAGAATGCAGGAGAATGGGAAATTGTCATCTCTTGTATTATATATTAAACAACAATATGAATCCCTGTATAAAATACAGGTTTGGAAACTGGTTTATTTAATTACAGAAAGACATGATTTTATAGTAAACAAAAGATAATTTTGAAGGTCTTGGTTGTTATTTGTTCTAAAAAATATGGTATTGATCTGACATTCATTATGACCCCAGTGCCAGCCATTTGGAAAACTCTCTTAACATAATGTCATGTTGACATGGAATTTTCACCAAAAGACTTCTTATCTAGTTAATATTTAATGAAAATGGTGCCACCTAGACATCCACTATGATTGTCACAGGGGCTGTCCTGTAAATCTTACCACTACTCCACCTGAATGGATGGTTATATCAACAGGAGTTTTTCACTAAAAGACTTATCATGATGTATAGAAGGTTTTAAATGAAAATGGTGCCAACCTGATGATGAATACCGCAACCAAAGCTGTCATCTTGATAATCCTCTTTTAACTAAATGGAAATGCACATTCACAACAGAAGGCTAAGTGTGATATCTAGTTGGTCCAGAATGAAACTGATGTCACTCTGACCTCAGTTATGACTGCCAACATGGGTTTTTCCCCAAAGTCTAGCCATAAGGTTTAGTTTGTCCCAATGGAAATGGCAGAAATCCTACATCCATTATGGCTACCACAGCAGCTTATCTGATACGCTTATTCCTCAGGAATAACAGTTATGGTTTCTGTACTCAGCAGTTAGGAAGAAGAAATGGTTTCATCTTGAACTCTGGAAATTCTTTTTGGATAAAAAAGTGTCAGTCCTTTCAGTTGCTCTTGTTAAATTTAATTACCATATAAACTTGTTTATATGACTAATTCCAACTGCAAACCGCATAGATGCAGATATGGCATCACATAATGGTTTGAGTTATTTGCAATTTCTTCAAAGTAATCCAGAACAAACAGACATAGATCCTGGTCTGCAGGTGCATTATATCACAGCAGTTCAGGATCTTTGTTGTTGAACTTGACTTACAAGTGTGCATATATGGTAGGTCAGACAGAATTAATATCCCATTCATTATCCAAATCTAATTTTCTATTTTCTCACACTGCAAACTTGAAGAAAACTAGATACAATCATTTCACATAAAGAATGATTTGAAAACCAATTATAATCTGAATTGAGAAATTTAAAAAATAGTAAAATATACCACATATACTCACTTATAAGTCAAGTCAAAGTATAAACAACAAAAACGATGATGTACCATAGCATGCAGATCAGTGTCTCTGTTTATTTTCTACTACTGATTACTCCAGAAGAAGTTGCACAGACACACCTGCCAGGATATTATGTGTCTGAAGATCTGGGTCTGTGCAGTTTACAGTTGGATTTTGTCTTATAAACGAGTATATATGGTATTTCTCCCTCATAAAATAAAGCTTGGAAATAATGCTGTCTTCTGTGTGGTTTTCCGTATTTTTATAATTTGCATTCTTTTCTACAATAGGCACAAGAAGTGAGTTCACATCTTGATAAAGAGATGGAGGATTTGACACAGTCGGAAACGTCAGAAAATCAGGAGTAAGGTTCTTTTTAATTACATTTTCTCTTAGGTTCAGGAATCTGTTTTGTATATTATACCAACATGCTTATAAATTGGGCCCAGCTATATAAACCCATATCTGCTGGTGCATTATCAGGGTTTGTGTTTGTTCTTCTGATTATTCCTAACAAACTAAATAGACCCTTGTCTGCTTCCCGAGTTTTGTAATGTCAGATATGGGTCTGTGCAATTTGCAGTTTGAACCAACTTATAAGCTAGTATACATTGTAATTTAGAACAAATTAAAAAACTTTTTTTTCCCCAGATTGCAATATGTTTTCAGTCACATTATATATTATATGAAACAGGATGAGTTGAATTTTTTTTCTCATTTTATGGAAAAGAATTCATTTTTGAAGATTAATGTGTAACTCAAAATTTGCCATTCACTGAAGGTTCCACTCTACATATATTTAATAACTTATGAAAGATTGACAGGTATAAGTTGAAATTGGTTACATTTACAACATGCATAATGGAGAGAATGCTGGCATATGTCTATGCTGTTTTCATATATTGTGACATATTTCTTTACACGTGGTATTGACAGTCTCTCTGGAAATGATATCAAGTACACTTGGAGTTTCATCCATATTAATGATCATATTGTCTGAAAAAAAATCTTCTAATCTGACCTTCAGAATATTCTGGGAGGTGCTGGTTCATCAGTGTCTATGCCCAAAGCACTAGATTGTCTCACTTTGAAAACTGTTCCATTGTTTCAATGTATTGTCAAAGATCACGTGAACACTATTAAAGATAAACGAAAGCTGGCGTCCCTATTTCTGTTTACTTTTTATATAAGAAAAAATTGGCACACTTGAATAGATACAAAGTTACCTTCCAGGGTTGGCGCACTTTGTAGTATAATAACCTGTGTATTTGATATCCTGCCAGTATGTTCAAAACAATGAGTTTATTGCTTGGTACCAGGTATTCAATACCCGGGCATCTAAGTCTGTCAGGTATTCAATACCTGGGCATCTAAGTCTGTCAGGTATTCAATACCCGGGCATCTAAGTCTGTCAGGTATTCAATACCCGGGCATAAAAGTCTGTGCCATTTATAAACATAATTGATACAAATAGGCATTGATGTTTGATGAGTAAATAGTCTACACAGCATGAACTTGCTTTAATAGTACTTTTGTAACCCATGGAAACAAAAAGATTGTCATTTACACTTACAGTGAATGTGTTTTTTAATAATGATTTTTATTGGCGAGACATTGTCATATTGTTATCCAGGATATAATACACTCTTCATTTTTTTCATCTCTCTCTCTCTCTCTCTCTCTTTCTCTCTCTCTCTCTCTCTCTCTCTCTCTCTCTCTCTCTCTCTCATATGTCATGTTAGCTGACAAAAGTCATACACACTAATGATGCATACTATAGATATAGGGGGCTTGTAGATCTATTTTTGCCTTTAATTAATTGCTCATGAAGAAGAAAACAATTAATAATGATAACAGTACAACATTAGTTTCTTTCATTTTATTATCAAATAAGCATTTATTTATGTTTTATTGTATCATACATGGGGGGTGGAGGTAACAAATGAACACACTTTATTTCATTTCCTAAGTATTGGCACGTATGATATAGGTCAAAAATAAGTTTCATCATAAGTTCTTTAACAGGAAATAAATTATTTTTCATGTCCCAATATATCTGGTGGATACAGTATACAAGGTCCTTTCGCAATAACAAGGGTAATTCGTGAGGAAATTCTGAGAAATAATTCTTTTTCTGTCAAATTAAACCCTGGGCAAAGCACAAAACTGTAAAAGACTTCATTCAGTGACTAATGCCAAGCTTCTAATCTCGATACTAAGACATTTTTTAAGGCTTTTATTGTCAGGCATATAATTCTTAATTTTATAATTTAATTTAGAAGTTTGATTTTAAAAGCTCATAGTGTTTATACATGTTAGTTTCTCTCCATTTTCAGCATCTTACAAGCACTTAAGTCCCTGGTTGCCATGAATGAAAATCTCAAGAAACAAGAGCAGGAGTTCAAGGCCCATTGTAAGGAAGAAATGAACAGACTAAAGGAAAATATAGAGAAACTCAGGGCTGAAACAGATACTGAAGTTTCCGAGGACAAAGTAAAAAATAGTTTGCTTTAAGTCACCAGACTCCAATGTATAAATAATAAAATGTGGTCAGCGTATTAACATCCTGTACCTCTGTTATGTTTAAACTATAAGGAATAAGTCACCAAGCATTTTGTTTTCTTGTGAAAGGACTCCTTTGTGTGCTGCACCAATTTCATTGCATTTTGTTGTTTCTACATTTCACAGATTTTAAACCATTCATCAATTTGTAGAAACCCACTTCAGCAATTATCCTTCCTTGAAAACGACAGGATGCCCCATTCCAGTAATTATCCTTATTTTAAAACGACAGGATTTCTACCCTACTCTAGCAATTATCCTTCCTTTGAAATAACAGGATTTCTACCCCACTCCAGCAATTATCCTTCCTTTGAAACAACAGGATTTCTACCCCACTCCAGCAATTATCCTTTCTTTGAAATGACAGGATTTCTACCCCACTCCAACAATTATCATTATGTAGCAACAGTAAAACTCTTCCCCACTCCATAAATTTAGGAATTAATGATATATTCTTTAGCAAACTATCAACAAATAAATAAATTCATACTATTTTCAAATGAAAACCTTCTGATTAATGCTGTTTTAGAAAACATTTATTATAAAAATGGAATGATGCTTGTTATTTTCTTGTACGATTATTTGGGTGTGAATTTGTGAGAAGCTTTCAGGTGCTTTGTTAATAACATAAAATTAAAACAATTATCGCATCTATATGTTGCCACTTAACAATATATACCAAATATACATGTTTATAAGTCATGTCCAGCTACAAACAGCAGAGACATTGATCTGCTATTGCATAATGTACCTGCAAATCAAGTTCTTTGTTATTTGTCACACTGATTACCCCGTAAAAACTGCATAATCCAAGATCTGCCAGTGCATTATGTAATGGCAGATCGGGGTCTTTGCAATTTTCAGTTGGACTCAACTTATTAGTAATCCATGAATTTGTATGACTCCTCAGAGTTGACATGAGTTTAAATTAAGGACATTAACATGTTTATAATGATTTTACCTTTCATGTATTTTCAGGAGCGAGCTGGTTTAATTGAGAAGCAGTATTCTTCAGACAAAGAAAAACTACATAAGATACGACTTCTGCTGGTAAATTAGTCTTCAATTTACATTTTCTAAAAAGTCATTCTATAAGCTTCACAGATGTTGTTTCTTTGGAGAAGTACAAAAGCCAACTTCTTAAAGAACTAATTACCTACAAGTCCATGAAGCTATTTTCAATGTAATCTTCTCATCATTTCTCTTATCTGCAGCTATTGCCATTGTAATGTACCATGATTATGTAATAAGTATTTACTGCTGTTTGACAGTGTAATCCTTCCTGATCTTTCCATTTTCTCTCTCAAATTTTCTGCAGCTCAATACTAATGTAATTCTTCCTCATTCTCTGTAAGCCTGTTTGCATCATCAGCTATATAATAATGTAATTCTTCCTCATTCTCTGTAAGCCTGTTTGCATCATCAGCTATATGCTAATGTAATTCTTCCTCATTCTCTGTAAGCCTGTTTGCATCATCAGCTATATACTAATGTAATTATTCCTCATTCTCTGTAAGCCTGTTGACATCATCAGCTATATACTAATGTAATTCTTCCTCATTCTCTGTAAGCCTGTTGACATCATCAGCTATATACTAATGTAATTCTTCCTCATTCTCTGTAAGCCTGTTGACATCATCAGCTATATACTAATGTAATTCTTCCTCATTCTCTGTAAGCCTGTTGACATCATCAGCTATATACTAATGTAATTCTTCCTCATTCTCTATAAGCCTGTTTGCATCATCAGCTATATACTAATGTAATTCTTCCTCATTCTCTGTAAGCCTGTTGACATCATCAGCTATATACTAATGTAATTATTCCTCATTCTCTGTAAGCCTGTTTGCATCATCAGCTATATACTAATGTAATTATTCCTCATTCTCTGTAAGCCTGTTTGCATCATCAGCTATATACTAATGTAATTCTTCCTCATTCTCTGTAAGCCTGTTGACATCATCAGCTATATACTAATGTAATTCTTCCTCATTCTCTGTAAGCCTGTTGACATCATCAGCTATATACTAATGTAATTCTTCCTCATTCTCTGTAAGCCTGTTTACATCATCAGCTATATACTAATGTAATTCTTCCTCATTCTCTGTAAGCCTGTTTGCATCATCAGCTATATACTAATGTAATTCTTCCTCATTCTCTGTAAGCCTGTTGACATCATCAGCTATATACTAATGTAATTCTTCCTCATTCTCTGTAAGCCTGTTTGCATCATCAGCTATATACTAATGTAATTCTTCCTCATTCTCTGTAAGCCTGTTGACATCATCAGCTATATACTAATGTAATTCTTCCTCATTCTCTGTAAGCCTGTTGACATCATCAGCTATATACTAATGTAATTCTTCCTCATTCTCTGTAAGCCTGTTGACATCATCAGCTATATACTAATGTAATTCTTCCTCATTCTCTGTAAGCCTGTTTACATCATCAGCTATATACTAATGTAATTCTTCCTCAGTAAGCCTGTTGACATCATCAGCTCTGTACTAAAGTAATTCTTCCTCGTTCTCTGTAAGCCTGTTGACATCATCAAAACCATAGAACCATCTGATCTCAGTTGATAGTTTGGCTTCACTGAAAAGACATGCAGCTTGCTTACCCAGCATGCTGAAGCTAGAGTAACCCAGAAACACATTTTAAATATAGCAGCTTCAAGTAGGTGCTGGTTAAGGGCTCAAACTGATTAGCAATGACCCAAGTCAATGCCCAGAACAAATTCCACTTGGGAAATGGGTTGAGATATTATTGTTTATTAAATTGGCTAATAGGGCTCTTAAACTGAATTGTGACATATCTGCTTTACTGTGTTTTGACACTCTTAGAATCTGTGGATTAGGTTGCCTACAGAGATAAACAAATGCACCATATTTCTATGAGCCCATTGAAAAGAGTGTTTGTTTAAAAAAAACAAAACATATATATCTTTGTACATCTGTTTCAGGTTTAAAATAGATATATTTCCCAGAGAATTGCCATCAGAATTAAATATGATGCGCCTATTGTTAGTATAAAAATATTAATTGGGAAATGTGTTTTCAGATCGGTGTCACATCTGAGACATGAAATCAAAGAAATGATTGTTTGAATTTTGCATGGCAATGGTCTATCCAACTTGCATGCTTTAACTTGCATTTAAAATTTTGATTCCTTTGTTTAGATCAACATTATTAGGTTAAAGCCTTCGTTCACAAAGAGGACTATGTTGTTTTTGAATTTCTTTAATGGACATCAAATTGAAATCCTTTAAAACTGTTCATTTACTTGTCTTTTTATGCTTGATGGCCAGCCAAAACTTTGCTTTTTTGAAAAGTCCATCAGATATAGTTGCTAGTTGATCCCATGACACTTCTGTTAGTGGTCGTATGCAGCTAATTATTTTATGAGCTACAGAACCATCTTATGCATTATCAAATATTAAACACTGGGTTTAAGTGCAGAAAGGTTACTGATTGGCTAAAAATTATGGACAAAAAGTAGCATATTTTTAATAAAAAGCCTACTTGTGGGTAAAATTGCATGCAAGTAGGAATTAACTTATAAACCATTTTCATTTTTAACTTAAAACTATTTTCATTATAACTTAAAACTATTTTCATTTTATCACTGTTGTCACAGAGATACTACCAGTTGTAAATGGGGAGATCTCTGCCCAGACTTAGCATTGATAAACAACACCAACAAAGAAAGTTTTCTAAAAAAAATAAGTTAAATATTGTTTTTGATCATAAGAATGTTTTGACATCTTAATGTAAAAGTGTATTTTATTTTCAAAACAATATATGGGAATCTCATTTGAAGCCTGTGTATTGCTTTTGTAAAACGCTATTAAGATAACAGTTGACTGGTTTGTAAAATCATTTTTTTAGAGGCTGAAAAAAACATTTGATGATTATTTTCTGATTCACAGGCTAGGAAGAATCGAGAGATTGCAGTTCTTCAGAGAAAGATTGATGATATTCCATCAAGGGCTGAACTCAGCCAATACCAGAGGAGATTCATAGAGCTTTACAACCAAGGTAGACAATCTTTAATTTCATATTTCAAAATGAAGAGTTGTAAAACAAGAAATCAAAATGCATGTATTTCAGTTTTAACTTGTGAACACTAGAGACCACATTTCTAATCAGGTCTTGAATCACTTGTATTATCACGATCTGAGAGGAGTCAAATTATGAGTAAAATCATGAGACCAGTGCCTTAAACTATTAACTCGCCACAGCTTCCCTGTGTTATTACAGAGGTGTGGTCTCAGAGGATAAGAACACACCCAGTAATCCATACTGACTGACTTAACTCCCCTTTTAATGGCAAGAAAATGTATGTACTTGAAGGGTTTTGCTTTGAATAGGGCAAAGACCCTGGGGTCAAGGAGAGATTGAGATGAGAATGCTGGTTGTATTCTTCATCCTTTGTATGACAAGAAAGTGATCCAGTATAGATGGTCCAGGAAAGAAAATCGATGACATCGGTATTAATTAACAATGTGCTCCAAGCTTTTCTATAGCTTCACTATATGTCTGAATTAGTTTTCACAGGCTGAGATGTCAACTACTAAGGTGATCAGTATCAACCCACTTAAGTCTCTTGGGTTTTTTTTTTCTTTAAACCTGCAGATGGTGAAGCTTTTATGCATCCCTTTAGAGATTAAAATATTTTCAGACCAATAGACATAATGCTAATAATCTTTGTGCTAATTTTGTATGTTCTATTTATGTCAGGAATTCATTGCAGTTTGTTTGTTTCACTTTATCATGTTTACTTTACTACAGTGGCCAGTACACATAAGGAAACAAAGCAGTTTTTCACAATGTACAATACACTGGACGACTCCAAGCTCTACTTAAACAAAGAGGTAAAAGTGAACCAGTGTTGTTTTATATTACTACACTGTATAAGAATTATGTAGTGTTGCATTGTTTACACTTAGGATCTATTTTGAAAATGAATAAGAAAGAATTTTTGTTGTTAGATATAATGGTTTAATATAAGAAGCTCAGTGTTGTCAGACAGTGGCAAAATTTGATAATTTTTTCTTTTACTTCTCTTATGTTTGCTTAAGGACCAAAAACACTGCTGTATGTATCAACAGTTTTTACATTGCACAAATTGCAGGCTTTATAAATTTTGAAATCATTGTTATTTATTGCATATATGTTAGATATCACAGCTGATGTAGTTGTCTCTTTCACTGGCATTTTAAAGTTTCTTGAATTGCAGTAAATTCTAAAAATACCATATAAACTCACTACATCAACCACATCAGCCATTGCATAATGCACCAGCAGATCTGGGTCTGTGTAGTTTGTTAGGAGTAACCAGTACAGCAAATAACATAGACTCTGAATGGCAGGTGCATTATACTACGGCATAACAGGATCTTTGTTGTTTACAGTTTGACTAGACTTATAAATGAGTATATATGGTAATACCATTCCTTTTTGTTTGCTTTTGAGTGGAAACTATTTATGTCAACAAATTATGTTTTCTTTCAGGTTAATTTGCTGAATTCAATATATGACAATTTTACAAAGTAAGTATGCAGAATTTAAATTTGTCACAGTATAGTATTTGTTTACTCTTTCAATCATCAGCATCTGTTTTTACTGAATTCCTCAGCAGTATCCAAATAGATTGGTATGTTTTACTTGTGAGGAAGACTCGGGCACATGTTGATATGCCATTACATTTATTTTGAAATAAAAATGATTTCTTAGTATCCAGTCAAAGCAATAAAATTTATATTTTAAATCTAAATTTGAAACAAAAAAAGCCTTGATTAGAGGCCGCTTTGTTGTACATCACAGTGGTAAAGTTTTAGATAATCTCTCTGAAGCCATTTTTGAAATACAGAAGGGGTAGCTTGTTTAATTACGGGTATGATGTAATTCAAATATGTTGTGCATTGTTCTAGTTTTGGGGATTGTTGTAATTGAGAATTTGGTTATTAGGAATGTAGTCAAGGGATGGTAGTCATATGATTCTAGTTATTGGGACTGTAGTTATTGGGAATTTGGTTATTAGGAATATAGTCATGGGATTTTAGTCATTGGCATTGTAGTAATAGGATTGTAGTCTTAGGATTGTAGTTGTTGGGAATGTTGTTATTAGGAATTTAGCTTTTAGGATTGTAGTCCTGGGATTCTGTTATTAGGTCTGTAAGTCATTGGGATTTTAGCCATGGGATTCTAGTTATTGAGACTGTAGTCATTAGGAATTTTGTTATTAGGATTGTAGCCATTTGTATTGTAGAATTTATAAAAAATATTGTATGCTTTCTTATTATAGTGCAATGTCTTCTGCTGCAAACAAGGAGCAGTTTCTCAAACAGTTTGAGCAAATTGTGGAAGGAGTCAAACAGAATAGGGCTAAGGTAATATTTTTATTTAAAATTGTTGGTAATATGTCGTTAACTTTAAGAAATGTTTGCCAAATTCATGTTTTGGATCATTACCAAATAATGTTTGAAGATAAATTGGGGATTGTTACCATCTGGATACATGTTAAATATTGGGATAGGATTGGTCTGTGGATGTATTTCATAGTTATGAATGTTTGATCCACTCCAATTTTGTTGTGGGTATGAGATTCATTGGCATTGATGTGTCTGAAGAGTTGGCTGTACAGTAGAAATAACTTCATAAAAGTGTTAGGTCTATGCAGATTGGCATGAGACTTTTTATTTTATCTGGTCCATATGATATGCTGCTCTAAAAAGATCTTACAATATATCAGTTTACTTTATTGATAGTGCTATATGAAGTAAAACTAGTGTAAATTCACCAGTTATAGATGATATACACTACAATGGCTGAATGAATTGACCAAAATGTTCAAGTAAATTTCAATACAGTATGTTATTATCATCAGTATTGATTTCATATCATTTCCTTTTAAAATGTTCTTTTATGCTAGAACCTGGCCAGTCTGTAAGATCCAATATTGGTTTCACATCAAAATGCTAAAGTTATAATTAAATGGATTGAATTACATCTGAAATGGGAAGAGTTAACTAAGCACCATCAAGCCATGGACATCCCAGAATTATTAAACATACAGTTTTATAATTATGCTTATTTATTACATAAAGTTACATTTTTTAAACTTGCTATGTTTGTGTTGTTCCTGATAGGTTGAGCGTAAGAAACAAGAAGAAAAGATGAAGCGAGACCAGTTAAATGATCAGTATTTAGACCTTGTAGAGAAACAGAGATTATACTTCAAGACTGTGAAAGATTTCCAAGAGGTATGGAACTTTAAGAAAGGTGTTTCTAGATTGATGCTGTTAATGAGTTTGATTTCTTTTGTCTCAAAACTAAGCATGGATTGCAGGACATGTACAACTATATGCTTACAGGGAATCAGAAGTAGATATCTTGTTACCTCCTCACTAACGAAGGCAGGAAGGGATATACTATTTTTAATTCATTTATTCATCCTCCATGTCTTGGACCCTATTTGATCTACACTCATGGAAAATGTGGATGCAACTCAGAGAGAGTAGATCAGCATACTAAAACTAGGTCGCTGCATTTTCACACTTTAATAACTTCAATATTTCAGCTATTTTATACGCTCAGTATCTGAGACCCCATTCCAACTACACTGACACTAATTGGTGTATTTATAAATCTTAATGAGAGTAACTCAGTCATATAAAAACTAGGTCACTGTGATTTTATGCATGAATGTCTCTTGCAATTTCAACTATTTGAAGGTGTACCTCAATGTTGTTTGGACCCCATTTCAGAGACACATGAACATAAGTAAGTCAACTTTACAAAAACTCTCTCTCAGTGACCTTATTTTCATGACTGATTGACAATTGTATTTGTAGCCATTTGTTTGTTCTGTATTTTTAACCCTAATACATCTACACTAGTCAAACCCTGTTTCAACTATACACTGATGAAATGGTGTACTAATTGATGAATCTAAGGAGTATTATATTGCAGTAATATTTTCTTACTTTTCTTGGCAGCTAAGTCAGCAGCTTATATTCACAACCAATGGGTAACAGGTTTGGATTGTGTCCAAACCAGCTTGAGTCATCGTGCTTCTTTTGTCATTGATTTTATTTTCTATTACCTTGACAGTCGTAATCCTAAATGTGAAAATAAAGTATTTAATTGATCAAGTCTTGAGGCATATTCCTTAGAATTGTATAACAGGGTTCTTTAGGGTAATTGAGACCTACTAAATTCATAAATGCTTGTTATTTTACATGTTAAGTGTTCTCACATAGCATCAAACTGAAGTATCATGACATTTTTGTGACCTAAATTTCAGAATTTGGTATTATTATCATGTGGATTAGGTGGGATGTTGCTTGTCACTCGGAGCTCAAAAACCATTCAACATATTCTGGTGCAATTTAGTATGCACATTGTTACGGCTATTGGATTTAATTTTATTTATTTTTAATTATTAGATCCAAATTTGTCATTTAGGGTTTATTATTCATTAAATGGAAAATTTTTCTAGAAAATTCAGTTGACCTGGACTTTACTGGTAAACAGGCTGACCTTGGCTTGGATACTTCTTTATCTGACCTTGTTTTGGACATTGTCAACAAGTCTTCAATTCCATTGGTTAATTTCAAGGACAACATTTTATTAGTGGCTGATTTATTCTTCTATTTCATTCTTTTACTACGTGACTTGAAGAAGGTACCTTTTCCATGACCTTCCAGACTCACATGATTCCTCTTGTTTACGAGGGAATTACAATATATATAGCTGTATTTTGGGAGCTAAAATCAGTAGATTTTGGGCTTATTGTAAGTTATAAGTTGTGTATTTATGTTTGAGTTATAATTATCTTGTTCTGGACTTGTGTCAGTCAATTCGTTGGAAAAGAAGAATTATTCTAATTATCTGGAAAAGGACATATGTTTCATAATTTCATTTGGATGATTTAAAACAAGAACTGTACCACGTGACATTGTCAGCCATTTTGGATTATTACATTGTCAAGATTCGAACCTGGAACTATTAGAACATTTATTTATTAGGACTTGCAATTCCATTAGTGGATTTTTTTGTGAATTCTATATTTGTTGGATTTGATTCTCTAAAACCGTAAGTTTATTTTATGAAAATAATTGTACTTAATAAAATCATTGTTAAAGTTTTACAAGCTTGTTAGTTTTCACTCTTTCTGTGTTGCTGCTTATTCGAGCCTAAGCACGTAACAACATTGTCTCATAAATATAAATTTGCCATTTCCAGTTTTATCATATCCACACTATTTTGGATTGGTTATAGCCCCTGATAGTTCAGCTCTTTACACGAGATATTGCTTGTAATCAACAGAGCTCAATAATTATTGACAATATTCTTATCCAATCAGGTATGTACATGGTCTCACAGAGCTAAATGGGCATTTCGTGTGTTTAACTATTCACCTCTATTTTGCCCAGAGTAACTGCCCCTGCCATTCAATTTCTTATGTTTAAATAGGATGTTGCTTATAATCAGTAGAGCTCAAGAACATTTCAAGATTTTCTGATTCAGTTTAACAAAAACTTTTGCTTCAGAGACTTGAATATTCCTTTCATGGGTTTTGTTTCATCTGCATTTAAAAAGACATGGCCCTTATTGATAATATTCACATTATTAAATGGGACGTTATTTATAATAATGAGTCCTTGAAGGAATTGGATATCCAGCATTAGTTGTCATTAATAGAATCATGACTCATGAATGTTCATTTTCTCATGACTGGTTTTTAAAGCCATATAATATTGAACAGGACCAAATGTGATGTACCCATTGCAAATACCTCTTGTAATGACACACCTTTGTAAACATAGGTACACATTACTTCTCTAGCAGTAATGTCATTATCATAAAATAAGTTCTAAATTAAATGCTTTTTCAATTGAGATTCAGGATGGGTTGGGGTACATCAGTAGATGGATGCAGGTGAGACACCAGATGATGTGGAACAATTTTATTTGAACAATATAATCATTAACAAGTACAGTTTTGATGCACTCATCCTTTCTTATCCATCCAAGGTTCCTGTAATCATTGCATTATGCAGTTTATCATATCACACTCTTTTTGATATTCCTTTCAGCTAATTCAGGTCAGGATATTGTTAATAAACATTCACTATGTTCTGTTGTTCATGGCAATGTTACTTTGCGAGTTCTTCATCTAACAAATAGATCACGTTTTAAATTTTTTACAGCATCCTGTTTTACATAATTGGTGTGGCATGTTACATGAACTAAGTTAAATTAAACCTGCAGATTCAAAGAAGAAGAAAAATTTGTCTTGTGTTTTCATATTCACTTTTGGACAACCTGACTGAATTTCTGGACAGTTAAAAAAATATTTCAGTTTTTTAATACCCTTTTTTAAATTTTCTGCACTAAGCACTAATTCTAACATTAACCTTGTGGCAAAATTAAATAAAAGCCACACTACTCATTAACTCCTGGAGATGTGTCATTTTTGCCTGAAATGCGAATAGGAAACACATTTCGAGGCTACTTCAGAATAAATCTGAATAAATCTGCTTCCATGAGCTTAATGAGTTAAGTATATATGTTCACATGCTCGCTTATAAGTTGAATCCAACCATTAACTTCACAGACCCAGATCTAGTGTTCCATAATGTGCGGGAAGATCTGGCTCTAATTAGTTTGTTGTGAGTATTCAGTAGAACAAACAACAGAGACCCAGATCTACAAGTTTATTGTGTGATGGCAGATCAAGTTCTGTGTTGTTTGCAGTGGGACTCTACTTAAAGAGTTTTTTTTAACACATTTTAAAAATTTTAGACCTATTATTGAGGTAAAGAAATGATTTTTAAGCCTATTAGTGAGGTAAATAAATGAAATTTGATATGCATATTTGTATGCATATGTAGATGTAATTGAAAGATTATTTAAAATTTATTACTTTTGGCCTGCTTGTCTGTAGTGGTCTCTTGTGCATTTTGCAATAACAAATCCAGTTATTTTTCACCAGTTAGATTTAGAAAAAATGGTTGGAGTGGATTTAATGCACAGATGTTTTGATCAATATTACCCTTGAAATATTTGGAATGTCGTATTCAGTGAGATGTCTTGTGACATAACTAGTGAACAGTTTTATCAGTTTAAGTCCAGTTTTGTTGATAGTTTATATTAATGACATCAAAGTGCAGAACAATTTTCAATGTTTTTGCACGTTATCAACAATGTTGTGGCCCTTTTTTATATTTATTATCGTTTGGATTGCTGTGACTGTTCATTAACTTCAGCATTTGTTTAGTTAAGCTACTAGTTTGTTCTTAAATATTAATTAAATTGTTTGGATTATCTTTTCAGGAATGCAGAAAGAATGAGATGCTGTTGGCAAAGTTGAAAACTCCTAGGTGAAATTATTTGGAAAACAGAAACTTGAATCATACAGCGTAATATTTAATGGACAGGATAAATCAATAGTAAAAGCTACAGCTATACTTAATGTAGTAAACAGACCGTTTATATTTTAAAAAGAAATAATACTCATTTCCTGCATATTATCATCAATATTCACAGAGTCCAGCCTTAAAGTAGACAGATCCAGATCTGCCATGACATAATGGACCAGCAGATCTGGGTCTGTGCAATTAGGAGTAATGAGTAAAAAATACAGTATAGACACTGATATGATGACAGCAGATATGAGTCTGAATTGTGACCTATCATGTGAGTATAGATGGTAATCATGGAATTCTGTATTTGTTGCTTATCCTTCTTTCTGTTTACTCAAGAAATTACATGCAAACAAATAAAGTTTTAATCTTTTCTGTGTGTTTAACTATTTCTTACTCCCACTTTATATGCTTAGAATCCCTTGGCACAGAAAAGAGTGAAATGTATGTCATCAGTGGTAACATGCAGATGGAAATCTAATAAAACAAATATTTCTTGATTTTTTTAATAACACTTTGATAACCACTCCAGTGGCCTAGTGGTTAGAGCATCTGTCATGGAATCGGGAGGTCGTGGGTTTGATCTCTGGCCGACTCGTACCAAAGACTTACAAAAATGGTACTAACAGCTGCCTCACTTGATGCTTGAGGTTAGTGTTAGGACTGGTCAGTCTGGTGTCAGGATAAATGTGACTGGGTGGGACATCATGCTTCATGTCTGCGGCATGATGCCTCGGTGCTAGACATCACTATAAACTGCCTCACTGCAGACATCATAGTGATATGACTGAATTTTTTTTAAAGCTATGTTAAAAATCCTAATCAAACAAATAACCACTTTGACATTAGTTTCAACATGCTGATAAAGTAATTAACTTAAACTGATGCAAAGATGTAAGTAATCCATTTATCCATAGAGTTTTGCCTTGAATTGTGAAATAGAAGTAGGATACTGTTATTTTCGATGAAAATGTACACAATACATGGTAGCACTGACATTATCACTCATAAGAATCGACTACTTTGATCTGTTGGGCATATTGCTAGCCAATACATTTGGAGTACAAAGTGGCTGCATCACTGTCAACTACTGGGGTGTCCAAATGAAAGACTGGTGTGTAACAAAGTTAGAACTGCTGACTAACTGAAAATGAAGGCAGGTCAGAATGTCTGTAACTCTCCCAAACTAAAGCAGGTCAGAATGTCTGTAACTCTCTCAAACTACAGCAGGTCAGAATGTCTGTAACTCTCCCAAACTACAGCAGGTCAGAATGTCTGTAACTCTCCCATACTATGGAAGTAATTTAAGTCAGACTCTTTCGCTTCATCATTAGATCAACAGATGCTGGAGCTCTGGTCAAGGTTGTTGATGGAATGGGAAGAAGAGGACAAAACTCTGGGGGTCAAAGATGGAAAATGTCCTCAATGGAGGCTTGTAAGGCTAGTGCCATCAGATAGTGTAGAATAGATGACAGCATTGGAGGACAAGCAACATCATCTTGGTTGCATGATATGAAGCTAAGGTCCCTATAATGCTGGAGACTTAGCTGGCAAAGACTGACAAGGTCCACCACTCACTAAACTCGTAAAATGTACTTAATTAGAAACTTAATTAGAAACTGACTATGAGACACTGAGTAAAGAGTCTCTTCTAATGACAGAAATTGCAAAGTGACATCTGTTGAAGCACAAATAACTAGTCGTTGCACCTTGTCTCAAGGTGGTACGAGTGTTATACTGATCCCTCCACATCAGCAAAAGTTGGGTTTGACTTACTGGAAGCTAGGTTATTGGTGATTTGAGCCCATATTATTGATGTTGTGGCCATTTTTGATCCCTAGTATATGGCCTAGGCTGGATGTAATGGGAATGTCATCCATGAGGGGAGGATATCTTTAGGATGATCAGTTTCGGACAGGTTATGTTTAACGCCATATTTCAGCATACGATTAGCTATACATGGCGGCCAGTATTATTGGTGGATGAAGAACCCGGGAAAACCAATGGAAAGAACCACTGACCCAAAAGAAGCTACTGGCAAGCTTTCTCACATACCCACTTAAGCCGAATCTTATACTTGAACCCACGCAGATAGAGGTGAGATGGCAGTGATCCATTACGGGGAGCGCTTTAGACCACTCGGCACTCTGGGCCCCTTGGGACAGGTTATGGGAAGTTTGATCCATGTAACCTGTCAATATATCAGCTGAGAAGGAACTTGGCTGTTTATGTTCTTCAGTGTTCCACAATAGGAACCAAAAATGCTGAGTCCTGCGGTGATGATTTCAGTGCCTGAGATATTTTAGAGTGTGTCAATGTCCGGTGCTTCATGGCTGGAGGTTAAGTTGATTTATCTCCCTTGTTTGCCAAAAATTTTAACACAGAAAGGTCATCATGCAGACTGGTGACATCTTCATCCTGAGCTGTGTGTTTTTGCACTTTGCCTATGGTTATAATCTGTTAGACAAACAGAGCAAAACATAAAACTAGCCCTGCACCCGTCTTTTAGAATGCAATATCAGTGCAGATCTAAATGTTAAAATGACCCAGAAACTGACAATAGAATGTCTAATTGAAATATGAAACATAGAGGTAAAATATATTTAAAATACTACAAGTAAGGAGGGGAAGTATAAACGTGTTTCAGCTCATGTGAAGTTTTAATACAGAATGGTGCAGAGCTATACCAAAAAAAGGTTACCTGGAAAAAAGTGATAGATGATCTCAATTACAATGCTACCAATAGGGAAGGCATGTACAGGTATAATCATTGATGTATGGCATTCCAAGACTAAGAATGCCATGGTATGGAAACTACCTGTATTTACCAGAAATGATGAGATTATACATAAGGAGTTTCTTAAGGGCATACCGTAAATACATGCATACAAATAAATATTATAGCTCGAACCTATACTGTGAAGTCACATAGGCTATCCATGTGAATGACAAAGTGCTCTTTAAACATGATAGAATGGTTATGCAGATAAACATGACTCGAGTGTCACCTGTAGAAGCATGTATAAACAAGATGAGACTGAGTAAACCATATATATCAAATGGCGACCTGTACATGTATAGAAATCTTACCTGTACTTGTATAGCAATCTTACCTGTACTTTTATAGAAATCTTACCTGCACTTGTCCAGCCAGAGTGGGAGCAATATAGAAATGTACACAAGTGTCTACATTACAGAAAACCTTCACATAAAAGGGAACTAAAGACACCGTTATGGATACATACAATATACATTATGAGGTAATTACCTGTAAGAAAAGGTTGGTACCTGATGCAATGAATGCCATGGAATAGAAACACACTAGTATGGATCTGTTTGTAATGGAATTACACATATATTAGCTTTTGTAAGCACTAGAGGCTTGCATGTACAAAAATATTATCGCCCAAACTGAATGTCAAATCACTTAGGTTCCCTATGCAAGTACCTAATTGTCAGATGACAACAAAAGTGTTAGCAAATTGTAAAGGCAAAACTTTGTAGGGATAAGAAGAGTCAAAATTGAAAATATAGATCAGTATCCTTTTTTAAGAAGTGGAAAAACTCCTCCAACTTGTAATAATATATCTTCCAAGTAGATTTTGGCTTTTGTAAGGTCTTCTAATGGGAGCATGCTTCTTGGGACGAGCAGAAGTAGTAACTGGAGAGTTTGCCAACTCTAGTACCTAAGGGGAGATCACTATGCTTGATTGCTACATAAGTAGACAGACAACATTTAGCTACCTTTAGCTAAAAGTAGGAGGGCTGGATTTGCAAGGTAGTAATAGTTATCCTAAGGTAATATGACAGTAACGTATTTGAAGATGAAGTGTCTATATCCATCCAATAAAGTTTATAAAAGTGTAATAATGCTAATCAAGAATGGCATTTGACATCTGGAAACAGCAGAATACTTATCCATGTATTTTTGCATTGACTTGGCCTTGACAATATTTACTCTTCTGCTGAGGTCTCTGAGTGGAATTATCACCTGCATGTGACATGCTTATCAGAGCATAAATAAATATAAATGGCATTCATGAATAGCAGTTCATGCGTGCCATAAATAGAAGCCATGTCACCATCCTGTAAAGTGTGTTAATGAAGTGAACACAAAGCATTTGTGGCAAAATTTGGACAAGAAATGGGACTTTGCTTACAAAAATATGAACTGCATTAAGCAGTTCAAAATTAGAATTCATGGCTTTAAATTCAGACCGTTGGCTGGAAAAAAAAAGAATGACTCAAATCAAATTGTAATGGTTGGCTTTGATAAATGATCAATCACAAGAACTTTCTTTTCAGTGTTTATTTTTCAAAATTTTCCAAAGCATTTCAAATGATTATCAAATGATTATTTTATAACAAGGATGAATTGTCACAATCACCATATAACTGGCAGGATTTGAGAACAAAAATTTTATCAACTACTTTTAGCAAAGTCCACAAAACTATTGCACTTACTGCATTAAAAAAAACATGCTTATCCCATACTACAACCAGTGCCCTTGCCATATATTTGGATACCAAAAAATAACTAATTTAAAGAAAACTTTAGGCAATTATATATATATATATATATATATATATATATATATATATATATATATATATATATATATATATATATATATATATATATATATATATATATATATATATAAATTTTGCTAAAACACAGAATACCTGACAAAATTGGAATGCATATCATTAATGGGATTGATATTTCCTTGGATCCAATAGGTGCTACCAGAAAATCTTCTTAAGTAAAATAAAGAAAACAGAATTGTGTATGTTAAAGTTATGTTAAAGAATTGTGTATGTTAAAGTTATGTTTTCTTTTAAGACAGTTTTTGTGTCATTATGACACATTCTAAAGAGAAAATATCTTTCATTCAAAACTTGAATTATTTTAAACCATACCATTTTTTAACTATTTATACTAGAATCTAAAAGTAATTCTAACAAATAAAAACCTGAACTATGACCAAAGTTCAAGGTCCCATTCTTTTCATTTTATTTAAATTCTAAGATATAAAAGTAGTTTTGCTGTGCCAAAACTCTTGCATCCTTGTCTTAAATACATTATTCTTTCCTTCTTCCTTTCTCAAATTTGTTCTTTTTTCATTTATATTCTGTTTATTTTTTGTTCTTTAATAAGCATTTTCAAAGTACAGACTTTTTCCTTCATATCAACTGTATAATTGTAAAACAATTGTGTTTATCCTTTGCTATTATAGAATCAAATGAATGCTAGTGTTCATGATCATAATGGTGGGGTTTGCTGTATTTTTAATAATCCGAAAATGATAAAACTCTTGAATATTCACAATTAATTTTTTCTGTAAATATCAATTTCGTCTCAAAAAGTAGTAATCTGTCCAGTTTAAATAGAAATGCATTGTTTTCCTCACACTTACAGAAGTTGAAAGTTACAAAACTAATTTAAAATTATATTTTGTCTATAGACTAATGTATTTTTTAAAATACGTCCATGTCAATCATTATAGATTAAAAACTTTTAAGCAGCATCTGCTCCATCATATTACTTAGTGATATAATTAGAGACAGAATGTCAAAGACTAGCATATCCTATGGCACCATCTACATAGGAGATAAATGAACAATAAAGGTTAATGATTTGGACAGACTAAATCTCTCTTAAGAATCTTTCTCAAAAAGTCCAGCATGCAATTAATGATGAAGCAGATAAAAATGGGAATCCTGCAGTGAACAATGGAGGATCCCAGGCTATTAAGTCTTTCATTCACATTTACCATATGCAATATCTTTCAATAATTCGCTGACTATATATTTGCCATAAATAACAAAAGAAACTTTAATTGTCTATTAAAGCGACAACAATGGAAAAAGATTCAGAATTTTTTTAAATGAAACCCTTGTAAATGTTTTTATTTCATGCTGAATCATCCATAAAACGATTGGGATGCTCTTTTGTCTATATCAAGTTATCATAAATGACCTTTAAACTTAAGGTCGAACAGCAGAACAATAAAATGAGCATGAAATGAATTCATACTTTTTGTTTTTTACACACAGGTTCATCAACATCATCTTCCCAGTTTATATCATTCATAAATAAGCCAAGGTCATCATTAGATGAACTGTGACCTTTTGTAGTGTCAGTGGCACTTTGCTTTTGGTCTTTCTTAGGAGAAAAGTAGTGGAATAAAGTAGACTGTCCGCCTTTTGAATGACTGATACTTGATTTTCCTGCAAGATAAATTAAAAAACAGGTGAAGATATTTACTATAAATGCATTCTATTATTTGTGCAACTATGACTGATGTAACTGGAAGAATGAAATTTTCAGAAATCTTGGAAAATGAACAACACCAAATGGTTTTTTTTATTAAACATTCTGGTATTTTGGTGTTTTATGACACAGCAACAGATCAAGGTTTTACTGTGTTGAAACTACTGGAGTAAATTGCCTTGCTAAAGAACACACCATGGCCATCAAACCAGGACAATCTAGAAGATGGATTCAAACCGGAACCCCTTCTTTCATGGGTTTGAAAAACTAACCACACTAAATCCCTGTGGTTTCTGCCTCTGGTAGTCATCTTACCATATGTATAAGAGTACATGACCACTAATATAAGGCATAAGATGGTTGATTTCAATTAAGAAATGTAATTCCAAACATTCTTACCAATATTCTTTCTAGTGTCATACAAATAATAATTAAAATGAACAGGTGCTAATAATGACAGACTAACATAAAGCTGCCAAAATACTGAAAGGATGGGTTGCCTTGCAACAGATTCCTAAAAGTTGCTTCTATATTGCCTCAGTTTGAGAAAATTACAGTGGCTCTTTAAAATTCTGAGGACATAATTACCTAAAAAAGATACTTAGTATGTTCTGTTTCACAAAATGAGACTAATATCAGATGACTTATTTTAAAACTGGATTTAAATTAACCTTGTCCATCATGATTGGGGATGATAAGAAAAAAGACCAAGCAATTTAAAGAAATAAAACAGCTTGAACCGGCAACAAAATATCTCATGTGTCAATTCCCATTTAATAGTCCAAAACTAAAACAATCTGAATCTAGACATGATGTATTAGGTCAAAGTTGGTTTAAGTGTTGAAATGTTGCTGCAAGAGTGCAGCAGTATTAATAACTCTCTACATTTATGACAAGCCAAATGATAACATAATACAATCTTTAGGCAATTATTAGATGACACCTGCAAAAGCAAATAAAAATAGCTGCCCATACAACTTCTGCCAAAACTGAGTTCGATTTCTTGTGAAAAATTCCTGGAGTGTACCATAAATACTCGCTTAAAAGTTTACTTTTATTACTAAAAAAGTATTAATGCAGAGTAGGGGGTCACCTTGTAAGCTTGATATAAGAATTTTTTAAAAGAAATCTGACCTTACCATAATGATTGTATATCTTGGGACACTTTAAGTTTTGGGACAACCAAAATTATTTAAAAAGTAATTTGTTATGACCAATAAATGCTGCGAAACAAAAATACAGCAATAGTTTCATGTATTATAAATTTCTTGACACCAACATATTCTTCTACCAATCAAACTATGTATTGAAAATACAATAAAGAGATTTAATAACTAATACTTTAAAATAACTATAATACTATCAAAACTCGGTGTTAGTTTGCTTTGATGTTAGCGACCTAGCTGTTTACACAGGTATAGTAACTATGCTATTATCAAGGAGTACATGAGAATCAAACATGAAAGCACTTAGAATTCCCTCATACCAAAGTCAATTTCAGGGTTTAAACACTTACAGTAACTGGCTTGGGCTGCTGTTTAAAAACAAAACAAATATCCACCAATTTATAAACCAAGGAGGTGCAAAAGTAAACAGTTTGCCAACATATATATTTTAATAAGGTTTAAACTTTCTTTTAAACTTGCTCATCAGAATGTTTATATTCTTTTACCAAATTTTTTGCATGCCTGTCCTAGCATGGTCAACTTAGTGTTTTGATACAGTTGCTAAATTGATAATATCGCCTTGATCATTTAGCCTGTTTGTTTTATTTGATTAGGATTTTTAATGTAGAATTAACAATTTTTCAGCAATATCACTACAATGTCTGCTGTGAGGCAGTTTATAGTGATGTCTAGCACTGGGGCATCATGCCGCAGACATTTAGCATGATGTCCCACCCAGTCACATTATCCTGACAGTCCTAACACTAACCTCTTAATACTGAGCATCAAGCAAGGTAGCTGTTAGTACCATTTTTGTAAGTCATTTGTAAGTCATTGGTATGACTCGGCCAGTGAGCAAGCCTACTACCTCCCGCTTCCCCGGCGTATGCTCTAACCACTAGGCCACCGGAGCAGTTATTAATAATCATTTAGCAGCACTGCTTTGTTTTCCCCAGTAGACAATCTGCAGTCCTATTGTTGTTTTTCTCTATAAAGTTTAAAACTAGTGTACCATGAATTTGAAACTTGTTTAGTGCCATGTTGAATCCCTTAGATCAATCTGTACAACTGATATCTGTTCAGTTGTGACAATCCTTTGATGTGATTTCAAAGACTTTATGATCAGACTGTCTTACAGACAAACCATCAGCAAAAAAGACGCATGACTGGTACAAGAGAAAGTCTGTTTTAGTTGTTAGTGTCGGACATAATTAATGGTCCAAGTTAATGAATAGCCAGTGTTCTGTCAATTACAGTTAGATATTATACATTGCGAGTTACTAATATAAGGTACTTTCAACAATATGGGGGAAAAGAAAACATAATAAAGCGTTTAAGTTAAAGGTTACAGACTTTGCAGATAAAACAATACTTTTACTGTAGAACAAATCTGATGTGTCAGAGAAACAGATGAATGACTGGTGCAATATTAAGTCAGTTCTAGGTGGTAGTATCAGACGTACCTTTTAATACTGGAAAGCCCTTATGAAAATTTGGTGCTTCTCTGAACTAGTGATTTCAGGCACATATGATGAAACACAAGTTGGAGCAACATCAGACTACCAAGCTGTGATCCTTGTGACACCATATTACAACCATTGAATGTTTGCCTAAACAAGCAGTTAAAAGGCAAATATGCATTAACAGTGGCACAACAAGATCGAAGAAGGGCCCAAAGAATTTATAAAGGCAGGATTTGTGAAGCATCCAGAGATAGAGTTAATATCTCAGTGGGTATCTTATGTGATGGAGGAAAGTCCAAATGAGATGGTGGTCAAATCACTTTAAAAATGTAGTATTTCCAGTGATGGCAGAATTAGTACTCTCCAGCGATTCGATTGGAGACAAGACCAACAATAAAGTAGCAACACATTACAGTAAAGACAAAGAATAAAAAAAATGATGATATATGAAATAAGGGGTCCAAGTCAGACAATGTGTATGACAATCCTTTGATGTGATTTCAAAGACTTTATGATCAGAGTGTATCTTACAGATCCCATGCTCAAACCCTCTGAGAAAAAGATGCATGCGATAAAGTCGTAATGCATGGATCTATTGTATTGTATAAATGCACTGCTATGAGCAACCACCTGTCATTTCTGACCACAATCATAATGCATGGATCAATTGTATATGCTAATATAAAAACGCTTTGTTATGAGTGACCACCTGCCGAATGCAACCAACAACTGCGATATCTTGGCAAAATATGCATTTTAACACTGCTATGAACGACCGCATCGCACAACAAAAAGTTAAATAAACTCCAAAGACCTTTTTTTAATCCCAGTAAAAACGACCACTCAAACCGTTCTAAATTTTAAATTAAAAAAAAAGGCTGGCTACCAATGTCTGACTTTTTTTTAGCTATACTTATAGTGTTTTATAGTTTTCTTCATAAACCAGTCTTAAGTATATGCAGATTATTTCCTAGTTTGGTTCCCTGCTTTGTTTGCTCCCTACGTTGTTTTCCACTATCCATATAGGGGTAAGCAATGCAGGGAGCATACAAATCAGGGGACCAGACTAATTATTCCCACACTTAGCCTGCTTCCCGGCCTTATCATAGGACTCTGCATCCCTATCAATGACAGCATACTTTGCTTATAGAGTTAATCCCTGTATGTCATCTTTGAATGAAACCCTTGACTTTTGTCTCTGAGTAAATGGTTCTGTTTCTGGATGAGATAATTGTTTTTTTTATTTCATTATTTGTTAGATATGCAATGTACATGTATTGACTTTTCATTTTCCCCCAGTCCTGTCAAAACCATCTTTACATTCGATATTACAAAAGAGCACTAATAATTTTAACACCTGGAACCTTAATAACAATGGATGAACCTCCAACTGAAAAGAGACACATTTTAAGGCTGGAGAAAATATTTATTGTAACTGAAAAAAGTGAGAAAAAGAGCACACCACTTGCAAAACACTGGTTTAAATGTTATTTAGGTTATTATAAAGGAAAAGGTTTCATTCAGATATGATTTCATATGCTAAAATATGTGATCTTCAAATATAAATGTGACTTTAAGTTTAATGATAGAAGTTTATCTTTAGTGCTATATAATTCTGTTTTAGATGAATGCATACAATGTTTTAGCAAGAACTATTAATAAAAAATATAATATATGAACAGTGAATGTGTTTATTTTTCTTGAAATTGTTCTAAAACTGGATCTTGGAAACTGGTATTTTTGTACAAACCTGTCTTGAGATACCGCTTTTTGTTGGCAGAAGTGGCGGTCTCTCATAACAGGTTTTACTATAATACTTTTTTAATTAATATACTATGAGACATTGTGAATCACTTCAATCTTCTTTACAATTTTTACACCCATAAACAACATATAATTCAATTCGTGGACTTAAATAAATGGGTTTAAAATGTTCATCATTATAGATTTCATTACAGGAAGAAGGACAAGTTGTAACTTGTCAATTTGTTTGCATTTATTCAACACATTTTAATCTACATTGGCTTTGTCTTGTTTTGTCCTATCTCTATCTATCTTTCCATCTTTCCAATTTATTTTTCCCAATGTGCAACTCTGACTCTGACTCTTTGACCACATGTCAACTCCAGCAGATGGATTTTCCTTGCAAAAAAACACCAATGTTTATGAGATGGTCATAGAGTAAGTTCCTTTAAAGTGTGTGTGTATGGGTGGGTTGACTTAGTTGAATCAACTTATAAGCAAGTATATATGGAATTCCTGAATTAGAAACTTTTCACAAGTTTAACATATTTTTTACTTGAACTTGGACATATTCTCATTTCAGTAATTTCAGCTTGTGAGGAACCTTAATAAATATCCTAATCTTACAACCTATCCACCAACCTGCTTCATCTTCACTGGAGTTAAGTTTAGCGGCAACATGATCATCGACAGGTTCTGTCTCTGTTATGTTGTCAGTGTCATACTCAAAAAAGGACTGCTCAAACATCTCGGCTATATCCCGTTGTTTAGCATCCTAAAAGTAAAGAATTTCAACATGGTTACAGGTGTCTATATAATAATAATAATAATAATAATAATAATAATAATAATAATAATAATAATAATAATAATAATAATGAGGAATTTGTATAGTGCCCAATCTTTAAAAGCTCTAAGCACTTTACAACATATATAATGATACGACAACCAAACAAAAACAAAACAAAAATCACCATGAAATTAAGAAACAAAAACATGCTGAAAATATTTAAGGCAGGAAACATTATTAGGTCTATAAGTTTGTTCTTGCGGTCAAAAAAGGTGAGTTTTAAGAGCACTCCTGAGAGGGATCACTGTATCTATATTTCATGACTGTGTTCTTAGAGATGACTTAGTTACCACTGTTGTGGTGGGGCATTAAAAAGCCATGGGCATGTGGTCCAGACAGAGTGTAACATATTTTTAATATGTAGTTATGAGTCCAAGTCTTCCAAATGTCTAATTACATCTGCTGAACAAGTATCAACTAACTGAAAGAATTGCTTGTTAAGGTTTCCAACTTTCAAAGTTCAATTACATCCCTTGTTGGTAGGAGATAAGATGATTTGTTCATGAAAGCAAGTCATGTTCCATGAAGGCAAAGAATAAGCGCAGCATCAAATTTTATTGGTGAATCAATCTTATTATTTATCCAAAGCAAGGGCTATAAATTATTATTTTTTTTTTATACCAAACTGTCTGACAACAGACATAACTGTATGAGGAAGACATGGCATTTTGTACTCCTATTCATTAACATTCATACCGTTATGACATAATAATACTCAAAAGTAGTTTTTTAACAAAGTGACAATAATACCCAGGAAATACACAAAAAATACACCAGGATTTCTTTTTGACCAATTTTAAATATAAAGGCTGAAATCTAAACTTAGTCTATCAAATATATTCACAAGAAGGCGAAGGAGGGCAAGCATGTGGTGTTGAAAAAAAATTGGTGGTTCTAAACTTGTGTGACTGAAATTGACAATTTAGAGCCTGCTCAAACCTGCTACAAAAACATTCAGGAAAAAAGTAAAACTGTCAGGTGTCACAGAATTAGGCGAAAATTAAATTTATTTTCTTCTTGAATTACAAACTAATTTCACCATTTTTTTTTGTTTCGTCGTACATGCGTTACCTGGGGTGAATAAGTGGTTTTCTCCAAGGTAGGCGGCGTGTAATGATTTGCATGTGCCTGATTTTGAATTACGTGAAATCCGGAACATTAGTTTCACGTAGTGCACGGTAATCTTGCCGTGATTTCTGCTCACCTATTTGAGGGTATATAAGGTAGAATATTTATGATCAATATTACGGGACCTAAAGTATCTAATCACAGGATAGATAGCTCGTCTTTCAATCTCCAGCCAAAGGGATGAGTGTTAAATTTATATTTCGTTTTATTGTGAATTTTATTCAGTTTATCATTTTCATATAATGATGCCTTTATTGCGATGCAGATTTTAAACGTGAATATTTGGAATTACTAGTCACTATTAGACTTTAAATGCAATAGCGTGATCTAAGGTTTAGATTATTTTTTGAGACAACTATTATTAGTCTGGTTTCTTTATTGTAGCTGATAACGCATCTGATAACGTCTGATAACGCATCTGATAACATCTCTGATAACATCGTTGATAACGTCGGCTGATAACATCTCTGAGATCGTAGCTGAAATTGTAGATGATTTATTGTGCAATCGAATTGAAGTATCTGACTGTCTGTCTGTCAGATTGTCTGTCCGTCTACATCTGTCGTGACGTGTAAATATCCGGAAATCTAAAAGTCCGAGTGTCGGAACTGTCTAGAGTTGTAAACATCCGGGGTGACATCTAGGGTATTGAGGAACGTTAGTTCTAGTAGATGTTGTATGCTGTCTGTACGTATAACTGTGGTGGATCCGTGAAGGGCAAGTGACCGATAAAAGTATTGAGTCAACCCTAGGTCTTCGGGGAAACTGTGCGGCGATTCAACTGTGGGTGAATCGTATGGTTATACAGGGTCGAGACACATGTGTGTGTTGCAATTGTAGTACAATTGAATACAGTGTTGTATTTACATGGTTACTTCAAATCACAATAGTATTTCAAGGCATTGCATGAATCTCAATAAAAGCTAGCAACTTGATTAAATACATGTATATGTTCGTGCTAGTTGTCGCAATCCATACGTGCGATAGTATAGTTTGATGCTTGTGTTTATTATCGTAATTTATACTTGCGTTAATATAACTTTTGTAAAGGTTCTTTGGATCTGTGTATAGTCCAAGAGATTCCTTTGTATCTGTGTTTTATTTTGTATTAATATTTCATTTATTCATGTATTGTGAATGGTTGTGAGTGTAATTGTGGGTTGAACGCATGAGTTATTGTGTTGATACATCATTATTTTTCATTAATAATTTATTTCATAAATTTATATTTTCTTTCACATATTGTGTTTGTGTTGTTCATTTAATCCACCATCCTCTCGGTAACAATTCTGTTACATCAGGTATTTTATACTTAAGGAAAACTGCTTACCTTGAGTCTTGTAGTATCTGCCTCAGAGAAGTCATCTTTAGTCAGGCCTGCTTTACTCAACACATCCAATTTCTTCTGCACTAGTGGCCTGTAACATAAATAATACATGCACCTGCTTAATCATGATGCAGTGAAAGTATAAAACAATTTAAACCTTTTGTTTTGGAAAAAATGCTATCCATATTCATATTGTTCTATGACAGCATGTTAATTGGCATCAAGAAAATATATATCACACAAACTGAAGATTGGAATTCAGGAGGAATAGTGATTCATAAATGCTTCAGGCTTTAAATTCTCAACATGTACTTTCATAGTTCTGCAAATCCAAAATACATGAGCCATGTCATGGGTTCTCAAGCATGGTAGCACATTTTAAAATAGTACTGTAATTTCGACTATATTCCACATGCAATTACATTTTCCTTACTGCACTCAAATTAAAATAAACATTATATTCCATAGCATCTTTTTGATAACTGCAACTGAAATATTTTCCCCACATAATGATTTCAAACATTCAATGACAGAACAGAAACTCACTTGTTAATGTCAACAAACTGCTCTGTTGCTGATGAAATCGTGTAGAATTGGCAGAGATAAATGCAGTCCATATCGTGAAATTTCATAGAAATGACAAAAATCCCCAAATCTATTCATTCCGGATTAAATGGAAACATTTGTTGGAATGCACATTCATTCCCAATATGACTACAAATTTCAATTTCAAATAGAACAAAATGCGATTTTCTTTTGAAAGTTATGTCTAGCGCACAACTCAAACTTATCTGGGCGGAGTTATGTGCACATTAATATTGTTGTTGTGTTATGATAAATCTGCGCTTGTGTATTTAGTTTGGAATATGGCATACAATCAGTTACTTTGTTTCTTGCAGTATATTTTTGTTTAAATAATTAAGCCTTAGGTCGAATAATAAAATGAACATATATTAAAAAGGTTACTGCATTTATATAGGAAAATAAGAAATCTTATTGTCGGATGGATATACTCCACAAGGATGAGTTGAGCCACATCAATCAATTTTTTTTTATTAAAAATGTTATTTACATTCAATGAGAAAATTAACAGAAACATTGGGAAACATAAAGGTTTTGTTATTTAAAATGTAATAGCTTAACACTCTGTTTGTGTGTGTGTGTGTGTGTGCACCTGCGTGCATACTTGCTTGCATGTCTGTGTGTGTTGGTATGTGTGTAGTGTAAGAGAGACAGGCGAGAAAGAGAGAAACTGTGAGTTGAAGACCATAAATTGAAAGTTTAAAGTGACACAGCCAGGAGACAAATATAGAGATGAACTGAGAGTCAAAGATCAGAAATCAAAAGTCCTGTAAACAGTCTAAACAAAGATTACACAAATTCTGGATGTAAAACATTAAAATTCATTTAATTTACCAGATGTAGTCATCAGCTGTGCCCTGAGCAACCAGGTAGTGGACATTAACACAGTCATGTTGACCAATACGATGGGCTCGATCTTCTGCCTGGACCAGAATCTATGTTGAAAATATGTCTCACTTGAAACAAACATCCTGCTACCATTCAAAAGTATGCATTAAAATGCACATTTAAAACATCAGGAATCAAACACAGAAATTGTACCTGTGATCTACTTCAGGCGTTAGAAAGTGACGTGTGGCAAATTATTATGAACAAAACTCAAACTTAATGTATCACATGTCATTATATATTAAATGTATCACATGTCATTATATATTAAATGTATCACATGTCATTATATATTAAATGTATCACATGTCATTATATATTAAATGTATCACATGTCATTATATATTAAATGTATCACATGTCACTATATTTTAAATGTATCACATGTCATTCTTATATATATATTTTAAATGTATCACATGTCATTCTTATATATATATATTAAATGTATCACATGTCATTCTTATATATATATATATATATATATATATATATATATATATATATATATATATATATATATTAAATGAGTAAGTAAAAGTTTTGGCACAAGGAAATTTATTTTTCTGTGAGAAATCTGTTCCAGGAAGTGAGCCTGAACAAAAGACCATAATTTTGAGAGAATGTTCTTTATGAGATATCACAGGCATATGGAAAAGGAAATTATTGAGGGAAATCATGTTTTTCCAAAA